>CP137667.1:45751841-45830809 GCA_037976565.1 Mesocentrotus franciscanus | reverse complement strand
TGTGTGTGTGTGTGTATTGGATTTTTACAGACGTGTATCAATCAGATATGATTATTTACGTCTGGGGACCGACCTTTAAACGTCACCATCCGAAAGACGTGACTCAGTTTCGAACCTGCGTCCTCGGCTGAATCAGTTTGTAACTTCCATTGTTAGCTGGATTACAGGCGCACGCCACAACGTCTAGACATTGTTTTTTTAAATATATATTAGGCTGACGTCCAGACACTTTTGAGGCTTGGTTTGTATCTGGTTCATAAAATAATCATTTTCAATAGATTGATTTAGTTGGGTCTGGGTCTATATAAATGTCTTGAGGTGATAAATGGAGAGCGATTGAGCTTTTTTCACATGAGTATTTTGTTGATATGAAAACTAATGAAAGAATAAAAGAAAGAAAAATGTTACTTTGAATTGCAGTAATTTTTGTATATTTCAGGACAAAATATGATATAAATATATAAATAGGACAGTAGGCTTTTTTCAATATTACGCACCTGTCAGAATCGGGAGGCGGTTGCACGTGCCAGAATATGCTATTTGCAATTTTAAATTTTGAGGGGAGGGAGGCGCAGCCCCCTCCGCCCCATGTCTCGTAGGCCTAAGAAATTAGGGCATAATAGCCTGTACACAGCCCGAAACTATAATACATCGAACTACTTCTTAGCTTTCTCAACCAGACGATGGTTAGTCCAGTAAAGGTAAAGGTCTACGATCGAATATCTTCTTTACTTTTCTCCTTTCCAGCCGGATGTGTTTTGCATGTATAGCGCCATCTCCGACATTCCAACTGTATGTCAAAGGTTGCTGGGAATTCCCAGTACCAAAAATAGATCGACAAACTACATGTATCATAGAGATATATACTTACTATATCTCTATGACATGTATATAGTACCACTCATGATCAGTGCACCACTACATTGTTAAGGCAAAGAGTATACATGTTTACTGATTGCATATAACACATAGACCGATACGTAGTGGTGAGGTGAGTAAATGTTAATGTATGTCATTTCTAAAAGAAATGCAGTGATACTTTGGAATATTTTCATTTTTCATTGTCGTATACAAATGTAAATATACAATATAAAAATGTGACGATTTTGGTATGCTGTTGTGATTATAATAACAAATGTGCCATGAACTATTATTATTATTGCATGTTATGTAGTTATGAATAAATATGGGAAATATTTCAGGTTATTAAGCGATTCTTAACATATTTATAGCTAACATTTCAGCTAATGATTCTGCCAAACCAGAGCAAAATAATTTCCTTTGTTCAATCATGATAGTTTTTTTGATATTATATTGCAGTGTGCGTAATTACATGTTTGTAGTACTGCTTTTGATTCTTTATCAGCTTTAAAGTTAATACATATTGTTGCCTACTAAGTTTTAGAGTTGTTCGAAGCCTAGAATCCATGTTAAGAATAAGGTATGTTTATCTGCATCATGTCTGAAGGCAGATCACGGATCATATTAATTTTACGAAATTTGTAATAGGCCTACTTGGTGTTACGTATTCTAATTAAATGTACACAGATGAATACTTGAGACAGATAATTAGCACACGTTTGATACTCTTGGTATAAGATTCCAAAGCAAGTTTATTTCGCTCGGCGCATGTGCAGCTATACAATTGTGACTAATGGTATGACATCATCATCAATATATGACACTTGGTTTCAGATTAATGAAGAAATTTTGTAATGATTATTTTTCTACTGACAAAGTGCTAAAATTTCTGAGACTCATGTTTAATTTTTTAAATTTGTTTTCCACGGTTTACCTATAATCATGGGCTTCAAATAAAGCAATTATGACTTGTACTCTCTAAATTCGAAAGACTTAGAATTTAAATCTTAATCGAGACTGACAATAATCTAAGTCTTTAAGACTTATTTTCCACGTTCTTTGATTAAATTTTTCTTTCGAGACCGTGAAAAAATCTCCTGTTTAAATCTTTTAAGGAGAATTAAACTTTAAGCCAATCAGATTTACGATGACGCAGCACGTGATCGAACACAAACTACTCGCGCGCGACGACATCTTTCTTTTGCGGTTGTGTGGAGTGATGATCGTCTTCGAAGATGGAAGAATTCTTATCGAAAAACATGATTGATCAAGAGGTCATTGTCAACTTGAAAGGTATGTTGTTAGTAAGTGTACATTCAAGCACATTTTGAGTAGCTTTTATTGTAATAATACTTTATATTGTGTTGTAAATTAGTATTAGCGCGTAGCGTTGGGCTCGTTGGTAGCTGTAGCCTGTGTAGTCACTCGAATGATCTGATTGAGCACTGCAATACATATCCGCCGTACACAGTGCGTGACACCTCAACATTTTGAGTGGAAAGTCATGGACCTACCGTATCATATCATAATAATAACATTACATGTCACTGCTTTCTGATGGTGAACTGTGTGTACAGTATAATTTTGGATGAATTGTTGATATTCTGGACATGATGTTGTAAAAACTGCACATTTGCTTTTGTCCATGGCCATGCATGCACTGACACTGAAGGGTTGACCGAAATATCTGCCGTTATGCCTGGTACTCGTTCGGGCATTTTAAAATAAATTTTGGTTTTCACTTATATTACTAATAAACTTACTTCCTAACGTTAGAGTAGTAGATCTAAGTGAAAAACAAAATTTATTTAAAAATGCCCGAACGAGCTACCATAATTATTTGCAGATATTTCGGTCAACCAAATTCACGAAGGTGGTTAGACCCTACTTCAGATTTAGACCACATAGACTCTAGTCTAGATCTAGATCTAGGTCTATGCAGATTTCATGGCATGAATGGGCTTGATTTAACGCGTACGCTTAGAAAGGCCCAATAATGAACACGCGTTTTGGCAAAAGGCGCTTAGACTCTAATTTACTCTAGATCTAGTTGCTATGATTTTAGACCACGGCTAATTAGTCTAGACCTAGATCTAGACCTAATTCACTAACAGTTTATTTCAATAAATTTGAATAAATCATGGTCTAAACCATAGCAACTAGCGTGAATTAAGCGCCCTTTGGTAAAAACGCGCGTTCATTAATTATTGGACCTTTCTAAGCATACGCGCTAAATCAAGCGATTTATACCATGAAATCTGCATAAACCGTGGTCTAAATCTAAACTACCTTCGTGAATTCCGGCCTATATTTTTTTTTTTGGGGGACCAAATTGCTGTACGCAGCGTTGTCAAAAAATGCATAGGTCTAGATCTAGTCGTTTTTATCCACTAGCTGCGAAGGCATTTTACAATATTTTTTGCAAAATTTGGTGTTGCAATATGCAAATGACACGCCTCAACTTCTATGTGATATGATTGCAGCGATGCATATTTTTTATGTGACAGGGTTTCGTAAATCACATAATTAATTTTTAAAAATGAAACTTTGGTGATATATTAAGCAAATTGCTGTACGCAGTGTTGTGAAAAAATGCATAGCCGCTTTTATTCACTGCGAAGATATTTTTCAATTTTCCAGGTTCAAAATCATGAGTGGTGAATGGATTTTTCAGGCTTGCCAGGGATATTCCACTAATCATTATTCAGAGTCTTAAGATACATGTACTGTGCAATAAAAAATGGGGAAAATTAAAAGTGCAATTAATTAAAAGCATACTGACATACACGTTTTACTCAGCTAAAGTCTTATGGCATAATTTGCTTCTTCCACCCACCTAGTACCTCCAACTTTGATGCTGATATCACCATGTGACTGGCACTGCCATAAAATAAATTCAATTTTAATGTAGACACAAAGTCTAACATGTAAGTGCATTACTTTGCTTTATTGTCCAGAAATCCAACCTGGCATCATATTTGTCACAGACACCACAAGGCATGGCGCTTCTAAAACATCTAAATGCGGGTGGGACACTATCAATACCTCAAAGGCAGTTATTGGTACGGCTGAGCGTTTCTCATCTGACAGAGAATTGTGGTGACTTGTAAGTATGATATAATTGTAAGAGTAGCAACAATTGTAACAACAACATTCTTTAGGGGTAGGCGTATTGTAACTTAAAGTCTTTTGGTGTATTTGGAGTAGATAACATAATCATTACAAACCTAAATACTGCACCTTGAAAAATATTGGTATGATGCATGTTACAATATTTTTTTCATGCATGTGTGGGTGGGTGTGGGCGTGTGGAGGGTCTAGTGGGTAAAGTTTGATCTTATTCTTTAAAAAACCCAGGAAGAAAATGTGGTTATTTGGGGGAACAGGTGATCAGCAGGAAGAACAAAAATACACAATTTATGAAGAAGCCCTGGGGGACTACATGAAATTAAGGATTGGAAAGATTTTATTCATTACCTATAATGATTTGTTGAGCTGCATGGTTACACTGCTTATACACTGCACATTCCCTGATATTGTATCTTTATGGGGTTTTTTTTTTGCGTGTAATACTTCAGGTATCCAAGAACTGACGAAAAAACTGCACTTGCCAAGGAGATTGTACAAACTTGGCCTGCAACAAAAGATGCAACACCAGGGTTACAGGGCCATGTAAGTACAGAAAATTATATAAAATATTTTTTAATTCACTTCAAAAAGTTGCAGATCCAATGAGTGCACTGCGTTTTGCGCGTGGTATGGGCTATGCATGGCAGTGAATTATTTCAATAAAGTGAGAACATGGTGAAGAGTCCTGTATCTGCAACTTTTGAAAGTGAATTTTCTAATAAACTAATTTTCATATTTCAATTAAAACATTTATAGACAAAAATAGAGCAATATGACATTTATTTGTGTGCTTTGTATTCCCTATGTTAAGTGAAAGAGTCCCACAAAAAATACATTCCTACATCATCAAGATTCTTGGAATTCTATTGGTCAATGAACCAGTGTTGAATATTGAACAATAACCTCATCCACTGATGTATCTGATTCAAAATCTGCCGGTAAGTATATTTCACACTGCCTCAAGTTAGCAGTCGGGCCAATAGCTGATTAATGTGCATTGCATTTATCTGCTTATGTTCATGTATAGACAAACCAGAGATTCCAAAACTCATACTGCCCGGTGTTATGGCTGTGTTAGCAATGGAGCTCTAATTGTGGGTTTTAATCCTGGTCCTTGCCAGGAAAATGGCATACGTGCAATACCCTCATGCGAAGCTGATAAATGCATGCAACAATTAATTCATGGTACAAAACCTGAATACCCCTAATTATAGCTCCATACTGGTATAAGAAAATGTTGTGGAATCTCTGGTCTATATATTATGCGGCATGAGTCTTAATTTTATTTATATTTATAAACTGGAAGATGTGTGCTGCATTATTGATTTAATTCCTAAAATTGGATGAAATTGCAGCCCCTTCCAGTTGTATTTGCCCCTAGGTAAATTTTGAAGCCTCACATTTACTTTTTAGATGGAAGTTTTGAGGTTTATTCCTCACCATTGCGTGTTAAACACTTTTTCTTTGCAAGGCTGGTTTGATGTGGAGGTATCTTTCGGCATCTTTCGGCATGCATGCATGGGAACAGTCCTATATTTCGAGGTGTTATTTCTCTGAATGGTTTTTATTCCAAATGTTTTTATTCCGAATATACGTGTCATTTCTCCGAACGGTTTTTATCCTGAAAAGTTGTTTCTGGGTTAGGGTTAGGGTTAGAAAACCATTTGAAATAAAAACTGTTTAGAGAAATGACACGTATATTCAGAATAAAAACTGGTCGGAGAAATGGCACGTCGGAATATCGACCTGCACACTCCATGCATTTTGTCAAACTTTGTCATCAAAATTATCTATCCAAGGGGGAAGGAGGGGATAGTATAATTTTTTACATTGAACCTTAAAACTCTGTATTTTGAGCCCATTTTAGGGCAATTTATGCTTCATACATAATTAATTAACACAATTCAGAAGAAAATTTGTGCTGAAGGAAGTGGTAATGTATGGCATATCGCCTTTTCAACTTTATTTTGTGTTATCCTTTTTCAGGTTGGAACTGATGTGGAAGCTGCAGTACAGGGCAAAGAGTCTATATATCGGCAGCCGTTTCTGTTAAGCCTGGGGGAAGAGATGAAGCCAAGTCAGTACTTCTTGGTTGTGGACAAAGTTCCAATACCAGCAGCAACAACTACAGTGGAAAGTTTCGATATGGTCTTCAAGTCCCACTTTGCTTTTAAAGTAGAGTATGCTTCCCCATTGATGCCGTTTTACACTTTCATGGCTGCATTTGTCTACGAGGTCTTGCCGCCATCCCAGGTGGCAGCTAGTATTAGATCGTTGGCAGCAAACATAAGAAATATGGGAGAGATCTGAAACTAAGCATTATAGACAAGGGTAAACTTTATCCTTGGAATGTACTTGACATGTTAAAATACATTTCAGTGTAGTTGAACCTTAAGATTTAGGCCATGTACCTTCCCGATAAAATACAATACATTTCATTATAATATACCTGTAGATGTAGATACAAGCAGCTAATATGAAAGTGTACTTTATCAGCTTTGTGTGCCTTTTTTATTTTAAAAAATTTGACTTCTTGGACCCTTAGATACTCACATTTTTCTGAGGATATAGATCATTCTTGGACACCCTGTGGACATACTTGTGATCTAATCATGAATGCAGGGAAAAACATTTTACAAAACCTATGGATCTCTCATTCTCAAAATTCTGTCAGTATAGTAAGCCAAAATAATGCAAAAACTAGAACACAAAATATTTGACCCATTCTGTAATTTAAATTTGACACTCTGGTTGTGTTGGTGTTTTCCCAATTTTGCTGTGTTAATTGTTTCAACAATGTAAAGTTTACATTGTTCTTGGGACACTTTTTACTTGAACTGTAAGCACATTGTTTTGTGATAATAGATATCACTGAAATGTGGCAGTTAATTGCATATTGAATTGAAATGGATGCATTGTAAAGTTATTGTGAATGTAAAATGTCCTGTAAAGTGGTGGTATTAGGCTAAAAAAAAAAAATACTGTCTCAAAGCTTGTGAGAATTTTTAGATCTGATGCAGAATGCGATTTCTTTTTTTACTCTTCAAATTTCAACTGAGTTCCGCCTCCACACACATCCGTAACCAAAAATGACTGAAAAGCTTCCATGTTCATATTTTTTGGAAACCACATAGCATTCCATAGGTTTTTTGACCTCCCACTGCTTCAATTCGTTCAAAACAGCAAACTTTCTTTTAAAAATGAAAATGAAAAAATAAACAACTGGAAAAAATGAAAGTCTGACTTTTACAGAATCAAATGTGCACGGTAAAACAAATGCGTGCGGCAGCTTTGAGACATATATATTTTTTTAAAAAGCCTTATAGCATGTATTTTGATATTCAAAGATCCATAATTTTTGGTATCCCTCACAAAACATGTTGTGGATGCTTATGTTATGGTGCAGTTGACCAACCGACTATATCTGCCGGGAACACGAGTAATCCACTCTGCAGGCGAAACACAAATTGCATTCACTTCAAACTTATTGGTATAGTTTGGGAGTACCTAGCTCCCTAGATGACCTCATTATAAATTGGTCAATTTTAGTAAATTGCAAAATGGCAATGAATAAATGGTGTGTAATGTGTTGCAATACATGTGCCACCCGCATTTAGGGAAAAATATTGTAGAATGTTTGTAACTAATAGATTACTAACACTGTATCGATGTTGATTCCAGCGAGAAGTGATTTTTTTAAGGTGAAAAATGCCTGATTTTTTTTTCCTTTACCCATTGAATGTATAGACAGCTACACCACTGCTTTCAAGAAATAAGGGTTTTTTTCCCCTGAAATAGATAAAAAGTTTCATGTTCTCTACATCATGATTTCACAGGGTGGCGTCTATATGGTGTGAAGCGTCTATCACGACATATAACTGCATCGAGCCAGATGATTACTGTTTTTCACATAAGCTGGGACATTGCCGTGTATACACTATTCGTTGGAATCAACCATGTATACACCTTAATAAGGTTTCTATTTCTGCATTCGACACTTGCAATTATTATGATATTATTGTTGAATGTCATTTAATGTGTTTGTTATGGAGCTGCAATCAAATAGATTAATGTTTGCCTGAATAAATTGTACATTTTGAGTTGGAATCAACCATACACCTTAATAAGGTTTCTATTTCTGCATTTGACACTTGCAATTATTATGATATTATGTTTGAATGTCATTTAATGTGATTGTTATGGAGCTGCAATCAAATAAATTAATGTTTGCCTGAATAAATTGCACATTTTGAGTTGGAATCAACCATACACCTTAATAAGGTTTCTATTTCTGCATTTGACACTTGCAATTATTATGATATTATGTTTGAATGTCATTTAATGTGATTGTTATGGAGCTGCAATCAAATAAATTAATGTTTGCCTGAATAAATTGCACATTTTGAGTTGGAATCAACCATACACCTTAATAAGGTTTCTATTTCTGCATTTGACACTTGCAATTATTATGATATTATGTTTGAATGTCATTTAATGTGATTGTTATGGAGCTGCAATCAAATAAATTAATGTTTGCCTGAATAAATTGCACATTTTGAGTTGGAATCAACCATACACCTTAATAAGGTTTCTATTTCTGCATTTGACACTTGCAATTATTATGATATTATGTTTAAATGTCATTTAATGTGATTGTTATGGAGCTGCAATCAAATAAATTAATGTTTGCCTGAATAAATTGCACATTTTGAGTTGGAATCAACCATACACCTTAATAAGGTTTCTATTTCTGCATTTGACACTTGCAATTATTATGATATTATGTTTGAATGTCATTTAATGTGATTGTTATGGAGCTGCAATCAAATAAATTAATGTTTGCCTGAATAAATTGCACATTTTGAGTCTATGTTATTGTTTTTCTCCAGTCCCACTTCCTCTGAAAATTTTAAATCTCCAAAAGATTTATGTTTAAATAAACCTTGAAAAGATTTAAAGGTAAAACTGAAAAGATTTAAATTTTAAATCTAAGAGACTTATATTCTAAGTCTTTTGTGGTTTTAAAATTTTAAGTCTTAATAAAGACTTATTTTAAATCCCAAAGGGTTCGTCACTAATATCAGTCTCTGTTAGATTTAAAAGTAAGACTTTAAGATTTAAAAATAAGACTTTCAAATTTAGAGAGTATACGTCAGATTTTTACAAAATTTTTTACTAGCATGACAAGTTGCGATACATGTAGAAGTGTTGTGGTCTATTCTAGTGGATAGGTTGCTTGATTGTGATTCACATGGTTCGCGGTTCGAGTCTCACCACGGTACTAATGCCCTTTGGCAAGACACGGTACTCTATATTTGTCACTCTCTACCCATCCCAGGTGTAAAGTGAATGGGTACCCGGTAGGAAGAAATTCTGTGAATGCTTACAATGAGCACATTATCATGGTAGGTTGGCTAATGCTGGGGTAGTAATATGATTGCAGGGCCCTCGTGGAAAACAGTATGTCTATTGATGAGGACTGGGTAAACAAGGCATCATTATTATTATGATGATTATTGTTATATTTTTGTTGATATCATTATTATCATTATCATTATCATCATCCTTATTGTTATTTGTATCATTATTATCATCATTATTATTATTGTTATTATGAGCATTATTATTGTTTTTATCATCATCATTTTCCCCCATTATAATTTACATTGATTGAAGAGCGGCAAAGGAAACAGTTTATTTTTTAAATTCATTTTTCATTCAGTTGATGAATAACATGAATTATTTTTTTATCAATATTTAACGGAATATCATATTTTGTACGCGTTATATTCTGTAGGGAAAAGGCTTGAGGAAAATGATAAACATTCCTTTTTAATACGATCAGATAAATCAAAGCTTCACTAGCTAATCATTATGTTATTTCCTTTTCTTTTATCTCGTATTCCTGTAGAATTCGAACCATGGCTGATGCATTAAAGAATGTTATTGCTCAGAGTCTGGAGTGTCCTGTATGTCTGAATACCTTCACCGACCCCAAAATCCTTACTTGTTCTCACACCTACTGCAAGGCCTGTCTGGACAACCTCTTGGAATGCCATGGTAACGACCAGATGCTCCGATGCCCTGTCTGCAGAGCTGAAACCCAGGTCCCAAACCGAGAAGTCAGCAAATTACCGGCAAGTCTAGCTTTGAAGTCTCTCATAGAGGACATGAAGAATCAATATCAGTTTTGTACGAATTGTAAATCCGAGGACAAACCCCAAGCTGTTGTCTACTGTCAAGACTGTGGCAAGTATCTCTGTATCACTTGCCACAGCAAACACTCTCAGTGGCAAGACTTCACAAGCCATGAGGTCCTAGCCATGAGTGAGATCGAATCAGGGAAGGTGTCAGTACGTAGGTACCGTAAATGCAGGAAACACCCCAAAGAGGATGAGGAGTGCTTCTGTTCCGAATGCAGGAGATTTGCCTGCTTCAGGTGTGTTGTCATGGAGCATACCAAAGAAGGACATCGGGTCATCGAGGCAGCTGTTTATGAAAGCAGTCATATGAAGAGTATCGAGGACCTCAAATCCAAGGCGGACAAGAAACGCTCTTGCTTTCAGAAGTATGTTGATTTCATTGATGAACAGAAGGAGCATGTGAGCAATGTTCAGAAGCAGTGTACAGATGATATCAACAAAGCATTTGAAGAATCAGTGCGGCAGTTGACAAAGAAGAAAGAAATCCTCATTGGTGAAGTCAAGGGTAGGACCGAAGGAGTAGAGAAAGAACTGAACGACATGAAGAAATCGGTTGTGGAACACATCATTCACTTGACCATCATAGCTGACGTGGTAACCACCCAGCAAACACAAAACGTTTTCAGAACGTTTACAGAACGTTCTTACCAGGTTCCGTACGTCTTCGTCCTTTTCAGAACGTTTACAGAACGTTTTTATCAGGTACCGTACGTCTTCGTCCTTATTAAACGTTTAAAAAACGTTTATATAACGTCTAAGTTGGGACCTTACATTTGCTGCAGAGCTAAGTCTTTTGAAGACGTTCAGAAAACGTTTTTTGGACGTTACAAATTAAACGTCCTATATATAGGTCCTGTAAACGTTTTATTCAGACGTATTTTTATTATGTCCAAGATAATATTTCTTTAAAAATACCAGCTGGTGAAATTAATTGGGCCACATGCATACGCAGAGAGGGGGAGGTACGTCAAACTGATGCACATGCTCCTGTGGTGTAGCGATGGGGGGCACGTGCCCCCAATAATTTTTTTTAAAAAATAATAGAAAACATAAGGTGACATTATTTGAAGAAAAAAAGAATACATAAGGAGTGCCCCTCAAATAATGTTTGTGCCCCTCCCACCCCTCCCGCCCAATCAGTCCGACCGCGCTACGCCATGCACTGATATGCTCCATTCAACCACGTGTATAAAAAGTGCGTACGTACATGGTGGGTATGGGGCTCAACTAGATCTCTATGACTCAACTGCGCACGCACCGTATATAATCGTACCCGGCCCCCGGCGCGGCGCGCTCGCTCCAGAGCGTTTCTGTTATTACGATTGCCGCGTGTTTTGAACTGACGAATTGACTGCATGCTGACTTCGAGATTTCAAATAATCTGCTTGATCTGTTAGACTGCGACACCGAGGTAAGCGTTATTTTATCATTTTGATATCTGTTAGGAATTTAAGCTTTGTGAGAGTGATTTTGAGGCATGTAAAATGAAGTAAAATATTGATTATTTGCAGGCGCGTGGCCGGCCGTTGACATTGTCATTGACTGGTAATTGGGTATGTGCACACATAGCTAGCTGCATTACTTTCCTGGCTGTGTAAAAGCTGTGCTATTGATACTCAACATTTCAAACACCACTGTACAAAACTCAACCGATTTCACTAAAAATCGGTACTTCAGTGACAATTGATGACACCTAAATAGCAGTAAAATACAATTTTTTCAACTTACCGATGTTAGAAAGAATAATTTAAATTTTAAAGATTCAAATTGTAAGTCTACTGTCAAACTTTGCTTACAGTTACAGCCGCATCGGCATGATTGTGTGCATTTGTGTATTGTGAGTGTATTGACGGCATGTGAGCGAAGGCTGCCTATTAACAAGTAGTGCAGTGCTAGAGGTCAATACGCATTAGCATTGACTCTCTATGCTTTACTGGAGTGGGTATGTGGCATGGCTCAGTCAGAACGGTATATCACTGTTAGCAATTACTGCATATTATCCCACCCCTTATTACAACAGGTAAGGTTTTTCATGACATTTGTTACAAAACTTTTTTTTTAGGCAATTGGCATAGCTCCTAACCACCTTTTTGTATGGATATGTTTTTATATATCTTGTTCTCAATTTCGTCCCTTTAATTTTTTTTTTTAAAGTTCAGGTGACACATTATTGGAATAATAACGTAGATTAATTTAAGGATTTATTTGTTTTATTTTTACATACAGGCAACTATGTGGAAGCGCAAAACATCGCCAGGAAGGCAGAGGACACGTCAAACCTGGAACCGGAAGATGATGCTGTGCAGAAGCAAAGAGACGTCTTCCCCAGAGATTTAGCAAATCTTCATCAAGTGATTCAGGAAGTGACGCTGGTAAGTATTTGTCTCTTGATGGTTAGTAGTGCTTGGTTCGGCCAGAGACGTATAATTTACATCTTATTTCTCGTTCTCACTAAATAGTCTCAAGCTTTTCTGTTTATCCCACGAATAGACCTGGGCCCATATTCATGAAACTCTATCTTAGCACACTTCAGTGGGTTTTCCTATGGGCATCCATTAGCGTAAACATTTATGTTTTTCCTAAATTTATGCATGATTTATGTTCTATGCACAGTGGTTATAGTTTGTTTTCATAATTTATCAATTGTTTATTTCATTGATTACTTTGTCTCTTTATTAATTTTTAAAAGCATTAATTTTGAGTTGATGCTTATTGCCATGCACCCGTAGGAAAACCCCTGATTTTTGAAGCGTGCTGAATATGGGCCCTGTTGACTGTATTCTAATTATATGCATATTTGTTGAACATAAGTTTCTCTTGACAACTAAGAAGCTTGCCCAAGGATTGCCTGACAAAGCAACAACTAATGTATGCAAAATGAATTCCATCTATTGAAATGCCATTATGCACAACGGTGAACTGAATAGCTACTTTCCAAGGGTTCTGGAGAGAAACATCCATACATTTTTCAGCTCCAAATCATAATTTATTGCAATTCCCTTATAATTTACACCTACTATCACAGATTAATGCAGCACAATAAATAATAGTGCATTCTTCCTCTTCAAAATCCAACAGGTGATGAAAACCTAAGATAATTTATTTGGGATTGCTAGACCTGCTTTGTGTCCCAGCCATGCAAAATGATGATTGATAGATGTGGCACCATTCGGCAAAACTGAAAATTAATATGTTATCTAGGCATAAATTTCGGACAAGAAGTTTGCATTATCCAAAAGCTTGTTCAGTTTTTGAGAATTCTTGTCGTGTCTTGATATCCCTTTTAACATCTGCAATGTGTCTCTGTTTTACAGATCTTGAATCGGACCCAGGAGAACTACATGTACGCGGAGGAACGACTAAGGCTGTGGCAGCAGAGATACCAATGCGAAACTGAATGCGAAGTCCAAGTCCACATCGCATTTTTCAGTTCCATCCACCAGCCGACCATCCACCAGCTCCGGTAATCAGGGCAGCAGGCCATCCACCAGCTTCACCTTGCCCTTGTCATCCTCGTCCCGTCCCAACCCACAACTCCAGCAAGGGCTCGGGCTTCGAAAGTAAGTTTTTTCAGATAGCATTTCACAAACGAATGTTTCTGAGGGTTTTTATCATCAGAAGTTACTGTAGAGCGTATAAACTACAAACAACATTTGCCATTTTTACTAAGTTGCTACACTAAAATACTGTTGGATTGGATAAGAGAGACGGATTATTTCGGCATACATGTAATTTATTTTATCAACAAGGCATGGGTATAGTTTTCTTACAGAAGAGGTGCTTTTAAATCCTTACAGTATGTGATGCTTTGTTGGAAGCGCTGCGCAGGTGCTGTCTTTGAAGCTGGGTGATATATTCCTGAAGTGACAAAATTGGACAGCTATCAAACATATCTCGCCAAAATATCCTATTCATTTGCTGTCAGAGTTTTTAATGACTTCAACTGTTATTATAATGCATTTTTGTGTCTGTTTTTCTCAGGCAATTTCCTGTGTACGCTGCAGAGGCTGGAGGAAGGGCAGCAGCAGCTGATGCAGTTGGTACAAAAACTGATTTTGTCCAAATCGGGAGTGGCCGTTGATGTGGAAGACCTTAGGGAGCCGTTTACGAACCAGTGCTTGCTCTAAATTGCAGAAACAAGACGCTGTCATTGAGGAAGCTGTCGCCAACGCTGTCACCGAGGAAGCTGTCGCCGAGCAAGCTTTGGATGATGGAGAGGATTCTGCCATGGAGAATTCAGTGGTGTTTTCTTCATCATTTGTGATCTTACAAAACGACCATTAAGTCTGGGGAAATGACTATGCTGATTTTTAAATCGCATGACATATTTATGTAAGGCAAATATTTTGAAAATGACTTTAGCACTTTTAAAAGAAGGAGAAACGGTCCACTTCGAATATCAGCGTCCCTTCACGTGCTGTAATCTGATAATTAGTATTTGATGAAAAAACATACGTAAGCATGATTTCTGATCAAAATTTCATTACATTACATAACAGTTTTGTTGGTGCATCTTTTTGGATTGAATTGCCAATATCTTGTTGAGAATTCAAGACAAAGTTGTATAGGTCTGTAAATATATTACTTTTTGTAAGGATGCTGAAACCAATGTATGTGCTGCCAAACCCTCAACACTGTTTATATAACCTTGTATTCTATATTCATAGACCCTTAAATTTGAGTATTCATATTTGCCTGTTAATAATTCATATCTTCAACTCGTTTCTATCAGTTTATTGTAAATATCTTTTTGTAGATTGTTCATGTGTTTTGTGTTGATTTTATAGTTGAAGTAAGGAGATGCAAGGTCCAATGCAAGGCTTCTGGGAAAACTTAGAGCACAAATCTCGACCTGCCCACTAAATCTTTGGTCGATCAAAGGACAATTTTTACTCGGATTTAAAGGGGAAATCTACCCTAGAAATTTCACTTATTCAAGGGCAAAATTGGTAAGGAAAAAAAAATAAGGAAACTACTCTTTTTTACATTTTCTAGTAAATTACTCTCGGCTATTCAAATTGGCAATGCTGATGACATCTTGAGTTAGTTGAGTAGCTCTCAATTCACTTTGTACACACAATTTCACATTTTTAACCCCGTAGTCAAAGTATGTTGTGTAGAAAGCTATTCGTCATCTGAACATACTCTGATTAATAATTGTGGAAATGTGTAACTTTAAGGAAAATTTAGAAAATATGAAATTTTGTGTACAAAGTTGATGGATAGCTACTCACAGTTGATGTCATCAGTGTTGCCAATTTGTAGAGCTGAAACGAGTGTAGTTTTCTTGTTTTTGTTTTTTTGGCCGTACTTTCAATTGAAATGTGACTTCTTAAAATGAGGCACATTTTTATCACATGTAGAAGTTGATCTATGCTGGTGAGAAAGTAAATACATGTACTCGTTTGAATACCAGAGTAGTTATAATTTGCACCGGATGATGAAGCTAATCGTGGGTGGAGGCACATAGCTAAATCAGTATTCACATGTATTTAATGATAATTTGTTACATTTTTTTTAAAGGTTCTGTTGAATTAGTACACAAAATAATTCTATGCACTATTTGGTTTTACCAAAGATCAAGACTTATTTTTTTGGCATGAATTGCCAACATTTTTTGGAGAATGCAAGACAAGTTATAGGTTCTGTAAATAACTCAAATTGCTTTTAGTAAGTGTGTTACCAAAGTTTTATCTTGCCTTGTATATTCATAGAGACATAGACCGTAAATATATGAGTATTCATATTTGCCAGTTAATGACATCTTCAACTCATCTATCAGATTATTGTGTATTATTTGTAGATTGTTCATGTGTTAGGTATCTATAGTTTTAAAGGGATAGTTTAGTATTGGTCAAACTTAACTTTAAAACCAAAACCTGCACTATCACGGTGCAAAGTAATAATTACAAACGACTAAGTAAAACCCCTGTTATTATTCAAAATGACCTGTTACTTTGTGCATTTAATGTTTGTTAAAATAATAATTAAATATAGATATCAAATAACAATTTATTCTGAATATTAGAATTGTATGTTCTTTCAGGGGCACTTCAGGAAATACCAATACTCATACTCAACGCTACCTTTAAGTATAGCGGGTATTCTATAAAAAAATGTTGTCAATAATAGCATAAACCCTAGTTTCCTAAAAGCTTTTTTCAAATATACATGATGTACTGTATTGCTAAGCCTTTGTACATATTTTGTAAATATGTTTGATAATAAATTCATAAAAATAAACCAAATACATGTGTGACCTAGCGTTTATTAAAAATTCACTATATGTTGGACGTTCTTAAAATGTTTTCTGAACGTTCTTAAAAGGTTTTCTGAACGTTCTCAGAACGTTTCCAAGACGTTCTAGACGTTCTAAAAGGTTTTCTGAACGTTCTTAGAACGTTTCCAGGACATTCTAGGCGTTCTTAAAAGGTTTTCTGAACGTTCTTTAAAAGGTTTTCTGAACGTTCTCAGAACGTTTCCAAGACGTTCTAGACGTTCTTAAAAGGTTTTCTGGATGTTTTTAAGGTTCTTAAAACGTTCTTAAAACGTTCTTAAAACGTCCCAAACGTCCGACAGGTTTTCTGCAGGTCCTTGCTCTTAAAAGCAAATTTATAAAAGGTTTTTTATTGGTTCTAAAAACGTTTAGAAAACGTTCAAAAAACGTCCATTTGGAACGTTCTTAAAACGTTTTCAACCTTCCACAAATAATCGTTATTAAAACGTTTTCATAAAACGTTTAAAAAACCAAATTGGAACCTTTTTAGAACGTTCAGAAAACGTCCAATTGTTAGTTGGGCAAGAGGGCAAAGGTACCGTCAGATATGGATGCTTTGGCTGCACACGACACTCTATGTCAAGACTTACAAGAGGCCTTGAAACAAGAAGATCCTGACTACAAGCAGCCGATGCAATCGAGCAAGAAAGGAAAACGTGTCAGTTTTAAGAGGAACGTTGGAATGGATAAGATAGCTCTCGGTAAGATCGTAAATGCAGTTGCAAAGGATATCGCTTTGCCTTCTAAGGATAGCATGAGTGCCATGGTTAGTACACCAGACGGTAGGATGGCAGTGGGATGTTACACAGGTGGCGTGGAGATCTTCTCTGCTGATGGCCAGCTCCAGCAGACATTTCTCAAACATGTGGGGATTCGTGGAGTAGGGTTCCTCTCTGATGATCGGTGTGTTATACTTGACGACTCAAACAATATCACACTGTACACACCAGAGTACACAAAGTTGAATGTAATGTTTGAGACTCTGAGTGATGAAGGTGGATTTCCTAGCCTCACTGTAGACGGTGATGATCAGATATATGTTAACTACTGGGAAGCTGAAAAGATCCAGGTATTCTCACCAGCAGGTGGGAAGGCAATCAGGGAGATACCATGTGATGGGTATGAACCCCAGCAGATTACTAGTTATAATGATCACCTGATCACCAAATCTGATGATACAATACGATTGATTGACAAACAAGGTGTTGTAAAATATAAATTAGCGAAATTAGGGGGTTACCTAATAAACGCTGCTGTGTCTCAAGGGAACACAATCCTGATAGCCACGATAAAGCAAGATGTAGGTTTGGTCAGCATCGATGAGTACACCAACGAGCTGAAGCATGCCCAGAACCTCGTCAATGATTACAAGATTGAGACGCATGAGAGATGGTGGTACTATCTCCAGCAGTACCGATCAGGAGAGATCGCTTTCTGCACTCCTAATAGACTCTATATATTCCACTGAAACAAATGGATGACTCCCCCTTACTTGCACTGTATGACAAATCTTTTGTCTACCTGAATACTGAGAAGAAAAAAAGTTGGATCACTTCCCGGTGACACAAAAATCAGTGGTTGAGTGGTTGATTTTGTTCCCCTCATTCCCAGTGGCTGATAATGGTTATAACATTTTGTTAAATCGTGAGATTCTTTGCTTTACTTTGACAAACTTTCAAGTGTCCATCACGTTTGTGCTACAGTGTGTACATCATGCGCGTACCCTACGCAAGTATTTTATCGAAGCCTCAAATCATACCCTGAGCAAGTATTTCTGGGTTTTCCTACCTTAAACAAGCATGTCATTTATCATTAATTTTAGAAAATTTCTATACCCTAAACGACAAATACCCTAAATTTCTATTTCTGCCGTTTTCTGCACACGATTGTGGCATTTCTTTCCAAATTAACAATTTAACAGTGTAATCGGCGAGCTGGTTTAACATTCAAATAGTGCTCTTTTTATTCTCGTCATCTTGTGTGAATGATTTATGAATTATGTACCCTTTTAACGTACGCGATGTCTGATTTAAACACATTATTTTTCTTCAAAAATGTGGTTGTTTTTGATACCCTAAATGAGATACGCACATTCCGCCTCCAACGGCAATACCCTTGTCATTGGTGTCTGTGTACGCGCATGATGTACAAGCTGGAATATAAGTTAACCCCGGGAAACAACTGCATTTGTTACTGTAGGATTGTATGTTTGAGTCATTATGACTACTAGTACCTTTTATTCATGAATATTATTATTTCAGATGAAGAGGCACTTAAAGAGGAGGTTGAGTTCTGGGAAGAGTTCTGGGAATAATTTGTGAGCGTTATCATTTTTATTATGCAAGTGTGGAAGAACATCAGATAAAATATGTTCCCTGTAAAGCATGACTCTTTAAATGCCTTCATATTCTAAACATGGCTTGTAACAGCATAACATTCGTGACGGATTTTTATGCCACATGTTTGTGTAGTCCCATATACATCTTTCTGTGTAAAGCGCTTGTTACTTTACCAAGACTGGGTCAAATTTCTTATCATTTTGATGATTCCAGAACCTTGCAGTACACACCAATACTTTTATGCTAGATGATCAACCTTTTCCGATCAATTCCAAACCGTTTCTTTCACAATGCAATCGCATGACCAGAACTCAAATTTATCCTTAATAGTTGTGCCTTTTGTATCATTATGCCTAGATGTACATGTAAAATTGGTGTGTTATCAATCGCATAACTGTGTATTCGTTTTTTTCCGAATTTAATATCGAAGGTCAAAATCATGATGGTCAACTTATTTCTATCTTTAAATATCTTTTTCAAGATAAAGACACTGATAAGTTTCATATAAATACTCACTTTAAATAAGTTTAGCACAGGCCCTCATGACTATGATAATCGTGATATAGAATGAAAGGCGTTTCCTTTTTTGAAAGGTTTCTTTGTTATGACTACCTACCGTAATGTCATTATTGTGCATCCAATATTTTGACTAACTTGAAGCTGATGGAAAACATTCCAATATGTCCCAAAATGTTTGAAAATACCGTCCATTTCACTTTATACTAAGCCCTTTATGGTCTGTCTCCAAAACATGTCTCTGATCTTCTCTTAAAATATGTCCCACAAAGGTCCTTGCGTTCTGCATCTCGAAACCTCCTCGTAGCTAAGAGAGACAGAAAAAAGCATATGGTGATAGGGCTTTCACTCATATAGCACCATTTTTATGGAATTCTCTCCCAAACTCCCTACGTACGTTGTATATCAAACATTCATATTTAAACTAAAAACTCATCTTTTCAAATTAGCATATCAATAGTACTAAAGGATAAGTATATTGTTGTAATTTTTATCTTTGTAAGAACTTCATTGTTTCTATATCGTGTGAGTCAAACAAAAGTTTACACCTAGAAAATTGCTAATTATTAAAAAAAATCATCTATGAACAGTAAGTTATCATACGTCTTATGAAAGCGTGTTTTATCCCAAATCATTTAGTATCATTTTTGTGTGGTATGTGTTCACACTTGGATGAACAGGAGGCATTGTTTGCGAGAGTGCAAAAATCGACTTGCGCCAAAGTTGCTTATGTGATGTTTGATCCGTTGAAATTTCAATAAACACGCTAAGCCTTGTTGATCGGGTGGTAATGTCTTTTTTCATGACCGTGTTGAAGGGGTGGGAGGGAGAAGGGGCGGGCGATGTACCATTTAATGACCAAAAAAAAGCACAGAAAAAATTGCGCCTTGTTGTGAGTGACAAATTGAAACCAAGCCACTCTGTGTAAAGATGGCTCTGAGTACCCAATTTTTAAGGCTAGTTTAGACAACCCCCCCCCCAAAAAAAACCCACCGTAGTTATTATTTGTTTTCTACATTTGAACAGAATAACAACTGACGGTGCAACCCAAATGAGGCGCGTATTCACTGAACTCTGTGTTATTATTAAGACCAGAAGGTAAATCGTATGCACAAATCGACTTGCGCAAAAGTATTAAACTGAGAAAATGAATTGAATGTATCAAATGAGATGCATTGCATATGCTTTTTGCAGAAGGAAAGGCACACACACACACACACTCGCAAACAACGCCTCCTGTTCATCCAAGCGTGAACACATACCACACAAAAATGATACTAAATGATTTGGGATAAAACACTCTTTCATAAGATGTATAATAAATTACTGTTCATAGATGATTTTTAAACTAATTAGCAATTTTCTAGATGTAAACTTTTTTTTGACTCGCACTGTATATGCTTCTGTGCAATCTTCCTTTCATGATCTTGTTATATTATATGTATATTGTGAAGCGCATATAAATGTCTACAGAGAAGAAATTTTTTTTTTATTATGTTGATATTTGACAGTGATTAATATAAGGGATACTAAGTCTTAGATGTGTTGTGTTGTAACTTAAGTTACTTTGAATGCCTATGTCATATCAACGTACTCCATGCTTGCATTCATTTCGATGATAATAAAGCCTGTCATTCCTTGAAGTATAACTGCATATAATCTGTGTCGATGTAATTTGTTCTAGTCACGTAGGATTCAGTAGTGTAATCGGGGGAAGAGGGGGGTGTCCCCGGGTGCGTCTTTAAAAAAGACCTAGACCAGCCATCCTAGCGCTGCATTCAAATATTTGAATATTTGAATATTTGCGTTGATACGGTGTGGTGGAGATTAAAATTAAATCGGCCAAATTCTGGACTATTAACCGGTATGTTGCAATGATTATGGACAAGATTCCACCTGGTTAGCTTCCCGATTTTCTTGGGATGTCATCTATTTAACCCTATTTTAATCGGGCTATTTCAGACCAGGTTTTAACCGGGGGTCAATTTGACCCCCTAAGATCTCGGCCGTTTCACAGCCGATCGCCGCGAAAATTTGCATGCATGTCAAGTGAAGTGTATAGAATACTATGGTAATTTAATTTTTTTGAAGAATTCACTCATTTGCATATTTATGGTAATTTATGCAAATAAGGTCATAAAATTCACATTTTTACCCATAAATCATATATTCCTCATATTTAAGCATTCTTTTTCACTACATGTATTTGTTAGACCATTTGGAATAATAATACGACAAAAAAAATTGGAAGAGCCAGGTTATTCCTTATGTTATCTCTTGTTTTGATAATTTCTTATGTATTTCATTGTCTTTTTAACTTATGTATTTTATTGTTTTTGTTGTTTTATTTCATTTTCTAGCTACAATTCAACTATTTTTACCCCAAAACAAACACCTAAATTATAAACAAGACCAAATAACCAATGTTTTATCTCTTTTTAGGAAAAATTTAGAAAAATTTAGGAAAAATATTTCCATATGTTTTGTACACAAATCACAAAAATTTGCGATTTTCGGGCTGACATGCAAAGACAAAAGGTCAAGTGACTTTGTAACTATACGTCCGATTTTCAAAACAATTGTTTTAAGAGATGCATAAGACTCGAAAGAAAAAAAGTCATGAAAGGAAAACTTTATATCTGCCGCGGTTCCGGAGTAGTCGCTAAATTACTACAGGGAGAAGGGGGGGGGGGGTTAAATTGACCCCCAGGTTAAAATAGGGTTAAAGTTAACATAGCTTTGCACGTTGCCCGTTCCGCGGGCCCTGTATTATAACAGATAAGAAAATTATATAACACATGGACACGAATATAACTGAAATGGGAATATGATAGGTCAGGTTTAGTACTCAAAGATAATAATAACAAAAAGCAATTCAAATTTTGTACGGAATCAAACGACAATAATTAGGAATTTTAGATTATCGATTTTGAAAATATGAAGCCACATGTAAAAAGTAGATATACATCTTCTACTAGGCCTATACCTAATTGCTGGTCTTCCTGTAAAGCTTGTACAGCATCGGTAACGTGATGGAGACCCGATCACCCATAGTCAAAGAGGGGATCTGGGGCCCGTTTCTCGAAACCGTCATATTAAAGTCTAAGGCTTCTTCACTAAATCAGCGTTAGAAAGCTACTTGTCCGCTACGTGTTTCACGAAGCTCTCTTTGCCATGATCAAAGACAACATCCTAACTAAGCAGTTTTATGTTTCCGACCCTGTCATATCTCTGTCATAACTTTTTTAGTTGATGGGCAGCACGGTTCTAGGACAATTACCCCCTGGAAAATTATATTTTGAAATGCCTCTTTTCCTCTCTGATGAGTGCCCTTATTCAATTTTGAAAGGTGTCCCTTCCATGTAAAAAGTGTATCTTACCACCTCTGATAAGTGCCCCCTTCATCTATGATAATTGCCCCTTTTCAAATTTGAGAGGTGCCCATTTTACTCTAACAGTGCCCTTATATGTTGTAATAAGTGCCCCTTCCCCTAGTCATAAGTGCATCTCTGGTGAGTGTTCTTTAATATCAGATGCGAGAAGTGCCCCATTTTTACCTCTGATAATTTCCCTTTTTACTTAATGTGTTCTTCTTATTTTCTATTAAGTGTCTTTTTCCCTTTGGACATGTGCCCCCTTTTCCTTTCACCATAAATGTGCTCCTAATTTTAAAGCGAGTAAGAGCAGCTTTTTCTTTAATTTCAAAAGCTCGCTCGTTTTGCTCGCTAGCACTTAAAGTTTATATAATTATGTTCCTTATTTAAGATCTTTTCAGTCCTTCATGATTAGATTTTGCTTAAACCCCATCAGGATTATTTTTTCATCTTTATAAGATGTAATTTTTCGCACTGCGACCTGATGAATTAAAACAAAATTGCTCGTTCGTTTGCAAATAAATATATTCAGACCATCACACCCAACTGCAAAGTATGATGCTTAAGCAGTATCTTGGATGTTGAAAGAGAGAAACAAACAATAAAATCATCCTTGATAATGTAATCACAATGTAGGGGTATATACTAATGTCTAAAATCATGATTATTTTTTAGCTTTGATGTTCCCCTTTTTAAGGTGCCCCTTTTTTCTTCAAGAAAATTCCCGTTTTTGTTGGTGCCCCCGCACTTTGAATGACGCTCCGCCGCCCCTGTTCTCGTACGTGTGACTGGAGAATATCCGAAACAGAACACTGATACCAATAAAGCAAATAAGACTAACTTATGTCTATATGAAGCAACCTTCGTAATGCTTATCCTATTAGAATGAAAGGAAATCATTGAACTTCTTGGATGAGTTGCTATGTGAGGTCCATTAATCTAACTTAATTAACACACAGCCAATCAAATGCCATGTTCATTACCGCAACTGAAGATGGGTCAGTCATGAGAGACGAGACAAAAGTATGTAAGGGAGGATGGATTGGGCTTGGAAGAACAAGAGCTAAGGCGATCAACAATCATCAACACGCATCAACCAAGCCATTTTTCTCACCAAGCCAGCCAATTTCACAAAATCACCCTGATATTTAATTGGTTTTAATACAAGCGGGAAAAATGAGACAAACTGGTCAGAGATAGATTGTGCAAAAAGAAATAAAATAACAAATAAAAGCTGTAATCAATCGAACAGAAACTAGCAAGTCTGTATAAACAAATCATGCGAGGGAACCCCAATTCATAAACTTCCACTTTCTCTGTTTATATATGATTAGGCTTATATTCCTTTCCATACAGAGCTTGTGTAGAAACGTTATGTGCAATTATAATATCTAAAGACAGGTATGATTTAGATAAATGCATCTCTAATAATCTCTGAGGAAAAAATTAAAGAAAAGAGAAAAATAAAGGTTATTACATTACCCGATTCTGAAAGGCAAGACAGCAACGACAAAAAAAGCAAAACAAAATCGAAACAGCACACAAATATACTAATAAATAATAAAACAATAAAAACACAATTTGAAAGGGGGCAAATGTTTATCTTTCCAGCCATTCGTGTAAGGAAAGAGGTGATGGGGCATTTTTAAGGGGACCATTTCTTAAAACGTTTGTACAGAAAAAGGAAGAAAGAATGAAAGTACAAACAAAGATGCAGAAACAAGAAATAACTTTAGAAAATATAAAAATAAAAGAAACTTTCTCACAATTTTCAGAACGTTTAGCATATATGTGTTCAAAATCTCTCTTTCAAAACAACAAATAAACTGACAATTTTGCTGATAATATGGGGTAATCGCCCCTTGCCTCGCCCGTAGTGCCTCCTCTGTATCCATACATGTAATATTCTTGCGTTCATCCTCAATCTATAATTCACGCTTATTAATTTTAATTTCTCCTCTCATTTTGTTCAGCTTGTGATGCTCTAGCGAACTGTTGGTGCAATAGACGTGGAGGCAAGGTCGCTTTCTGCTCAGGTAAGTCACTGTCAGATTAAATGGCTCGAATTTACGAAGTAGATTTAAATTTTAACCATTTTCTAAACTCTAAACCAAACTAATTTGCGCAGTAGCGTGAGTGAGTCCAGTCATTGAAAGGGGAATGTTATCATGGGGGGCATTGTTATGACGGTTGTACAACACATGCTCGCTACCTTTGAATGTTAGACTTCTTGGGAGTAATTTCAATTTATGAATAAATTTCATCTCGCATCCAGTAAATGAAGATCGCGTGCTCGATCTTGTAATTATAGACAAGTCAGAAAAAAGTCTCGGAACCAGTGGGATTTGAACCTGCTATCTACTATATTTTTGTCATATTTGATAGATGAATTAACCTGATGTTAAATACAACTAAGATTCAAAATAGTTATAATAATAATAATAATATTGGGTTCTTGTATAGCGCTCATGTCTGTCAGAATTTACACTCCTGGCGTTCCCGGTTATTACCCTGGCTTTAACACGTACGGCTGCCATTACGGTGCTCTAACATTTCATTTCAAGGAATTAATTCCTGCCAGGTACCCATTTACATCACCTGGGTTGAGTGTGGCAAATGTAGATCAATGTCTTGCCAAAGGACATTAGTCCCGCGCGGGATTCGAACCGCGGACCTTGTGATCGACAGTCCGGTGACGTATCCACTCCACCACGACACCTCTACATGTTTGAGTCGCATGTTCATGTCAAGAGGGGGTCACATAATTAAAGCTAGTCGCAGCAATGGTCTCTCATCTGTACATGCTTTACACATGCTCTAAGGTAAATCAAATAATTCGAAACCTTGTTCCAACCCTTTCCAAATGACGCTCATGAAATTGTATTTTGCAGCGGTCATAACTCTTTGTTTGTTTAATTGTTTGTTTGTTTGTTGGTTCTTTCTCCCTCTATTTTGTTCTTTCTCTCTTCATTCCTTCCTTTATTCCTCCGTCCTTCCTCCCGTTCTCTCTTGCTTGCTTTCTCTTCATGGTTATTGTTGTTGAGGGGTTTAACGGGTCATATCTTGTACATAAACCAGGTAAATAAAAAATAAAAATCGCATCTTACATGCCATATTGTTGTTTGTATTCCTATAGGCCAAGGAACCGGTAATGGAATCTAGACCAACCCGCTGAATCTCACTGACAACGAACCCGACCATCGACTGTTTAGGGATACACAAATATGACCCGAGAGAAGACTAGGAGCTGATTTGATCAATTACTGCGGAGTATTAAGTGTGACGTCACATCATGTCATCAGTGGTTCTCTCTGGATCAAAGAATATTTGGATAGCTTGAAATAAATGGATATAATTATGTAGAATTATGCAATGATTAAATGTGTGTTCTGAGTATTGTTGTAAGAAGTATCTGCATGCATCACTATCGGGATGCTACAAGAGAGAGTATGAGAGAAGGAAACAAGGGAGAAGGAGAGAGATAGAGAGGGATGGAGAGAGAGAGGGGGGAGAGAGAGAGAGAGAGAGAGGAAGAAAGAGAAAGAGGGAGAGGAAAAAAGAAGAAAAAAAAAGAAAGGGGGATATCTAGATAACCTACACTGATAATTAAAAGTGATTGAGGTGAAAATATAGAGAAGAAAATGAGTAGTTAGAATAAAACAACTTCATGAGCAAAAGTCACAGACTCTCTAAAATCATCGTTACACCAGCGTAGTAACAGACCAGTGGTCGATATTGGGGAGAGGGCAAGTACCCCCCCCCCAAAAGGGAGGAAAACATAAGAAAAGGAAAACCATGTGCTTACTGGCCTGTATTTTCTTCTTATATTTTGTTTTAGAGAATTTTGGAAAGCGTAATAAGGCATTCATAAAACCTGGTCCTATTTACTTTTTCAGACTTGTGCCACTGAAGTACTACAAATGCATTGTAACAACAATACCAAATTTGACAGTTTCCAACATTTGATCTCTTGGTAGATTACTCTCTCTATCTCCATCTCTCCCAGTCTCTCTTCTCTCTCTCTGTCTCCAATCCCCTTCTCTCTCTCTTCTATCGCCCCCACCCTCTCTCTGTCTCCTTTCCCCTTCTCTCCTTCTCTCCCTTTCTCTAATTTTCTCTCTGATGCGTACATGTAATCCTCACTAATACCCCAGTCACACCAGACCGATGACAACAGACCGAGCAAAATAATTACCTTACCCTGAATGGAGGAGAATTGGTCGGTTTCGATTCGATGTGACTGAGGTATCAGCCTGATACTAATACTCTCTTTTGCTGTCTTGCATACATTCATATATTTGTCAACAATCCATAAGAATATTCTACCTCTGTTCAGATGTTATTATTATTTATTATTATTTATTTATTCATTTATTATTCTCTTCTATGAATGATCACGTCTACACTACATGCCTGTCGAAACCACTTTTGTATTATTTGTAAACCAGAAAGATATCATATCATCATATCCAACATATTCCAGATATCAATGACATCTTTTGAGTACAGTAACGATCTACTTAAAATTAAAGGGCAATCCACCCTTTGTAATTAGTTCATTTGTATGAAAACAGAAAAAAATTATATTTGACTGATGAGACCCCTGGGACATTTTATCACATGAGTATTTTGTTGATCTGAAAACTAATGAAAGAAGAAAAGAAAGAAAAATGTTACTTTAAATTGAATTGAATTGCAGTATATATTTGTTTATATCAGAACAAAATAAGATAAAAACATATGCATATAAATAGGACAGTGGCGTTTTTCAATATTACGCACCTGTCAGAATCAGGAGGCGGTTGCATGTGCCACAATATGTTATTTGCAATTTTAAAATTCGACGGGAGGGAGGCGCAGCCCCCTCCGCCCCATGTCTTGTAGGCCTAAGAAATTAGGGCATAATAGTCCCTATACACAACCCGAAACTATAATAAATCGAACAGCTTCTTAGCTTTCTCAACCGGACGATGGTTAGTCCAGTATTAAAGGTAAAGGTCTACGATCGAATATCTTCTTTACTTTTCTCCTTTCCAGCCGGAGTTTTTTTGCATGTATAGCGCCATCTCCGACATTCCAACTGTCTGTCAAAGGTTGCTGAGAATTCCCAGTACCAAAAATAGATCGACAAACTAAATACATACATGTATATAGTACCACTCATGATCAGTGCACCACTACATTGTTAAGGCAAAGAGTATACATGTTTACTGATTGCATATAACACATAGACCGATACATAGTGACGGAAAGAGACGTGAGTAAATTTAAATGTATGTAAATTCCAAAAGAAATGCAGTGATATTTTGCAATATTTTCGTTTTACATTGTTGTATATATAAATGTCACTATTTAAGGCCAACTCCCAGACACTTTATTTGAGACTTGTTTGGATCTGGTTTATGAAGTCATATTTGTCCTTAGACTGAAATATTTGGGTATTGGTTTATATGTCTTTGAGGTGATTAATGGAGAGCGATTGAGCTAAGACCAAGGGTGTTTAGGAAATGATATCAGTTTGGTAAACCACGAAGAAAAAGGCTGCAAAAATGCAACTAAACAAAACAGAGCTTTGAAACCAGACCATAACTTATAAGAGTAGAATAACTATTATTTTTGTATGTTATGTAGATATGAATACACATGGAAATATTTAAGGTTATTACATGATTCTTAATATAGCTAACATTTCAGCTAATGATTCGGCTCGGTGTAAAGATGTCAGAGGTAAAAATGTCAGAGGTAATAATGTCAGAGGTAAAAATGTCAGAGGTAAAAATGTCAGGGGAAAAAATGTCAGAGGTAAAAATGTCAGAGGTAAAAATGTCAGAGGTAAAAATGTCAGAGGTAAAAATGTCAGAGGTAAAAATGTCAGAGGTAATAATGTCAGAGGTAAAAATGTCAGAGGTAAAAATGTCAGAGGAAAAAAAGTCAGAGGTAAAAATGTCAGAGGAAAAAATGTAAGAGGTAAAAATGTCAGAGGCAAAAATGTCAGAGGTAAAAATGTCAGAGGTAAAAATGCCAGAGGTAAAAGTGTCAGAGGTAATAATATAAAAACAAAAGCATGTTACAGGTTGAATATTGGTAATGGTTGTATATCAGGCTTATCGAAAAGATACAACGAAGGATTCTCTGCAGTCATTAATTTCAGCGCTGCTTTATTTTCTTCTTTCTTTAACTTTTATTTACCTTTCTGCCCGAAATTGTGACTTTTTGCCCGATTATTGCAGAGCGGAGACGGGGTGTATCCTTTTGGGGCATAGTGACCCAGCTGCCTCCCCTCATATGCCTTTGTCTAAGCAAGTGATACTGGTACACTGAGCAAACTTCTGGGAAAAGAATGTCTAAAATCGAGAAGTTTGGCCATGAATTATAGGCCGAGTTGTGGCTCGATGGTGTAATCATTAAATAAAAAGAAAAGTCGACACAGCCCCCCCCCCAAAAAAAGAGGATAAGATATCACACTGTGAGTCCTCCGCTCCTCCCCACTTCCCGTCCCTTCTGAAGATTGATGGACATCTTAACAGCGAGGCAATGACCATTATAAAATGTAATTTCCTACAAATGCATATTTCCAACAATTCCACTTTCTTGTGGGCTTGATACTTTGATACTTTGATACAAAGCAGAAAGCCGCCCATGTTACATCTAATGCTAACCGCACCATCACATTCCAGAGAAGCGCGCTTTGCAAAGAGTTGATCGTCGATCACTATTGCGGTATAAATAGTCTGGGAGTACATCAATAAGCAGCTTTGATACTTTGATACAAAGCAGAAAGCCGCCCATGTTACATCAAATGATAACCGCACCATCACATTCCAGATAAGCGCGCGCTTTGCAGAGGTTCTGTTTAAGCTACATCGTTCTATAATTATTTGCTGTGAGAGATCAAACTCTGAAATTGACAAATATTGATTCATGAGTAACATATCATAAACATAGTTTTACTGTACCCATTTATAGCATCATGAGACTGCTTGTATACATGATAAGATAAACGCGCTTTGCAGAGGTTCTGTTTAAGCTACATCGTTCTATAATTATTTGCTGTGAGAGATCAAACTCTGAAATTGACAAATATTGATTCATGAGTAACATATCATAAACATAGTTTTACTGTACCCATTTATAGCATCATGAGACTGCTTGTATACATGATAATATTGTTTGAAGGATATTTGGTGCAGGATTTATAAAAGGTGTGCTGGCATACACTGTATACGACAGTTTCCAGCAGGTACATATTCGTATAAGTCTACACATTAAACAAAATGCATCACGAATTTGGCAGGAAAAAACAGTTGAAATTGAGGGACTTAAATTGTATTTCTCCCACGTTTCTTAATCACAAACATGATGTTTTTTATATAAAGTTACACAGTGTTATGTTTAACCCAACAAATACAATAATTTCTGCCTTTTGAAACGTACTGCATTAATAAAAGTCGAAAGCACATGACAAAATACCTGGGTAGATATGTCTCAACGTTTACTACTTGTAGGCCTACTATCTGACATTCTTCAAGCAAAGCTTTGATATTGTTTGTTAAACTATTGTTTGTTAAAGTATTGATGTGGGGGACAAAGCATCCGTGTCTTTTTCTTAATGTTTTCTTGTCATAACAGTCTTTGCTGGGATGGACATGAACATGGGTCTAATTACTGAATTTGTGGAATTTCTGTGCGATCTTTATAACTGATTCCCTGTTTTATCTCATTCAATCTTAATATTCTATGTACTTAGGCCTACTTTCTCAAAACCAAATAAACATTAAAATATCAACCGATTTAAAATATCGAAACATGATAGAAACTCATATAGGCCTATGCAAACCTGATCACAAAATATAAGTTTCAAATTTATTTTCCACATTGTATTATCCTCAGGACATGTACGAAGTACAATGCACAGTAATAGACTAGCCCAGTAGCTTACGTCTCGACATTTTGTGTGATTAAGTGCTGAGATATTATGACGGCACCGATTTTAACCCCTACATGTTTTTTTGTACCTGACATTTTTACCTCCGACATTTTTCCCTTCGAATTTTTTTCCTTTTACATTTTTTCCTCATTTTTACCTCTGATTTTTTTTACCACTGACATTTTTTCCTCTGACATTTTTACCTCTGACATTTTTACCTCTGACATTTTTTCCTCTGACATTTTTACCTCTGACATTTTTTCCTCTGACATTTTTACCTCTGACATTTTTACCTCTGACATGTTTTCCTCTGACATTTGTACCTGGCACCAATGATTCTGCCAAACCAGAGCAATATAATTTCTTCTGTATACAATCATGATAATTTTTTTAAATAGTATTTTTCAGTGTACATAAGTACATGTTTATAGTACTGCTTTTGATTCTTTATCAGCTTTAAAATTAATACATATTGTAATGATTATTTTTCTACTGACAAAGTGCTAAAATGTAAATGGTAAACAACATTTCTGAGACTCATGTTTACATTTTTTGTTTTGTTTTCTACGGTTTACCTTTAACCATGGGCTTCAACTGAAGCAATTATGACTCGTATACGTCAGATTTTTACAAAATGTATACTAGAATGACTAGTTGCGATACATGTAGAGGTGTTGTGGTCTATTCTATAGTAGAAAGGTTGCTTGATTGTGAATCACATGATTCGCGGTTCGAGTCTCACCACGGCACTAATGCCCTTTGGCAAGACAGTACTCTACATTGGTCACTCTCCACCCATCCCAGGTGTATAGTGAATGGGTACCCGGTAGGAAGAAATTCTGTGAATGCTTACAATGAGCACATTATCATGGTAGGTTGTCTAAAGCCGGGGTAGTAATATGATTGCAGGGCCCTCGTGGAAAACAGTATGTCTATTGATGAGGATTGGGTAAACAAAGCATCATCAATATGAAGATGATTATTGTTAATTATGTTGATATAATTATTATCATTATCATTTATATTATTATTATTATGAGCATCATTATTGTTATTAATATTATCATCATTTTCCCCCATTTTAATGTACATTGACTAAAGAGCGACAAAGAAAACAGTTTTTTTTTTAAATTAATTTGTCATTCAGTTGATGAATAACATGAATTATTTTGTATCAAGGTTTTCTTTCCTTGAACTAATTTTTGTTTCTTCTCCATATTGATGTAATTGTAATTATTTTTTTCTTTATATTTTTGAACATTTTAACTTTGTAATCTTTGTTTGTATCAGTCTCCCGAGTCTCGACTGTTTTAACAAAGAATTTTGTCTTAATAAACCGAAATGAATGAATGAATGAAAACAGATTTAACGGAATATCATATTTTGTACGCGTTATATTCTGTAGGGAAAAGGCCTGAGGAAAATGATAAACACTCCTCTTTAATACGATCAGATGAATCAAAGCTTCACTGGGTAATCATTGTGTTTTTTCCTTTTCTGTTTTCTCGTATTCCTGTAGAATTCGAATCATGGCTGATGCATTTAAGAATGTTATTGCTCAGAGTCTGGAGTGTCCTGTATGTCTGAATACCTTCACCGATCCCAAGATCCTGTCTTGTTCTCACACCTACTGCAAGGCCTGCCTGGACAACCTCTTGGAATGCCATGGTAACGACCAGATGCTCCGATGCCCTGTCTGCAAAGCTGAAACCCAGGTCCCAAACCAAGATGTCAGCAAATTACCGGTAAATCTAGCTTTGAAGTCTCTCATAGAGGACGTGCAACATCAATATCAGTTTTGCACGAATTGTAAATTTGAGGACAAACCCCAAGCTGTTGTCTACTGTCAAGACTGTGGCATGTATCTATGTATCGCTTGCCACAACAAACACTCTCAGTGGCAAAACTTCATCAGTCATGAGGTCTTAGCCATGAGTGAGATCGAATCAGGGAAGGTGTCAGTACGTAGGTATCGTAAATGCAGGAAACACCCCAAAGAGGATGAGGAGTGCTTCTGTTCCGAATGCAGGAGATTTGCCTGCTTCAGGTGTGTTGTCATGGAGCATACAACCGAAGGACATCGGGTCATCGAGGCAGCTGTTTATGAAAGCAGCCATATGAAGAGTATCGAGGACCTCGAATCCAAGGCGGACAAGAAACGCTCTTGCTTTCAGAAATACGTTGATTTCATTGATGAACAGAGGGAGCATGTGAGCAATGTTCAGAAGCAGTGTACATATGATATCAACAAAGCATTTGAAGAATCAGTCCAGCAGTTGACAGAGAAGAAAGAAATCCTCATTGGTGAAGTCAAGGGTAGGACCGAAGGAGTAGAGAAAGAACTGGACGAAATGAAGAAATCAGCTCAGGAGCACATCACTCACTTGACCACCATAGCTGACGTGGTAACCAAGAGGGCAAAGGTACCGTCAGATATGGATGCTTTGGCTGCACACGACACTCTATGTCAAGACTTACAAGAGGCCTTGAAACAAAAAGATCCTGACTACAAGCAGCCGATGCAATCGAGCAAGAAAGGAAAAAGTGTCAGTTTTAAGAGGAACGTTGGAATTGATAAGATAGCTCTCGGTAAGATCGTAAATGCAGTTGCAAAGGATATCGCTTTGCCTTCTAAGGATAGCATGAGTGCCATGGTTAGTACACCAGACGGTAAGATGGCAGTGGGATGTTATACAGGTGGCGTGGAGATCTTCTCTGCTGATGGCCAGCTCCAGCAGACATTTCTCAAACATGTGGGGATTCGTGGAGTAGGGTTCCTCTCTGATGATAGGTATGTTATACTTGATGACTCTAACAATATCACACTGTACACACCAGAGTACACAAAGTTGAATGTAATGTTTAAGACTCTGAGTGACGATGAAGGTGGATTTGCTAACCTCACTGTAGACAGTGATGATCAGATCTATGTTAGCTACAGGGAAGCTGAAAAGATCCACGTATTCTCACCAGCAGGTGGGAAGGCAATCAGGGAGATACCATGTGATGAGTATGAACCCCAGCAGATTACTACTTATAACGATCACCTGATCACAAAATTTGATGATACAATACAATTGATTGACAAACAAGGTGTTGTAAAATATAAATTAACGAAATTAGGTGATGTGCTAACCGCTGTTGTGTCTCAAGTGAATACAATCCTGATAGCCACTGTGAAGGACGATGTAGGTTTGGTCAGCATTGATGAGTACACTAACGAGCTGAAGCATGTCCAGAACCTCGTCAATGATTACAAGATTGAGAAGCATGCCAGAGAGTGGTACTATCTCCAGCAGTACCGATCAGGAGAGCTCGCTTTCTGCACTCCTGATAGACTCTATATATTCCCCTGAAACAAATGGATGACTCCCCTTACTTGCACTGTATGACAGGCCCCGCGGAACGTTTTTCAAAGTGAGGGGGGAAGCTAAAGTATCTACGATCAGGTAGAGCGTAGCGAGAGCGAAGCGAGCGGAGAGTAAATTTGCGTGGGGTCAAGGGGCAAAGCTTAGGGGTTTTAGGCATTTAATTACGGTCAGATGAGCATATTTGGATACCTTATTTGTGACACTGGCAGATCACTATATTTTTGTTTAATGGCGTAAATCATGGTCTGAAGCAATATTTCATTCAAATGAGACACTTGCTAAAGATTAGACAATTTAACATTGACCCTTTATTTTTATGAGTACATTTTATAGGTGAAAAATACTTTTCTGTTTAAAATATAATACAAGCGAGTACTGTATCACCTCTTCCTCTCACATATTTCTAAAGTTTGTGGCAGATTTGTTTTGTAGAGCAATATAATTAACGTCGCTCTCTTCACGAACTTTTAGAGACACTGGCCCGAAAATGTAAAATTCTCTCCCCAGAGATATCCGACATTCTACTATCTTTAAATCGTTTCAATCAAAAATTAAAAAAATACTTCATCTGTTTTTAAATCATTAATAATATATGCATGTTAATACGTCTACTTTGTTTTGTACACTGTTTTGTTATTGTTATATCTGTTATAGGCAATTGTTGGAGCTTGTATATATCTTTTGATAACAGGGACTGTCTCGACAGAACCTTACGGTTTTATTTGCAGTTTCCCCAATTCATTTCTATAGATTAACTTTGTATAATTCCGGTATATTTGTAGACATGTTCCCATTTTGTGTGTGTGTTCTCTGTTTTCTATATTGTATATTATAATCTGTATTTTATACTTTCATAAAATGTGTCTTTTATGGATTTGTATTGAAATAAAACTTGAAACTTGAAACTTGAAACTTGGAACTTGAAACTTGAAACTTGAACCGACCGGAGAGGCCAAAAATAACGATTTTTAAAATTTGAGTTAAAGACATATTTTGACTATACTTACGTATATCTGACTACAACCACACAGGACATAAACTCTTAATTATGCTTAATCAAGCTATTAGAGATGTGCTGTCTTATCATTTTCTCCAAGCATCTTGAAAAATGATTTTCACGAAGCGACCGCTCAGAAGCGTAACCACACCTGTCAGTTCGTTTATGCGCTATATGACAGGACGAGGATGATACAATGATTAAAACGGTCCTTTTTTAGACATGGCGGAAGGTTTTAGTGTCTGAAGATAAAGTCTTGTTCACAAATAAATGAGTACAATTAATTAAGACCTATACCATACAATTTTCAAAACGCCGATTCGACAATCAATGTCAATGAAAGAAAATGTATTAACTTTAAAATTTCAAATTAGTTGATTTCATGCATTTCAATTTATTTATTCAAAATTAACACTAAGAATGAATTGTTATGTATAAATCAATTGTATGATAAGATCGAATTTAGGAACATTACATGCCTTGATTGAATTCATCTCAATAATTATACATTTAGTTTTCAAACAAATACTATTGTATATTTACATTGTTATGATGAAAATATGATCAGATTCATTGAGATATAACTCAAACAGTAGGCAACAAATTCCATGGGAATATTGATCGCTCGTTAAATCTGATATTACGAATTGCAATTTAAAAGTATTTCCATAGTTCACAAATGAATAAGTACAATTAATTAAGGCTTAACGAATATGAATTTGCAAACTATTCGACAGTCAATGGAAGAAGTATATTAACTTTAAGATATAGAGTATATAAATAGATTTAAAATTAGTTTATTTCATGCATTTTAATTTGTTTAATTCGAAATCGAACACTGTAAGAATTAATTGCTATTTATTCAAAAATTGTATGATGAGATTTAAGTCAAGAAAATTACCTCCCTTGATTGAATGCACCTAACACTTGGAATAACAATTCTACATGTAGTTTTCAAATACTGTTGTATAATGATGAAAGTATGATCAGATAAGAAATGCTGTTGTCTATGTAAATTTTAAAGAAAATATGATCACAATTGTTTTGTGAAATAACTAAAATACTTTGGTATTTGAAGTAAAGAACAAATTAAGGTTCATAATTGTCTTAACCTATAATTATTTTTAATCAAGGAATGTATTGTTTAGTGCCGAATGATTCTCAACCCAAGTGTATACAATGTATTGTGATAATTATCGAAATTATCCTAGTAATTTCAGCAAAAAAATGTATATATATATATTATATTGAAGTATGTAAATGTCCATAAATTCCTTTGTTGCTATTTTAAAGCCTTCATTAATATCTTATACGCAGTGGGTATTGAATTTCACCCCAAAAATGAAGAATTGCATTTACAACGTATACTTACTGGCGGCTAACGAAGAAACTACTAATTCGTATTGTTTTATTTTGTACAAATTTGATATACATAATTGCAGCTCACGAATTATTGACAGAAAAGTGGTAGCCTAATACTATGGTTTAATGTTAATTCAAATGACAGTTTTAAACGAATACATTTGACTTAGATAATCTTTGCTCATTCAATTTCATCTTTCGATTAAAAAATGTGAAAATATATTTTTTTGGATCTGTATCTTCAGTGGCATTATTCTACAGTGTCAGTTTATCTGTCAATATTTGCGAATCTTTGAACTAGTCATAAACTGGTCTCCACTGGTAGTCGAATGATATGTCATGGTATGGTATTGTAATGAAAGTACGTGTGTCGTAATGGAATGTTTGAATAGGACAAAGGAAAACATGGAAATGAGACCAAACTTTGAGAAAAAATTTGAATAGAGAAAAAGAGGAATAAAGTAGAGATTATGAGTATGAATGTATGGATAAGAGATGGGCAGAGATGAGAGCACAAGGAGCATGTTAGTGTGTTAAAAGAGGAGGAAGGAGAAAAGTGGGTGGGGTAATTAAAGAGAGAAAACAAATAATTAACACAAACTAAAAAAAAGAACAGAATGATATAAATGTAAGTCAATTTTCTTCCATGTTTATCCTACATCAAATTTATCTCTTAATTATTTTATACTCCCCTTCTCTCTCCTCTCTTAATATTCTTTATACTCCCCTTCTCTTCCTACCTCGCTTTCTATCTTTCTCTACCCCCTCTCTCCATTTCCACCTCTCTCTACCATGCCTACCTATATCTGTATTTCAAGGTTTAAATTTTGTCAGGAATTTTTATATCATTGATTTCTTTTTCTCTCTCATCTCTCAATATCTCCTCCCCCTCTCTCATACCTTCTCTCTATCCACCCCTCTCTATCTCTTTCTCTTTCTCTATATTCCCTTCCCCGCGTCTTTCTCTTTTCCTATCTTTCTCCCCTTCCCTCCTCTGCATACTTACGCTCCTCTGTTTTTCCCATTTTAACATTATTTATCAGTCTTTTCCTCTATCTCTCTCTACCCTCTTTCCATCCTTTAACTTTTGCTCACTCTCTATAGCTATCCTTTCTCTTACACTTTTTAGCATGAAGTTTATATTTGTTTTTATTTGTAATATTTTATGTTCCAATTCTGTCTCCTTTTATAAGATTTTAAGAATAATTAAATGTTTAACTGACGTTCTTTGTTAATCATTTTTAAATATTTTTTTGTAAACTGAACAATTTCAGCTCCTGAGTTGCATGTTCTTTTATTTTAACAGACAGAATGAATGAAGGAATGAATGAATGAATCAATCAATCAATGAATCAATGAAAGTATAAATGACCCATTTATTTCTATTTATTCAAATGAATTATTAGATTACAGGTTCATTTTAACAATGAATGGTATTTTCACGCGTGTGTATATCATTAGTACATGCGCGACCATAAGCAATGTACAGCGGTCACTTCGTGAAAAGTTCTCATAGCATTATGAGTTGAAGGGTTTTCATAGTAGAATGATCCTTAGATGATAAAGTATCAAGTGCTCATTTATTTCTATTTATTTAGAAAAACAATTTAATTAAATTATATCGGCCAGATTCTGGACTAACCAGTATGTCGCAATGATTATGGACAAGCTTCGACCTTGGTAGTCATTCGTTTTCTCGCGATATCACTTATTTTAAGTAAACATAGCTTTGCTCCGCGGGCCCTGTATTATAACGGATAAGAAAATGATATAACACATGGACACAAGTATAATTAAAATGGGAATATTATAGGTCAGGACTGTTTAGTGCTAAAAGGTATTAAATTACCCCCAAAAAAAAAAGCAATTCAAATTTTATACAGAATGAAACGACAATAATTAGGAATGTTAGATTATCGACATTGTTAAGCCACACACAAGTAAATATCCATCTTCTATTTGCTGGTTTTATTGCATCGGTAACGTGATTGAGACCCGAACCCTCATAGTCATAGAGGGGACCTAGCTGTAGTAGCTGGTGTCGGTCTCGTACAGAGGCGGCGGAGCCGGAGGGGGCAGGGAGGGACACAGAGCCATTTTTTCAAGTACCCCTAAAGTGCCCCTTTTTATATAGAAAAGGTGCCCCTTCTACTTCAGATAAGTGCACATTTTTATTTCTAATAGGTGCCCGTTCCACATTCATATAAGTGTCCCTTACCACCTTTGATAGGTGACCCTTCACCTATGATAATCGCCCCTATTCAAATTTGAGAGGTGCCCATTTACTCTAACAAGTGCCCTTATATTTTGTAATAAGTGCCCCTCTTTTCTTTAATGAGTGCTACTTCTCACCTCTGATAAGTGCCCCCTTTTTGTAATTAAAGTACTTATGTTTTTCTCCATTCCATGAATATTGTCGCCTCGGTATGACCTACACAGTGGGCCTTCTCCGATAGTTATGTTCTGATTTATGCGTGCCTGTTCCCGGACTCGGCCTTCGGGCATGCGAACGTGCTCGCCTAGCTGTGCCAGGTCCTTGTTTTTCTTGTTGGGGTCATTTGCATACATCGGTTGTTGCTAGGTCAGACAGGCCATGAAGCTTGTCCGGCCTGACAACAGCTACTGTTAACTAATTTATGTGAAATGACACTGCAGGGGAGGCGTAGGGCGTGGCGCAGGTGAACGTGTTTGTGTGCCTTGGGCTCTCTGGGAGCAGGCGTGCATGGGTTTGAATGCATGTTGGAAACGGTATACGGTGTCTAGGCTACGGCCTACTTATTAATGTACATTTTCATGATTACCTCGCTCGGGTAACCACAATGACAAACGTGACATTCACATTGGTAACAAATCAATTTGTTTCCTGTTTTTGCTATTTTTGCTTGTTTCACTTTGTATATCATCTTATGTTAAGGCCTTCTTGCCCACCTATTATTATTGTTACGTCCTTCACCATTGCAACCATTATAACCCACTAGCTATGCCTTTTAATAGGTTCCTCACATTCACCCTGTATATTAAACCTACCATTTGATAAAATAATTTTCTCGTCTTTACAAAGACTTGATTATATTTAATGTCATATTTTGAGTTTATTTCATATTATGTTCTAATTTTGTCATTTATGTGGATTCTGTTTTGTGAAATGTGAAACAAATAAACTTGAAACTTGAAACTTGACACGTACGTGCTCCCGTTTTCTTTTTTTGATAAGAGCCACTTCCCCTTTTCATAAATGCCCCTTCTGACACCTCTGATGGATGCCTCTATTAAAATCTCAAAGGTGTCCTTTTTCCTTTGACAAGTGCCCATTTTCCTTTGTAATAAGTGCCCCTATTCATCTCAGGTAAGTGCCCCTTTTCAGATACAAGAATTGCCCCTTACCATCTCTGATAAGTACCCCTTCACCTCCGATAATTGTCTCTTTTTAACTCTGAGAGGTGTCTCTTATATTTTGACAATTGCCTCTTTTCCTTTGTATGCCCTCTTTCATTCTTATAAGTGCCCCTTTTCATCTCTGATGAGAGCCCTTATTCAAATTTGAAAGGTGCTCCTTTAACTCTGTAATAAGTGCTCCTTTACATCTCAGATAAGCGTCCCTTTAATTTTGACACGTGCCTCTTTTCATTTCTAATGAGTGCCATTTTCCTTCTGGTAATTCCCCCTTTTTACTTTGACATGTGTTCTTTTTATTTCCTATATAGTGTCCTTATCCCTTTGGATATGTGCCCGCTTTTCCTTTCACCATAAAATGTGCTCCTAATTTAAAGCGAGTAAGAGCAACTTTTTCTTTAATTTCAAGATGATATAATTATGTTCTTTATTTTCAGTCCTCCATGATTAGATTGTGCTTAAAACCCATCAGGATTGTTTTTTCCTCTTTATAAGCTGTAACTTTTTGCACTGCGACCTTACGACCGCGCTTGCTTGCAAATCAATATATTCAGACCAACACACAACTGCGAAGTATGATGCTAGCAGTATCTTGGATGTTGAAAGAGAGAAACAATAAAATCATTCTTGATAACGTAATCACAATGTAGGGGCATATGCCAATGTCTAAAATCATGATTATTTTTTAGCTTTGATGTTTCCCTTTGGAGGTGCCCCTTTTTTCTTCAAGAAAATTCACGTTTTTGTTGGTGCCCCCGCACTTTGAAAGACGCTCCGCCGGCCCTGTTCTCGTACGTGTGACTGGGGAATACCCGGAACAGAACACTGATACCAATAAAACAAATAAGACAAACTTATGTCTATATGAAGCAACCTTCGTAATGCTTATCCTATTAGAAACAAAGGAAATCATTGAACTTCTTGGTTGAGTTGCTATGTGAGGTCCATTAATCTAACTTAATTAACAAACAGCCAATCAAATGCCAGGTTCATTACCGCAACTGAAGATGGGTCAGTCATGAGAGACGAGACAAAAGTATATAAGGGAGGATGGGTTGGGCTTGGAAGAACAAGAGCTAAGGCGATTAACAATCATCAACACGCATCAACCAAGCCAGCCAATTTCACAAAATCGTAAGTATTGCTGCAACTTACAACATTTTGCTGTCTTTCAATATTAGGAAATGATTATTGCTAATATAAATCGTAACTCGATCCATAAATTTTCCTATAATTTATTTCATTTCTCTGAAGTATATAACTGCTTTATTGCAACACTTATAATGATTATATTTTTGAAGAGCTTTTTTCAAGATCTAAGAATTCAACATACAAAGATACATTATGGATGTTATCGTTTTATAATTATGCATCCAACTTGTGACATTACGAGGCGTATGCTTCTCTCCATTTTAAAAGTATGTTTAATAATTTGCATTTGATCAATATCATAAGAGGACATCAAACTGCACGGTCCCAAGGGGGGGGGCGGTTGTGTGTTTGAGTTTTAGTGTGAGAGTGTTGAGGGGTGTTTGTGGGGGGGGGGATAGAGCGGATTGTCTCGTTCCTCGACTTTTCCATTGTACCTGTGGATGGCTTATCTTACTCCTCTTTTTCTTCATTATGGGCCCAACGTAATTTTCAGATTCTGATGCAATGCTATCTTGAGGTTCTTGCTTTTGTACTTGTAATTGTTATAATTCTGATTATTTATATTACGTGTACTCTGCCTTTTTTTTCCAGATCATCTCAATCGTTTGTAAATATCTTAATTTGTCATAAATTATGTAACACAGCATTTGTATTTCATTGGAAAGTTTGTAATTAAAACAAAACAAAAAACTGCACGATCCCTTTTCATTCTTGCCTAGTAAAAAGATTAATCCCATCCCTGCCCTTGTTTTCTTCAATGATAGCATTACTTCAATTAAAAAAACTAGTGAGCTGTCTAAGAAAGTTTACACACCCATCCCAAATCTATGTTTTTAAAGGTCGTAAAGTTAATACCCTTTAAAAAAAAGAGAGTCCGGTAGAGCTTGAAGTAGATTCCCCGACGCTAGAAGTATTATGTATTCCTTATCATCTTCTTATTTTGACTTATACTACCCATTTTATACACTTGTATTTTTTCAGTTTTATTTTTCCTATTTTTTTAAAACCAACCAACGTGTCAAAGTTACACCCTTTCTTGCAATGATCTCGAGCTTTATCTTTCGGTCGTAATCCAGCTCTCTAATATTCAACCTAGTTCGAGAATCCATCAAAAACTTTTTTTTTTTCATTTCTTTTCAGACAATGGTTTCCAAGATCCTGATCGCTGTCATGGCCATGCTGGTGGTCGCCATGGCCTTCGAGTTCCAAGAGACCGATGAGGATTTCGATGTCGAGTTCATGAAGAGGGACCCCGTCATGCAAGATTACTATCTAGCTGTCAAGAGAGGGCAGTCCATGAAGAAATACAAGCGTGTGTGATTGGGTTTTTACAGACGTGTATCAATCAGATATGATTATTTACGTCTGGGGACCGACCTTTTACGTCACCATCCGAAAGACGTCGAACCTGCGTCCTCGGCTGAATCAGTTTGTAACTTCCACTGTTAGCTGGATTACAGGCGCACGCCACAACGCCTAGTCGAAGCGTGAGTTATCTTTCACTTTTAAAGGGATAGTTGAGTTTTGTTGCAGAGGGCGCGACACAAAATATTTTTTTGTGAGATAATGAAAAACTGAGTGTCAAATTTGAAAAAATATACAATTTAAATGACAAAATCATCTTTGTTTGATCAAAATCGGTTCTGAGACGGCTGAAATATCCATAAATAAAACCATTTCTAATATTTGTGGCGCCCCACAAATATTCGGTAATTTTAAATCAGCCGTTGAAAAACGAGACAGCGCCTTATACGTTTTATTTCAGCCAATGCCAATATTGGCCTTTTGTTGGCTTTTTGTGTTGGTTATTATACGCACAACCAGCTGGCCCGTGTATTCTTATTATTAATAAATTAATAAATTAACGGTCACCATATTTTTTTTTTTTTTTGGGAGGGGTCTAAAATTAGCTTCATAGCAATTTAGGTTCTGAAAGGCACTAGAAATGTCATAAATAAGAATACGAGCAATAACCATGCACTTTGAAGGCATTTGCGGTCTTCAACAAGAACTCAACTATTCCTTTAATTAGCAGGGTCGAATCCAATGATCGAAGTCCACTCTGATATTTAATTGGTTTTAATACAAGCGAGAAAATGAGACAAACTGGTCGGTGATAGATTGCGCAAAATCCAATTAAAAATAAATAAAGATGTAATCAATCGAACACAAACTAGCAACTCTTTAAAGATTCCTGGGAGGGAACCCCATTTCATTTGCTCTGTACACAGAAACTTTCATAAACTTCAATTTTCTTTGTTTATAAAAGGATTAGGCTTATATTCCTTTCCATACAGAGCTTGTGTAGAAACGTTATGTGCAATTGTATTATCTAAAGACAGGTATGATTAATATAAATACATCTCTGATAATCTCTGAAGAAAAAAAGAAACTTCAGAAAAAAAAAGAGAAAAGAAAACAGTAACTACATTATCCGATTCTGAGAGGCAAGACAGCAAAGACAAACGAGCAAAACAAAATAAAAACAGGACACAAACATACTAATAAATAATAAAATAATTAAAACAAAATTTGAAGGGGGCAAATTTTTATCTTTCCAGCCATTCGTTTAAGGAAAGGGGTGATTGGGCATTTTTAAGGGGACCATTTCTTAAAACGTTTGAACAGAAAAAGAAAGAAAAAAAGAAAGAAAAAAAGAAAGAAAAAAAGAAAGTAAAAACAAACAAACAACGAGGCAAACAACCCGGGACAAAGCAGAAACAAGAACTAACCTTTAGAAAATATAAAAAAATAAAAGAACTTTCTCACAATTTTCAGAAACGTTTAGCATACTTTTTATGTGTTCAAAATCTTGCAAAACAACGAATAAACTGACAAATTTGCTGATAATAAGGGGTAATCGTCCCTTGTCCCGCCCGCGTCTTTTTTCCGTAACCTAGCCATTCTACGCTGCATATTAATATTTGAATATATGAATATTTACGTTGGTATGGTGTGGTGGAGATCACAATTAAATCGGCCAGATTCTGGACTAAACCAGTATGTCGCAATGATTATGGACAAGTTACGACCTGGGTAGTCATTCGTTTACGGTTAGCCTCCCGATTGTGCCGCAATGTCATTTATTTTAAGGAAACTTAGCTTTGCACTTGTCATCTTTGTATGAAATCTCATATTTGATAAACTATCGCATCAGATTTTGCGTGCGTGCTTATCATGAATATTGATGACTAGCGCATGACGTATAGGTTCCTATTGAGCCAATCAAATACAGCGACAGGATGGCTAGGTTACGGAACAAAAAAGACGCGCCCCGCCCGTAGTGCCTCCTTTGTATCCATAAATTCCTTAGTCTTGCCTCCATCCTTAATCTATAATTCATGCTTATTAATTTTCATTTCTCCTATCATTTTGTTCAGCTTGTGATTCTCTAGCGAACTGTTGGTGCAATAGACGAGGAGGCAAGGTCGCTTTCTGCTCAGGTAACTAGTCACTGTCAGATTAAATGGTTCAAATTAACGAAGTACATTTAAATTTTAACCATTATCTAAACTCTAAACCAAACCAATTAGTTCCCAGTGGCGTAGCGTGAGTGAGTCCAGCCATTGAAGGTGCACTGTTATCATGGGGGCAACATTGTTATGAGGAAGTGTACAACACATGCTTTGCTAGCTTTGAATGTTAGACTTCTTGTGAGTAATTTCAATTTATGAATAAATTTCTGCTCGCATCCAGTAAATAAAGATCGAATGCTCGATCATGTTATTAAAGACAAGTCAGAAAAAATCTTGGAACCAGTGCGATTTGAACCTGCCATCTACAATATTTTTGTCATGTTTGATAGATGAATTAATCTGATGTTAGTGGATTGATCGCAAAGAAATACAGCTAAAATTCAAAATAGTTATTACAAGAAGCGTAAATTTTTGAGTCGCATGTTCAAGGCAACGGAGGGGGTCACATAATTAAAGCTGGTTGCAGCAATGGTCTCTTATCTGCACATGCTTTACACATGCTCTAAGGTAAATCAAATAATTCGAAACATTGTTCCAACCCTTTCCAAACGACGCTCTCATAATGTTATTTTGCAGTGGTCATTACTCTTTGTTTTTCTTTATTTGTTTGTTTCTTTCCCCCTCCCTCTCTTTTTTATATTTTCTTTCTCTTTTCATTTGTTCATTTGTTCCTCCGTTCCTTCCTCCCGTTCTCTCTTGCTTGCTTTCTCTTCGTAGTTATTGTTGTTGAGGGGTTTAACTGGTTATATCTTGTTCATCGCATCTTACATGTCATATTGTTGTCTGTTTTTCTATAGGCCAGGGAAGCGGTAATGGAATCTAGACTAACCCGCTGAATCTCACTGCCAACGAACCCGACCATCGACTGTTTAGGGATGCACAAATACAACCCGAGAGAAGACTAGGAGCTGATTTGACCAATTACTGCGCAGTATTAAGTGTGACGTCACATCATGTCATCAGTGGTTCTATCTGGATCAAAGAATATTTGGATAGCTTGAAATAAATGGATATAATTATGTAGAATTATGCAATGATTAAATGTGTGTTCTGAGTGTTGTTGTAAGAAGTATCTGCATGCATCACTATCGCTACAATAGAGAGTATGATAGAAAGAAACAAGGTTAAAAGAACAAGGGAGAAGTAGAGAGAGAGGGAGAGAGAGAGAGAGAAATAAACAATGTTAAGAGAACAAGAAAGAAGGAGAGAGAGAGAGAAATTGCGATGGAGAAGGACGGAGTGAGAGAGAGAGAAAAAAAAAACGAGATTGAGATAGTATACATAACGACGTACAATGTAATGCGCTTTAACTAGGCGTTGTGGCGTGCGCCTGTAATCCAGCTAACAGTGGAAGTTACAAACTGATTCAGCCGAGGACGCAGGTTCGAAACTGAGTCACGTCTTTCGGATGGTGACGTTAAAGAGAAGGTTTATTGATTTTAAAAACTAACTTTATTGTCATTATTGCAAAGGTGACACTTTGATTGGACAAGGTTATCACAATTCAATGCTTGGAAACATTCGAAGTAATGATTATTATCAATTACAAAACGCTTAAATACTAGCCCCGGCATAGCACCTGAAATGCTCTCCGATCGCTGCTGAAATGTGTGACGTCACATGTTGAACATGATTTGGACAAGCAGACGATGTCCCATGACATCTTACACATTTTCAGTACCTGTTCCGTTATCTTCTCTTCAGTTATTTCTCTTACTTCACTACCGTCAGGCTAAATGTTTAAGCTATTGCCTCACTCTAAACCCCGCGCATGGTATTATTTTGATGAAAAATGCAGCGATAAAAAAAAAAAGGAGTCCGTCACTTGTAAACAAAATAAGACGCCATTGTATTTTCAGCTGCATACACCGCGGTATGTTCGGCGTTTCAGGAGGAACAAATGCGTCCATGCTACCATTCCGGGGGGGGGGGGGTTAAATTTGAAAGTGTGGTTTCTTTGATTGTTCAATAACCCCTATCCTGTGTATTTACAAACAAAATAATTTAGTTATCAGAATCGGTTTCATATCCCTTTTTGAATGGTGTAAAATTCCATCACATTTATATACACTAAACTCATTATGATTTGAGAAATAACAGCATTGCAATTATGTTCATGCTTTATGGGATGTCGTCTGCTTGGGCAGGATTGGTTCATATTGTGACGGCATTAAAACATCGTTATTTTTCTGGCGAATCTCTCGCATATTCCAGATGCTATGGAGGGGGTTTTATTTGTACTTTTATAAATCACCCGATATGTAGTTGACCTAAAACTTTACGATGGCCATCTGTTAGCTTACCAGTTTCTAGTAATACGTTATTTGCCATATTTGTGATTTTCTTTGAACCCGCACTTTAAAGGTCGGTCCCCAGACGTAAATAATCATATCTGATTGATACACGTCTGTAAAAACCCAATACACACACACAATGCGCTTCAAATTGCTCAGTGAATACCCGCAAGTCCCATGTGACCCGCAGTTGCCATTCATTTACATGGCGGCTTTAACTCTTGCGGCGCTTCATCACGCCATATCTAAACAAGCCTATAGGCTAAACAGGTGAGGCAATAAAGATGATTCAATTCATTTCAATTTAGTTTATTTCACATCTATTCAAAAACCTAAAATAGCAAAGATATTTCAATATATTATAGTTATACATCGTCTGAGTCTAAATAAATAAATTTCGTCCTGTCTCCGACAAGAGGTGGCGCTTCACCACTTGCATCTTCTACTTTTGTTGAAACCATGTTAACTTGAATTAATTGACTTTTGCACAATCATATTTAACACTTCAGCTCCCATCGAACAAACCATATTACCTTATACGTTCATGTTTAGGTGACATTTCTGACATATCAAATCAAAGTTTCGGTTGCTTTAGACACACAACATTTTTATTTAAACTTGTGTTTAACTAAAAATGCTAGCTCCAACAAAAACACTTAACAGTTTGGCTCTAGAATTTCTACCAAAATGATGAAATGTTCAATTACCAAGTCCACATAACTAACAAGAAACACATTTCGGAGTTATGAAATAGAACAAAATTTAGTCATCTGAATCTGGTATTGAAGCCTTACGTCAAAACTCACTGTCTCAAACTTTCTTAAACCATTCTGATAATTCCTTTCCCTTCTCCTCTCTCCTTTTGTTTAATTTGTGAAAACAATGAATAAGTGCCACCAATGATTAAATGTAGACCTACTTATTGAGTTTATGAAATGCAAACATTGTTGAATTTACAGAATATCAAATGCACGCATAATAATCAATAATCAATAATATCATCAAACCTACTAGAAGCATAATAAAATATTAACTACTGCCGTATTTTCAGCATAGTGAAATAGTTATTAGTCGAGTTCAGTACTTTCAGCATAATGGGCTAATATACAATGCAATAACTTTCAGCAGCTGCACAAACATTTAGACACATTGAAAACAAATAGTAATGCCCTTTGCTTTATAATTGGACACATAGTGTTATTTTGGTAAGGCATGTCTGAAACCAACAATAACCACAATAATAATAACTGTTTCTTTTTAGCGCTTCATACCAGTGATAACGCACCGAAGCGCTAACAATATTAATATTACCCCGGTCATTGGATTCAATTAATATTCCGCATGTTAAGGTGTACATTCTTAACTCCCTCGGGAGCATTCCAGCTAGTCACCTTTTGACCTTTGTATCCTACCGGGTACTCATTTGATACCTGGGTAGAGAGGAGCAATGTAGATAAAATGTCTTGCTCATTGCCGTGTCACGGTTCGAACCCACGACCTTTGCATTCCCAGTCAAGTGATTAAACCACTCGACTACGACACCTCTAAAAATCAAACGTTACATTTACTTTAGATTTCGGATAAAGACAGATTAAATAAATCTACAAAACAGTCATGAAAGTCCATTTGTATTGGCAATACGTACCTCTGAAAGTAAAACTGTTGATCTCAATACCAAATCTGTACTTTTGAGATATTCAACTGCCTTCGTCACTAATGTGACCCGAATTGATCTTTCTGACGTAATTGGCAAACAAACTATCGTTGGTCAGAATCTAATACAAAATATAATCTCAAAAAATTGGCAGAGAATGACTGTATTGTATCCTCTATTATCAATATACATTATCATATTGAGTAATTGTAAATCGCATTTGAACATTTATATAGAAAATGCGCTATATAAATACATTATTATAAGTAGTATTGGTAGTAGTATTAGTAGTAGTAGTACAGTGTAGTAGTAGTAGTAGAAGTAGTAGTACAGTTTATATTACGACTGAATTATAAACATATACTAGTTAGATATGATTGATTTTCAGTAAAATGAGAACAAAAAGTAAATAATAACAAATTTTTAAGCAAAAGTAGTTACTACTTTCTTATAAATAAATGTTTCTAGATTAGTAAATGCTTGAATGCTTATTAACCAAAGTGGTATTTCAGCAGTATCTAGTGTTTTTCCAAGCAGATCTATTTATAATTGTTGTACTTGATTTTCAACTTTAAAGTCAAACTTCTGTACATTGATGAAAATCTGTTACTTTTATGAAGCAAGTAGTAGTCTTCACCCCTTACACCCCTTACCCTTAAGGCATAACATGCACTTTGTCTGGTGAAACTCATTACCTTTCCACTCAATTTATGGCATTTCAATTTGACTTTGCATCTGTTTAGAACAACAATCAACATATTTAATATATCCAACATTTTGTTAATTCAATAATGAGGTTAATGAGGTTATTTCAACATTATATTAACAAATCTTTAAAGTTGATATTTCTAAATCTTATATTCCCATTTAGCCTACAGTTTATATGACTAACAATATTAACTGCATGTGACATTTATGAGTAATTCTGAAATATACTTTGTGTTACTGAGATTTTCACAAAATCACGCTATTTCTGGAGCTGCTGCTAGCCGCGGCAAGTAACAGATGTTATCATATTTAAAGTGATAGGTTATGAATGTGATTTTTAGCAATTACTTAAGCTACACATTTAACTTATCTAGCTTGTGTTTTTACTTCAAGCTTTTACTAGTTAGTAATTACTTATTTTTATGAATACGGCTTATTGTTTGTGAGTTCATTTTCATGGACCTTTATTTACCCTGGGCTGTCAACAATACAGTAATGCACTGACATTTTAAGTGTATATTTTATTTGAAAAATTAAAACGATTACACAGAAAACATTTTGAAATGCATAATCAGTACTTGCAATTGTATTTCATTTGTAGATTAGGATAGACATGATCTGAATTACAATTCAGCATTAAAATCTCAAGTTGTCACTGCCATAGGTCAAAGCCGTTGCACTTTTAATAAAAGAAGCCTTGATTTATTTGATGTATTATCTGTGTGTGCAGTGTTTTTTTAAACAAACATGTTCGGTAATAGTTATGAATAAATCAATTATTACTAGTATTACATGATGATCAGTATCTATAGTTTAATATGTAAGTAAAGGGATTATATTTAAATATACTTTCATTTTGAATTCAGTTTGTTCAAAACATAATTAAATCAGGTGTTAGGGTAAGGAAAGCTAACAAACATGACAAACTATATTCTTGAACTCAAATCGTATAGCCTGCAACTTCCGAGTTATTTCTGATCGAATGTTTTGAGCTTGCTACAAATGGTGCTCAGCAGCTGTAAAACCATAGTATTCTAGCCACTCTGGTTAAACATTGTCTTCCACAAACTCCGAGATTTCAAGTATAAAACATGACTAGCGCCGAGTTGTATAACATTTCGACTTACTGAAATTCTGGATTCACTAATCAAGAGATATGTCATACTCTATATCTCTATTTCAAGTGAAGATGTTTAAACTGAATTTTTGTTCTTTTTTATCGTTAATTAAGAGGTGGACTGAGCATTTTGCAGACATTTAATTAATGATAAATGGAATGTTATCATACTAACCGGTATGGTCAATGGAATGTTACTTTGTATATTATTGTGAGATTTTTCAGAGTTATCATAATATTCAATAGCTAGTTGGTCACTTATTAATCACTTACATCCATTTTATTTATACTTTATATAATATTTTATATAGTTTCATTCTTACAAATTACAGCCATGACTTACAAGTTGCCTTTTTTGTTTTGTCTTACACAGTGTGACAATGGATGGCACTCAATATTTGACGAAAGTGATGAAACAAATACCTTAAAATATACCAAAAACAGTGTACCAAAACGTTATGTTATAGTGATAATGAATAACAAGACAGGTATACATGTAGTAACGAATTTTAAACCTAACTGTTGTTATCAAGATACTCCATGGAATCATTTCACACAATAATGACCATAATAAAGCTCGTATAGCAAATATGTCTCCGAGTCTTTGTAATAGTGACATAAGAAGTGAATTGAATTCATTAACCATATATGCATATAAACGCAGAACATACAATAGAAAGTAAAATACATAAAACATACAAGATACAAAGCAAAATATATGGTCAGGACCACAAAGAAGCAAATTGCTTATAAATAGGGCCCCTACAAAAAACAAATTAAGTTAAATAAAATTAATTTACCATACCCACATATGGACACACACACACACACACGCACACCCATATGCACATACCTACACGAATACTGTATTGTTACAAACTTTCAAATAGGAATTTTCGACAAAGCTTTTTAAAACAGGATAAAGTTGAACTTAATTTTATACAAGTGGGTAATTGGTTCCATTTCTTCACGCCAGCACGTTTAATGAATTAAGTGAAGAAGTAAGTCTTACTTTGGGTTGATGAAAATGGTCTTTTTGACGAGTGGCATATGAATGGATATTTGAATTTTGAATAAACATATTACTATATTTCACATGAAAAATGTTATGTCTTACAGAGTACATAAAAATTAGAGTATTGAATGTAATCAAATCGTATAAAGGCAAGATTAGCATCTGTTTAAAGAGTGGTATACTTGGACTTTGCATTTGTGATTTTGTTATATTTCTTAGAGACTTTTTCTGTAAAATATATAATTTTTTTAGATGTGATTTATAAGTATTCCCCAAATATAGTTGCAGTAGTTTAGATGTGGTAAAACAAGGCTATTGTACAGAATATATAAAACATTACAAGGCAATATAAATTGTAGTTTTGAAAGGATACCAACATATTTAGCAAGTGTCTTAGAAATTTCTAATATATGCACATTCCAATTCAAAGACTCATTAATTGTAACACCAAGAAATTTTACATTTTTCAAATTGGATATAACAAGATCATCAATAACAACAGGTACTAAATTACCGGGCACCTTTCTATTCCTTGACCGAAATATGACATAATTTGTTTTAGTGACATTCAAAGATAATTTGTTTACTTTAAACCATAAAGAAACTTCTGAAATTTCCCTGTTTACTGATGAAACAAGTATGTGTATATTATGGTTACTCATAAGAGCACATGTATCATCAGCAAACAGGGAAAACTTTAAAAATGAAGAGGATTGAATTATATCGTTAATATAGATAAGAAATAAAAGAGGGCCCAGCCCAGAACCCTGGGGAACACCACAATAACTCTGTTGTATAGAAGACTTGACACCATTGACCATCACATACTGTTTTCTTTCAGACAAGTAGTTTTCAAACCAATTTAATGCAAGGCCTCTAATACCATAAAAGTAAAGCTTTCTCAACAATATGTGGTGGTCAATGGTGTCAAATGCTTTTGATAAGTCCATAAAAAGTCCAATGCAAAAATTATCCTTTTCAATTTCCTTTTGTATATGATTACACAAATTTGAAACAGCAAAAGCAGTTGACATTTTTTTTCTAAAACCAAATTGTTCATCAATCAAAATATTGTTGAACTGTAAAAAACTATATAAACGTTCATGAACAATTTTTTCTAGAATCTTTGAAAACAAAGAAAGAAGAGAAATGGGCCTATAATTGGTCAAGTCATTTGAGTTACCTTTTTATATACTGGTACAATCTTAGCTAATTTCAAACCATTAGGGATAGTTCCTGTACAAATGGATGTATTAAATATGTAGCATAATGGTTCAACAAAATGAAAAATAGAGCTCTTAATCACTTTAGGGACTATACCATCTGGTCCATTTGATTTAGAAGCGTTTAAAGAAGAAACTATTTTCAATATTTCATAAACTGAAGTAGGTTTTAAAAATAATGAGTTTGGAGATTTATTTTCAAGTAAAAATGATTCATATGAGACATTAACAGGTGGAATATTTTGGGTGATATTCCTACCAGTGTTCAAAAAATATGAATTAAATTTTTCTGCAATATCTTTTGATGAGTGTAGTTTAACATTATCATAATACATAACTGCAGGCAACTTCCGACATCTTTTATTACCAAGTATAGCATTTATGTTATGCCAAATTCTTTTTGTGTCACCCTTTATTTTATTAAAAACAAGAGAATAATATTCAGATTTTGCAACACGTAATAAACTTAACTTATTCTTAAATTTAATGTACTTTTCCTTATATTTATCATTATGGTTTTCCAGAAACTTTTTATACATTCGATGCTTTTTCTGGATAGACTTCATTAACCTCTCTTGTTAACCAAGGTTTTTTTTAAATTATATTTGATTTTTGACTTTTGTTTTATTTCGGGAAAACATTCGTCATAAATTAAATGAAAAATTGACATAAAAATGTCATAACAATTATTGACATGATTGGATGCATAAACACAACTCCAATAAACTTCACTTATTTTTCTTTTAAATCTGAGTAAGTTTTCATCGTTAATTCGTCTTTGATGGATTCGTGACTGACTTCCAACGATGAGCTTTTTTTCTTTTTTTATACAAAATATAGGAAAGTGTTCAGAAACATTAGCTATAAACAAACCAGAATCAATTTATATATTCCCCTTTCAGGAAAACAAAAATCTATTGGAATCTAGTCAATGATTTTTAGTGAAATGTTACTAGAAAGTATGCACTTAATCGCGCCAAATGAGTTTGAAAATTCAATTTTCTTTCAACTTCTCAGGGGGTCACATCCCTCCTCAGACACCCCTTGTCCGCGCCACTTCATATTTTACTCCATTGTGTCCCCCCACCACATTTTAAAAAGGATTGACGCCCCTGCATGAACCAGCTCTCCTTCGAGGCATCAGGAATCCCAGAATTCTGCTTGGAGAGTTCCCCTGCTCTACATGCAAGTACATTACTTATTCGATATAAGACATTTCATCATGGAGGATTAAAAGACATACACAACGTAGCATCCGTGTGCATTGCGTCTTAATTCGCTTACACCAGACTTGGCGAAATTACCAGTAATCGTGTGTACGAATCTTGTAATCGCAAGCAGCGAAACTCGATGTCCTATCGGTAAATTACTCGAGCTTGTCTTCGTGTCTCGAAGAGCATTCGGATGAGGGAGATTTTTTATTATGAGCTTTCCATACGAGTAGGGTTTATTGAAGTTCGCCCTATATTGTTGATCATTTAAGACTCAATTGTCGCTCCATCGTAAAAGTGGAGTCTACTATCGGTTATCAAATACAGCTATTATCGGGTAACTACCCGGTACAAACATGCGTTCAACGTCTCCATTAAAAAAACAAAACATAGTAGATTATTTGTCTTTAAAGATCTTGCTGTCGCCTGTAATCGTGTAATCGTCTGACAACAAATCATTTATAATTTTGGTCGACTCACCCATTAATTTAGATGATATAGCACAATAAGTATTTCAATAAATGAATAAATAAATCAATAAATCAATTAATCAATTCATATATAGATATATTAAAAGATACAAAAATACAGTAAGTAAATAAATATGAATACAATTAATTAAATAAAACAAAAAGTCAATTTAATGATAAATCGTTATGGTTCAATTGTTAATACCAAGTACTTCGAATCTCATAGCGTTGTCCTTATGTTTTGTTACAGGATGAAACGTGACGTACCGTGCGGTTACTGGCACAGGAAACAGTATGGTCACATATGTGGCAGCATCAAAATTTCCTGCATATGTCTGAAAGAGTACGAAAGCAATTTAGAATGTTTGTTTCTAATAATAATAATTTTAGTAATAATAATAATATTAATAATAATAATGATAATAATCTATATTTTTGTATAACCGCTTCTATTCCCACGGCCCCTGCAATTCATATAACTCCCGTAAACTTTCAGGTACCCATTTACACCGGAGTGGAGAATGGAAAATGTTGATTAATGTCTTGCCTTGAATCCCGTGGTATAACACTTCCATGAGACGTGCAATATGGCACAGAGACTTCATCGCCAAAGCACATAAATAATTGATTTTAATGGAACTTTTTAAATGACTTTTGTGTTCAATACTTTTTTAAATTCCTTTAACTTTGCATACTAGGAAATTCATCCTTTTGGATGTGTTAATATATGTAGATATGGGGAAATAATTGTATGCAAAAACAATAAAGAAATTTAACAAATACATAAGTATATAAGTAAAAAAAAGACCATGAATAAAAAAAGTAAGATGAAATAAGCATTTTCTGGAAGCGCGAAAATTAAACTCACTTTTCGTACCCCACACTGCTCTTCCAGAGCAAAGGTCCAATTTGTATTGTCCCTTGAATAGGAGATTTTGAATGACGTAACCCGTTGGTTGTATACGCTCCGTCCCTGTGTGATAACACCAGTTACCAAAGTATCCTCGCCGAGATCGACCTTTGTGTGATTTTAATGATGAAAAAAAGAAAATATATTAATATATCCAATGGTAGATTATCTTGCATTTCATACCAATGCTAAGGTTAAGCAATATATAAAAAATATGAACCCTTTTGAACACATGTTGCTTTCAATATGAGCAAACCGAAAGGGCTGGTCAGATTTGAATGATAGCGATAGCGGGATTTTCTATTGAAGGTAATTCAATTCAAATGATTTTATTTCTGATGCAAAACATAATACAATGAATAAGTGTATTAGAAAAAATAAACAATGAAACGACAAATATTATAGAAATAGCACGATAAAAGAGGAACTAACTAGAAGCAGAGCTTGTTAAAGTATTAGTTCCTCAGATGCTGTTTTACAATATATCTTGAACAAAGTACGCCCTTTAATGTTGTATTTAGGGTGGACCTTAAGAGGAAAATCTCGTTTCCGTTGAAGGTTGAGTCTGACCAGCCCTTAAACTTTTTTTATTACAAACATTTTTTTTCTTCTATTAATGCCTCTATTTGTAACATCTGTATTTGTACATACGTAAGCCTTTATATATTATTTTATAGCATGTATCCTTGTACCTTATATAATCATCTGAGTCAAAGTTGTTGGTGTCTACAGACTTGACATGTTCCAGGTGAACTTAACTCCCCCCTCTCTCTCTCATTTTTCTTTGTTGAGCTTTTGCTTTCCACTGTGCATTGTTTAAATTATTATTTATGATGAGGAGGTCACCTCAAGCTGTGCTTATAACGACCCCTTTTTCTATGTATGACTTTATGTGACCATACATGTTAAACATTATGAGTGATGATATATATGGAAAATCAAATCAAATCAAAATCAAGATGATGACGAACATGATGATCGTGATAATAATATTTAGGAAATAATGATAATTATAATATTGAAAATTATAATAATGATAATAACAATGATACTAATAATTACAACAATAATAGTGATAATAAAATAAACAATACCAGGATGTTCTTGTACAGCAACGGCTCGTTTTTAATTATTATTATAATTTTTATTTTCATTCTTATTATCATTATTATTATCATTATTATCATATAATCATTATTATTAACATTATTCTTCTTCTTCTTCTTCTTATCATTCTTATTCTTATTATATAATTACTATATGATGTACAATTATATGTACTTTCAAACATTCAATACCCCGACTTTAGCTACGGCAACCGTAGCGTTCGCTGCATTCAAGGAATGTAATCCTACCGAATTCATACATCTGGGTCGAGTGTGGCAAATGTAGGTTAATGCCATGACAAAGGACGTGAGTGGTGAGCGGCAAGGATTTGAACCCCGTACCTTGTGGTTCAGAGCACGGTGACTTATCCAATAGCCCACAACAACTCAGTTTCATGCAATATTATTTCGTATGTCAACCAACGGTACTTAATAAGGATAATATTACATTTATAAAATATGCGATTTCAGACACTTCTTGAAATAATAATAATAATGATCATAATAATAATGATAATACTATTAAAAGTAATAATAATACTATATCATTATTAATATTAATAATAATGATATTAATAACAGTAACAATCATTATAATAATATCATTAATAATAATAATAATGTCACGTTTATATAGCGCAAAATATGTTACCATCTCTATGCGCTTAACAAATAGCAAGAGAAGTAACATCTATTTTTATCTTATGATTAGGCCTACATAGAAAAAATTAGTGACTTGAATAATTGTAGATTAAGACAAGAAAAATAATTTACTATGACAACATTTTGAATAGTTACACTAACTTAATTACATCAGTTAAGAGAGTACGACAACCGTGAATAGTTTAAATATAATACGTAATTGAAAACATGAAAACAAAATTAAGATTAAAGGAGTAAGTATAATGTGGTAAAATAAATCCTCAACTAATAACGTAATTTCAATTGCAGACAGTTACAGTAGGGAGTAAAACATTTACGTTTTTGTTACAGACTGCTTAACTTAGAACTATTGATGGAGGGTGCATCTCGGAGCTGGAGAGGAAGTGCATTCCATAGTGAAGGTGCCAGGGTGCTAAAAGAACGTTCCCTGTAGTATATGGTAATGACTCTGGGAGTTTGGAGGAGATTCATATCTGTGGTGCGTAGATTCCTAACTGTGAGAGTATGGCAACTCTTTAGCACAGGGGTAATGAGTTCCAGGTTTTGGGGCAATAACTGAAAAAACTCTATCACCTATCAGTTTACTGGTTCGAGGGACGGTAAGTGTATTACTAGTGGATGATCGTGTATTACACATGGAGTAGATCACCTAGCTAATATATTATCTCCCCTTTCTAATTTTTCCTTTTTTTCTGGTTGTTTTGCTTTTAAATTTAAGCTTGATTCACCATGGACTGATTAAACAAATAAAATTAGACGATACATGGACCGATTAAACAGATAAAATTAGACGATACATTCTTTAAAGATTACTTCCTGTAAATGCATAAGTCCCCTCCCTGATTCTGATAGAGATAGGCATGGTCGAGATCAAACACGACACAAACATCCGTCTGACCCTTACACTTACAACAACCATCCCAAAGATAACTCCATTGTCACGATCACTCAACAGCTTCAAGCTTGGGTTCTCATTATAATAAAAAAAAATGAAGGACACTGATTCGTCTGTACTTCTGCGTTACTAGACGAATGATGAATACATTAACACACATGAATACATCAAGCGGAGATGACCTCACTCAATAATATAATGCGCATGCTCGAAGCTGATCCGCTTTTTGATTTTGTTACTCGAAGAGTGTATGCGAATATAGGAAGCATCGAACAAAAAAGAATAGTACATGACCTTCGGGCACGTTGAAGGCGTGTTCAAATGTCAAAGCAAACATGGAAGACCTTTATTTATGCACATGAAATATATCATATTACAGTATGTTATTCTCTATTTTATTCATACTTCTAATCAGTTGGCCCATAGAAAGCCAGGTAAACCCTTTTACATGTTTTTCTTCTGGTAATCTTCAAAGGGCTATGCAGCCTATCACGAAGAGAAGGTTGATTTTTATATATTCTAGCTGTACACAATTTTTTTCTTGATATGGGTACATTTTAATTCCAATCATCTCAACGCGCATTTAGACATGCTAGAGCAAATTACCTTAACCCACTTATTGTTGTCTGCAGGGGTGGGGATCCATGCACCAGCGGTTAACCCTGCAACATAAACTGTATTCAGCCTTCCTTTGTTAGCTTTATGGAGGGGATCATAGATCGATGACGAGGTCAGACTAGAGTCTGGTATGCGACCATCTTCCACGCCAAGCCCCTCACCGAGGACAGGAGGAGTGCAACCAAATTTCGCATCGAGGTTCAGCGACGCTGCAAAAAAAAGCAAACAAAAGACGAAGACACCTAACTGACCTTGTAACTAACTTTCTTATATTTCCTACTAATTTGCAAGGCAAGGTTGTCCTTTCAATATATTTTTCATTAAATGTTTGTCGGAAATCTACCCTGTCAAGTTATATGACGTATTAATAAAAACAAACGAGCAAGGAATACAAAACAAAACAACAACAACAACAAATGGAGAAGAAAAAGAAGAAGAAGGGAATTTGTAATTAGGGAATGGTACGAATCTTAGTTAATCAATAATTATCATGATTATGGAAATACAGGTATGTTGATTTGTTCACGTGTTAATAAAATACCTGTCATAGGTACACATGAGCTATTTTTAGCAATATTTTCCTGTATTGTTTGAGCATGAGTGTGAGAGGATGATTATTTAATCACCTACAATATTCATGTTATAACAGATGTGGGCCGGCCTGTCCGGGAGTTCAACCCGCGACATCTCGTAACCCAAACGAGAATTTCCAATTGAGGGAAAAGATAATAATTAATTCTTAAGGGTTACTTTGCGGCAATTGCCGATGAAATTGAATTAATCTTTTTATACGCGCTTGACGGAATGTGATCAAATTATCACCGTATTCGTTGAAATCTTAAAGAAATGAAACCCTACCACAACACGCGGGGCCCACTGTTGGAAAACGTCGGGAAGATTCTATGTGCTCTGAGTAGTATTCGCGTACACAGGACAAGGTGCACTACCGACTCACATGTTTAAGCATGTCGCACGCAGGGAAATTCGCTGGCCCACCTGGAAATTTCTTGAGCTTGACTTCGCGCTCGGAGAGCATTCGGGTAAGGGAGATTTATGATGGATGAGTTAAACCCATCGCACGCTATACGGTCTGACTACGACCCTATTTTGGAGGTATTTGCAACAACATTTGATAGGAAAAATTCAAACATGTACTAAATCTTAATGATCGAGGATCCGAATAGTCATATGAATTATCAAATATAAATTTCGAGAGATTTGAAACTTTCTCGAGGACAAGCTAAATCCGCTCAGACTCGTAGTGACGTCAGGCCAGTAATGCTATTGTCTACGACTTGAAGCCGATTGGGATTTTGTTCATGCACTACAATTCCCGTTGATACTATTCTTATCATTATTCAGAACCTAAATTGGGAAGATGATGTTTGTTTAGATTTCCATATATATCTAATATAATTGCCATGTCTTCGAAAATCGGATAGCAGGAGGATGGTGCAGTTTGCGGTGGGGCGGTTCTCCTGAAAATGATAGAGGGTCGGTCTTAATAGAACACTCAATTATTTGTGTAATTGATAACACCTGTTACCAACTAACACCAAAATGGTGTCATATTCCCCATGATAACCCATTGCATTGTTTCTTGAAAAATTATGACCAGAACTGGCCATAACATCACATTATGACATAAACTTTCCAGAACAATTGTTTAAGGTTGGCCTTGTAGAACATAACAAATGATATATACTCTGGGGTTCTGGAATTATCAAAATTTGAAGAAAAAAAGAATATTAAACCATGCTGAAAGTCACATGCATTGCCCACATAAATGGGTGAATGGGACAGCACACAAGTTTTTCGTCCAGAGTGTTCAAGTTTTGACCAGAATGACGAGAGCATTTTAAGAGCAATGCAGTTCAGGGAACAATTCTACTATAATATTCTTTCACACTGACATACAAATGGAGAAAAAGCTCACAATTTTATTTTCATTTTTATTTTTCAGCACCTATCAATTTATATATAAACCTTCTCTTTCAGTAACAGTCCTACTCTGCACTTACCTATGGCATCAGTTAGAGGTCCATACCCATATAGTTCCATCCTCAAAGAAAGGTGACCGTGATTGTTTTTGGATTGATCCGGAAAGAGCGTCCAACTATCGGCCTAGCAAGCGTGTGAGTCACATGGCTATCACGGTCATAATTTCCGGAAATATCTGTAAAAAACATAGTTAATGAGAATGACATTAAGTAATATTGCAAAGAAAACTCATTCGTAATACAGCTCATCGTTAGTTCATAACCCTATACAGCCTGTGAATTAATACAATGCTGACTACACACATTGTTGTCAAGAAGAGCCCATTACGAATATCATGGCCAGCTTTTTTCTTCTTCTTTTTTTCGAATGTATGTTTGTTGCTATTTTGATATGATATAAATTACAGTGGGACCTTGTTATATGAAAACATTGTTATGTCAAGTTTTACGTCAGCAAGACAATCCAATAGGTTTTGTTCTTAAGTAATATATACTTTGCTTTGTTTTTTTTTTATTTGTTTGTTTGTGAGGTATTTTTTGCAGCCATGGCACAACAAAGCTTTATTATAGCAACAAATTGTCCATAGTCCCATATAGGTTATAACGACTAACGAGGTCACACCGTATATCTCTGAACACAAAGACCACTGATTAATTGTTTTTTTAAATGTAATTGAGGAACCGCAGTTTAGGAATTACCTCAACTGATCCAGAGTATACGTTCAAATAATCAGTCCAAGCCGTGTTGTCAAAACTAGACGAAAAGGTGTATGACGTCACCCACTGACCAAGGTCATTTCTACCCTGAGTCGTTATGGCCGTAACGATATATCTGGACTCAAATTGGACCTGCATCCATTGGTATTGGTCGGACGGATTTGCGATCCAGGCTGTCTCATCGTTCAGGCGGCCAAAACGGCTGCAGGAGGACGCCGAGAAGCAGGATGATTCAGAGAGAGCCGAATCGGGAAGAGCACCACTTTCAAGGCCGAGTGGTTGACCAGATATATTACACGGGTTCACTGTTGGAAATAAAGTCAACACATAATAAAAGCATATTGCAGAGTAAAACGACAGAGGCATAGAAGTGCAAATAAAACACGAGAGTGAAAATTATATTTCACACCATAACAAGTCATTAAACCGTCAGTATACACGATGTTACAAACATGCAACGAGATTATATCTTAAACAGCATTTTACCATCCTCGGTGAAATTTCGTAGGTGAGGAATTACATTTTATAAGGATATAAAATCGAAGTAAATACTACAGAGATAACATTTATTTTCTTCAAAATGTACAACTTTCCAAATGTTAACAAAAAGATCACATTAAATAGCATCAGTGCCCATATAAATCAAGCGTACACATTTCGCTTTTGTATTTCGCGACAAATATTTCCATTAAGACAATGTCATGAACCTGTATTTAAAACATCTTCTAATAACAAGATGCAAAATAAATTATTTCGAGAAGGTTTTGAAGTAAATTATGTGTTTCGTACTTTTCTATTCATATATATTTCAATCATTATGACAAACAATATACTGTAGGAAACACAAGGCATTGTTTTAAAGAAAAAATTAAACTGTTTTTCGTCTCAAATTTATATCTAATTAAGGTTATGCAACAAACACTGAAGATATTAAATTACATTAATGTGTGTGTAAATTATATTATTTTAATTCTTAACCCCTTTTGTACCGGTAATTCATGTTAATTTGAGAGCTTGCGACGAAACGGTCAGGCGCCAGGTGTACGCTAATTGTGCAATGATGCTATTCAATGCACTTGCCTCGTAACAATGACTCGTAACAACAAAATCATTATGAAACATTGTAATCATGAGCTTACATTAATTTCTTTAATAATGTTTAATGATTTGATTGTTGCACATGGTTATTCATGTATTCATGTGTCAGATCCTACAGTTTCTTTGACTTTGCGCACATTATATCTAAAATTGTTGTCTAAATGTTTGTACTTTTATTTGTATTTGAAATCAAACCTCAAATTTCGTTTGCAATTAAGAAACAATAATAATAAGAGTTGGAAAATGCTGCGTTTCATTACAAAAGTGATCGTAAGTTAGTATTTTTCGCTTGAATTATTTTGAAATTCACAGGACCACTAGGGAATACTACTGCAGGTTATCAATGAATTTTCATCGAGGATGGCCGAGCATTTCTAAAGATGTCGCCAATCAAAATATCTCTCCATTTTTTTAGACTGTTTATTATTATTATTTTTATTATCATCATCATCATCATCATCATCATCATTATTATTATTGCTATTACTATTATTATTATTATTACAATTAATAGTATTAGTATTAGCATTATTAGTATTATATTTTATCATGATTACTTTTATCATTATCATTTGCATTATTACTCACCGGGGCAACACACAATGGAAATAATTTCACTCTCGTTTATCAGTCCCACTTTAGTCTCACTGTACCAGCAGTCTGTGATGTTTGTGGCATTAGCAGGGCATATCACTGATTCGGCTTCAGCAGGAGCATCGATGGATGAGGACTGGTACAGTGGACCGCTCACCGTCGCAAATACTCCTTGTTCAATAAAGTTGAAGTAAAAAATAGGATACATGAGTAGTCACAATATTATTTTGAAGAAAATAAATGCAAACCACAACAAAATATCAACTTCATCGAGTGTCCCAAGAACTAATTTCTGATAAAATACAACATATACAATTCGGGTAGGCTCCCGAAACAAGAGTTTTAAAAACTGGAAAGGATAAGAGAGGGATTCAGGTTAAAGAGGGAGAAAATCGACAATAAAATGGAATTTAAATCTCCAACTCGACCAGAATATATTTATTCCTGATTATAACACCAGTGTTTGAAAATTAGAAAAAAGAGTAAATACATCAATATATAACTTAAAATGAATTAACAATAATTATATTCTAAAACAAGAAAACAGAGTGTATGATAATATTTGTACAAAGACTCAAACACCTCCATGGAACCTCAGAAATAAAGGAAACAAGCAAGTCCACACTTTCAAATACCTTGGGTACACTGTAGCATCAGATTGGAAAAGTATTCATGAGATAAATGAAAGAATTGCAATGGCAAGGGGTATATTTTTTTAATGAAATGAAATCCGTAATAAAAGAATTAGAACATTACCATGAAAACCAAAATCCGTAGCTTTAAGTCATTATATCTGATTATATACCTCTCTTTAGAAATCTAACCATCTGATTGGTCGAAATTGGAGTCGTGATTTTTAGCCATGACCGCCTACCAGTCAATAGTCTTTTAAAAATGCCGTCATGCCCGTCTACCAGTCAATAGTCTTTCTTAAAAGCCCTCATGCTCGCCTACCGGTCAATAGTCTTTAAAAAATGACCGCATCCCCGGTTAACTGGCCGCATAAATAAATTTTGGCGAGATCCCCATTGGTTTACGTGTAAAACGTTTCTTTGTGCGAGCGCGGATGCCATACAGTGTGTGTGCGTTTTGGTCGCTACATTTTCGATTGTAGGCCTACATGTAATCTCCGATTTGTTAGTTTTCTAAATTTATTTTATGTCCAAAGGAGGCAATAATGGCTGAAGAGACTCTTTCTAGATTTCAAGTTCTTGATGATGATCAATTACAAGACTTGATTAATTCTGCGGACAGCGAGAACACCCAAAATTCCGTGGAATTCTCCGTAAAAATATTAAAAGACTACCTGCAAGTTATCAACACAGACCTCGATAGCGTAAACAAACTGCCGAATTCGGAAGTTTGATGATGATTTTTAAATGTGAGGACCCCATGATTGGTAAGTCGCACATGTATTCTTTGGCTCTTTTTACAGTATATAAAATATATAATGACTGCTTTAATATTCGAGGCATAGTTGTTTTTATAGGCTCTCGGGGACGTTACATCCTGCTATCACCCCCTCGCAGGTCTCGGGATGATAGAAGGATGTAACGTCCCCTTGAGCCTATAAAAACAACTATGCCTCTCATAACAGTCATTATATCTATATTAGTTTTTCTCTACGGGTGAGAGTGTTGCACAATAAACAAAGAGCTTGAGAGAAGATTAAAGGCCACAAAGACCTGGGCCCCGTCTTACAAAGAGTTGATATCAATCGCAACTTATTTGCGATTGATATCAATGTACATAAAAGATAGGAGACTGCAAACTTGCGATTGATTGGAGGACTTACGATTGATTTGGATCAATCGTAACTCTTTGTAAGACGGGGCCCTGGTTCTTGAGAAAGATTATGAATATATCATGATCAGAGAAGATAACAAATGTATAAGTGTTCAGAAAACCATCACTCATCAACACAATAAGAAAGAGGCAAATGGAATTTGTTGGTAACATAATCATACAGAAAGGATAATTTAGAAAAATACTTATATATATATATATATATATTAACATGGAAGATTGCTGGAAAGAGAAGCAGGGGAAGGCAACGCCTCACATATTTGCAAAGCCTGAACAGGCTTGCAACCAAAAATTAAATCAGCAATATCAGCTATTTAAGAATAGCTGATAATAGACAGAAATGGAGGGCAATTAAGATGATAATGATAATGTCTTACCTTCAAACCCTAGATACTGACATGCCAATTGGGATAAGTTCATGTTCCAATGATCTTGATGTACGAGCACGTACGTGTTTGGACTGGAGCTGGACGTTAAAGCAAGTGTTCCTTCATTTATCTTTTCACCAAGAAGCTTTAACGAATGGATGGTTACATCTATACAGTTTACAATTAAAAACAAAATATGACAGATATATTGAGGAAAAAAAAGAGAGAAAATGGAACTCATTTAGTGACCTGGAAAAAACAAGTTTTATTAAAAGGTACTATGTTCCATTTGCAGGCAAAAAATTAAAAGGTTAAATTTCAACGGCATTTGAAAGATAATACTAATTTAGAACTTCCCTAAAAAAAGGGGCTTGAAAATGTCTTTAAGTGGGGAAAAAACGACTATTAGTTGAAGAATCGACTTAAGTGATACCAATACAGTAAGTAATAGTTTGATTTTTTTGGAGACCATTGTACCGAATGGTCGTACGTTTTGTGCTGCGCAAAGTTTCAGCTAGTTTAATTTGGGCCATTATAAGAAGCGGGTTATTGATGTAGACAATGCTCATTTACCCTTTACAGCTCATTTTATGTATGTTATTACCAAAGAACAAGAAAAGCCAGTCATTCACTCAATGGACAGTGTCTGACAGTGAAGTCTAGCAAGTAAACGGGTTTTCTTGCATAATTTGAATATTAGGACACTGCTAACGTTTAAATTTCACAGATAGGACATACATGACATATTCATAATTCCTGCAAAGTTCTACATAATTTGATGTTGGCTGCAAAAGGAACATGGTATCTTTAAACAAGACTTTACGGCGATGTAAAGTGTCTTAAATACGTAACTTTCTCAGCTCTCCCATCAAACCTGGAAAAAACAAATTGGTTTTGCGTAGGGCGCTAAATTGACCAACTCAAATATTACGTCGTAGTCACTAAGTACTCAAACCGTAGTCGTAATAGAACACGTTTGTGTTGGTGTGAATGCAATTAGTGAATAGTTGGTGAACAATTTGTGATCTACCACTCCTATATTTACAGGGCCATCTGCTAAAAGTAATAATGGGATGTAAATATTTAGTTAAATTGAAACATGCGTTCCCGTTGGACAAAGCGCAGGGAAATGCCCACAATCAACGAAAGAGGTGTCACCATTATGTTACACTAGGGTTACTTCACTGCATGAAAATATAGATTACAATTCAATTTCATTTAGCACTTCATCAAATCGTATTTCTGGAGTCCCTGTGAAATCCTCCTGTGAACTCTTGAAGAAACGGATCACAATAGCGCAGACATGGAGATCGACAGGGATCTTTAAATGATTGTGTACACAAAAAAGTAGATTATTTCAAATACAGTCAAACCTGTCAACTAAAGGCACCCAAGGGAATACTTGCTACTTTAAACAGGTGGCCTTTCTAGACACTCTCTATAACACACTTTTCTTCCTCAAGGGAGACAAAATACATGGCGACTATAGACAGGTGACGTTTATAAAGAGGTGGCCACTATTAAACTGGTTTGACCGTACCTCTTCTTTTGTATATTTAGCCAATACTTTTCCTCGATGTATACCATGATGGTCTTCAAACCAGAGGCATGTAAATCCTGATCGCTTGCCTCACGAGTACACGTACCTCCATGTGCATGTAGAAAAGGGTTCCCGTTCTCACTTACCCACCTCACACCTTCCATCAAGAGAGCCATCTAAACAGAAGAAGTCATTCTAATTTCGCTCTCCTCGCCGAGTACCTCGATGTAGAAAAAGTTGTTGACCAGGGTTTGCCCCCTCCCCTCTCCCCTCCGTATAGAAAAACAAACCCTGGTCCGTTTCTACCTCTGTCTTACCATCCTCACAGCTTGTACCACAATAGTTATCGAAGCAGACACAGTAATAGCTGTCTTGCTCTCCTAACAAGTGCCTCCATGTAGACAAGGGTTTGCCCCCTCCTCGCTTACAAATACCTGAATATGCCTTTGCAGTGTCGCACTTACCACACTTGCACAAACAAATCATGCACCTCCCTTTGTCTCACTTACATTCTTCACACCTTTCACCAAGGCAGCAATCTAAACAGAGACAAGTAAATCCTGTCTCCGTCTCCACGCAAGTGCCTCCATGAAGACAAGGGTTTGAGAGGCATGCTGGTGACAGAAATAACACAGGGAGAAAAAACATGAATAAGAAAAGTGAATATCCCAAGGTCTAATACATTCATAAAAAACAGTGGTGTAAAAACAGGGGACACGGGGGTTCATGTCCCATCCAATGGTTAAGAAATAACAAGAAATAAGAAAGCGAGAAAAGAGAGAAAGGGAAAGGGGGTGACAAGAATTGAAACAAATACGCCTAGACTTCTAGATCCCTCTAAACAGTAGTCTTGTAAATTATGATTTCGTTTTTCGAGTTAGACCGATGCCCCCCTCCCCACCTCCAACCAACAAAAGTGACGGAGATGTGCCCTAAGTTCAATTCAAATTGGCAAATGACGCACCATATCTGGGTTTTCGACACAGCCACTTCAGGATGTCTGTAAATAGTCGTGCGTCATTTATTGATCATGTTTTTGTTTGTAATGTCATATGAAAGAATTAAGAAGAAATATAGAAATTAGTATCATTATTATAAAAGCAATGGGTGATTACTTTTGCGGTTTAGATGTGATGACATTTACGATAAAAATGGAAAGTTAAACAGTAATTATGTAGGCAAAATGTTTTTAAATGTGTTGTTATTTTTTACATTTGTGGTTGACAAGTTATGACATTTGAGTTAATATATTTTTACATTTGTGGCTGCAATGTTTTCACAATTGTCATTTATGGTTAATTTTTATAAATTTTGTGGTGGATTTTTACATTTGTGGGCTCTACAATCCCCACACCCCCCCCCAAGGAGGTTTTCGTCTAGAATAGAGCTTGAGTGGAGTACCTGCAGGGTGGCAAAGGGGGCACGTGCCCCCTTAATAACAAGGCAGAAGAAAAAAAGAAAGGGTAAAAAGAAGGGGAAAAAACAAGAGAAAGGAGAGGGAAAACGAGTAAGGAGTAGATATAACAACCCATCAGAGGCCCATCATTATGATTAAAGACCTCAAATTGCTCTTCATCAACCGAGTAAGTTAATTCCCCCCCTTCAATATCTCGACCCATGCTACACCATGGATGCCTAATTATGTTCATGATGGATCTGCATGTTCTGTAACAGTTAGTTTGTAAGAGCGTTATAGAAATGACTCTATTGTATTGTAATGTATTCCGTTCCTGTTTATCCAACAGCAGCCCAGAGATATTATGCTGTTTAATTAACTTAAATTGACACCTTTATCAGGTGATATGGGCAATTCATTACTGCGGTCCGTGAAATTGCTTGTGTTAAAGTACAAGTCCACTCCACTGAAAAGTTGAGCTGATTAGATAGACAAAAATCTAAAAAGCCCAAATATAACTCGGTTTTGCAAAATGGTGCTCAGATTTATTTTTAATAATTTTTTTTAATGAGCAAAAAGCAAGTTAATAGGGACTTTTAGATTTTACACGACGAGAACGTGGACTGCCACGGTGACATCCGTTTAAGGTAATGTGACGTCCTATTAAGGCACTGCCGGGCACGGGCCAGTGCCTTGAAAGAATGGCACACGTTGCAGTCCACTACGTCGACGTGCAAATCTAAAAGTCCCTAATGAGCGAGTCGGTTGTGACGTAGGGTCCTCACAACACAGATTCGTAATGTAACAAATTTAATGCATACGTCTTTGTGAAGTGCCTCGATACAAACTATTTCATTCACCTGATAAGAATAATGAAACACTATTATTCTTATCAGGTGAATGAAATAGTTTGTATAAAGGCACTTCACAAAGACGTATGCATTAAATTTGGTTACATTACGAAAATAGCCTATTGTCAAAATGTATACCGCTGGCACTTTCGTTGTGAGCATACGTCACTTCCGTACAGCAATATAAATGTTTTGCTCGAAATACCCGAAACAAAAATCGCTCTTAAAAATCACCTGATTGAAGTACGCCCGTGATATTTGGCAGTTTTAACCTTTGATTTATTTACAACATGTTATAATTTTTGAAAATCGGAGTGGACTTGGGCTTTAAGGATCAATTACCCTTGTCACCTAATTAGTCCATCCATTTTAGTTGATAGGCTAAACGACTGTCTACGTTGCCATAATATTATAATGTTAATTTCATCATTTTTTGTTCTGGTTCTGCATGGATTGGTTTTAGACGTTAACATTTCTTTTATATAGACGAAACAGAAGCCTCAATTTACCGTTGAAATTGTTTGGGTTGTGGATTAGGAAAATATATATATTTTGTAAAAGCTAGATTGTATTATATCTGACGACTACATTAAACTTAGCTTTTTCACTTTCCATTATACTTCATAATAAAACTAAATGATTCATCTAACGGGGAATTGCAATAAGGATTACAATTGCGCGATGGCTCAGTGGTAGAGCAATGCACTCGTAATCGGGAGGTCACGGGTTCGAAACGAAGTCAATGCGATTGTGCCCTATGGTAAAACTTTAATCCCCATTACCAAGTCCCTCGCAGGGGACTTAAAGCCGTCGGTCCCTGCTTGATTGCTTACAAGCATATACATGCTTTCTTAGAAATCATGTAAAGCAATCCCAAAACATTATCACATCATTGTATTATTGTAGATTGAGCATCTGCTGAATCAGGGGGAAAATCATCCAAAAATATTACCTGGGGTTCTTTTTTAAACAGAAAGAGGAAACACAAGTTTGTTGGTAAATTATTAAAGATTTCCAATTTATTTGTCAGTAACTTGTACTTCACTGGAAGCTCATTCCCTCTTCTGTTTATATGACACCAGAACCATGATCACTCATTACCGATTTCAGACCGTCTGAAGTAGAAGTGTCAGAAACCCAATCGTCCAAAATGAGTGAATTTCTGCTACATTTCGTTCATTTCGCTTTGTTTAAGGAAAGGATATGGAATTATTTATCATTGAAAATATACCTCTTCCACACTATCATAAAAGAGGAATCACACTGGCACCGAGGAACAATTTGTAATGTGTATGACAAAATGGCATTTGTTCAACTGCCTCTTTTCATTTCCTAAAACAAAATGGCATGTGCCTAACCAATACAAATTATGCTACATGCTCACTCATGCGTGATCCGTCCATGCTGATTACGGTATGATATGAAATGATGGGTATGGTTAACAATTATTAATTCCACATCATCATTGAGCCCTCAAGCCCCTCCCCTCCTCCTGTGGAACTGCTACTGCCGCAGGGACGTGTAGGTAGCACAATAAACTTCAGTAAATCCCATTTATACATCTTATATCACACTGAAATGGATTTCACCTGCTTTTACATGTAAATTCGTCATGTGTGGGCGGTTTTGTATTACGCAACATATGCTCCAATAAAAATGGGAATGGATTTTATGTGGGCGTGGTTGATAATATTTAAATTACAGTCGACATCTTATTTCCGTCCGAATTATTATTTGTTATTTATTGTTTCCTTACTTATTTTAGTTTCTACCCAGTTTTCCGTACGATACATCAAAGGTGGCTCGTTTAAATCTAATCAAATTCGATACAATGTTACATGTAGTTATTCATCCTGTACAGGATTGTTTTTCTTTAAACTTGACATTGTCATTGTAGAGGGCACGTGGTGTGGTTTAAGGCAAGCTTAAAGGTATTGACCAGTTCTGGTCATGCGATTGCATTGTGAAAGAAACTATGTGGAATCGATCAGAAAAGGTTGATCAACTAGCATATAAGTATTGGTGTGTACTGCAAGGTTCTGGAATCATCAAAATGATAAGAAATTTGGCCGAGTCTTGGTAAAGTTACAAGCACTGTACACAGAAAGATGTTTATAGGACTACCCTATATATATCCGGGCCAGATAGATATACTAATTTACGAAATATATCAATTAGTAGGCGGTTTCCCGGCAAAATTTGTATCATCACATATTAGTCACAACATATTCTTTCACATGATTGGTAATAAGAGCTTCTATTTCATTTTTGAAATGGGGGCGTTTCCAAAACTGGTCTTTACTTTTAATCAATGTGCTATATTGCCTGTACACAACTAGCGTATAGGTGTCAGAATGCCCCTTCAATAAACTATTGAAAGTAAGTTCCAAACAATGTTTCATTCAGTTTTCTTCAAGAAAACAAATTAATAGTCCAACATGCTTGGTTTATCACGTCTATAGATTATCAAGTCAACTTTTACTTGACAATTGAAATCACACTTTTCTTATATCTGTCACACGTTCATTTGAAAGTTTAAGTTTAAGTTGATATGCCTCTAGTATGCATCAAAAGCAAAGTTTAACAGAGGAAGCTATGGAAAATGATATGGCACGAAAAAAATGATACCTGAAGGCAAGAGGTTCAACTGTTCGGTGATATCGGAAATATTTATTGTTTATCCAGGAGCCTCTTCAGCATTAATACTATTCTTCATTAGGGTCCTCCAATTATCCTACAGTTGTCAATTGCAAAAGATAACCCATTTACATCTCGGTAAAGAGGGACAAGTATGCCTTGCCAAAGCACGTTTTAGTGCCAGGCTGGGATTCGAACCCTCTACGGTTGGGTTGAGAGTTAATTGAATTAACCACTATAATTACCACGACACCTCCTATTATTGAATATAAACTTGTAATTATATTGAATGGATGACATTTTCGGTAATAATATGCCTGGTCACGGTAGTAGGGCAATCCACAAGTTCTGATCGGTGTCATAATAAAATGGTTCTTCTTCAGTGCCATATAAATAATTATGAATTGAAACAAATGCATTTGTTTGGGCTACAGCGTTATTTTTCGGTTACATGACGTGTTTCCGAAAGTTTGTAATTCCGATAGTTCGTTTATTTCGGAGGTTTGTAATTCCGATAGTTCGTTTATTCCGAAGGTTTGTAATTCCGATAGTTCGTTTATTCCGAAGGTTCATATTTCCGAAAATGAAAAGGATTCGTAATTCCGAAAATTACGTAAAACAGTGTACTGTTTATCGGAATTATGAACCTTCCATATAACGAGGCTTTTTCAATTTCAGAATTACGCACATGTTTAGAATAATGAACCCTTTTTCATCTTCGGAGTTATGAACCTTCGGAAAACGAGGCCTCTCCTTTTTCGTGCAACCTCATTTCGGGGGTTTTGCGTGTAAATACTACCTGGTTCGGTGCAATAGTAAAGCCGGACATCATCAGAAATCGGTAGGTCTGTTGGGAGGTTGGATATCAACCAGTCTCGATCGGGTTGCATGAGTTTCGGGATCAATTGTACAGTCTCACCGCTCTCCAGAGTGATCAAAGGACATGACATGGTCACATGAGGACAGACGTCATGTACGCCATGTAATGCTACAATGAAAGTGAGTTAAAGAATTGATAAATTGATAAATGCATTAATTGATAAATACATACTTAAACGAATTTATAAGTATAGAAGTAGATGTTAATGATTAAATATATGAATAAATGAATAAACAAATAGATATATAAATGTACGTTTGAATGAAATACTCATGATAAACAACCAATAAATTCCAATAGATAGAAGGAGCAACAGCTAACATTGGCTCCCAGCATTATTCCCAAAAGCTCATTCACGTATAGGATAATGTCCAAATGTTACATTATGATTGCCACTCTTGATAAAATGAAAATGAAATAATAATTAGCTAGATGATACGTGAGTGATACGGTACCCAAACATTAAAACAGGCACGGTCAATGACTCAATGTAACCAAGGCTGACAGGTAATTTTATTAAAGCAAAGAACTTAATATTATTGGTTAAAAACGAAGGGGGAGAAGCCTCAGATCAAAGCGAATTATATAACAATAGTCGCTTGAACCCCTTCAGGAAAAAGTTTAAGTGCAGTTGGAGTTTTACTCTTTAGGTTGGAATGCTTTCCAAGAACCACAATATAGCATCATTCGTTTCTTTTCACCTGTCAATGTAAAATAGTTTTATATGAATGCATGTATTTTGATATTCAATATCCAATGGGCCATTTTCGAAGTGTATTCGAGTTTAATACATACATCTTTGTAAAGTGCCTAGTGACAGGCTATTGCGTTCGCCTGTTGCAGTGGATGGTGTTTCGGTGATCGGAGTGCACATTGCATGCATTGCGTGATGTTGGGTTGGGCAAGCCATAATGTTTGTCCGACCTAGCAGGGGGCAATGTGGGCGTTTTGTGTTCTGGCTATCGGGGTGTCGTTCGTTGTAGCAGGTCGATGTGATGGTTTGTCGATGGGCAAACATGTATAAATTTGGATGCATTGTGAACGTGGTCTATTACTTGTATCTCTTATGTAACATGCTTGGGTCTAATTTCATACTATGTATTAACTTTATTTCTCATCTTGCCTTTTTCTCCCTCAATTTCCTTTCCCTCTCTGTCTGTCTGTCTGTCTCTCTCTCTGGTTTCTCCAAGACCCAGCTGTTTATATATTCTCTCCCTCTATTGTGTTGTACATGCAACAATATTTAATGCAATTTATACATCACATTGGGGTCGAATACACAAGATCTGTAAATAGATTTGTAATTTGATCCACACTCAATCTATGTTACTTGTGCTTTCAACTCCTGATATTACTATGTCCATCTTTTTGTATTTGTCATATGCGTTCATACGCAACTTTATATATCTGTTTTTTATATATTGAGTGAATGAATTGAATTGAATATTAATTAATTTTGAGCAGCGCTTTGCTCACATTCTAAACACTACAACGCTACCTTGGCATCTGGATTCAAGGGAACCTACAGCAAAATACTCCCATCTTATCCCAGGATTGGTGGTGTAACACCAAGCAGTGTCACCATTATATGGGTTTCTGCAATAGTTGTCGTCTAGTCCCGCGTTAGAAAAGTTAGCTGGAGTCTTATCGTGTTGGTTGCATGCAGGTGTGTCTCAAGAAAAACACAGAGTAATATTTCGAAAGAGCTTGCTAAAGTAATATGTGTTTGATTCTAAATAACAATTTGCTTCCCCTTTCACCCGAAAAAGCAATCATCTACTCTTATGCAACGACTGGTTCACAGACCAAATTAGAATTTATTTTGTCAGTCACTTACATATATTAAGCTTGAAGTGTAGGCCATTTGACATAATTATACTTACGCGAAAGTATTACTGCCCACTTGAAAAACATTCAATATAACTACCCTCTTGACAAACACCCAAGATGACTTTCATTTAGACAAACACCAAAGATGACTACCCTCTAGACAAACACCCAAGATGACTACCCTCTAGACAAACACCCAAGATGACTACCCTCTAGACAAACACCCAAGATGACTACCCTCTAGACAAATACCTAAGATGACTACCCTTTAGACAAACACCCAAGATGACTACCCTCTTGACATAAACCCAACCCTACTACCCGCTGGACAACACCCCATAAATTGCTGATAACAATATGGAACTCAAATATTAATAAATAGGGGAGAACAAAGTTGAATAGTGAATTGTACATTTGTATGAAATATTCATGAACAATAACACTCATATGCATATGATTTTAAACACACGCACATCCACCTACGCACACACCAATGTGATTCACACATGTATGTACAATGCAAAATGATGAAGATGATTGTGATTATAAAATGATTTAGGTTAAGGTTTTGACCTAGGCTTTAGGTTCGGTGTAGGTTTAGGATTAGGGTTAGCTGAAGTGTTTCGTCCAGGGTTAAAGTTTGGGATTTGGTTAGTGAAGGAAATTGAATACGGAGTATTGTCAGAGGAGCATTCTGTCATACATCCGATGTAATACAACACGATCGCATAGGCTTTCAAGAAATCAATACGGGTGATTTCAATACCCTATTGTACTGTCACTGTTATGTTCGCACATTCCAATAGGTGACGCAAGAAGCTACATCGCGGTTTCACATTAATGTTAAAATCCTACATAAAAAGAGATAAAATAATAAAGAACAGTCGGTAACTCAAAGGAACAAAGTTCGCCACAGTAGAAGATCTGACATTTAAACAAAAACCAAGCACGACTCAACGAACCAAGATAAAAGTTTAAAGGTACTATGTCCCATTTGCAGGCCAAAAAATGAAAAGGTTAAATTCCAACGGCATTTGAAAGACAATACTAATTTAGAACTTCCCTAAAAAAGGGGCTTGAAAATGTCTTTAAGTGGGAAAATAACGACTATTAGTTGTCGAATCGACTTAGGAGCTATAGAGCCAGTAAGTAATAGTCTGATTTTTCAGACCATTGTACCGAATGGTCGTACGTTTTATGCTGCGCAAAGATTCAATCAGTTTAATTTTGGCCATTACAAGAAGTGGGTTATTGATGTAGACAAATGCTCATGTACCCTTTACAGCTCATTTTATGTATGTTATTACCAAAGATGAAAAAGCCAGTCAGTCACTCAATAGTGTCTGACAGTGAAGTCTAGCAAGTAAACGGGTTTCCTTGCATAATTTGAATATTAGGACACTGCTAACGTTTAAATTTCACAGATAGGACATACATGACATATTCATAATTCCTGCAAAGTTCTACAGAATTTGATGTTGGCTGCAAAAGGGACATAGTATCTTTAAAGTCAAAACTGCGTAGAGTCAGTACGAAATGATAATCGAACTGGTAAAAGAACAAAAAGTTGGAATATATTTGACATGAATTGAAAATGTTGCAATCCGTTTGTGTAACTATAGGAATTAAAATTGAGGACATCTTCTGGGAGGAGTTCTATAAGGACTTCCATTTACTTTTTACATAATATCTGTTGATTTATTGATTCATGTTGTAATATATTTATATTTCTGAGTCATTTCATTGATATAAAAAATTTATTTTCATATTTTGAGTTTTTATATGTGTCTCTTTTTTTGCTTATTTTATATCTATAATTGTGGAAAAAAATATTTTAAATGCATAATAATTGTTGTATTTCTACGTTAAAACTCTGTATGTTGCAATTTTTCTGGAGTGTGTTTATACTTAAAAGATAAGAATCGTGTTACTGTGTGTTCTCATGTTTTATGAGTAATCCGTTGACTGATAACGATTTAGATATTCCCATTAATGCCTGTTGTCTTTCTATTTTTTGGTTGACAATATTGGATATTTCCTTGATACTCTGTCAAATTATTTTACCATCTCAGAAACAAGAATTTCTGGTCAACCAGCTATTCCTTATGAATTACAGGGTTACACATTTATACATTTAGTAGAGGAGGAGGTGTTGCACTATTCATAAAAGACAACATTCTATGAACTGTCTGGAATGATACCTTCAATATAAACATTATGATGATTCAACTTGTGAATAGTTAAGTTGATCTCAAACCCCGACCTACTTTGAAGCACACTGTTGCATGGCTCGTCACACTCAATGATGAGAGGTACTACCTTGCGACAGCTTCTACTATAAAAATCTAATGTACTTTTAATGTTCCGTCAGTTGAAAACGATGTAACAGCATTTCGGCGTTTCCATTTACACTTATCATTAATAGAATTTATCAGATAGAATAATAAACTTTTATCATTTTCAATATCACGTAATATGCGTAATAAAAAGTAACTCATTAAAGGGCGTCGGTATCTAAAAGACAGTGGGAGAGAAAGAGAAAGAGAGAGAGAGAGAGAGGGAATAAGTCAGCCATCTCCATCACCATCACCACCATCATCACTATATATCAATAACTCCACTATTTAGTCCACCATCATATCTAAATCCATTGCATCATCCACTATTCATATCACCACCCTATCACTGATAGGAGTTACGACTTACCTCGTCATAATAATATTCTACTATAAATTATCTCATATTCGTCATAGAACATTTCTTCTTCTCAGATTGATCCCTTTGCGGAGGAAAATAGCTATGAAGTCAGAGTAAGATATGTATATATATATTTATATATTTTATTTTCCTTCGACTGTCAATAGTCCATTTTCGTGATGTAATAAAAAGTAATAAATAAATCTTTGTTAAGTGCCATGTTACAACTTATTTCATTTACATGTTACAAATAATTCCATTTCAATAGTCAGGATGCAAACCGCATACAGTTATTATTGTTAGGTAGGGCAAACATTACCGCTTGTCCTACCTAGAAATTGTGAATGTAATAAAACAAATACTCGGAACACTATACCCCTGGTTTTACGTTTATACAGCGTATTTAAAGTGAGAAAACGACTGAAACTGAATTTGTTCTCCAAATACCATTTAAAAATATACTCAATCTCTTATCTTTCGACTCCCCCATTTTGACAATAAGTTAACAAATTTTGTTGCATCTCCTATTACCCTTGTGATCGATAATCTATGCTCAATAACAATTAATTATATATCTCAATGGCAACTTTATCCTACAAAGCCATCATAGGTTATATTTTAGTTCTCCTTTTTCATTTCATACAAATTGTAAATTTAAAAGGATAGTTGAGTTTTTGTTTAAGACAGCAAATGCCTTCAAAGTGCAAGGTTTTGCTTTTATTCTTATTTATGATATTTCTAGTGCCCTTTAAGAACCTAAAATTGCTATGAAGGTAATTTTAGACCTCAAAATGTGTGAATTTAGGTTGAATACGATCACACCAATTCACCTCCACTTTTTAAAAAATACGGTGATCGTGAATTAATTATTTAATCAATAATAACAATACACGGGCAAGCTGGTTGTGTGTATTATAACCAACACGAAAAATCCAACAAAAAGCCAATATTGGCATTGGCTGGAATAAAATGTATAAGGCGCTAACTCGTTGTTCAACGGCTGGTTCAAAATTACCGAATATATTTGTGGGGCACCACAAATATTAGAAATGATTATATTTATGGATATTTCATCCGTCTCTGAACCGATTTTGATCAAACAAAGATGACTCTTTCATTTAAATTGTATATTCTTTCAAATTTGACACTCAGTTTTTAATTATCTCACACAAAAATATTTTGTGTAGCGCCCTTTGCAACAAAACTAAATTAACTATCCCTTTAAACTTTTTGTTTAAATACATTTCCAATGATATTTATCACTCTGTATCTTCATTGATTGTTGTATGAATACATGTTTTATTTCCTTTGATTGTATCTTCATGAAATTAAATGTAGATAAATTTCTGCGTTCTGGCTATCGGGGTGTCGTTCGTCATAGCAGGTCAATGTGATGGTTTGTCGCTGGGTGACGTATCCCACAACCGTATCACAACCTCTACAAAGATGATGATAATGACGACAATGATGAAAACGGCAAGGACAATAACAATGAGTGGTGACCATGCCGCCCCAGCCAATTGAATGGTACGGGAAAATATTTAAAACATAACTATACATTGAATTCGTCACGGAGACGAATTAGGTAATCCTCCGCTTCGATCGAGACATTACACATGTAGAAAATCAATGGGAGATTTGGTCTTTAAAAAAAAATCCCACCCTCCACTCATATAGCACGTCTATGTACAAGGTCATTAGGAGATTTGCTACACTACGCGGCCGACTATCTAATAACACAGAGTCACTGAGCAATTTGAATATTTTGAAATAAAAATCCCACCCTCCATTCATATTACACGCATATGAACAAATTCAGTCCCCCATGACGCGCGCACGGACATGGGTGTGGCCAGAAGATTACCCATGACGTCAAGTTCATGCATAACAAATATCATTCATAAATGACTATCCATGACAGAAATATAACACTAACTCAAAGGGAGATAATAATAATAATAATAATAATAATAATAATAATAATAATAATACGCATTTCTATAGCGCCATCTATCTAGAAATTCTATTCCAAGGCGCATTTATTATTACCCCGGCTTTAGCCTAGCTGCCATTACAGCGCTCCAGCATTTCAAGGAATTAATTCCTGCCAGGTACCCACTTACATCACCTGGGTTGAGTGTGGCAAATGTAGATCAATGTCTTGCCAAAGGACATTAGTGCCGCGGCGGGACTCGAACCGCGGACCTTGTGATCGACAGTCCGGCGACGTATCCTGTCGAACAAGTAGAAAACACAATGGCAGATTTGGCAGTCTTCACCTTAAAGGTACTAT
>CP137667.1:45708358-45751341 GCA_037976565.1 Mesocentrotus franciscanus | reverse complement strand
AGAATCGGATAATGTAGTTACTGTTTTCTTTTCTCTTTTTTTTTCTCAAGTTTCTTTTTTTCTTCAGAGATTATCAGAGATGAATTTATATTAATCATACCTGTCTTTAGATAATATAATTGCACATAACGTTTTTACACAAGCTCTGTATGGAAAGAAATATAAGCCTAATCCTTTTATAAACAAAGAAAATTGAAGTTTATGAAAGTTTCTGTATACAGAAAAAATGAAATGGGGTTCCATCCCATGATTCTTTAAAGAGTTGCTAGTTTGTGTTTGATTGATTACATCTTTATTTATTTTTAATTAGATTTAATCTATCACCGACCAGTTTGTCTCATTTTTCCCGCTTGTATTAAAACCAATTAAATATCAGGGTGGACTTCGATCATTGGATTCGACCCTGCTAATTAAAGGGATAGTTGAGTTCTTGTTGAAGACCGCAAATGCCTTCAAAGTGCATGGTTATTGCTCGTATTCTTATTTATGACATTTCTAGTGCCTTTTACAACCTAAATTGCTATGAAGATAATTTTAGACCCCAAAATGTGTGAATTTAGATTGACTACGATCATACCATTCAGCTCTACTTTCAAAAAAATATGGTGACCGTCAATTTATTAATTTATTAATAATAAGAATACACGGGCCAGCTGGTTGTGCGTATTATAACCAACACAAAAAGCCAACAAAAGGCCAATATTGGCATTGGCTGAAATAAAACGTATGAGGCGCTGTCTCGTTTTTTTTAACGGCTGATTCAAAATTACAGATTATTTGTGGGGCGCCACAAATATTAGAAATGGTTTTATTTATGGATATTTCAGCCGTCTCAGAACCGATTTTGATCAAACAAAGATGATTTTGTCATTTAAATTGTATATTCTTTCAAATTTGAAACTCAGTTTTTCATTATCTCACAAAAAAAATTATTTTGTGTCGCGCCCTCTGCAACAAAACTCAACTATCCCTTTAAAAGTGGAAGATAACTCACGCTTGTATTTCTTCATGGACTGCCCTCTCTTGACAGCTAGATAGTAGTCTTGCATGACGGGGTCCCTCTTCATCTCATCGAGCTCCGGTCTCATCGAGCTTGAAGGCCATGGCGACCACCAGCATGGCCATGACAGCGATCAGGATCTTGGAAACTATTGTCTGAAAAGAAATGAAAAAAAAAGTTTTTGATGGATTCTCGAATTAGGTTGAATTTGAGCTGGATTACGACCGAAAGATAAAGCTCGAGATCATTGCAAGAAAGGGTTTAACTTTGACACGTTGGTTGGTTAAAAAAAAAAGGAAAAATAAAACTGAAAAAATACAAGTGTATAAAATGGGTAGTATAAGTCAAAATAAGAAGATGATAAGGAATACATAATACTTCTAGCGTCGGGGAATCTACTTTAAGCTCTACCGGACTCTCTTTTTTTAAAGGGTATTAACTTTACGACCTTTAAAAACATAGATTTGGGATGGGTGTGTAAACTTTCTTAGACAGCTCACTAGTTTTTGTAATTGAAGTAATGCTATCATTGAAGAAAACAAGGGCAGGGATGGGATTAATCTTTTTACTAGGCAAGAATGAAAAGGGATCGTGCAGTTTTTTTGGTTTTGTTTTAATTACAAACTTTCCAATGAAATACAAATGCTATGTTACATAATTAATGACAAATTAAGATATTTACAAACGATTGAGATGATCTGGAAAAAAAAGGCAGAGTACACGTAATATAAATAATCAGAATTATAACAATTACAAGTAAAAAAGCAAGAACCTCGAGATAGCATTGCATCAGAATCTGAAAATTACGTTGAGCCCATAATGAAGAAAAAGAGGAGTAAGATAAGCCATCCACAGGTACAATGGAAACTCCAGACCACCAACAGGTTGGAGGAGCAAAGTCGAGGAACGAGACAATCCGCTCTATCCCTCCCCCCCCCCCACAAACACCCCTCAACACTCTCACACTAAAACTCAAACACACAACCGCCCCTCCCCTTGGGACCGTGCAGTTTGATGTCCTCTTATGATATTGATCAAATGCCAATTATTAAACATACTTTTAAAATGGAGAGAAGCAGACGCCTCGTAATGTCACAAGTTGGATGCATAATTATAAAATGATAACATCCATAATGTAGCTTTGTATGTTGAATTCTTAGATCTTGAAAAAAGCTCTTCAAAAATATAATCATTATAAGTGTTGCAATAAAGCAGTTATATACTTCAGAGAAATGAAATAAATTATAGGAAAATTTATGGATCGAGTTACGATTTATATTAGCAATAATCATTTCCTAATATTGAAAGACAGCAAAATGTTGTAAGTTGCAGCAATACTTACGATTTTGTGAAATTGGCTGGCTTGGTTGATGCGTGTTGATGATTGTTAATCGCCTTAGCTCTTGTTCTTCCAAGCCCAACCCATCCTCCCTTATATACTTTTGTCTCGTCTCTCATGACTGACCCATCTTCAGTTGCGGTAATGAACCTGGCATTTGATTGGCTGTTTGTTAATTAAGTTAGATTAATGGACCTCACATAGCAACTCAACCAAGAAGTTCAATGATTTCCTTTGTTTCTAATAGGATAAGCATTACGAAGGTTGCTTCATATAGACATAAGTTAGTCTTATTTGTTTTATTGGTATCAGTGTTCTGTTCCGGGTATTCCCCAGTCACACGTACGAGAACAGGGCCGGCGGAGCGTCTTTCAAAGTGCGGGGGGGGGGGGCCCCAACAAAAACGTGAATTTTCTTGAAGAAAAAAGGGGCACCTCCAAAGGGAAACATCAAAGCTAAAAAATAATCATGATTTTAGACATTGGTATATGCCCCTACATTGTGATTACGTTATCAAGAATGATTTTATTGTTTGTTTCTCTCTTTCAACATCCAAGATACTGCTAGCATCATACTTCGCAGTTGTGTGTTGGTCTGAATATATTGATTTGCAAGCAAGCGAGGTCGTAAGGTCGCAGTGCAAAAAGTTACAGCTTATAAAGAGGAAAAAACAATCCTGATGGGTTTTAACCACAATCTAATCATGGAGGACTGACAAGATATTTAATAAAGAACATAATTATATCATCTTGAAATCAAAGAAAAAGCTGCTCTTACTCGCTTTAAATTAGGAGCACATTTTATGGTGAAAGGAAAAGCGGGCACATATCCAAAGGGATAAGGACACTATATAGGAAATAAAAAGAACACATGTCAAAGTAAAAAGGGGGAATTATCAGAGGTAAAGTTGGGCCACTTCTCGCACCTGATAAGGAGCACTCACCAGAGATGAAAAAGGCACTTATGAGAAGGGGGAAGGGGAACTTTAATATTACAAAGGAAAAGGGGCAATTTTCAGAAGGAAAATGGCACTCATTAGAAATGAAAAGAGGCACGTGTCAAAATTAAAGGGACGCTTATCTGAGATGTAAAGGAGCACTTATTACAGAGTTAAAGGAGCACCTTTCAAATTTGAATAAGGGCTCTCATCAAAGATGAAAAAGGGGCACTTATAAGAATGAAAGAGGGCATACAAAGGAAAAGAGGCAATTGTCAAAATATAAGAGACACCTCTCAGAGTTAAAAAGAGACAATTATCGGAGGTGAAAGGGTACTTATCAGAGATGGTAAGGGGCAATTCTTGTACCTGAAAAGGGGCACTTACCTGAAATGAATAGGGGCACTTATTACAAAGGAAAATGGGCACTTGTCAAAGGAAAAAGGACACCTTTGAGATTTTAATAGAGGCATCCATCAGAGGTGTCAGAAGGGGCATTTATGAAAAGGGGAAGTGGCTCTTATCAAAAAAAGAAAACGGGAGCACGTGTCAAGTTTCAAGTTTCAAGTTTATTTGTTTCACATTTCACAAAACAGAATTCACATAAATGACAAAATTAGAACATAATATGAAATAAACTCAAAATATGACATTAAATATAATCAAGTCTTTGTAAAGACGAGAAAATTATTTTATCAAATGGTAGGTTTAATATACAGGGTGAATGTGAGGAACCTATTAAAAGGCATAGCTAGTGGGTTATAATGGTTGCAATGGTGAAGGACGTAACAATAATAATAGGTGGGCAAGAAGGCCTTAACATAAGATGATATACAAAGTGAAACAAGCAAAAATAGCAAAAACAGGAAACAAATTGATTTGTTACCAATGTGAATGTCACGTTTGTCATTGTGGTTACCCGAGCGAGGTAATCATGAAAATGTACATTAATAAGTAAGCCGTAGCCTAGACACCGTATACCGTTTCCAACATGCATTCAAACCCATGCACGCCTGCTCCCAGAGAGCCCAAGGCACACAAACACGTTCACCTGCGCCACGCCCTACGCCTCCCCTGCAGTGTCATTTCACATAAATTAGTTAACAGTAGCTGTTGTCAGGCCGGACAAGCTTCATGGACTGTCTGACCTAGCAACAACCGATGTATGCAAATGACCCCAACAAGAAAAACAAGGACCTGGCACAGCTAGGCGAGCACGTTCGCATGCCCGAAGGCCGAGTCCGGGAACAGGCACGCATAAATCAGAACATAACTATCGGAGAAGGCCCACTGTGTAGGTCATACCGAGGCGACAATATTCATGGAATGGAGAAAACATAAGTACTTTAATTACAAAAAGGGGGCACTTATCAGAGGTGAGAAGTAGCACTCATTAAAGAAAAGAGGGGCACTTATTACAAAATATAAGGGCACTTGTTAGAGTAAATGGGCACCTCTCAAATTTGAATAGGGGCGATTATCATAAGTGAAGGGTCACCTATCAAAGGTGGTAGGGGACACTTATATGAATGTGGAACGGGCACCTATTAGAAATAAAAATGTGCATTTATCTGAAGTAGAAGGGGCACCTTTTCTATATTAAAAGGGGAACGTTAGGGGTACTTGCAAAAATGGCTCTGTGTCCCTCCCTGCCCCCTCCGGCTCTGCCGCCTCTGTACGAGACCGACACCAGCTACTACAGCTAGGTCCCCTCTATGACTATGGGGGTTCGGGTCTCAATCACGTTACCGATGCAATAAGACCAGCAAATAGAAGATGGATATTTACTTGTTTGTGGCTTAACAATGAATGTCGATAATCTAACATTCCTGATTATTGTCCTTTCATTCTGTATAAAATTTGAATTTCTTTTTTGGGGGGTAATTTAATACCTTTTAGCACTAAACAGTCCTGACCTATAATATTCCCATTTCAATTATACTTGTGTCCATGTGTTATATCATTTTCTTATCCGTTATAATACAGGGCCCGCGGAGCAAAGCTATGTTTACTTAAAATAAGTGATATCGCGAGAAAACGAATGACTACCAAGGTCGAAGCTTGTCCATAATCATTGCGACATACTGGTTAGTCCAGAATCTGGCCGATATGATTTAATTTAATTATTTTTCTAAGTAAATAGAAATAAATGAGCACTTGATACTTTATCATCTAAGGATCATTCTATTATTAAAACCCTTCAACATGGTGCAGTAAGTCTTTAGAAAATGAATTATTAATACATCGGTCAATTCGTGATACACTCATAATGCTATGAGAACTTTTCACGAAGTGACCGCTGTACATTGCTTATGGTCGCGCATGTACTAATGATATACACACGCGTGAAAATAGCATTCATTGTAATAAAATGAACCTGTAATCCAATAATTCATTTGAATAAATAGAAATAAATGGGTCATTCATTCATTCCTTCATTCATTCGGTCTGTTAAAATAAAAGAACATGCAACTCGGGAGCTGAAATTGTTCAGTTTACAAAAAAATATACAAAAAATGATTAACAAAGAACGTCAGTTAAACATTGAATTATTCTTAAAATCTTATAAAAGGAGACAGAATTGGAACATAAAATATTACAAATAAAAACAAATATGTAAATTTATAAACTTCATGCTAAAAAGTGTAAGAGAAAGGATAGCTATAGAGAGTGAGCAAAAGTTAAAGGATGGAAAGAGGGTAGAGAGAGATAGAGGAAAAGACTGATAAATAATGTTAAAATGGGGGAAGGGGAGAAAGAGAGGAAAAGAGAAAGACACGAAGAAGGGAATATAGAGAAAGAGAAAGAGGTAGAGAGGGTGGATAGAGAGAAGGTATGAGAGAGGGGGAGGAGATATTGAGAGATGAGAGAGAAAAAGAGATCAATGATATAAAAATTCCTGACAAAATTTAAACCTTGAAATACAGATATAGGTAGACATGGTAGAGAGAGGTGGAAATGGAGAGAGGGGGGTAGAGAAAGGAAGCGAGAATTAGAGAAAGATAGAAAGCGAGGTAGGAAGAGAAGGGGAGTATATAGAATATTAAGAGAGGAGAGAGAAGGGGAGTATAAAAGAATTAAAAGATAAATTTGATGTAGGATAAACATGGGAGAAAATTGACTTACATGTATATCATTCTGTTCTTTATTTAGTTTGTGTTAATTATTTGTTTTCTCTCTTTAATTACCCCACCCACTTTTCTCCTTCCTCCTCTTTTAACACACTAACATGCTCCTTGTGCTCTCATCTCTGCCCATCTCTTATCCATACATTAATACTCATAATCTCTATTTTATTCCTCTTTTTCTCTATTCAAATTTTTTCTCAAAGTTTGGTCTCATTTCCATGTTTTCCTTTGTCCTATTCAAACATTCCATTACGACACACGTACTTTCATTACAATACCATACCATGACATATCATTCGACTACCAGTGGAGACCAGTTTATGACTAGTTCAAAGATTCGCAAATATTGACAGATAAACTGACACTGTAGAATAATGCCACTGAAGATACAGATCCAAAAAAATACATTTTCACATTGTTTAATCGAAAGATGAAATTGAATGAGCAAAGATTATCTAAGTCAAATGTATTCGTTTAAAACTGTCATTTGAATTAACATTAAACCATAGTATTAGGCTACCACTTTTCTGTCAATAATTCGTGAGCTGCAATTATGTATATCAAATTTGTACAAAATAAAACAATACAAATTAGTAGTTTCTTCGTTAGCCGCCAGTAAGTATACGTTGTAAATGCAATTCTTCATTTTTGGGGTGAAATTCAATACCCACTGCGTATAAGATATTAATGAAGGCTTTAAAATAGCAACCAAAGAAGTTATGGACATTTACATACTTCAATATAATATATATATATACATTTTTTTGCTGAAATTACTAGGATAATTTCGATAATTATCACAATACATTGTATACACTTGGGTTGAGAATCATTCGGCACTAAACAATACATTCCTTGATTAAAAATAATTATAGGTTAAGACAATTATGAACCTTAATTTGTTCTTTACTTCAAATACCAAAGTATTTTAGTTATTTCACAAAATAATTGTGATCATATTTTCTTTAAAATGTACATAGACAACAGCATTTCTTAACAACTACATGCATAATAAATCTGATCATACTTTCATCATTACACAACAGTATTTGAAAACTACATGTAGAATTGTTATTCTAAGTGTTAGATGCATTCAATCAAGGGAGGTAATTTTCTTGACTTAAATCTCATCATACAATTTTTGAATAAATAGCAATTAATTCTTACAGTGTTCGATTTCGAATTAAACAAATTAAAATGCATGAAATAAACTAATTTGAAATCTATTTATATACTCTATATCTTAAAGTTAATATACTTTCTTCCATTGACTGTCGAATAGTTTGCAAATTCATATTCATTAAGCCTTAATTAATTTTACTTATTCATTTGTGAACTATGGAAATAATTTTAAATTGCAATTCGTAATATCAGATTTAACGAGCGATCAATATACCCATGGAATTTGTTGCCTACTGTTTGAGGAATATATCAATGAATCTGATCATATTTTCATCATAACAATGTACATATACAATAGTATTTGTTTGAAAACTAAATGTATAATTATTAAGATGATTTCAATCAAAGCATGTAATGTTCCTAATTTCGATCTCATCATAGAATTGATTTATACATAACAATACATTCTTAGTGCTAATTTTGAATAAAAAAATTGAAATGCATGAAATCAACTATTTTGGAATTTTAAAGTTAATACATTTTCTTTCATTGACATTGATTGTCGAATCGGCGTTTGGAAAATCATATGTAATATAGGTCTTAATTAATTGTACTAATTCATTTGTGAACAAGACTTTATCTTCAGACACTAAGACCTTCCGCCATGTCTAAAAAGGGACCGTTTTAATCATTGTATCATCCTCGTCCTGTCATATAGCGCATAAACGAACTGACAGGTGTGGTTACGCTTCTGAGCGGTCGCTTCGTGAAAATCATTTTTCAAGATGCTTGGAGAAAATGATAAGACAGCACTCTCTAAAAGCTTAATTAAGCATAATTAAGAGTTTATGTCCTGTGTGGTTGTAGTCAGATATACGTAAGTATAGTCAAAATATGTCTTTAACTCAAATTTTTTTAATCGTTATTTTTGGCCTCTCCGGTCGGTTCAAGTTTCAAGTTTCAAGTTTCAAGTTTTATTTCAATACAAATCCATTAAAGACACATTTTATGAAAGTATAAAATACAGATTATAATATACAATATAGAAAACAGAGAACACACAAACAAAATGGGAACATGTCTACAAATATACCGGAATTATACAAAGTTAATCTATAGAAATGAATTGGGGAAACTGCAAATAAAACCGTTAGGTTCTGTCGAACAGTCCCTGTTATTAAAAGATACATACGAGTTTTAACAATTGCCTATAAAAGATATAACAATAACAAAACAGTGTACAAAACATAGTAGACGTATTAACATGCATATATTATTATTGATTTAAAAACAGATGAAGTATTTTTTTAATTTTTGATTTAAAAGAGTTAAAGAAAGTAGAATCACGGATATCTGTGGGGAGAGAATTCAAAAAATTTAAGTAAGTGTGCCTAAATGTTCGTGAAAAGAGCGATGATAATATTGCTCTACAAAAACAAATCTGCCACAAACTTTAGAAATATGTGAGAGAAAAAAATGATACGGTAATCGGTTGTTTTATATGTCAAACAGAAATTTACTTTTCACGTATAAAATGTACTCATAAAAATAAAGGGTCAACGTTCAATTTTCTAATCTTTAGCAAGTGTTTCATTTGGATGAAATATTGCTTCAGACCATCATTTACGTCATTAAACGAAAATATAGTGATCTGCCAGTGTCACAAATAAGGTTTCCAAATATGCTCATCTAACCTAAAACCCCTTAACTTTGCCCCTGGACCCCACGCCAATTAACTATCAATTCAATTCAATTCGTATTTATTTCATTTCCAACAGAAAGATAAAGAAAGGCATTACAAATATTATTACAGAAAGTAAATCTTGATAGGTATACAAATACACTGTATGAACATTATAACATTATTACAAGAAATTCTTTAATTTCTGAGGAAATGGGGGATCCACTAAAAAGCAGTGCTTGTAGTTTGTGGATCCCCCAGAAAGAAGGAAAAACAATTGTTTCAAATTGTGCCTACGAGGACCTGGAAAACACAAGACAATATTACAGAACGACAACCACGAAACGACAAGGACAAGGAAAACATATAGAAGAAGAAGAAGAAAAAGGGGAGAGGAAGGAGGAAGAAGAAGGAAGAAGGAAGTAGCATGCAGGACAAATCATGACCGAAGAAGAGGTAGTTATATTGGTGATTCTGGGAAGGTAAGATCATAAGACAAATAAATATTCGATTAATCGAGCAGATGATGAAGACCTAAATGAAAATTTAAGATGATTACCAGATGTTATCGGATTATTATTGTATATTACTATAAGTTTTGAGCAAAAATATTTTTAGTTTTTTCTTGAAAGAATTTAGGGATGGACTATTTTAAATTTCTTCACTTATACAATTCCAAAACCTAGAACCATCATACATAAATGATTTCTTTGCTAATAAAGTTCTAAAGAGAGGTAGGTGAAATTCGTTAGACCGTCTAGTTGGGTAATCATGAAATGACCGATTTAGGGGGAACATGGCATCAAATATATGTGGAAGGGTGTTTCTACTGTAGTTATACATAAATTGTCCTGAGTGAAATAGATACAGGTCATTTGTTTTTAATAGTCTGCTAGTAACAAATAACGGGTCTGTGTGTGAGAGAAATGCAGAATTGTAGATAATACGGAGAGACTTCTTTGTAATAAAATCAGTCTATTTAATAGAGTTTGCTGCGTATTGCCCCAAGCAAGTATCCCATAATTCAGATATGGTAAATTTAGAGATGAATAAAGCATGAGAAGGGCTGATGTCGGGAAATGAAACTTAAGCTTATTCATTATGCCAATATTCCGTTAAATAATTTTACACGTATCATCTATATGGTATTTCCAAGAAAGTTTGTTGTCAACAGTTATGAGACAACGTCCAAGGGGGTATCGTCCAAAACAATATCCATGGGCAGTGTGTCTATAGAATTACTAAATAACATATATTTGTTTTTTGGAGGTTAAGGGATAGTTTATTAGCTTTTATCCATTGGGTGACTTTTTCAAGTTCAGAATTTACAACATTGACTAAAGTATTTGGATTTTTATGGGAATAAAAAAGATTAGAATCGTCTGCAAAAAGTATAAATGAAGAACATCGGATGATTTACAAAAATCATTTATATAAATTTAAAAAAAACAATAAAGGGCCCAACAAACTTTCCTGCGGTACTCCACAATTTACGTTTTGCATATTGGAAGTATGATCATTCAAGAATACGTATTGTCGTCTATTGGATAAATAGCTCCTGAACCACTCCAAGGCCTTCCCACGCACCCCATAATGAGAAAGTTTGAATAATAAGATGTCATGATTGATGGTGTCGAAGGCCTTGGAGAAGTCCAGGAAGATACCAACCAGATGAGAGCAATTGTCTAAAGCATGAGCTACTTTGTCAACAAAATTCAATAAGGCATGTTCTGTATTATGTCTTTCTCTAAATCCAAACTGAAAGTTGAAAAAATATTATGAGTTTTTAAAAAGTTAACAGTTCTACGATAAATAACTTTTTCTAGAATTTTGACAAGGAGGATAATAAAGAAATTGGTCGAAAATTACTAACATTCAACTTATCACCTTTTTTGTACAGGGGTATGACCTTTGCGATTTTCATGTTATCTGGGACTTGTCCATTAAGTAACGATAGATTAAGAATGTGTACTAAGGGACTAACAATTGAAGATATTACACCTTTTAAAATAAAATTATTAATATCATCGTAGCCAGGACTCTTTTTGTTTTTAAATTAGACACAATATCAATGATATCTTCTTTAACTATAGGAGTGAGAAAAATAGTATTGGGGTTAGGTGTGCCTAAGTATTCAGAAAAATGTTTGGTTGAAGGAGGAATACCTTCAGCTAAGTTTACCCCTATAGAGGAAAAATAGTTGTTAAAAGTATTGGCTACAATTTCAGGATCTTCGACAATATCATCATTATACCTAATTTTAGTTATATCTGATTTGTTATTGGATAAGTTCATTGCTTGTTTTAAAATCTTCCATGTGTTTTGAATATCGTTCTTATATAAAGTTAACTGGTTTGTAAAGTAACTTTTCTTTGCTAATCGTATTGTTTTAGTTAAAATATTTTTATATCTGGTGTATCTAGCCTTTGCTTGTTCAGTGCCTTTCATTTTAAATTTATAGTAAAAGTTGTTTTTCTGTTAATTGAACGTAAAAGTGATTTAGAAATCCATGGAAGTCTCGGTGATTTTTTGTAAGTATTTCCTTCGTCTTTAACTTTAGGAATGTGAATATCTAATTGATTATGGAATATGTTAAGGAAATTTTCAAAAGATAAATTTACGTCATTAGTATCGTAAACACACGACCAGTCAGCAGAGTCTAAAGAAACGCCAAGACTGGCAATGTTTTCATGGTTAGGTCTCCGTCTTGATGGTCTGTGAAGATTATTTAATGAGTGCTTAAGGGTAAAGTGTGACATAATAGGAAAATGATCAGTAATATCGGATAAAATTACAGAAGAGTCTGGGGTTGGAAGAGTATTGCAAAAACATTATCAATAAGGGTGGCGGAATGATTTGCCATGCGAGTTGGTTTCGATATCAAAGGCAAGAATGAGGCAGTCAAAAATATTTCAAGAAATTCATGGGATATATTGTTGTTATTGTGCTTTAAAATATCAATATTAAAATCTCCCATTATGAAAACGTCTTTGTTTACAAAAAAATGGATTCATTAGTAAATCTGTAAGGTAAACTAAGAAATCATTTGAATTAGAACTTGGAGGTCTATACACAATGCCCATGATTATATTTTTAGTATCCGGAACATTGATTTCGATAAAAAGAGACTCCAGTGTTTCATTCATTACATTAATTTCATTATGAATTGAATAGTCGTACTTATGTGAAACGAAAAATGCAACACCTCCGCCGGGTCTGTCTTTTCTATTATTGACAACAAGATCATAACCATCTAATGCAAATGGTAGGTTTGATTCACTGGATAACCAAGTTTCCGTAAGTCCTATTATGGAAAAAGACTGTTTGGATGGGCTATCTAATAATAGAAATTCTTCAAAGTGTTTACTTAAGCTTCTAATGTTTAAGTGCAATAGAGAAAATGTGTCATTAGTAAATTTCTTAACGAGGTTTTTAAATTGGGACTCGGTTACATATTCAGATGAAGGGCTTTTAATTTGGTCATGGTCAGGGTAAAAGTCAAAAATTTCTGTTGATGAGTTAATATTATTTGCTACAAAATGGTTATACGCTACATCAGTTGAAGAATAATCATTCGAGTGATTTGTTAATGAAGGGTTAAATAAATCAAAAAGGCCATCATCATTTAAAGAATAGCATGGCATATCAGCTAAGTGGGCCATCGAAATGCAGTCAAATTCTCAATATGATATTTCATTTTCGGTTTTGGGTTTGTAGAAATAAGCAATTGGGCGATAGTACAGTCCTGCATGGAGACACAACAACAGTTTTATATGTGGACAAGTACAGATACAAAAAGACGTGAATACGGAGAACAAAACACGGACACCATACAACAGAGAAGGGATTGCAAGAAGGACTTAACACAAAGAGAGAAAGAAAAGGTACATGTAGGTACAAGTAGAGACAGCATTCCACAGAAGTCCTCGTAGGCAGAGCGAACGAACGAGCCAATGAACAATAACAATAGTGGTGCATCTTAGCATGTTCCTGGCGAGATGCCCAATACATATAATGGTGCATAATATAAAAGGAAATACACTCAAAGTAAATAGATGCGCTCAATGTAATAACAAATGTGTGAACATAAACTAGCTAAGGTAATGGAAAGCATGACATTACTGATATTTTGCAGCATACAAATATTAAAGTCCATCAGTTCACTGCTTTCAGCATCGATTTAAACAAAAAACAAAAAACAAAAAACAAAAACAAAAACACGGGAAATCGAATACAGGTGGATAATACCAGTGCCACAACTGTTCAACTGAGAATCAAAATATGAAAAGGTGAATGCATGCAAGACAAATTAACATCGAGTACGTACGGCTTAATTGGGAATCAAAATATGAAAGGGTAAATGCATGAAAGGGTAAAAGCATGCAAGACAAATTAACATCGAGTACGTACGGCTTAATTGGGAATCAAAATATGAAAGGGTAAAAGCATGAAAGGGTAAAAGCATGCAAGACAAATTAACATCGAGTACGTTCGGCTTAACTGAGAATAGAAATATGAAATGGTGAATGTACGCAAGACAATTTCACATTGAGTAGTCTTATCTGAATATGAATATGAAATGATGAGAGCATGTAAGAAAATGTAACATTAAATAGTTTAAATTGAGAATTTACAAATGAAAAGGTGAAGGCATGCAGGAAAATTTAACAATGAGTAGTCCAGGTTTCAGTTGAGAATTTACATATGAAATGATGATCGAAGGCATGCAACAAAAATTACGTTCGGCTTAATTGAGAATCAAAATATGAAAAGGTGAATGCACGCAAGACAATTTCACACTGAGTAGTAATTAACTGAGAATTTACATATGAAATGATGAGAGCATAAAGACAATTTAACATTAAATATTCTGAATTAAGAATTTACAAATGAAAAGGTGAAGGCATGCAACAAAATTTAACAATGAGTAGTCTTAGTTGAGAATTTACATATGAATGAAATGATGAAGGCATGCAACAAAATTCACATTGAGTACGTATTACCTCAGGACTATTGACTTGTTTATCTTTTATGCCGGATTTCTTCTGAATTGGGTACCCCATTGTAAGTAAATAGCTGAAGATTATCATTAATAGAAAGGACATTGAAGAATGCATTACACAAGAAAGCCCCGAGATTGAAACAGATCATTGCTTTCTGTATAAGAACCTGTCATTAATTACTTGATTACAAAGAAAAGGAATTCAGCTTCGGAACGAGACACAGCTATTTAAAACAAAGCAAGACCTGACGAATTTTAAATCGTGATTGACAGGTGTCTTAGGCAGTGGCGGATCAGGGGCCGGGGCCCGGGCCCCCTCCCCTAGAAAAAACATGTAAAAACACCCTTTTGGGGAAAAAAGAAGATGGGCCCCTCCTGGCGCTCAAGGGGAGGGGTGGTGGTAATTTTTTCTTCAATTTTGAAGGCAAAAAAAAATGTGCTCACTAGCCCCAACTGAGCGAAAAATCGACCGGCACGATTTTCCAATTTTCAATTTTGATAATATATAATAATATATAAAATATGAACAAAAAAATTTATGCAAATATATAAGCCATTATCGTTTGGGTCTTTTTTTATTATATTATTATTTATTTTTTTTGCCAAAATTCAAAGTCAAACATATGGCTTCGCTTGCATTGCAATGGTAGAGTATAATTATGTATACAATGTGGTTGAGAAAGGAAGCCAATAACGTAGACTTGGAATGTTGTCAGAGAAAGGGTTATTAAGAATACAAATGTATAATTAATTGATATTCATTATAGTATTGATAAAGTGAGTTCAAATTCATTTAACAAAACAAAATGTCCGCATTCATTTTATTGCAACCATTGGACATCGGAAAGTTTACTTATATTTACAAGTTGCTTTTAGTAAGTTTTCAGCATATAGTACAGTATTTCCGCGTTCATGATCTTATTTTTGCAACAATCAGACAAAAAAAAAAGTTGTAGGTTCAATGATGAACATTTTACAAGTTGCTTTCAGCATAGTACAGTAAATTTAGTCAATAAACTTGCGTGTGAATGTAAACTTGCCTCTAGTCTTGGTGAACTGATTATCCTGACCAGGTAGCCCAAGCGGAGTTTTGCGATCCACCGGTGGAGTATGTGCGAGTTTGAAGAACAATCTTAGATCCAACAAGCCTGATCCTCCTAGAGACTCTCTCCTCACGTCGGAGCCGATACGCTTCCGCGGCAAGACGTCCTCGTTCCCTTTTCAGCTTTGGGGGTACGAGAGTACGCGGGATCCCGAGTTCCCTGTTGCACTCGGGCCAACGAGGCGGCTGCTGTTCCTTTCTGTTGATGGCGCGGTTGGGATTCGAAGGCGCTTCGCTCGCTACGTCGCTCTACCTGATCGTAGATACTTTAGCCCCTCACTTTGAAAAACGTTCCGCGGGGCCTGTCATACCGTGCAAGTAAGGGGGAGTCATCCATTTGTTTCAGTGGAATATATAGAGTCTATCAGGAGAACAAAAAGCAATCTCTCCTGATCGGTACTGCTGCAGATAGTACCATCCTCTCTCAGGCTTCTCAATCTTGTAATCATTGACGAGGTTCTGGACATGCTCCAGCTCGTTAGTGTACTCATCAATGCTGACCGAACCTACATCGTGTTTCAACGCAGCTATCAGGATTGTATTCCCTTGAGACACCGCATGAGATAGATTATCACGTAATTTCGCTAATTCATATTTTACAACACCTTGTTTGTCTATCAGTCGTATTGTATCCCACGATGCGGTGATCAGGTGATCGTTATAACTAGTGATCTGCCCAGGTATAAAACCATCACATGGTATCTCCCTAATTGCCTTCCCACCTGCTGGTGAGAATACCTGGATCTTTTGAACTTGCCAGTTACTGTACCTAACATAGATCTGATCATCACTGTCTGCAGTGAGGTCAGCAAATTCACATTCATCGTGACTCAAAGTCTCAAACATTACATTCAACTTTGTGTACTCTGGTGTGTACAGTGTGATATTGTTTGAGTCATCAAGTATAACATACCTACCATCAGAGATGAACCCTACTCCACGAATCTTCACATGTTTGAGAAATGTATGCTGGAGCTGGCCATCAGCAGAGAAGATCTCCACGCCACCTGTACTACATCCCACTGCCATTCTACCGTCTGGTGTACTAACCAAGGCACTCATGCTATTCTTAGTAGGCAAAGCGATGTTCTTTATTAAATTTGCAGCTGCATTTACGATCTTACCGAGAGATAGGTCATCCATGCCAACGTTCCTCTTAAAACTGACACTTTTCAATTTTTTGCTCGATTGCATCGGCTGCTTGTAGTCAGGATCTTCTTGTTTCAAGGCCTCCTGTAAGTCTTGACATAGAGTGTCGTGTGCAGCCAAAGAATCCGTATCTGACGGTACCTTTGTCCTATTGGTTACCACGTCAGCTATGGTGGTCAAGTGAGTGATGTGCTCCTGGGCTGATTTCTTCATTTCGTTCAGTTCTTTCTCTACTCCTTCGGTCCTACCCTTGACTTTACCAATAAGGATTTCCTTCTTCTTTGTCAACTGACGGACTGATTCTTCAAATGCTTTGTTGATATCATCTGTACACTGCTTCTGAACATTGCTCACATGCTCCTTCTGTTCATCAATGAAGTCAACGTATTTCTGAAAGCAAGAGCGTTTCTTGTCCGCCTTGGATTTGAGGTCCTCGATACTCTTCATGTGGCTGCTTTCATAAACAGCTGCCTCAATGACCCGATGTCCGTCGGTTGTATGCTCCATGACAACACATCTGAAGCAGGCAAATCTCTTGCATTCGGAACAGAAGCACTCCTCATCCTCTTTCGGGTGTTTCCTGCATTTACGATACCGACGTACTGACACCTTCCCTGATTCGATCTCACTCATGGATAAGACCTCATGACTGGAGAAGTCTTGCCACTGAGAGTGGTTGTTGTGGCAAGTGATACAGAGATACTTGCCACAGTCTTGACAGTAGACAACAGCTTGGGGCTTGTCCTCGGATTTACAATTCATGCAAAACTTATATTGATTCTTCACGTCCTCTATGAGAGACTTCAAAGCTAGACTTGCCGGTAATTTGCTGACTTCTTGGTTTGGGACCTGGGTTTCGGCTCTGCAGACAGGGCATCGGAGCATCTGGTCGTTACCATGGCATCCCAAGAGTTTTTCCAAACAGGCCTTGCAGTAAGTGTGAGAACAAGACAGGATCTTGGGATCGGTGAAGGTATTCAGACATACAGGACACTCCAGACTCTGAGCAATAACATTTTTTAATGCTTCAGCCATGATTCGAATTCTACAGGAATGCGAGATAATAAAAAAGGAAAAAACATAATGATTAGCTATTGTAGCTTTGATTCATCTCATCGTATTAAAAAGGAGTGTTTATCATTTTCCTCAGGCCTTTTCCCTACATAATATAACGCGTACAAAATATGATATTCCGTTAGATCTTGATAAAAAATAATTCATGTTATTCATCAACTGAATGCAGTAATGAAAAATTAAATTAAAAAACAAACTGTTTCCTTTGTCCCTCTTCAGTCAATAAACATTATAATGGAGGAAAATGATGATGATGATAATCACAATTATTATAATAATTATAATTATAATAATGATGATAACAATTGTAAACCTGCACATGCGCCGAGCGAAATAAACTTGCTTTAGGATCTTATACCAAGAGTATCAAACGTGTGCTAATTATCTGTCTCGAGTTTTTATCTGTGTACCTTTAATTAAGAGTACATAACACGGAGGGCGCTATTTCCACTCTTTCGTGCAAGTTACGACTGCATGAAGCTCTGGAAAAATCTCTCCATATCGAAGACATCGAAGGATAATTTGTGAAATAGACCAATAGGAACTGAAAACTATATTAAGAGAGATCAGGATACCCGTTTTTTTGGACAAAAGTTTGCTTGAATTTGTCAGATTTTGGATTTTGGATTTTAGATTTTGGACTTTCAACACAAGACCTCGCAATTTTTGAAAATGGCGGCTTTCAACACGGAGGCCAATGGGAGGTAATCATACGCTGCATCAACAAGGGTCAAGGGAAAAGACACTAACAGTGGTAAGCCAGTATTCATTAAAAACAGAGATGTACCTCATGTTGTGGAAAAGGACTTGGAAAGTCAAGAAGTGTATAAAGCCCTCCTGAAATCTGTGCCTTCATCACACATCATGGGCATTCAGAAAATTGGTGGACTATGGAGGTTATATATCACACATCACGACTCTAGAATCGGTCTGATAACAAGTGGGCTGAATATTCGTGACGCATGCATAGCATTCTTTGATTCTAACCCATTTCTACCAGGTGGAAACGGGAACCTACTTAGACTTACAGTGAAGGACATTCCACTGTCCGTAGATAATTCAGTGATTTTAGATGAGCTTGAAAAAAGAAAATACAAGGTGGCAGGAAAGATTATGTTTCCCAAGTTGAGAGTAGATGGCCAGCTAACAAACTGCCTAACAGGAGACAGAGTCATCTACATAGAAAGACCCACCCAACCTGTTTCTAGACTCGTGTCTTTTGGAAATTTTCGTGGAAAAGTGTTTCACATAAACCAAATCCCCAAGGATAGTGTCACATGCTGAAACTGTCTAAACAAAGGACACCATCGATTATCTTGCACAGGCCAGGTAGTGTGTCGCTTTTGTAAAAGAGAAGGGCACTACCAGCGTGACTGTCCGAACCCCGAAACAAGGAACGAGGAAGGCCGAGAGAAGCCGACCGGTAAGACAGTGGCTGCGGCAACTTCAGAACAGCATGATCGAGATGAGAATACCAATGCGGAACCGAAGCGGAGCGTCACCAAGACAACGCGTCGAACAGCTGGCAGTCAAGATGTTTCCGAACCGCAGAGTCGCTCCCCCGAAATAATATACGAGGAAGGCCGAGAGAAGCCGACCGGTCAGCCAGTGGCTGCGGCAACTTCAGATGAGCGTGATGAGAATACCAAAGCGGAGGCGAAGCGGAGCGTCACCAAGACAACGCGTCGAACAGCTGGCAGTCAAGATGTTTCCGAATCGCAGAGATGCTCCCCCGATGATACATCAGTGAGCAAGGAAAACGCAGTAGTGGAAAAAAACAAGATTACGCAATTCATTCAAAGTGAACGCGATAAGCACGCAGAGCAAATAGTCCAGGCTAACTAGGCCCCATAGGAAAAGACCTGAACCTTGTTTTTTGGTATATACAATGTTTTTTGATGGATTCTTGTCAATTCGAGGGTGCTGATTCCAAATCCGATGAGTGCCAGACACGAAACCTTGAGCATTTTCCGTAAAATGCGAAAATTCAAAATGGCCGCCAAGATGGCCGCCAATTTATGAAAACATTTATTCTATGGCCATTTATCAGGTAATTTGATGTTTTTTTGTCAATTCGAGGCTGCTGATTCCGAATCCGATGAGTGCCACACGTGAAACCTTGAGCATGTCTCACAAAATTCGAACAAAATCCAATATGGCCGCCAAATAAAATTAATTACACCTTAAAACCATTTATGAGCTCCATTTAAGACCTCGGAGGGTTTTTTTTAAAACGTGAAGTTACCACCCGCAAACAAATAAACAAACACCCACACACATGTTCACCCACACACACATACACCCCACAAAGACGCACCTTGACACACACCCACACCCGCCTCACCCCTCACACACACACATACACACAAACATCTACCACAACATCACATAAAGTACACTGCCACATTTTTATAATGCAAGACACAAACACAAATTTAAGACTTCTCATTCTAGTTGGAGCCAGCTGACTTGTCACATGACTAGTGCCATGTGCTTCATATTCACCATGGAAACAAGGAACTGAGAACTAGACCCATGGTTAACTGGTTACCACATGTAATTGATATGTACAACAGGTAAGATGAAAGATTCTGGCATCAGGGGATCCACTTTGAATGAGTCTATACTCTTGCTATTTGGACTTTGTATCTCAGCCTCTTTGGACAACTGAAGAATGAATTGGAAGCCATGCAAGAAGGGGAAGATCAAAAAGTTGTCACTTGTCACAAAAAAGAGAGTCTCAAAAGAATCCAATCAGATGTGGCTGACAGAAAGGGAATTCGTGAGTCGCTATCGACTTGTATAGATGTATTTGACAGTGAGAAGCACTGGACAGGTTGTGGATGATCCAGCAGTAAATGCCGATGATGCAATCAAGATTGGAACTGATCAGATGAACGAGTACGAAAGAAAGTTGGCGAAGGGGTTCCATGACACAATTAAGAAGAAAGTCACAGGAATGGCAAAAGCTTCTGATATATGTCATCAAGAGGTGAGGTATCTACAGTTACCAATACAGAGATGATTTACGCCCGGGTAATCAGGATCATGGCATCATCAAGGGTGCAATTCTTATGAATTGGCCTCCTATCCACCGTACTGTTCGACAAGAATGGTGATGCATGTTCCACAAGTAAGTCTGTCTTGAAGTCAAGGAACAAAGTTGAGTGTAGTCAATGAAATGCAGAGGTGCCAGATGTTATCGTTCTTGGTGGATGTGCTCTTCTTTGGACCGTTCCTTGGCCTGCGTCTCAAGCAAAGTTGTGTACTTTTGTAGATGTTGCTGTATTAGCAACGTTTATGAAATATGCAGACAGTTGTCCAGTTCTTCATGTGGTTTTTGACAGATACTACAAGAGCAGCATCAAGTCATGCTGCCAAACAGCACATGCAAAGGGTGCAGCCGTGTATGAGTCACCTCTGCCAATACAGAACGTCATCCTAAATGTAACTGCAAACAAGAAACAAGTCATCAAGAGAATGGTAGATCAGTTGCGTTCCATGCAAGTACCAGAGGGCAAACGATTGATTGTAACTGGACCTGATCCGCATCCAATTGTTGTTGGTGTTGGTGCGCACTTGAAGAAGAGGTGAAACACAAAGAGGCAGATCAAATAATGGCCTACCACATGATAAAGGAGGCCAAGAGAGGTCACTCACCTATCAAAGTTGTGTGCGATGACACAGACGTTCTGGTCATTCTTGCACACCATCTACATTTCCAAACTAATGGCATACCACACACAACAAAGGTGGTAATGGAATCAACTTCTCGCACTCGAGCAGTCATAGATGTCAATTAGGTTATCAAGAAACACAAGAAAATGATGCCCAATCTACTTGGAGCCCATGCATTGAATGGATGTGACACCATTTCCTGTTTTTATGGAGTATAGGAAGGGCGTCTGAACTGAAGAATTTGGAGCCCTATCCTGATTCTCTACTCCTTGGGAATACTGAAACGCCTCTCGATCAAGTAACAGAATCCTGCTTGACATACGTGGCATCCCTGTACGGAGAAGAACCAAATAACTCTCTTGACACAATACGAAGGAACATTTTCGCAAGGAAGGCTTGTGGCAAGCGCCTAGTCCCTCCCAAATTGATGAGTCTAATTCCACCAACTATTGCCACTTTTCGGCCACATTGCCAGCGTGCCCATTATCAAGTGGCGTTGTGGGTGGCTGCTGGCAAGCCAGTACCCCAAGCCCTAGACCCATTGAAGAATGGATGGAGGAAGAAGTCTTCTACGATTCAACCTGTATATCTAAAAAATGATCAGCCAGTCGCACCCGAATAGGTCCTCAATATCATTAAGTGTGGGTGTATATAGGAGCGACTGCAGATAAGCCCAGTGCAGCTGCATGAAATCTTCACTGGCATGCTCAGAAATTCTGCCGCTGTGAGGGCGATGTTCGCTGACAAAATCCAATGAACAATACATCAGAAGACAGTGACAGTGACATTAGCAGTTGTGAAGACTAGTGCAATTTGACATTGTTCGGCTCTGTTATTTGGAGGTGTTAAGACTAAAAAGACTTCAATTATGGTAAATGATTGTCTATAATGGACAAAGATATGGTTTACAATGAATATCTATATTATCTATATATTTATTTATTCATTATTTTATTCCTATATAACTTTCCCATTACACAAAGTATACTTTGTTGTCTTCTAGCTAGCCTGCTGGGTTCACTGTACCGGTATCCACCGCAAAAACGCAGGTGTTAAGGCAACACAACTGATATAATATCGGACTACTTGGATAGATACAATATGCTGTTATTATCACTCGCGTTTTCCAGTATATACTGTAGTTGAAGCACTGGATTTGTGTCTTTAGCTAATTCAAAATTGTTGACCCTTTAATAATAAACTATCCGATGCTCACAAAAGTTAAGCTACCCATATTAAGACTATTAACCTTGGGAATCTAGTATTGCATCTAAACTTGTGTGAGTAACCTCTAGATAAAGCACACACTCAGTATACTATTTCTGTGCATACAGCTGGCAAAATTATTGTACATGTTGGGTATGTCGGCCATTCTAATTATAATTGAACAGGAAAAAGATCAAACTAATACAGAAAAGTTTCTTCACAGCTAAATGAGCTAAAGGTAAACAATGTGTACACTATGATGATAAGAATTAAGAAACTGCGTAATAATAAGTGATGTAGAGAGATTTTAGGAATACAGAATCCTTTTTTGGCGGCCATTTTTATTTTTGTTTATGTTCACAATGCCACATCAAATGCTCAAAGTCAGCATCTACAATCATCGGGTTTGGAATCAGCACCCTCGATTTGCCAAAAAACCACCAAGTTCGAAACATGATAAATGTCCATAGAATAAACGTTTTCATGATTTGGCGGCCATTTTGAATGATCGTATTTTGCGAAAAATGCTAAAGGTTTTCGCGTATGGCACTCATCGGATTTGGAATCAGCACCCTCGAATTAACAAGAAACCATCAAAAAACCTATTAAATGGCCATAGAATAAGTCTTTTCATGATTTGGCGGCCATTTTGGCGGCCATTTTGAATTTTCGCATTTTATGAAAAATGCTCAAGGTTTTGCGTCTGGCACTCATCGGATTTAGGATTAGCACCCTCGAATTGACAATAAAACATCGAAAAACCTGTTAAATGGCCATAGAATAAGCGTTTTCATGATTTGGCGGCCATTTTGGCGGCCATTTTGAATTTTCGCATTTTATGAAAAATGCTCAAGGTTTCGCGTCTGGCACTCATCGGATTTGGAATCAGCACCCTCGAATTGACAAGAAACCATAAAAAACATTGTATATATAACAAAACGAGGTTCCTTGCTCTCTAGCCTGGACTAAAACCCGTGTTCACATGGAAACTACAGGAGACGAATCAAGTGATAGCGAAAGTGTAGAGATCGAGACAGATGAATGTCCGGAATCAGAAATATCGATAGAATCTCCAGAGATGCCGAGCGCTAGATCTCAAATAGAATTGGAGAAGCCTAAGAAGCGGAAACTAAAGAAGGAGAAGAAACCAAAGAAAAAGTGAGAAAATCCCTGAAATAATCATGTTGTTTGAATTTGATTTGTGTTTCTTTTTTAATTTTCCTTCATGATTATGACTATGTGTCATCTTTTAAGTGTCAATGTTAGGGGGTTGCGCAACAAAACTAAGCGCAATATTTTCTTCAAGTGGTTCAAAGGCTGACCTGGTTTTTGCCCTAGAAACGTATTGGACACCGGACATCGAGCCAGTCATTAATAGTGAGTGGAAGGGAAAAGTGTTCTATTCTCATGGAAGCAATCGTTCAAGAGGTGTCGCAGTTTTAGCGAAAGAAAGCATTGATATTAACATGACTACAATGACTAGTAAGTGTTTAGACAACACAGGAAGATTGTTGGTGCTAAGATGCACGTAAAACTCTGTCAATTATTGTTTGATTAATTTGTATGCTCCAACGGAAAAAATGAACAAAGACTCATTCTTCAAAAAGCTTCGAAAACAAGTTGACTGTATCCAAAAAGAATGTAATAATTGTATTTTCATTCTCGGCGGGAATTGGAATGCTGTTTTAGATGCACGAAAAGATACCAAAGGGTCAAAAAGTTGTTATTACAAAACTCCTTATAGACTTAAAACTCTTTTGAAACAAAACGGTTTTGTAGATGTCTGGAGGAAATTACATAAAGATGACCAACAATTTACTTGGAGAAATTTGAATATGAATATAGCGTCACGGTTAGATTATTGGATAATAAGTAAAGATATGTTGGGAAAAGTTGTTTCTACAGATATTCGACCTGTCATTAAGGGAGATCATAATGCAATCTCTCTCAAATTAGAGATTAGTGAATTAAGAAAAGGTCCTGCGTATTGGAAACTGAATACTTCCTCAGTATCTCAGTGACAACAATTTTAAGAAAAGAATCGGAAATATTATAACAAAATGTCTAAACAGCAGTGAAAATTCAGATGTTATGAAATTGGAAATCCTAAAGATTAAATGTAGAGAATTTGCTCAGAAATTTAGCAAAGGAAAGTGTAAAAAGAAGGGAGAAAAAGAAATATTAGAGAAAGAGTTGGCTAATTATGAACGTAATTTAGATAACCAAAATGACAACACATCAAGAGAAGAATATGTAAAAGTGAGAGAAAAGTTAAAGAGGTTATACAAAAACGAATGTAGGGGGGCTGGAATAAGGTCACGAGTCAAATGGATAGAAGATGGTGAAAGAAACACAAAATATTTTTTATCTCTTGAAAAGAAGAATGGTGAGAACAAACTAGTCACCCAAGTGAAAGTTAGAGGGAATAAAAATGTGGTTACTAAGGAACAGCGTGTTTTAAGAGAGGTTAAACGATACTATGAAGATCTGTACAAAAGTAATTGTATTGACTCAGACCGTGCTAATGACTATGTGTTCTCACAAGAAGTGAAAGAGCTCAGTCAAGATGGAAAAGGGAAATGTGAGGGTTTAATGAATATAGCAGAATGCAAAAAGGCTGTTTTTTCCATGAAAAGGAACAAAGCACCAGGACGGCCTACCTATCGAATTCTACCAAGTTTTTTGGGATAAAATATGTGAACTTCTAGTCAATGCATTCAATGAATCTTTTAGGAAAGGACAGATGTCGGCTTCCCAACGAAAAGGGCTGATAACTTTGATTTATAAAAAAGGTAACAGCGACGAGTTAAAAAAAACTGGAGGCAGGTTACACTGCTTAATTGTGACTACAAAATAGTCGCAACAGTTCTGGCCTCAAGAACACAAAAGATTTTAGCAAGTGTTATCATGGAAACACAAGTAGGGTATATTAAAAGCCGTTTAGGGGATTTAACGTGAGAATTGTTCACGATACGATTGATTATATGCTTGAGAAGACTATTGAGGGAGCAATTATGTTGGTTGATTTCACCAAAGCTTTTGATTCCATTGATATACCTTTCATAATGAAATGCTTGGAAAAGTTTTTGGCGAGGAATTCCGGAACTGGGTCACGGTACTTTACAAACAAATAGTAAGTTCAGTTATAGTAAATGACCGGATAACAGAGCAGTTTCAAGTACAGAGGGGAATACGTCAAGGCTGCCCCCTCTCAGCACTTTTGTTTGTCATTGCAGCTGAATTTTTTGCTAACAAGATATGTAAAAATGATATTAAAGATGTATGTTTCACGAAATCAGTGGACATTTTGAGTTAAAGGTAATACAGTATGCTGATGATACAATTTTCTTTGTGGGTGATGTTAGGTCATTAGAAGTAATTTTAAATGAATTAGGAAGGGGTAAATACACGATGCTGTTTCTTCTGGGAAAATATGTTAAGGATGAATACAAAATGGAAGATATGTTTTGAACGGAATTTATTACAAGTAAAAGAAAAAAAATTGAGAGAATTTAATTTTAAAGTGCTGTATAACTTATTGCCTGTGAAAAGAAATTTATGTAAATGGAGAATGAGTGAAGATGCAAAATGCAATACTTGTCAGGTAGATGAAGATATGATACATGCCTTGGTCACGTGTAAATTAAATAAAACCTTTTGGGCATAATTATGTTATCTGGTTGATTAAAAAAGTTTTTCACAAGCATGTTGTCATCAACATTGATCTTTTGATAAAAAATAGCGAACATAACGAAATAGATGATTTTATTACCATAGCTTTTCGGACAGTTTATAAATCGATTTTGTTACGAAATTATAAGGGTGTTGATAATAGAGAATCCAGTTTGAGTCTTTTATTTGCTTCTGAACTACGAAAGAGACTAGAAGTTAACAGGAAATGTACTGGTAAACCTTTGTTGATTTTGTTTGATATTTTGATATGAATGTGAAATGAAAGTCTTCAGATTATGAATAAATGCTATTGAAAGAAAAGAAAACAAAGAGTACATAACACCAAGTATTACAAATTTCGTGAAATTTGAACCAAAAAAACATGATCAGTGATATGCCTTCAGATATGATGCAGATAAACATACCTTATTCTTAACAATAACATGGATTCTAGGCTTTGAACAACTCTAAAACTTAGTAGGCAACATTTTGTATTAATTTTAAAGCTGATGTAGAATCAAAAGCAGTACTATAAACATGTACTATGCACACTACACTGGTATATACTATTTTTAAAAATCATCATAATTATACAGAGGAAACTGTATTGCTCTGGTTTGGCGGAATCATTAGCTGAAATATTTTCCATGTGTATTCATATCTACATAACATGCAATAATAATAGTTCATGACACATTTGTTATTCTAATCACAGCAACATACCAAAATCGTCACACCCCCAGGACAAACAAACACTGAGAAGTTATACTTATGAACGATATCAATATGACCACGAGTTTTCTAATGCGACAAACGCTACTTCCGGGTTCACGATCAAGGACATTATACTCTTATGGTCTGGTTTCAAAGCTCTGTTTTGTTTAGACTTTAGTTGCATTTCTACAGCATGTTTCTTCGTGGTTTACCAAACTGATATCATTTCCTGAACACCCGTCATTCCCATCTTGATCTTAGCTCAATCGCTCTCCATTAATCAACTCAAAGACATTTAAACCAATACCCAAATATTTCAGTCTAAGGACAAAGATGACTTTATAAACCAAAGACAAACAATGTCTCAAAAGTGTCTGGGAGTTGGCCTTAAATAGCGACATGTATATACGACAATATAAAACGAAAATATTGCTTTTATCTGTGTATTTCTTTTGAAAAGGACATACATTTAAATGTACTCACGTCTTTTTTCGTCACTAAGTATCGGTCTAGGTGTTGTATGCAATCAGTAAACATGTATACGCTTTGCCTTAACAATGTAGTGGTGCACTGATCATAAGTGGTACTATATACATGTATCTATTCAGTTTGTCGATCTACTTTTGGTACTGGGAATTTCCAGCAACATTTGACACAAAACCAGATTGAAATGTTGAAGATGGCGCTATACATGCAAAACACATCCGGTTGGAAAGGAGAAAAGTAAAGATGATATTCGATCTTAGACCTTTACGATTACTGGACTAACCATCGTCTGGTTTAGAAAGCTAAGGAGTTTTTCGATTTATTATAGTCTCGGGTTGTGTAGGGGCTATTATGCCCTAATTTCTTAGGCCTAAACGACATGGGGCGGAGGGGGCTGCGCCACCCTCCCCTCAAATTTTAGTTTGCAAATAACATATTCGGGCACGTGCAACCGCCTCCCAATTCTGACAGGTGCGTAATATTGAGAAAAGCCTACTACTGCAGTATCCTACTTACATGTATATGTTTATATATGATTTTGTCCTAATATTTAAAAAAAAGATACTGCAATTTAATTCAATTCAAAGTAACATTTTACCTTCTGTTATTCTTTCATTTGTTTTCATATCAACAAAATACTCATGTGAAAAAATGTATGGCCTATACATTTTGATAAAAGCAATTTTTAATGATCGTATAAAAGAGGAAGTTTATCATTTTCCTCATGCCATTACACAACAGAATATAACGCGCACAAAATATGATATTCCATTATATCTTGATAAAAATAATTCATGTTCTTCGTTTCTCCTTCTTTTCTCTTTCTCCAAGCTCTCTATCCTCTCCTCCTCTTTTCCTATCCCTTTCTTCCTTTCTTCTATTTATAATGTATATTATGTAGTTGTGTATTCGGGCGTACCCATTACAAGCTTTGCTTACCGGGATTCGCGCTTTCTTCCTTGTAATACAAGTTCTTTAATTATATTTATGTTCTTAAGTATAAATTGTATTGTTTAAACAGATGTCAAATATGTTGTCAAATTGAATGGAAAAAAATAGATGTTCATTTGAATTGAATTAAATTGAATGCGGTAATGACGTTATAAATATATGAACGATATCGACATGATCAGAAGTTTTCTAACGCGACAAACGTTACTCCCGATGTCACGATCAAGAACATAAAATGTTGGGAGCCCCAAAAATTCGATGGCAAAATTTCACTTAAATTTTATCACAATGTGAAAAAGGATGTCACTTAAAACACATTTCTGCAAGGATTTTCAAAACAAATGTGTTTGAAGACAAAATTAATATGGATAAAAGAATACATAATTTAGGTTTTCTGTCGTAGAAATGTGTCTTAAATAAAATTTAAAAAAACCTCTTTCGCATTATGATACAATTTAAGTGAAATTTTGCCTTCAAATCTTTGACGAATTCGGGGCTCCCAACACTTTAAGATGGGCTTTAAAGGTAAAGACCAGTTTTGGAAACGCCCCTCTCTCAAAAAAATGAAATGGAAGCTCTCATTACCAATCATGTGAAACAATATGTTTTGACTAATACGTGATGATACAAATTTTGCCAGGAAACCGCCTACTAATTGATATATTTGGTCAATTATTATATCTATTGGGACCAAATAGATATCGCGCACGTGGTCGCGTAGTCCTATATACATCTTTCTGTGTACGTGCTTGTAACTTTACCAAGACTGGGCCAAATTTCTTATCATTTTGATGATTCCAGAACCTTGCAGTACACACCAATACTTATATGCTAGATGATCAACCTTTTCTGATCGATTCCACAACGTTTCTTTCACAATGCAACCGCATGACCAGAACTGGTCTTTATCTTTAAGTCTGATGGTCGGGTTTCAAACATCTGTTTTGTTCGGTTTTGTTTTTTGCAGCCTGTTTCTTCATTGTTTAACAAACTGATATCATTTCCTAAACACCCTTCATTCCACTATTGGTCTTAGCTTAATCGCTCTCCATTTATCACCTCAAAGACATCTATATAGACCCAGACCCAACTATATCAGTCTATTGAAAATGATTATTTTATGAACCAGATACAAACAAAGCCACGAAAGTGTCTGGAAGTCAGCCTAATCTATATAAAACAATTAACTAGGCGTTGTGGCGTGCGCCTGTAATCCAGCTAACAGTGGAAGTTACAAACTGATTCAGCCGGGGACGCAGTTTTGGAAACTGAGTCACGTCTTTCGGATGTTGACCTTTAAAGGTCGGTCCCCAGACATAAATAATAATATATGATTGATACACGTCTGTAAAAACACAATACACACACACACACGAATGTAAAACGAAAATATCGCTCTCCATTAATCAACTCAAAGACATTTAAACCAATACCCAAATATTTCAGTCTAAGGACAAAGATGACTTTATAAACCAAAGACAAACAATGTCTCAAAAGTGTCTGGGAGTTGGCCTTAAATAGCGACATGTATATACGACAATATAAAACGAAAATATTGCTTTTATCTGTGTATTTCTTTTGAAAAGGACATACATTTAAATGTACTCACGTCTTTTTTCGTCACTAAGTATCGGTCTAGGTGTTGTATGCAATCAGTAAACATGTATACGCTTTGCCTTAACAATGTAGTGGTGCACTGATCATAAGTGGTACTATATACATGTATCTATTTAGTTTGTCGATCTACTATTGGTACTGGGAATTTCCAGCAACCTTTGACACAAAACCAGATTGAAATGTTGAAGATGGCGCTATACATGCAAAACACATCCGGTTGGAAAGGAGAAAAGTAAAGATGATATTCGATCTTGGACCTTTACGATTACTGGACTAACCATCGTCTGGTTTAGAAAGCTAAGGAGTTTTTTGATTTATCATAGTTTCGGGTTGTGTAGGGGCTATTATGCCCTAATTTCTTAAGCCTAAAAGACATGGGACGGAGGGGGCTGCGCCACCCTCCCCTCGAATTTTAGAATTGCAAATAACATATTCGGGCACGTGCAACCGCCTCCAGATTCTGACAGGTGCGTAAAATTGAAAAAAGCCTACTACTGCAGTATCCTATTTACATGTATATGTTTATATATGATTTTGTCCTAATATTTAAAAAAAGATAATGCAATTTAATTCAATTCAAAGTAACATTTTTCCTTCTGTTATTCTTTCATTTGTTTTCATATCAACAAATACTCATGTGAAAAAATGTATGGCCTATACATTATGATAAAAGCAATTTTTTAATGATCGTATAAAAGAGGAAGTTTATCATTTTCCTCATGCCATTACACAACAGAATATAACGCGCACAAAATATGATATTCCGTTATATCTTGATAAAAAAGATAATGTTCTTCGTTTCCCGTTCTTTTCTCTTTCTCCAAGCTCTCTATCCTCTCCTCCTCCTTTCCTATCCCATTCTTCCTTTCTTCTATTTATAATGTATATTATGTAGTTGTGTCTTCGGGCGTACCCATTACAAGCTTTGCTTACCGGGATTCGCGCCTTCTTCCTTGTAATACAAGTTCTTAAATTATATTTATGTTCCTAAGTATAAATTGTATTGTTTAAACAGATGTCAAATATGTTGCCAAATTGAATGGAGGAAAATAAATGTTCATTTGAATTGAATTGAATTAAAAAGCGACAAACGTTACTCCCGATGTCAGGATCAGGAACATAAAATGTTGGGAGCCCCACAAATTCGATGGCGAAATTTCACTTGAATTTTATCACAATGTGAAAAAGGATGTCACTTAAAACACATTTCTGCAAGAATTTTCAAAACAAATGTGTTTGAAGACAAAATGAATATGGATAAAAGAATACATAATTTAGGTTTTCTGTCGTAGAAATGTGTCTTAAATAAAAAAAACCTCTTTCGCATCATGATACAATTTAAGTAAAATTTTGCCTTCAAATCTTTGACGAATTCGGGGCTCCTAACACTTTAAGATGGGCTTTAAAGGTAAAGACCAGTTTTGGAAACGCCCCTCTCTCAAAAAAAATGAAATGGAAGCTCTCATTACTAATCATGTGAAACAATATGTTTTGACTAATACGTGATGATACAAATTTTGCCGGGAAACCGCCTACTAATTGATATACATGTATTTGGTCAATTATTATATCTATTGGGACCAAATAGATATCGCGCACGTGGTCGCGTAGTCCTATATACATCTTTCTGTGTACGTGCTTGTAACTTTACCAAGACTGGGCCAAATTTCTTATCATTTTGATGATTCCAGAACCTTGCAGTACACACCAATACTTATATGCTAGATGATCAACCTTTTCTGATCGATTCCACAACGTTTCTTTCACAATGCAATCGCATGACCAGAACTGGTCTTTATCTTTAAGTCTTATGGTCGGGTTTCAAACATCTGTTTTGTTTAGTTTTGTTTTTTTGCAGCCTGTTTCTTCATTGTTTAACAAACTGATATCATTTCCTAAACACCCTTCATTCCCCTATTGGTCTTAGTTCAATCGCTCTCCATTTATCACCTCAAAGACATCTATATAGACCCAGACCCAACTATATCAGTCTAATGAAAATGATTATTTTATGAACCAGATACAAACAAAGCCTCGAAAGTGTCTGGAAGTCAGCCTAATTTATATAAAACAATTAACTAGGCGTTGTGGCGTGCGCCTGTAATCCAGCTAACAGTGGAAGTTACAAACTGATTCAGCCGAGGACGCAGGTTCGAAACTGAGTCACGTCTTTCGGATGTTGACGTTTAAAGGTCGGTCCCCAGAAGTAAATAATCATATCTGATTGATTTTTTTTTTTCCCCTAGTTTTTTTTTATTGATTCCAAAACAATACAAATCATTCTTAGAAATACAGTTGTTTTTCATCTTGACATAATTCAATACATTTTCAATACATAGATTGTACGATTGATGAAAAAAAAAATGAAATCAGTTGTAACATAAAACAAATACCCCCATCCAACCAAACACACTACTACCCCCCACCTTTTTTTTTTCCTATGATCTTTATTTTGATTTCACTCAATGATACATGATTTTTTTTTTCCTTTTTTTCAAATCATTTTCATTGAATTACATAACAGAAATACAGTAAAAATCACAACTAACATATTTCAATGACTTATATGATCATATAATGAACAATAGATGATTAAGCTTGACACACTGAGATTATACATTACCAGAAGTACAATTAATCATCACTAAAACAATTTCAATGAATAACATAAACATACAAACATTAGAAGAAAAAAGAAACCTTAAACAATTTTTTTTTTAATTAGAGAAATTGAGTGAAATCTTTCTTCTTTTACCCCTTGACATCCCCAAACCCCCTCCCTACAAAAACAAAACAAAACAAACACACCCACACACACGCACACACGCAGCCACAACACACACATACACACAACGAGCACACATTCACACATCCTCTCTTTCACCCCCTCTCTCCCTCACTCTCTCACTCTCCTTCTCCTTACCCCTGGATATCGCCCCCAGTCCTGCCATTTCGGTGCAATCTCTCCCATTTTAACAAATGCTTATCTAACTTATTCCTTTTAATAGCTATTGCTTTTTCTTCATTTTGATATTCTAACAAAGTTTGAAAACATTTTTCCTGAGTAGGAACTCTCCCTCTGACCTTGTCTTAAAAATAATATATTTCATTAAGAAAATCACAGTATTGCAAAATTTAATTTCAGGTTCAGATCCAGTGATTCCCACATGTATTTCTTTCCACTCTGCCTTCCGAAGACTTCCTAAACCTAGTTTTTCAATAACCATTTGCCATAAGGCCTTTACATCACGACAAACCCAAAATAGGTGTTCGTATGATTCCGGTGTTTCCTTGCAGAATGAACAGTAATTGTTATCAACAAACCCAAATTTAAAAAGACGTTCATTGGTATATATTGCACCATGGAGTAATTTATACTGAAATTCCCTGACTTTCGGTAAAATTGTTGTAGTTCTAATTCTTATAAATATTTGTGAAATTTCTTTTTTTGAAAAATCAAAATGGTTGTGATCATCTTTTATTCGGAAAGTATACAGGTGCTGGAGATTAGTTACAAAATTTTCGTAGACCTTTCTAGATGGTACATCTTTCAGTAAAATGACTTTTCCAAACATCTTCAAAGAAATATTATAATTGTCTACATCATATGAGCATAAATCCTGGAAGTTCCCTTTATGTTTTTCGCTTTTCAACACGACATCACTTATCTTCCAAATTTCCATAATATTTTCAGCACTCAAGCCTTGTCTATGAAAATAATTTACTGTTTTCACCTGTTCTCTCTCAAGAACGTGATCGACAAGGTATATATTATTTTTAAACAAATCTTCATCAAAAATCATTTTACCTTTCAAAAGGTAATCTTTATTGTTAAAAATAATTGGATTGACTTTTCCTGCAAAATTCCTGTTTTCTTCAATATTTTGCCAAGCCTTTAAAATCTCTAAATAAAACTGTGGGGCTTTCAATTTCAATAACTTAATATCATAATTACAAAGCGAGATAAACCTTCCACCCACTTTTCTAAAGATGTAATCAAAATAAAGTTTCCAGCCCATATTTGTTTCCCCATAAAGTAGTCGTTTTAACCACATTACCCTTTGGGTTTTCACAAATAAATCAAAATCTATCATCCTTAAGCCACCATCCATGTAATCTTGATAACAAATATCTCTTTTAATTCTATCTTTTCCATTCCATATGAAATCAAAGCAAATTTTCTTAGTTTCTATTCCTACCCACCTTGGAACAATTAATGACGACGAAACGTAGTTTAATTTTGACAAGGCATATGTTTTGAGCAAATGTACTTTCCCATCACTGTTAAATCTCTCTGTTTCCACCACCCCAAAAGTCTTTTAATTCTACTCAAAATCTCTTTATAATTCAAATCTTCCATTCTCATTGTATCCAAGCAAAAATATACGCCTAAAATCTTCATTTCCGTTACAATATTACCAAAAGGTAAAGTTCCCGACTCTCTTCTGTTTTTACCTATTCTCATTACATTGGTTTTTTCAATGTTAACCTTTAAACCACTTAATTTATAGAAAGCTAGGAAAATATCTTGTATTCTTTTAATCGATGATTCATTCCTTACAAACATGGTCATGTCATCGGCATACAGAATTTGTCGAATTTCAGAATTATCGAATTCCACTCCTTTAATAGCACTATCATTTCTAAGGGCGTGAGCCATAGTTTCTATAACTAGCAAAAACAAATACGGTGAAAGCGGGTCCCCCTGCCTTACCCCTCTCTTAATATCAAAATAACCTGTAGAGAAGCCTCCATTCATAACACAACTACTAATTCCATTGTACATGGTTTTAACCCAAGAACAAAAATACTGTCCAAAACCAAACAATTCCAATACTTTGAAAAGAAATTTGTGTGAGACAGAGTCAAAAGCCTTTTGAAAGTCGACTGCTATAAGGAAAATGTCTTTCTCACAATGGTTATTACAGTGAAAAATTACATCATCTATCAAACGTATAGCTTCACCAATATGTCTACCATTTATATAGCCTACTTGATCAGCAGAAATAACATCATTCAAGGAATCCATGACACATGCTCCGGCGACGATTGCTCCGCCGACATTTACTCCGCAAAACGCGACAATTGCTCCGCGACATTTGCTCCGCCGACAATTGCTCCGCCGACATTTGCTCCGCCGACAATTGCTCCGCCGACATTTGCTCCGCCGACAATTGCTCCGCCGACATTTGCTCCGCCGACAATTGCTCCTCCGACAATTGCTCCGCGACATTTGCTCCGCCGACAATTACTCCGCATGAAGTGATAAATGCTCCGGTGACAAATGCTCCTCGAACGACAGTTGCTCCGACGACAATTGCTCCGCCGACAATTGCTCCCCCGACAAATGCTCCTCCGACATTTGCTCCGCCGACTATTGCTCCTCCGACAATTGCTCCGCATGAAGCGACGATTGCTCCGCCGACATTTGCTCCGCCGACAATTGCTCCTCCGACAATTGCTCCGCATGAAGCGACAATTGCTCCGCCGACATTTGCTCCGCCGACAATTGCTCCTCCGACAATTGCTCCGCATGAAGCGACAATTGCTCCGCCGACATTTGCTCCGCCGACAATTGCTCCTCCGACATTTGCTCCGCCGACAATTGCTCCTCCGACATTTGCTCCGCCGACAATTGCTCCTCCGACATTTGCCCTGCCGACAAATGCTCCTTCGACATTTGCTCCGCATGAAGCGACACTTGCTCCGGTGACATTTGCTCCGACGACATTTGCACCGCCTAAAAGTGCCCCGTAAAAATACAAATGCTACTAGTACTACGACAAATGCTTCGCCGACAATATTTTTCTTCATGTGTTATTTTCTTTGTTTTGTTTTAGTTTGTTTCGTTTTCTGAATGCATTTCATGAAATAATGTAGATGAAATGAAATGAATGAATGTTGATGATGTGGGAGAAAAGGGAGTTACCTAAAAGTCATGTCGAATATGCTGGAATAACTTGTCATCTATCACTGTACGTCCCAGATAATGTACACTAAGCAATCATTACAAGAAAGAAAGTAGAGCAGCGAGCCACATTCCCCAATACGCGCATACCTCCTCGTTAATTTCAAACAACTCATCAATATGTAAGACCTGAAATGACCTCAATGCAAGCAAGCACATGCAGCATAGGTATACCATCTGCGAGTAAAGCATTCATCATGGAAGTTTTAGAAAATAACAGGGGAGGCATCAAAATCAGCTTTGAATGACATTTGTACGTAAAAAAGAGAACGTAAACAAGATTTAGGGATTATCGAATCGATAAATTTGCACACGAAAGTCCCCCTCATGCGCTGCATGCAGAAACGAGTTATGGGACCAAACTCAATTTATTCTGGCATGAATGTTCAGCCCAAACACTTCAGCTACTTCTTGTCATTACTAATATCAATTATAAACTAAGGCATTTGACGAGCAACCCCTTTCAGGGAACCTTTTAAAAGTTATAACATTCTTCCTAACTGAGAAGGGGAATGGGAAAACACACAAAAAAATACTTTTCCCAGAACTTACGGCTGTCTTTAACCAGATTTTGGATATGCATAATTATGCAAGTACAAAGTAAACTAAAAACAAGAGGATTGAGCACCATGCAATTATTAACATATCAAATAATCTATGCTGATATTGCAAAATATGTATAAAAGGATTGGAAACCATTCTCTTACTCCTGCTAACCGAACAATAGCCAAAACACTATCAAATGGTGATGCAACAGGGAGCATTATAACATAAAACAATCCTACATATCAATTGTTGGATGGTAAATATCCTGAATAACAATAACAATCTGGAAATCAATTACAGCTCAAACAGGAAACGTATGATACATGTGTCAAACTACTCTGAAATAGAAAGATTGCAAAATAAGCTTTTAAAATAAATAGGCACCGTTAAACGGGGTGGATGAGAAAACAAATTGAAAAGATGTTTTGGGTAATTTTTTTTACAAAGTAAGAATGCAGAGGGGAAGGGCTCAAGGGCAAGGTGGGCAGGGATATAATTAACCAAAAGATGGTGGATTACACTAAAGCGGGTAAGGAGCACAAAACTCCACGGGAGGGGTACAGTCCACGGGGCAGGGTGTATTATCCCGCAAAGAGGGTCAGAAGGTGACAAGTGGATGGGGAAAGGATTAGGTATTCAGAGTAACCTCACTATTGATAGCGACCATAATTCATAAGGACCATCATTCGTAAGGACCGCTATTAGTCAGGTGGCTTAGCGTAAAATATATTGATTATTGTTACTTGCCGGATAAAAGCACCATTTTTGGTACAGGGCTTCCATAGGACTTACTAAACGATATTAGGCTAGGAGCACCCGGCAAAAAATTCAATTTAAGAATGTGGGGACGGGGGCGACTTTTTGGGGCCCCAAATAATTTTATAACATTGATTTGTTGTTGTACAAATGCCATTTTGGGTACAGGGCTTCCTTAGGACCTACTGAACAAATATTAGGGTGGGAGCCCCCGGCAAAAATATCATATAAGGGTGTGAGGCGGGGGCGTGGCCTCGTAGCACCCAAATAATTTAGAAGGTAATATCACATTTATTTGTTGTTGTACAAATGCCATTTTTGGTACAGGGCTTCCTTAGGACCTACTGAACGATATAAGGGTAGGAGCCCCGGCAAGAATATCAAAGGGTGTGGGCGGGGGCGTCGCTTCGTAGCCCCCTAAATAATTTAGAAGGAAATATAACATTTATTTGTTGTTGTACAAATGCCATTTTTGGTACAGGGCTTCCTTAGGAACTACTGAACGATATTAGGGTAGGAGCCCCCGGCAAGAATATCATATAAAGATGTCGGACAGGGGCGTCGCCTCGTAGTCCACAAATAATTTGTAAGGTAATATAACATTAATTTGTTGTTGTACAAACGCCATGGGCCCCCAATCACACATATATGAATATGTATGCCGGGGGCTCCTACCCTACCATCATTCAGCAGGTCCTAATGAAGCCCTGCACCAAAAATGGCGTTTGTACAACAACAAATCAATGTTTTATTACCTTAAAAATTATTTGTGGACTACGAGGCGACGCCCCTGTCCCACACCCTTATATGAAATTCTTGCCGGGGGCTCCTATCCTAATATCGTTCAGTAGGTCCTAAGGAAGCCCTGTACCAAAAATAGCATTTGTACAACAACAAATCAATGTTATAAAATTATTTGGGGGCTCCAAAACGCCCGCCCCACTCCCTTAAATTGATATTTTGCCGGGGGCTCCTAGCCTAATATCGTTTAGTAGGTCCTAAGGGAGCCCTGTACCAAAAATGGTGCTTTTACCCGGCAAGTAACGATAATTTCGCTAAGCCACCTGACTATATTCGTAACATGAGATGAGGGTCGCTATTCATAATTCAAATTGAGGGACATTATACTCATAAGGGACGCTTCCCACAATAGGACAATAGATTAGGTATAATATTATGAATACCAACACTCTTTTCTTGCATTATGATTAGTGATTGTTATGATTAACGACCCGATTTTGTGTTATGAATAGCGACCTTCCCCTCATACTATGAATAGCGGTCCTTAGAAATAGTCCTTATGAATAACGATGAGACCCCAGGTAGTCATGGTGTTCTGATTATCCAAATGAATCACGGCAACAAGGGCTATTGTTGCTCTAAATTGAATTCAATAGATGCTATTGCTATGTGGGGCAAAGTAAATGATTGAGTAGCCTTGCAATAGGATTGTACAAGGATGGAGAGATTGGTGCCTATCATGTTAGATACTTTTATTATGAACAGCTAATAAAAGGCGCGGATCCAGGATTTCTTAGGGGAGGCCCAAATTTGAAATTATGCGAGCCAGATATTGGTACGTAATGGTGACCAGCAGTGGCGTAATGAGCAAAAACGTTTTTTTTTTTTTGGGGGCAGACAAAAAAATCCGCATCTCCCCACTCTTATATACCTACAGGCCCCGCTGTACGTTTTTCAAAGTGGGTGGGGGAGGCTAAAGTATTTGTGATCAGGTAGAGCGTAGCGCAAATTGGCGTGGGGTCTAGGGCCAAAGCGCCGGCGGAGATAAAGGGGCGGAGACCCTGGAAGCTCAGGGGGTATGGGCATTTAATTACGGTCAGATGAGCATATTTTGATACCTTATTCATGACACTGGCAGGTCACTCATTGGCATGGGGTCCAGGGGGCTGAGCCCCCTGAAACTCAGGGATTTGAGGCATTTTATAACGGTCAGATAAGCATTCAGGGGCCTACCTTAGACCCCTTGGTGGGGTCGAGGGGGCGGAGCCCCTAGAAGCTTAGGGGTTTTAGACACTTAATTACGGTCATATGAGCATATTTTGATACCTTATTTGTGACACTCGCAGGTCATTAATTGGCAAGGGGTCCAGGGGGTGAAGCCAGTGGCGGATCCAGGGGGCGGGCCCGGCCCCCACTGAGCGAAAAATAGACCAGCACGATTTTCAAATTTTCGCACGAAGTGGGCCCCTTTTTAGGCCCCCTCCCTTGCCGCCGGCTGGATCCGCCCCTGGGTGAAGCCCCCGGAAGCTCAAGGGTTTTAGGCATTAAATTACGGTCAGGTGAGTATCCAGGGGCCCGCCTTGGGACCTTCGTTGGGTCCAGGGCAGAGCCTCGAGGCCCCGAGCCACGCAGTTCCGCGGGCCTGACATGTAGGCCTCTAAATACGCATATTTCTTTCCTGACTGAAAAATTACGAATTTGTTAATTTCCAACAAACGCATAGAAAATTATAATTTAAAGTGATGAAAAAACTCGGAAAATTATGTCATTTCAGCAAATTTCCTTTCCCTTCTCTCTCTTTTAGGTTTGATGGGGGGAGGCAAGGGCCTTTCGTCCCCCGATCCACACGTTGTTGGCGGAATTAATCGCAACTCAGTGTTCTCCCCTTCTTTCAGTTTCAGCCTTTTCTTTTCTTCTTCGTCTTTTTTGTTCCCTTTAGCTCTCCTCTTTCCCTTTCCCTTCCTTCTCTCTTTTACAGTATATCTGTAAAGCGCTTAGAGACATTCGTATTAAAGATACTATGTCCCTTTGCAGCCAACATCAAATTCTGTAGAACTTTGCAGGAATTATGAATATGTCATGTATGTCCTATCTGTGAAATTTAAACGTTAGCAGTGTCCTAATATTCAAATTATGCAAGGAAACCCTTTACTTGCTAGACTTCACTGTCAGACACTATTGAGTGACTGACTGGCTTTTTTCATCTTTGGTAATAACATACATAAAATGAGCTGTAAAGGGTACATGAGCATTTGTCTACATCAATAACCCACTTCTTGTAATGGCCAAAATTAAACTGATTGAATCTTTGCGCAGCATAAAACGTACGACCATTCGGTACAATGGTCTGAAAAATCAGACTATTACTTACTGGCTCTATAGCTCCTAAGTCGATTCGACAACTAATAGTCGTTATTTTCCCACTTAAAGACATTTTCAAGCCCCTTTTTTAAAGGAAGTTCTAAATTAGTATTGTCTTTCAAATGCCGTTGGAATTTAACCTTTTCATTTTTTGGCCTGCAAATGGGACATAGTACCTTTAAGCGCTATATAAAAGCTGAATATTATTATTATTATTCTCTGTTTTTTTTGGAGGGTGGGGGTAGAGGCAAGGGCATTTTGCCCCCGATCCACAACTTGTTGGCGGGAAAATTGCAACTGATATCCCCCTTCTTTTCTTTTCTTCTTCCTCTTTTTTCCTTCCCTTTATCTCCTCTTTTCCTTTTTTCTTTCCCTTTCCTTCCTTCTCTCTTATTTTTGTTGATGGGGAGGCAACAGCCTGGGAGGTAAGGCCCTTTCGGCCCCCCCGATCTCCTTCTTTTCCCCGTTTTCTTTTCTTCTTCTTTCTTTCCCTTCTTTTCCTTCTCTCTCTTTCTTTTTTTTTCTTCTTTTTTTTTGCTGGGAGGGGGCAAGGCCCGCTCGGCCTCCCCCTGGATCCGCGCCTGGCTAATAAAGTACGAATCTATTAAGCATTCAAATGTTTTCTTATATCCCTGTTTTCTTGCAAAAGTCCCGACATAAAAAAATATATATTTAAAAGGAAATTATATAAAATACAAGATTTCAGCAAGATCTTTCAAAACGGTCATTTTATTACCTTTTATGGTAACTCTTCAAGATATTAGAAGGACCTATGATGAAAGAACAAAGGCAAATGTATAAAATAAAAACCTTGATTTACTCCAAAATTGAATTGAATTGAAAATAGCTAAAGTGGATTTAGGTCCTTTTGCAAAAAAAAACTCTTCATATTCTTGGGGTATAACATAACTACATCAAGGGATTATACAGCATCACACTACTGAGTACAATTATATTGATATTGCAAATGGCTATATGGAGGTATTAAGCCGGAGAACATTACTGAACGGCATCTCCAGAACAGACATTTTCAGGCACCTTAAGAAAGCTTACATAATATCCGGCACACCTCGGCAAACAATATTTCATATATTCTCTTACAAATATAATTCAAAGAGAGTATAGGCATGTTCCGAGTAGGAATATCCAGTGAACATGCACGGGATGTAAACTCACTTAAGATGCTAAAATCAGAATCCTTGTTTACCGAGCCCTTCCCCCACTGTTTACTGCCAAATTGTGAACAACGTAGATGTTTGCAATGCAAAATAAGCATTAATTTTGTAATCAAGTAGCTCTGAAGCCACAGCAGAGCATATAAAAACAACAATAACAACAGTAGAAAAGTAACATGAGCATACACTCCACTTTCATCCACAAGAAATTCCAGTATAGATGAATAGTGATTTTCTGCAGGTCACATTTATCGGTTGGGTACAAACTATAGTGCCTGCTCATCAAGATGCCAGGCTTTATTTATCCTAATGGATGGCCCAATAGCTCTGAGGAACGAATCTAATTTCACAATGCTTTGAAACTATTTATTTCAAAATGTAATTTGATGACCAGAACTCCAATAAAAATTTGATTGGAATTGAGATAATAAGAAGATAAACCGAGTAGAAAATGATGTTAGGATCATGGAAATTAGGCCTATTATAATACAGTTTGTAAAATAATTAGGTTGAAACAATATGAAGATAATTGTGATAACAGTTCTTTCAGAAAAGGATGGTAACATTTGATAATATATAACATATCTGCATCATGGAAATTGTTTGGTTGAATATGTGATATAAGTTTTTGTAATTGTTATTTGAAAAGGTAAGAATAAAGAAAATGAATAACACTGTTATTTTATTATCTTTATGGTTTAGTTCTTAACCTTTCTGCTTATTCCCATTTTCACAAATCATTTTGTTGCAGTTTGGTGTTAATTCTTCATGATCAGCCAATTGCTCTTCTTCCGATGGCTCCGTGTGTCACTTAAAGTCAGTGAAAACAAAGTACTCGAATGAGACGGGGTGCTTTACACACTAATATATATAGTAAAGCTACATACACTTAACTGAAGGAAAGAAACCTATAGAAAACGGACTGGATATTATTTAAAATACTATTCTAAACATGTACTACATGTACATTAGGTTACAATTTCATGAGAGAAATAAAACTCGAGAGGGGAGAAGGGAAGAAGTGAGGAAAATGAAAGAAGACTAATAGCATGAGAGGAAAGAAAAGAGCTAGGAAGACAAAAAAATGATGTAAAAGGGAAAAGGAGGAGCAAGAAAGAGAAAGAGAGTGAGAGAGTTTGTCTTGAGCTTTGGATCAGCTAATGTGCAATACATGAAACAGATTTTGAGCGGAGTAATTATCTTTCGGTGAAGAACTTGCATAAGGAGCTATAACTTTTTTTTAAACAAACATTATGGGGAAGAGCAATAAACGGCTGAGCATTTGTCTTCTGCAGGGCCGTAGCAAGAGTTTGATGTTTAGGGGGCACATACATGTAATTGATCGACGTCCTGGGGAGAGATCTAAGAGGAGGGGTGTCTAATCTGCCCCCTTGGCTACGGGCCTGGTCTTCTGTAAGGCACTTTTTCGGCAGGACAAATGACGGCAGAGCAATTTATTGCACTAATTGCCAGAGGAGCTGCATGTCTTCCACGAGGCACTTTTGGATCAGAGAGCAATTTTATTGTCGGCGAAACATTTGTCTTTTACGAGGCACTCCTGATACGTCGGCGGAGCAT
>CP137667.1:45700858-45703358 GCA_037976565.1 Mesocentrotus franciscanus | reverse complement strand
CTAGCACTGTATAATGCTGAGAGGCAGAATTGCACACAATGCAATGCACACAGTGAGCACGGTACTCGCGATTTTAATTTTCAAAGTACTACATCGTTATCACTGTTGTTATTCCAAACTGGTTGTAAAATACAATCTTTTCAACTTACTGATGTTAGAAAAGAACAAAAAATGTAAATTTAACAGGCTTCATGGTAGTCCGCTTTATGCGTCAACCTTGGCTTTGAAGAATTTTGATCAAACTTATCTATTTTCCTAGTAGACAATCAACTTTGCGTTTAGAATATCTATTGTGGTATATAAACCAACATGTCTTTACTGTTAGGTAATATATTCACGCCTTTAAACTTCAGAAAGATTATTCAGTTACATGGTTTCAAATTCCTAATTATTATTTATAATGGCATGGCAAAGTTGGTGGTAGTGATGATGTGGGGAAAGAGCACTCCAGCAAAGCATAGAGAGTCAATGCTAATGCGTATTGACCTCTAGCGCTGTACCATGTGCTAATAGGCAGCAATTTCACACGTGAATAGTCAATACACTTATAACACACAAATGCACACAATCATGCAGATGCGGCTGTAAGCAATTTTGACAGTAGACTCACGATTTTAATTTTTAAATTATTCTTTCTAACATCGGTGAGTTGAAAAATTGTATTTTACTGCTATTTCAGTGTCATCAAGTGTCAGAAAGGTACTGATTTTTAGTGAACTCATTTAAGTTTTGTACAGTGGTGTTTGAAATGTTGAGAAGCAATAAAGGTCCTCTAAACAGATTTTAATACACAAAAAGTATACTAATGCTGCTATGTGTGTAATTTACTAGGCCTTAGTTCTGGCACCAAATGGGTTTTGAAGTCAGATTGTTAATTTTCTTGTCTCGTCATGTTCTTTTACAGGAACATCGTTAAGTTGTTGTTCTGTCACGATGGATTCCGAGGTGATGCGGGAAGGTCGCTTGTACATCATCGATGACCAATGGAGGATGGACAAGCTTCCTAACGATGACATCGAGATTCCTCCAAACCAGCTTCCAAATGACATGGATGGAGGGAAGGAAGAAGGAGGGAAGAAAGCAGAAGAACGATGGACGGATCTTGCACTTCATAACCTGACAGCTTCACAGACTTCAAACCAGGGTAGCTGAGCTGCATATATGTACATTCTCATGACATGAAAGACTGTGAATGGGACTAAGAAATGATTGAAGGAGCAAAGAGTGAAGCTAACAGACCATGAGCTGAAGGACTGATATGACACTCATGTTGTGATAGACAGTGTGTGGGACCAAGAAATGAATTAGTAGGTTCTCTTTAATCGCTTAACAGACCAAGTTAGCTCAGCAGGTGGACTGAGACAACGCTCTTGATATTAAAGACAGTGAATAGGATCGAGAATGAATAGAGGAGTGTTGGATAAATCTTGCTCTTCAAAATACGATCCTTAACAAATCAAGATACATGTAGCTGAAATAATTATAGACTGATTTTACACTCATGACATGAAATACAGTGTATGGGACTAGCAGATAATGGTGGGAGCAATAGAGAGATTGTATTCTTTGTAACCAGCATGTAGCTATGTAACCAGACAGTGTTGTTTGGTCTTAATAACATGTAAGACATTGATGATTTCAGTTGGGTGTTTAGGCTGGTGTAACACCAGCCCTAAACACCGAAATGGAAATCAGCTGGTGTTAAGACTTTAACCTCTGAATATCGTCAACTTCCGGTAGCTAGTGTTATCGATTTTGCAAAATTGTCGCCTGCTGAAGCGACCTTTGTGGCTGGTGTTCATATTTTACGATACAAATGTCCTATTCACTAACACTAGACCCTAGGGATTAAGCAAATGTTGATTTCCAGTTCGATGTTAGTGTTAAGCTATCGATATTGATATCGGTGTCGGACTCTTAATTTCATCAGCAAATTTTTAGCTCGATTTAAGAGCTCTTGACTGCTCTTAACACTAACACTAACACCCAACTTAAAATCACTCATTGTGTGGGACTTATAGATGAATTAGTAGAAATCATCAGATCTTCAATATTTATTCAAGCAAAGCCACTTAATTTCTTTTTCTTTGACCTTCCATCTCAATCTCAATGAGAAATAATTCTGTTTTGTGTTTCTACCAGCCTTGCCAAGATAATACAACATGTATGCATTTATTTGAAGAGATAGTGTAAAACAAAAACAAAGGAATTCTTGGAAATTGATTTGTAATCATAATAGTCCTTTAATCTTTACTATGTTTACAACTTTGAGTTATTTTGCTGGTGTGACTGGGATGTTAGTGAGAAAGGCGAAAGGGGAGACAGAGAGAGAGAGGGTGGAGGGTGAGAGGAAGAGAGAGAGTGGGGGCTAGAGAAGAGAGAGAAATGGAGGGGGTGGAGGGTGAGAGAGAGAAGGGATTGGAGACAGAGAGGGGTGGGGCAAGAGAAGAGGGAGAGCTAGGGTGGAAGGCGAGCGAATAGAGACGGAGAGAGAGAGAGA
>CP137667.1:45500103-45700358 GCA_037976565.1 Mesocentrotus franciscanus | reverse complement strand
TACTATGTCTCATTTGCAGGCCCCAAAAATGAAACCGTTAAATTCCACCGGCATTTGAAAGACAATACAAATTTAGAACTTCCCTCAAAACAAAGGGCTTGAAAATGGCTTTAGTGGGAAAATCACGACCATTAGTTGTCGAATCGACTTAAGTGATTGCAATCACCAAGTAATAGTGTGATTTTTCGACCCTTTTACCGAATGGTCGTACGTTTTGTGCTGCACAAAGATTCAATCAGTTTAATTTTGGCCATTACAAATATTGATGTAGACAAGTGCTAATGTACTTGTTACAGCTCATTTTATGTATGTTATTACCAAAGAAAAAAAGATGTCGGTCAGTCACTCAATAGTGTCTGACAGTGAAGTCTAGAAGGTAAACGGGTTTCCTTGCATAATTTGAATACTAGGACCCTGCTAATGTTTAAATTTCACAGATGGTACATACATGACATATTCATAATTCCTGCAAAGTTCTACAATTTGATGTTGGCTGCAAAGGGACATAGTATCTTTAAATCGGCATTTTGATCGCGATCCCCTAATCGAATCAAATTCAATTGTTTTCCTATAAGTGGCACTATTTTGACGTCAAAGCTGTAGCTCTCCTGGGTTCTCTTTCTGAAATATATCACTAAGAACATCCTCTAGAAAACTTTCCTTACTTCCGTGCTTTATTCAGAGCGCAATATCACTCTTCGTGGATCTCATAATAATTGGCTACTAATAACTTAAGTCTATGACACTGTCTATAACATTGAGATATCAGTCAAACTACCATAGCTTCTAATAATAAAACTCATAACTTAGAGTCTCCATTAAGCAATAATAAAATAGACATGCTACAATAATGTTAGCATAACCATCCCTATACTATTGCCTATAATGAGCTTCCTACACTTTACGCTCCGACACTGAGGATCATATGTGCACATAGACCCTTAGAATGTTATTCTACTCAGCCTTCACTAATCCATAAATTAACAAGTCATTTCTTGTCTCAGGTATTCACATTTATACTAAATATACTCATAACACTTCCTAAACTATTCATGTTTTTCCAATAGACATCTGCATCACTTTGATCCAATACTTCCCTTTTCAGCGAAATTACTGACCTTGAAAACATCTTTTACAACTTATATTCTAAACTCCTTACAATATTTACAGAACTAGCATATTGTCTTAGTCTGAACTAATTATATAGCACTAGTAAACTTACAAACAATATCATGATTTCCTCTTACTGGAATCTCATTTACAATGCATGTACATAGGGTTCATATTCTATCTAATTAACAAACAATAGTTTACTAAATGTATTCATTTCATGGTTACATACAAAGTAATATGGGAGTGAATGAGAAGGGGTAGACAATACAGGGAGAGGGAAAGAGAGAGAGAGAGAGAGAGTAAGAGAGAGAGAAAGAGAGAGAGAGAGAGAGAGTGTGTGTAATTCCCAATAACATTTAGCCTGAATTATCATTTCTAACAAATAATAGTATAATGAATTTCACACTGTGATTATGCAAGTCTTCAATTTAATATATTTCAGGACATGTATGTGCATTATGATACATGTATGTATAGTTGGTCAAGTAAGAAAATATTGTACAGCGTGTTCACTATGAATTAATTAAACCGTTATTGAATCTAACAGGTATTTTATACTTCATGTGATATTTAGAAAAAGAAATGGGAGGATAGCTTCATATTTGGGCAGGCGAGTTGGTTCAGTCGGTAAAGCGCCTGTCGAACCAAAGATTGTGGGTTCGAATGCAACCCAGGAGGATGACTGAAGCCTGCGCTGTGAGTTAACGTGCCCCTACCATTGTTTCATAGACGCAGGCTATGTTAAGTGGAAAACACTCCGTCCCTCAGATAGGACGTTAAATGGAGGCCCCGTTCAGTTAGCCTTTATTAAGTTCTATTCTCAACAGTTGCGTTCATTTTCTCTCATAAAATAATCATAAATAATGATAATCATCAAATGATTATCACACCACCTTATAGATAATAAACGAAATGTGCATTAGACCGACTGGAAATTAGACTAAACGAGCAATAGCCCAAATGGGTAGTAGGCTTATTGGAGATAACACCAAATGGAACTTAGACCAAATAACTAAAAGATTAATTGGTTATTAGACCAAATGATAAATAGGCGGAATGATTATTAGATCATAAGGAAAGTAGACGGGCTTGGGGTAGACCATATGGAAATAGATCAACTGGGTAATAGGCGAACTGGTTGTAGTTCGTGTCGTGTCGGGGTCGTTGCTCGTGCGCCAATCAGATAGATCAGTGTGTGTGTGTGTGTGTGTGTAATTGAATTTTGACAGATGTGTATAAATCAGATTGATTATGTCCAACTTTTGATTTGAATTAGAGTCTAGCGTTTTAAATAACAGTCTTGAAAAAGCAAACAAATCTTCCGGTATAGTAATAGGCCCGCGTAAAGCTAGTAGTTTTAATGTTTTAATTTGTTATTAAATTAGGTATATAGATTAATGGTTGAAACTAAAATTGTTACTAAACAAATAAAGCCGTAGAATAAATGGAATCGTAACTAAATATGCGAATTATGGCTAATAGAAACGAGTAATAATAGTGAGATGCGCCTACAGTTTGTTTCTTTTTTTTTGTTCTCACCCCATGGTCCTGTATATGAGAAGGCTAAAAAGGCAAAGAAAAATTCACTGTGTAGTAGTCTTCTTATTCCGATGTTGCATAATTCAATATTGAAGAAAGAGATGTCGTATCTGGTATTTTTCTCTCTCTGACAAACACACAGAGATACTGCCACATCTACAGACACACGCATATATATCCCTCACCCACTCTTACAAACGGCTGATTCAATCTAAGATAATAAGACTCAATTTAAATTTTAATTTATTTCTGTTTCTTATGACTTGTAACACTAATAAAATACTTGTGGAGGCAACTTCACAATTATTCAATTTCAATTTGATAGTTATAATAAGCATTTAAAAATATACAATTAAAAATAAATATATTATTAATTAGCAAACTGAGGAATTTGATTTCTTTACGAACAAATTTCATTCATTCCTGGATGATAACTTCAAATTGGCCACTAGACTGGTTGCTTCAGGAAGAGTTACGCAAGTGGATATACGTCATCATTAAGCTATACTACTTGTTATTCAACATTTGACTATTTCTAAAAAATTCAAAATGGTCCATTCATGGTTGTGAAAAAGCCAAAAATCTTTAAAATCAATTAAAAATTTTAAAACTAATATGTACTTTTTGGAGTATTTATTACAGTATCTTTTAAAGGTCCGACATTTAAAATGTACCGATATTTTAACATAAATAAGAGATTTATGTGAAATTGGCCACATTTTCCATGCTCAGGTACGTAATAAACTATTTCTAAATGGTATTGAGATGCTACCTAACACAGCTTAGAGATGGGTAAAGCGGACTAATGCACATCTCACCAATTTCCTAAAATATTTCAATGTGTCATTGAGAAAGTGAATTGTACGCCTGACACATGCCAAATGCAATGCTTCTAGTGTGCTAATAATTAATCTTTAACAACCCTTTGCAGATTTTTCCATCTTTGTTTATGCCTTTTCTCTGAGGACAATTTCATTTATTCCCCTGCGGCGAGCTGTTCCCAGTAGCCACGGCTCATTGATTCCTGCTGGATCGGCTAAGAATGGCTTGCCTGATGAAGCTGTAGTGTTTGTGTATAGTGTGTGTTCTGGCTGCTGGGGGTAGTGACTTGTCGCGAGGGGTTCTGTTTGTCATGTTCATCGTGTGCTCCAGGGCGCTCGGAGTGAGAGCTTTTAGTGCATTGCCCTAATGGTTTATTTGAAAAATCGAACGACTGACATCTCGATCCCGTCAGTTTAACGTGACTACATCATTCATTTATTGTTATTTATCTGATGTTGTTGTTTTTGCATTGGTTGCAAAAGCCTACATGTAATGCAAATTTGTAAATGATGTAAATCTAGCTGTTACGTTATTATAATGAAAGTGACTCCTGCCCTTTTTTTTTGGAAATACGAATTATATTACTACAATTGACATTAATTGCTCCTTTCCTCTATTTTTAAAGATTAATATAAAATTAAGTACCCTTCGGGGGCAATAAATCAGAAGCATAGCTCTCACCAAAGGCCCATCCATATTTCACTCTTCTTCTTAGTTCAGTCTTTTAATTTAATGCATTCGAACAAATTGAAATGAGGTACCCACCTCCTGTTTTAATTTGACCGTTGACTTTGTGAAATCATTGCAGAATATTTAATGCATGCGACATATGAAACGATAAACTGAAACTAAAACTGAAATCGTTGAAAATTTTAAAAGCATTAAACAAAATCTGGGTAATATGCAATTAACAACTAAATTATTCATAACCTTTGAAATTTGATGGGTTTACAAAAAAATGTTTTCGTAACGAAAGGTGGATTGGTTGAATTAGGGCCCTTATTTTGGAGTACTTCTCGATGTGAGCTTTGATGTGTCACATTCTCAACAACAAAAAAACATTTGGGACAGATCAATTTCGCATAAATTACTTGAAAATTTCAAAAACTTGGTAAGTGTATAAAATCATTTCTTCGTTAATTGTATATATATATATATATATACTGAAAGAAATGTCAGCTTTTTAAAGGTAAAGTGCGTAGATTATCCCCCCTCCTCCCGTCACAAATCTAGCCGTTTTGTCAATGTTATATATTGCGATCTCAATCCCCTACCTGCTGCAAGCCGAAGATGGCGTGATCCACGAATCCGCACGCCCAGCCTGGCCAACTGTGGCTAGCAGTAAGTAGGGGGAGATCGGGTTGGTGATCTTACCTGATACTCTAACTGTTTGAACACCACTAACTATCACAACGATGGCTGCAACTAGCTTTAGTATAGAACCCATGCTTGAGGGCGTCCTTCCTCCAACAGAGGCAATTACACAGATCCTACATGAACAGAAAATGGTGTAATCGATGTCATTTACAAGGTGTCATAGCTTTATGGGGTGAGAAGAGACTGGCATATATGATTACAGTATCTTAAATGAATGGATTTTCAAAGTTACCCACATTTCATTTATCATCAGATTTGAGGCACTGCAATAATTTCGTTTCAAACTTAAAGAGAAAGTTGAGTTCTGGTCATGCGATTGCATTGTGAAAGAAAGGGTGTGGAATCGGTCATAAAAGGCTGATCATGTAGCATATAAGTATTGGTGTGTACTGCAAGGTTCTGGAGTCATCAAAATGATAAGAAAATTGGCAAGTCTTGGTAAAGTAACAAGCACTGTACACATAAAGATGTTTATGGGACTACACAAACATGTGGCATAACAATCGGTCCTCATTTTTAAGCTGTTACTTGTCATATTTAGAATATGAAGGCATTTTGAAGAGCCATGCTTTTCAGCGGCCATTGTTACTCTAATGTTCTTCCACACTTGTATAATAACAATGATAACGCTCACAAATTATTGTTCACCTCTCCCCAGAACTCAACCTTCTCTTTAAGAGTAGATACCAAAATTAAAGATGACACTGGTTTAAAAGTTGTAAAGCGTTTCAGGAAGCAGTCATGGGTTAACAAAAGCAAACTACTCTCAATACAGTGCGTATACAAAAAAGGATACCCAAGTTTGGTAGCTTATGTTTAAAATGTCATGATTAATGTGACGTTGAAACCTATTTCTTGATAAAGAAATAATTTTCTTTGTGTAATGATACCCTATTAATTTCCATTTTCTAAAAGATTAATAGCGAGCGAGCGAGCAAAAACTTAAGAATCTTTTCTGCTTGTCCGTGCAGTATTGCATGCCTACAGTTTGGCATATAACTTATAAATTATCCATTTTTAATCATTATTTAGAAAACACGGGACGAACTGCGTCCCGCGGAGGTTCGATACTGGACGCAGACAAATGGTCGACATACGGGACAATCCCATAACATACGGGACTTCTGGTGAAAGTAATCCTTAACATGGACCTTACTCGACGACCTGTTGTTAAAGGTCCAACTGGAACCAGGAGTGGAAAGTATTGAGTAGAAAAAAGCGATTGTCCATCCTTTGTGAGAGAGTTGTATGGTCCACCAGGTCAAATGCAGACAAAATGTCAACCATTCATAGGAAGAGGAGTTAACTGTTATCAGTGGCACAAAGTTTGTCATTCTGCAGACGAGTAAGTGCATTCTGAGTAAATAATTATGTGCGACTCAGTATACGGACGGCATAGGATCAAGCAAATCAATGTGATTGACAAATTTGGATACCTGTTTAGAACCAGCCTTTTCAATAAATTTTCATAGAAATTGTATATTAGAAAACCGGTCAATAAGTACTTAAATCATCTCTGTCCAGAGAAGATGTCTTCAATAACGGAGTAATAACAGAAGACCTTAGTGCCTCTGGAAAAAACACCGCTAGACAATGATACATTAATTTTTCATTTCATTTATTCAACCATTTAAAAATCGTACATAAAATGTAATCGTATACAAAGTAATAAAGGTTAGGAGCCCTAAAGAAACAAAAGCTTGTAAACAGGGCCCCTTGAGCAAATTATACATACATAAAATGAATCTTATAATAATACGAATCTTCAATCATCAACACATATACACATACATACATTCGCATACACACAACTAGAAGGAAAGAAGAAGAAGAATAGGAATAAGAAGAAGAAGTAGTAGAAAACGAGGTGGTCAAAACATGACCATAACCATGACCACGGAGTGTTGAAGGTAAGAATCTACGGCAGCCACGTCAACAAATCTAAGCAAAGGTAACTCAGCTAGTATGTACTATAATCTTGTAAACAAGAGATTAACAACGAGTTTTAAACCTTGACAACGTAGTACTACCCCGAATATTCAGGTCCAGTTCATCCCATGCTTTAATGCAGTTGACACGAGAAGAATTTAAGCCCATAATTGTTTTGTAGAGTGATTGATTAGGGGAATGACTTTGTCTTATGTCATACAAATGAATAGAGGAATTAAAAGTGAACATGTCATTGGAAAAGGATTACATAAATATCAGAGTATGTACTTAGCAGTTGACGAAATATAGGTCCACTTGGACTTCGAAAGTGAGAGTTTGATATTAGTCTTATTACTTTCTTTTGTAGTAATTTCATCTTAAGAAGGTGGGTTTTATATGAATAGCCCCAGACAATATTACAATACAATAAATGAGCCAATACTATTATAAATACTGATGAGTATAGTTTGAGGTAGAATGAAATATCAAGTTCAATAATTATATTTTACATTATTAATTTCTATATTGTAAGACATTGTTGAGTATTCTTGTTTTTTAAAGTATCGATTGTAGTAGTAAATTCATTATTGTTTTGTTTTGTTACGTTTTCTAAACTGATTTGTACCAAAATACTTTGTTTAGCTGTTTGAGGGTTAGGCTCGACTAGCACATGTGCTATTATCTGACCCCTTTACCAACCAATAGTTTCTCTTCTTTTATATGTAAAACCATTGTATGAAATGTATGTATTGCTGTTGGTAAATAAATCAAATCAAATCTAATCAAAAATATCAATCTTGATATGATACCAATACCTCTTGAAATCTTTGAACAAATATTAGATATATGAGACTTCCATTTGAGAAATTTATTGATAGTGGCTCCTAGGAATGCTTAACAGTAATAAAAGTAGAACTGACAAATGTCTCCTATAACCAGTCAAGTTATTGTGATCTCAAAATCAAAGTGCGGAAGAACATTTTAAAAATCGTAAATTTTGAAAGACAATTTCACTCACAGGATCAAACTGAGCGAAGATAGAGTCAGATTTGTATTTAAGATACACTTGATATATTTGGTTTAGTTAGAACAGTGCTCTCGATATCGTCCCTAATCTTAGTTACCTTATTGAACAAAATCTTCAGCAAGATCAGAAGAATATTTACATACAGGTCCCTGGTGATGAAATTCTGTTACGATAACAGTCTTTCTTGGCAGAAACAGAAATATCACAGATATTCCGCTGTGGTTCTGTCTCAGCCTGCGATAAGCATCTGCCTTCTGCCTTCTGACCGAGTGGAGTGTTTTACGTATCATTCGTTGCATGAGCTACATCAAGTACATGCATATAGTTGTGTAATTTTAAATCCAATTGACTAATGTATGCTGGCGATAGTGTCTTTCGAAATTGATTGAAAAAAAGCTTTCAGTGAAGAATTGTCAACATGACTTATCCATGCTAATTTTTCAATGCCTTTGTTATAATGAATTAAAAGTTGCATATGTTCTTGTATTTCTTGTTTATGTGCATGTAAAGCGCCATGACCGTCAGCTTTATATGAAGGCATCATTATTATTATCATCGTCATCATCATTATTATGTGTCGGTTGAATGACAGATAATCCCTTTTTTTACATCTAGGTAAAACGAAAAACATTTCGTTCGGTACAAGAATTTAAAGTAACTCGGTTACATTGCCTCAGATTCTGGAATTAGCTCATGCTGCAATCAGTATTATAAACCTTTAGGTCAGTCTGGAATCCCATGACTTTTACAAGCCGATCGCCTGTCTGATTATCAAGATATTTATGATTGGAAATCGAAATTTAATTTTTCGTTTCCTAACGGTTTTTATAAAACTACAGTCCATTGGGAAAAATGAGTATGGTAAAACCGGTCACTCAAAGATTTTTGTACTTTTTTGAGGCACTTCATGATCATTTTGAAGCTTAATTTTTTTAGGGCTTCAATATTTAATACACCATATCACAGACACTGATAACACGTAGGACCATGCATCTCAGATTTAATATTGTTAAACGAAGCCTTTAACTCTTTGTGCGTTTGCCCGTAAACCCCCTGTGCGTTGCATTAATTTGCAGCGTGCACTTTTTTCTGCGCTAAGAAGGTATCTCTAATTTCAGAAGGCTATATAACTTTTTACTTAAATGTTTTTATAGATAAATGTTGCGTAGCAAAGTTGTAGAGTTTTTCATTAGCTTTCTTATTTTATATCATTTGGTATATTAGTGTTCTTTGTCTGTATGATACTTTTTTCTAAACATATATTTTCGGTATGTAAATATATGTTCTTTTCTGTCCTTTTCAACAAAACTTTGGCACTCTATTTTGTTCCTACGTTTAGTAGTGACAAGTGTTTTATATTCACATATGATTCAATAAGCTTTCCAGTGATACCAAAATCAACATATTCCAACCAGAAGAAAAGCCCATATCACAGAGAGCAAAGGGAGGGGATTTTAGGGAAGGCCCAGAGCTTTTGTGCACTGAGCATTCTTTCAAAAAGGTGCTACACTAATCAGAGACACAACAATATAAATATTGATCGGACTTCCTGAGTATGCAGTACCATGAGCATGTATTGTCTTTTTTAGTTTTTTTAATTTAATTAATTAATTCTTTATGCGTTCTTTTCGCACCAGTGCACCGTCGGCCCTGCGTTTCGGTCGCATCTGTTTATATTGAAAGCTTTGTGACATGGTTCAATTACAAAATAAATGCGAAGAAAAAAGCCAAATTACTCTGAAATATCCTATGACAAGCTATACTATGAAGTCACATTTGAGAACGGTGAGTATACGAACCACACAAACAATGCAAATGTGCAATTGTATGTAATTAGTGTATAAATAGCACGTAGTGTGATTTGTGCACAGATGCGAACGAAACGCAGGGCCGACGCACAGTGGGCCAGGGAGAAGCCAAAGTGCGCCAAAACTCATTTTTTTGTGATTTATTATTTTTCTTTTTTTCTTGCCCAGTTGAAAGATAATACATTGAAAACCTCAGTAAAATATTTAATTCCGGTATGTACAATAAGGGTATAAATTTACTCCTTCAAACAGCAAAATCTTACATATTCACAGTTTTAGTGCAAAAGTGACTTATTTTGTATAAATCTTTCAATTTAACATGGAGTTTTTAAGCTATTGATATGAAATTGCTCTCACATATTCACTGATTCATTTATTGGTATTTCTTTTTTGTTATTTGTTTATCGTAATTCTTTATGCGTGCTTTTCGCACCAGTGCACCGTCGCACAGTGGGCCAGGGAGGAACAAAAGTGCGCCAAAACTCATTTTTGGTGATTTTTTTATTTTTATTTTTTTCTTGCCCTGTTGAAAGATAATACATTGAAGAATACCTCAGTAAAATATTCAATTCCGGTATGCACAATAAGAGTATAAATTTACTCCTTCAAACTACAAAATCTTACATATTCACAGTTTTAGTGCAAAAGTGACTTATTTTATAGATCTTTCAATTTAACCTGAATTCTTTAAGATATTGAGATGAAATTGCTCTCACATATTCCTGATAGTTCATTTCACTGCATGAATGGGTTAAAAATGGATAGAAACACAATCTTCATAATATATTATAGGGTAATTCACTGAAAAATGGACTAATTATCCATGTTTTTTTATAAATCCAGAGGAAATGTTTAGATTTCCAGGGATTTCCACTTAATTTTATTACCAACATTTTCTCTGATGTCTAAGCTTTAAGTTGATAGCAGATTTTGCTGCCCTCTTTAGCCTGTTTCTATGTTATAGTCGATTTTCCTTGCCACATTGCCCCGAAAAATGTGTTTATTTTGGTCCGCGGTGTCAGAACAAGTGTCACGCGCTCCCACGCGCAGTAATTTATGACCGCGAATCCTTCATGATTCAGCCGCGGACCAAAATAAACACATTTTCCGGGGCAATGTTGCAAGTAAAATCGGGTCTAACATAATAAACCGCAAAAGGCCGCAGCCAAATCTGGTATCAACTTAAAGCTTAGACATCAGAGAGGGCTCCCAATTAAATAAATTAATGGTGAGACATGCAGAGCCTCCGGGCTCAGAGATATGGAGGGGGCTTTAAATAGATGGGCAAAGTACCCGGTCTTATGATATGCTGAGAGGGTGTTCTCTAAAAGGGCGGTGCCCCTAGACTCCATTCATGCTCGGAAGAGGCTCCCAAAGAGATGGAAAAATGGGCAGAAAGTGTAAGATTGCCCTGAATTAATCAAGCCCCCATTCCATCCCATTTATATAGAAACTGTCTTAAGCAAGCCCCCTGGCTACGCCAATCATAAAATAATTATAGTTCGCTTTTATCTTTGTAATATAGAACCGGTATTAAGCAAGCAAGCACCCCCCGGCCCATTCTCTTCCCCATTGGCTACACCATTCACAAATGAGAGTTTGTTTTTCTTTTCACGTTATTAAGCAAGCACCCCTCGGATCTCCTTCCCTCCCTTGTCTACGCCAATCAGATAGTGTAATTTGTTTTTATTATATTTTTATCAAGCAATTATATTTTGTATCTTTATTTAATAGAGCCTCATTAAGGTTACGCCAAACTAAGCACATGGGACTGAGCTCAGCCGATCCGATCAACCGATCCGATCAACCGATCCGATCAAGGTCAGATTAATACAGCATTACGGTTTACCACTTGGCAAAAAAAAAAACCTTAAAAACTTCTATATTTTGACCTCAAGTCTAAAAATGTTTATGATTAATTGCAGGGCTTAATTATTTTGACCTGCTTGACACATGACCATGTGCCAAATATGAAAGTGGTTGATTAAATAATAAAGAAATTAGAGCCTAGTCTATGGCTATATATATGGGCTTCCCTAGCTTGGCCATGGATAAGGCCTTAGGGTTAGGCTAAGCCTGGCTTAGCCTTTAGGCTTATAGTTTAACTTTTATGCTAAAAAGAGTCGAAATACCCTTTGGGGGCCAAAAAATCTGGACGCGAGCACAATAACTACAATTAGTTGTAGTTCCTTATTGATTTTCAGCTAAAAAACCTCTTTTGACGAAATAATCGACGAAAGAAATTTATCTTAACTCTCTCCATTAATCTCTCTAGCTCTTAGCTCGCGATCGATATCGATATCCACCAGTATACGTACGCGACGTACGTATACGTACGTAACAGGCGTGCGCTGTTGGCATGGGAATCTGAACGCGTACATTTGGAATAAGCCCCGGATGTGCTATTTGGTCGCGTTATCTGACCTGACGCGCCCTAACAATCCAACGCACCCTTTCGGGAAAACCGGGGCTTTGGACGAATGGTCGCGTTCAAGTTAACGCGATGCACCGCGACGCTACCCGACCATTCGGAATAAGCCCGCATTATGCACTAATTGTTTGATTATAACAGCTGGTATACTATTAATTTTAGTACATTAAGAAAAATATGCCTTGCAGTTTTTGTATTTAAATGATGAAGTTTTTTAGGGAGATTTTTCATGCACCAGAAGGCTAACCTGACTAAATAAGACATACTGAATAAATAAATAATAATAAACAAATACACTCTTTACTCCATTATATTTTTTAAAAGGACCGCTGTACTTAAAACATAAAGCCACTTCAATAATCCAGAGCATTCTAATATCAAGCAGGTTAGGTGTCTTACCTCGTAGAGATGTTTGATAACAGCCAGTTCGTCTAAAACTTGAGGATAACTAAGAGATGCAAAGAAAACAAGTCCAAGCCCGAGGTATGCTAACTGCAAACTTACGCCAATCACCAACCCAGTCTACCACCACTCACCGTACGCTTGTTCTTTCCAAGGCGACTCAAATGGGGCGGGGCTACCACAGCAACCGCTACATAAGCTACCGACCAATCATCTCGAACGTGGGGGTGAATCTCATGCGCAGGCTGTGTTGTTTAGAACCAATAATCTGGACGACGAGCGCAGGCGTGGATCCACAATGGGGGCCCGACGGACCCGCCTCCCCCTCCTAGCCCCCAAAACAGGTACAACATTAAAATGGTTACGTAAATTTTTCCTTTTTTAAACAAAAAACTAAACTTGTTTTCCCTCGCCAAAATCCCCCCGCTTATTAGCTGGCTGGCTGAGTCGCCACTAAATATTTTCTCACGAATTGCCCCCACCTCTTGTCGCCGGCTGGATCCGCCCCTGATGACAATGACAATAACAATGACAATTTATTCTCATGATATGTCACCCACATTGGGGTATTGGTGAAGTTTACGTAACAATATACAATAAACATATCAATAGAATATATAAGCGAACCAGACAGAACCAGTTTGGACATGTCTGCAAAGCCAGACAGCGGAGTGGAAAAATACCACGCAAGGGAAATTGATTTTCCCTCACAGCCATTTTACAAATGGGATCACAATACTTATTAAAAATGTACAAATCAATGCATAAAAACGTTATTATACATGCAAAAGTTAAAAATCGTGACATTTGGTCACTTCACTTGTTTCTTTCAATAAATGTAGAATTTAAAAGCTCTTTATTATCATTTATCAAGCATACAGAGGAGTTCATATTATTAGTTTTAGATCCCTTTACATATTAATCAAACTTATGTATTATGAACGGCAAAAATTATCATTGGATTTTAAGTCACTCCTATATTTCCCACGTACTTCATAGCTTCAAATTGTAAAGAACATCTTTAATCAGCCGGTGATGTAACAGAGTAAAGGCTCTTTCAGATATCACAATAACAGAAACCATCACGGTTCATCGCGGCCTGTCTGAACGACACTGAATGTTAATTAATTATGGTTACATGACAATAAAGGCTCTTTCAGATATCACAATAACAAAACCATCACGGTTCATCGCGGCCTATCTGAACGATGTAAAAGGTTAATGAACTATGGTTACATCGAGGAATGGGTCAGGGTGCCGACTCATCATTGTAAAAGTACTGAAAACGAACCTCACGTGCAGGCTGCCCTTTTAGGCCCTTGCCGCCGGCTGGATCCGCCCCTGTTGTAAAGAACATTTATAATCATACTTTGGTGTAACAGAATAAAGGCTCTTTAAGATATCAAAATAACAGAAACCATCACGGTTCATCGCGGCCTGTCTGAACGACACTGAAGTTAATTAATTATGGTTACATGAGAATAAAGGCTCTTTCAGATATCACAATAACAAAACCATCACGGTACATCAATGGCAAAATATCATTGGATTGTAAGTCACTCCTAAATTTCCCACGTACTTCATAGCTTCAAATTGTAAAGCAGTGGCGGATGCAGGGGGCGGGCCTCCCTAGCAAAAAAAAAACAGGTAAAAACACCCTTTTTGAAAAAAAAAGTTGGGCCCCCGCCCCTGGCGCCCAAGGGGGGGGGGAGGTGGCGGTGGGAAAAAACCCTTCCCGTTGGGAAAAAAAAAATTTCGGGTGCCAAAAAAAATTGTGCTCACTACCCTGGCGCCTCCTCCAATCCCCACTGAGCGAAAAATCGACCGGCACGATTTTCAAATTTTCGCACGAAGTGGGCCCCTTTTTAGGCCCTTGCCGCCGGCCGGATCCGCCCCTGTTGTAAAGAACATTTATAATCATATTTGGTGTAACAGAATAAAGGCTCTTTCAGATATCACAATAACAGAAACCATCACGGTTCATCGCGGCCTGTCTGAACGACACTGAAATTAATTAATTATAGTTACATGAGAATAAAGGCTCTTTCAGATATCACAATAACAAAACCATCACGGTTCATCGCGGCCTATTTGAACGACATTGAAGGTTGATTAAGTATGGTTACTTTTTTTTTTACACAAAAAGAAAATGTAATTTTACAAACATATTCGACATTTATTTTTAAAAATTATTATGGAGGGCAAATGTTGAAAAGTATCAAAAGTAAAACTGTTAATTATGTTGAAAAAAGTATAACTTATTTTGTGATATAAGTATAATTCATGTGTCTTTCTTTGTAATCAATATAATTATGTGTTTTTTATGTCAGTATTATGCAATTAATAGATGATGGAAAAAAGTATGGTTACATGCGGAATGGTAGCCTACTCAGGCGCGGATCCACGGGGCGACGGTTTTGTTTTACTTAGTGCTCACACTACCCCTCCCCGTCACTGAGCGAAATATCGGTAGGCGCGATTTTCACATTTCAGCCCCCCCCCCCGCCCCTATTGGAAAATCCCAGAACCGCCCCTGGGCGAGCGAATACTGTATAGTCGGAGACATGTCTCGGATGTATTTTTTGTCACATACTTTATTCATTCAATATATTAGCAGAAAGAATGTAAACAAGACAAGTTCATTGAAGGTTAGTTGGTTTGGGTGTTTTACCTGACTGCTAAGAAATTACGTGTATGCTTGTAAGTATAAGCAAACAGGGGACCGACGGCTTTAAAGTACCAGAGCAAAGGTTTAAAATTGCTTGTAACCTTACTAATTTTGGCATGATCATATGGGTATATTTTGCGTGTGTGTAAGAGGTGTGTGTAGGCCTGTATGGGTGTGTCATGTGTATTCATGAGGGCGCGCGTGTGTATGTATGTTGATGCGTGAAGCAGTCTTAGCTGGAGAGGTGTTCTGGCGTGGACGTGCCTGGATGGACGAGATTAAAACAAGCTCTTTAATTGCACTGCCTCCCTCAGCTTAGTATAATTTTATTCTTTTAATGAAATATACTTAATATTTTGATTATTGATGATTGTTAAACTTTATGTTAAAATGTAATTATTTTGTATGTATTTATATATTTATGTACATGTATGCACCTTCACATGTCCGAAAATAAATTTTATGTATTTTTTACATGACAATCTTGGATCTTGAATCTTGAATCTTGAATCTTGAAAAAGGGAATCAAAATCTTCCTAATAATTCATATCTACATTTCAAAAATTGTTACAGAATTGACTACTCTGCTATCAAAGGTGATGGAATTGCTACCCGTTTTTCGCCCTTGATCAGCCCGCTGTTTGCTGGTACGATTCATGACGTAGCAAGTTGAGAGCATTCCCAAGCCCCCGCACTGCACTGTCAGCTGCGTACATTGTGTATGTGTAAATGTCACTCGGACACCATGTATCTCATCACAATGTCCGATCTTGAGGAGGAAGTCCTACTTGATTTAGACATCGAAATTGATGAACACTGCTCCACAACAAGTGACAGTGATAGTGATGATAATGGGGAAGTAGGAGAGATAGAAGGAGAGGAAGACTATATAAGAGAAGAAGAAGACGGCGTTGATGGTGCAGCTGCGGGGCAAGTCATAGCCTATCTGCACGAACCTGAGCGGGCGGGTGGGCGCCGGAGACGGGCTCGGTTTGCCTGTGAAAAGTCGGTAAAAGTACTGTGATCATTCTTCGCAAATTTAAAGCAGATTGAATCAAAGACGAATTAATGTGGGATTCAAACCTGCAAATATTGATTACAATAATAAGATCTACATCGGAAATGGAACTGCACGGCATCATAATGATTAACAGTCTAAGGGTTGATAACAGAAGCGATTGAACTGCATCGAAAATCATAATCATCATAATCATTCCCATTAATACGATGACATCTAAACAAACAACAACAAATTACTAGATATTTGGAATAATCGAAATGCTTACATTATACAAATGGCATAATAAGCAATTTCAAAGTTTAGTTCTTTGAATCATAGAGATTTTTAGCCCACTTTCACTATGCAATTTGTATGTGTAAACTCTGTGTATGTGTGCTTCTCGCTAGCGCACCGAGCCAGCGCTCTGGCTCCCTGTCCCACATGTGACGTCATGATTCAGGACCCGTATATTTCGCTTTCAAGCCAGGATTTGAAGTTCTGGGAAGGGTCTTGGGAAATGCTTATTGAAGTGTTTAATTAATATTTATAAAACTTTAAAGTAAATGATTCGTATTTTCAATGATATAAGCTTTCCTTACATGTATAATTTGCCCATTTTTGTGAAATTTCTTAGCACAGCTACTTTAAAGCGTGTGAGAGAGAGAGAGAGAGGGGGGAGAGAGAGAGAGAAGGAGATAGGGATAAAGTGTGAAAAACATTTTCCAAAATGTATTATAAACAGTTGGAGCATCGGGGGCAAATATTACCATCATAACCCGTGTTTTATGTCAATTTCCCCTGTCCCATTTAGCTGAGTGGGTTTGAAAGGGAGAAGGGCCGTTAACATGACACTTTTTGAAGAAGGAGATCCTTTCTATTTGTTTTCCTTTTCTGTTTTTCGTTTGCCACTAAGTAACCATGGAATGATTGAACAAATAAAAGATTACTTCCTGTAAATGCATAACTCCCCTTTGTGATTCTGATAATGATAGGCATGGTCGTCAAACACGACACAAACGTCCGTCCGACACCAACACTTACAACAACCATCCCAAGGATAACTCCATCGCCACGATCACTCAACGGCTCCAAGTTTGGGTTATCATTATGATAAAGAAATTGAAGGACACTGATTCGTCCATACTTGTACGTCATTATTAGGAAAATTATGAATAAATTAACATACATGAATAAATCAAGCGGAGATGACCTCACTCAATAATATAATGCGCATGCTCGAAGCTGATCCACGTTTTTTGTTCTCGTTGCGTGAGGAGTATATACAAATATAGGAAGCATCGAAAAACAAATGAAAAATTCATGACCTTCGGGCGCGTTGAAGCCGGGTTCAAATTTCTAAGCAAACATGGCGGAGGTTTATTTATACTCATGAAATATATTATTACAGTATGTTATTCTCTATTTTATTCATACCTCTAATCAGTTGGCCCATAGACAGCCAGGTGAACTCTTTGTCATGTTCTTCCTCTGGTAATCTTCAAAGGGCCATGCAGGCTATCACGAAGAGAAGGTTGATTTTTGTATACATTTCTAGCTGTACACACATTATTTCTTGATATGGGTACACAATCATCTCAACGCGCATTTAGACATGCTGGAGCAAATTACCTTATCCCACTTATTGTTGTCTGCAGTGGCGACGACCCATGCACCGGCGGATACCCATCCTCTGGGGGATCCCGATGCAACTTTATTCAGCCTTCCTTTGTAAGCTTCACGGCCGAAACCATAGATCGATGACGAGGTCAGACTAGAGTCTGGTATGCGACCATCTTCCACGCCAAGCCCCTCACCGAGGACAGGAGGAGTGCAACCAAGTTTCGCATCGAGGTTCAGCGACGCTGGAAAAAAAAAAGAAACGAACAAAAAAAAGACAAAGACACCTAACTGACCTTGTAACTAACTTTCTTGTATTTCCTACTTATTTGCAAGGCAAGGTTGTCCTTTCAATATATTTTTCCTTAACTATAATCCGGAAATCTACCCTGTCAACAAGTCATATGACGTATTAATAAAAACAAACGAGCAAGGATACAAACAAAAACAACAACAACAACAAATGAAGGAACATTATTTTTATATATTTTTTGCATTTGTTTGTACATTTTAATTTTGAATTCACTATCTGAAGAAATAAATTTGAAACCATTCATAGTGAAGAAGAGAACTCTTAAGGATTTTTATTTCAATTGTTTTAATTATTATTATTATATATATATATATAAATGGCCGCGACTGAATAACACGTCACTCAATCAACTCTCCCGATCATTTGGAAATATTACTTCTTGGACTGTATATTGCGCGATTTTGATCATCTTTAAGTCACCATTATGAAAGAAGCTGGAAGAACGACGCTACCACGGAAGGTTAAAGAAGACGGAAAGGGGATTTTGAAGCCAAAACCACATGTCAACTCTCCATCTTCTAAGACTTCCCCGCAAGGTAAAGCACAACGGACTGGTACGACCCAACCCCCCTACAATCCCGGGCCCAGTACTCGTCCAAAGACCGCCTCTGCAGCAGCAGGCCCGGGTACGCCCATCAGTTACCTGCCGCCTAATGACATTCCGAGCGATCTGCATGACAACGAGGATGACGTAACTACAGCAGCAGGGATTGCCCGATACTTCAAAGAGGCAACAAAGAACTTTGAACGTATGATAGAGAAAGCAGTGGAATCTCTCGTCGAAAACATCATGCTGGTCGAGACAAAGCTAGGATCGGCAATAGAATGTGAAAGTCAGAGAGTGACGGAGGTTGAGGAGAAGAATAGGCAGCTGGAAAAGAGAATGAGTAAGCTTGAAAAGGAAGTTCAAGCGTTGCGACTGGAAACAACAAGGCAAACCTCAGCAATCAACAAGAGCGAGCGGTTCTCCAGGCGGAACAACGTACGCATCGTTGGAATCCCGGAGCCTACCACCGGCAAAGAGGACTGCGTAGCTCTCGTGGAAAACATCGCACAGGACAAGTTCGGGCTCGACATCAAGGTTGAAAGAGCGCATCGAGACGGGAAGTCATCACAAGGTCGCCCAAGGCACATCCTGCTAAAACCCTCTCGTATCGTCAAAAATCGATCTCATGAGGAACCAGCGTGAGAAGTTAGCGGATGAAAAGTATTATATGACTGACGACCTCACTTACGAAGATCTCATCGAGAAGAGAAAATGGAATACAGCCGTTCAGGAACTGTATAGGACCAACGTGAAACTCCATTTCTCCGGTGGTAAATGGCGAAACCAAGGTGGAGTCCCCTACATCTTCAAGCCAACCAGTAACGTCAAGTAAGACTGTGGATTGAATGCATGTTTTTGTATGTAGGTATTACACACTCGATCGCTATGTAATGATAAATTTCCTCTTGTTTTCTATGCACTTTTCATCTTCTCTCTCCTTATCACTTTATCTACTCTTTTGACTTATGAAAATGATGTAAATAATAATGTTGAAGTCTGATAAGAAGGCCATATAATTTGATTATATTAATACGGAGAGTTGATGTGTGACACACGGTTATTTCACTTATAAATTGTAATATAATGTTTTCATGTACCTCAGCTGGTACACCCTCTTTGACTTGCATCTTTCTTTTTCTATCCCCTCCTTTGTTGGTAATAATAATCTCACTATTGCATGATACTTGTCAGGTCATGGACGACAAAGGTACAATATTATATAACGATGATTAATGATGAAGAGATAAACCCAAGTATACGCGAAGCCATAGCTTGTAAATATTACCTTCCTCATGAATTTAACTCAAATTTTATGAATCATAAGCAGTCATTTAGCCTATTTCATACCAATGCTCGTAGTCTTGCCAAAAACCATGAATATTTAAACCTTCTTTTGTCTTCTCTTACTATTCACTTTTCAGTAATAGGTGTTACTGAAACTTGGTTGAGTGACAACTCACCACCTATATATGATATCAATGATTATTCACTTATACGCTCTGATAGACAATCTGGTAGAGGTGGTGGGGTTGCAATGTATATATCTAATTTTTGTCGTATAAAATAAGACCAGATCTTATCTTCAACAATAATTTCATTGACTCAAAAGTGTAGAAATTAACTTGCATAATACAAAAAATGTTATTGTTTGTACGGTCTATCGGCCTCCAAATACGAACGTTGATATGTTTTTGGAAGATTTAAGCATTTTATTAGAACGGATAAATCATGAAAATAAAGATGTATACTTGATGGGTGATTTTAATATAGACCTGTTGAACTCGGATAATAATTATTATAATACTTTTGTGAATATTTTACAAGCGAATTATTTCATTGGAACCATTGATAAACCTACAAGAATTACGCAGAATACATCAACTTTAATAGACAATATTTTTACGAATGTTGTTACTGACAATATGAATGCTGGTCTAGTTTACAGTGAAATATCTGATCACATTCCTATATTTCTTATTTGTAACAATGATCTTATGTCTCGTACAAAACAAAAGGAAATATCAATGTCTCGTAAATTTAAAACAGAAAATGTATTATCTTTAAAAAATGATTTAATGATGGAAACATGGAATGATGTACTATCGTGTAGCGAAACTGATACTGCATATGAACTATTTTGGAATATATTTTCAACCCACTTTAATAGATGTATTCCAAAGACTAAACAAAATATAAATAAAAGAAAACCACAAAATCCATGGATAACGAAGGGAATTTTTCGTTCGATTAAGAAAAGAAATATATTATACAAACGTAGTCTCCGACATCCAAGTAACGAGAATAAATACGAATATAAATGTTATAGGAATAAATTAACAACAATAATTAGACTATCTCGTAAAATGTACTATGTAAAAGAATTTGAAAATGCTAACGGCAATATGGCATCTACTTGGAAAGTCATAAAAGAAACTCTTCGAAAGCAAAAGTCCAAGTCAAAAAGTAATATTAACAGTGATGGTCAGACAATTTCAGACCCTACAGAGATAGCAGATTGTTTTAATAAGTATTTTGTAAATGTAGGCCCTATTCAGGCATCGAAAATAAATTCCAATGGTTCAGATTATTTACAATTCCTTTCAAATCCATGTGATAAATCATTTTTCTTTATGCCTACAAACTATGTTGAAATTTTAAATATTGTCAATTCATTGAAAATAAGTTATTCTTGTAGTCATGATGAGATGAGTACGCACTTTTTAAAACAAATAGCAGGAAGTATTGTAACGCCTCTAGTACATATTTGTAATTTATCACTTACAACAGGAGTCTTTCCGGACTCATTGAAAATAGCAAAAGTAATTCCAATATACAAAAAAGACGACTCTTCTCTAGTTTCAAATTACCGACCTGTTTCTATCTTACCAAGTATTTCTAAAGTCTTAGAAAGACTGGTTTATAATAGACTCTATGATTTTCTAACAAAAATGAACTGTTGTATGCAAATCAATATGGTTTTAGAAAATATCATTCAACGGAGTTAGCATTGTTACAACTATTTGATAGAGTGTCAAATGCCTTAGCTGATCATAAGCATGTTATTGGAGTATTCATGGATCTGAGCAAGGCATTTGACACTCTTGACCATACAATACTAATACGTAAATTGGAATACTATGGAGTTAGGGCGTTGCTACACAATGGTTTAAAAATTATTTAACAAATAGAAAACAATATGTATGTTATGATTCAAATGAATCAGAATTATTATCTATAACGTGTGGAGTGCCACAAGGGTCAATCCTTGGCCCTTTGTTATTTTTGATATATGTAAATGATATTTATAATTCATCAAATGCACTGCAGTATATTTTATTCGCTGATGACACTAATGTATTTTGTTCTAATTCAGATTTTCAGATCCTTTTAAGAAATATTAACGCTGAATTACCAAAATTATCAAAATGGTTTAGAAGTAATAAACTGTCCCTTAATTTAAAGAAAACAAACTATATATACTTTCAGAACAGGAAAACAACGATATTCCTTACATTGAAATTATTTTGGATGGTGAACTATTGGAAAGAAAGGATAGTACAAAATTCCTTGGTGTTTTTATTAATGAAAATCTGAGGTGGAATAATCATGTGCAATATATTTCCAATACTATTTCACGTAATATTGGTATTCTCTGTAAGTTGAAATATTATGTCCCTTCAAATATCTTGTTTATGTTATATAATTCATTAATACTGCCTTATATTTCATATTGTAACATTATATGGGCAAATTCAAAAACCAATGTTGACGCCATTTTACTGTTACAAAAGAAAGCCATGCGTATATGTACTGATTCTTCCTATCGCGACCACACCAATCCCTTGTTTTCAAAACTAAAAACTCTAAAAGCTGAAGATATAAATATTCTACAAATAGCACTTTTCATGTTACGCTTACAAAATGGTCTACTACCTTCATACTTCCCCCCATTGTTTAATTTCAATAAAACCATACACGCTTATCCTACAAGGCAAACTGAAAAATTCCATTTAAGAAATCCGAAAACCGCATTGGCTCTCAAATCCATTAGACACACCGGCCCAGACATCTGGAACTCTCTGCCCATTGTAATAAGAAACCTTAGGACATTGTATTCTTTTAAGAAGGCGGTTAAAACTATGTTGTTGTCTAAATATTGATCCTGTCGTGTGTAATTCTATTATATTAACGTTTGTGTGTACCAATAATGTGTAATCGTCCATGACCTAGCATCGTTTATCCATCCATGAATGAACCTGCATTCAATCAGCAGATGTAGTAGTTTTATTGTATTAAAAGAAAACCAACGCTCCTTCTCTCCCTTTCCTTTTCTTCTCTGCAAGTCACTCCTCTGCTTTTTATTTATATTCTTGTATCTAAGTTGAGGGCTGCGGGCACGTCAAGCTACTTTGCTTATGTTGTAGCCCTCCTGCATCTAATGTATGTTAATTATGCATTGAATATTTTTGTTTAATTTCGTATGTTTTCTGTATAAAATTATATGAAATATTGTATCAAACCATACTATGTTCATGAAAATGTATGATGAAGAAAAAAAAAAGATGCAGAAACCAATAAATCAAATCAAATCAAATCAAATATATGTATATAAATATTATATATATATATATATATATATATATATATATATATATATAATCCTTTTCTTTCAGATAAAGTCCTACTCTCCACCTAATGATGGCATCAATTAGAAGTGACTTTTTTCATTTTTATCAGAAGTAAACCTTCTCTTGTATAAACTGTCCTACTCTGCACTTACCTATGGCATCAGTTAGAGGTCCACACCCATATAGTTCCATCCTCAAAGAAAGGTGACCGTAATTGGATTTTGGATAGATCCGGAAAGAGCGTCCAAGTATCGGCCTATCAAGCGTGTGAGTCACATGGCTACCACGGTCATAATTTCCCGGAAATATCTATAAAAAACATATTTAATGAGAATTACATTAAGTAATGTTGCAAAGAAAACTCATTTGTTACACAGCTCATCGTTTAATAATGTATATTGCTATTTGGACTCTTCTTTGCCTATTATTATTTTTTGTCACCTATTATATATAAAACGAAAATGGGAGTTCCTTTTCCTCAATCCTGTTCCCAGTTTTTTTTTATGGCACTATGTGAACCTAATTGTTCATTAAAAAATACATGTTAACTTAATATTGTTCGTCTCCAGGAGAGCTGCGGTATATTAATTTAGCAAAGTAATCAAATCGGTTTTATTCCTTAATAATATATACCGTTTGTTGTTGGTTTGTGTATTTGTTTGTTTTCAGCCCTGGTACAAAGAAGTTGTATTATAGCTATCAGTTTTTTATAGTCCCATGGATTTCTTATGAGGCTACACTGTATAGTTCTGAACATAAAGACCACTGATTAATTGTTTTTTAATGATATTGAGGAACCGCAGTTTTTGCAATTACCTCAACTGATGCAGAGTTTACATTCAAATAATCAGTCCAAGCCATGTCGTCAAAACTAGACGAAAAGGTGTATGACGTCACCCACTGATCAAAGTCATTTCTACCCTGAGTCGTTATGGCCGTTACGATATAACTGGACTCAAATTGGACCTGCATCCATGGGTATTGGTCGAACGAGTATGCGATCCAGGCTGTCTCATCGTTCAGGCGACCAAAGCGGCTGCAGTAGGACGCCGAGTAGCAGGATGATTCAAAGAAAGCCGAATCGGGAAGAGCACCACTTTCAAGGCCGAGTGGTTGACCAGGGGGGCGTTTCATGAAACAATTAGTCGGTGGTTTTCACCGACTAATATCATTTTCACCGACAATTTTATTGTCACCGACTATTTTCCAGGCCTCTGATTGGTCAAATTTAGTCGGCGCCGACAGTTGTCGGTGGACAAATGTTGATGAAATGCCCCCCAGATATATTGCACGGGTTCACTGTTGGATATAAAGTCGAGGAATAATAAAAGCATATTACAGAGTAAAACGATAAAGGGGTACAAGTGCAAATAAAACATGAGAGAGAAAATTATATTTCACACCATAGCAAGTCATTAAACCGTCGGTGTTAAAAAGCACCTCACAAGTCCTCGGTGAAATTTCATAGGTGAGGTTTTTGGATACAAGTATCCCCTAACCTCTCCTTAAATTTTTATAAGGGTATACAATTTAACCTTTTTTCTTCTTTTCTTTCAATAGCATTTATTCATAATCTGAAGACTTTTATTTCACATTCATATCAAAATATCAAACAAAATCAGATAATACATTAGGAAGTCTAAACAAAGGTTTACCAGTACATTTCCTGTTAACTTCTAGTCTCTTTCGTAGTTCAGAAGCAAATAAAAAACTCAAATTGGATTCTCTATTATCAACACCCTTATAATTTCGTAACAAAGTCGATTTATAAACTGTCCAAAAAGCTATGGTAATAAAATCATCTATTTCATTTCATTTCATTTCATTTATTGGTTCAACCATTTTTAAAAAAAATCAACATTCAGAAAATACAAACAATATTCGAAGGACATAATTATACAAAACATGATGGACATACAGAGTAAAAAAAAATGGTTAGGGAACCCGAGAGAAGCTTAAGCTTGTAAGTGGGATTCCCTGTACAATAAACGAGTAAAATTGTATAACAAAAACTAGATAATAGGCTAAGACAAACTAAACCATGGCACCCGTCAGCATTCACCGGCTATTCTCGCTATTTATGTTATGTTCGCTATTTTTTATCAAAAGATCAATGTTGATGACAACATGCTTGTGAAAAAAACTTTTTTAATAAACCAGGTAACATATGCCCAAAAGGTTTTATTTAATTTACACGTGACCAAGGCATGTATCATATCTTCATCTACCCAGGGAGGTGGGAGTTACCTCCCTGATCTACCTGACAAGTATTGCATTTTGCATCTTCAATTAATCACATAGGCCTAAACAAAAATAAGTCAATCCGAATGATCTTATAAGTAGTTGTGCGCCATCTACGACCAGATTGCACGGCGATCCAAGCGATTGATTTTCCAGACTTTGAAATCGACAAATAAAAACCTATCGCATGCTTAAAATCAATAATGACTAGTGTATACGAGGAGAGAGAGAGAGAGAGTGAGAGAGAGAGAGAGAGAGAGAGAGAGAGAGGGGGGATATGAAGAGGGTGACATGCAGAAAGAGTGGGAGATAGATAGAGAGAGAGAGGGGAGGGGGGATATGAAGATGGTGACATGCAGAAAGATAGAGAGAGAGAGAGAGAGAGAGAGGTGGGATATGAAGATGGTGGCATGCAGAAAGAGTTGGAGATAGATAGAGAGAGAGAGAGAGAGAGAGCGCGAGAGATAGAGAGAGAGAGAGAGGGGGATATGAAGAGGGTGACATGCAGCAATAGTTGGGGAGAGAGAGAGGGGGGTATAAAGAGGGTGACATGCAGAAAGAGTTGGAGATAGATAGAGAGAGAGAGAGAGAGAGGGGGGGTGAACATGGTGACATGCATAAAGAATGGGAGATAGATAGAGAGAGAGAGAGAGAGAGGGGGTAAAAAGAGGAAGAGATTCAGAAATAGTTTGGGAGAAATTAAGAGAGAGATTGAGAGAGACTTAGAGAGACTATAAAACAAAATATGAAGAGAAAGAGAGTAATATGGGAAGAGAGAACAAATGGGGGGGGATATAGATGCAAACAAAATTATAAGATGAAGATAATGAAAGGGAGAGGGAGAGAGAGAAGAAGAAGAAGAAGAAGAAGAAGAAGAAGAAGAAGAAGAAGAAGAAGAAGAAGAAGAAGAAAAAAGAAGTGCAAGGAAAGTAATGAAGGGAGTAGACAGAGAGAGAGACGGGATGAATGGAAATAGAGGAAGAGAGGGAGATAAAATAAATTGCAAAGAGAATGTTTATGCACGAAATGAATATTCCAGCTACACTGATCAATTTCATTTTTAGTAGGCCTATGTATAATTCAATGTTTTAATGTTTCATTTTTCTTTCAGCAAACTGACCCTTAGACAACCTTTTTCCTCATCGTGAACATAATATTTTCTGCAACAGGTAACATCCTAAAATAATGTTGAATATAAACATTTTAACATTGCCTTTGACAACAAATGAAAATAGGAATATGAACAAAACCCTCATGTATCATTTTGGACGTTTTTGCCAGGAGCCGCGGAACTAGTAAGGGTGTGTGTGTGGGGACGGGTTACACCTATTATTTTCATATACTAATAAAAAAGTACTATCTGTAGCCAATTTTTATTTCACGTCATTGCAAACAGATATTTTGCTTGTTCAAATGCCCACCTCTCCTACCCCGCCACCTCCACACACAAACACCAAAACATTCTGTTTATGGTCGCTGATTATTATTATTATTTTGTTCATTATAAAATATGATCAATTGAATATAAATGTTAACGCTGTATAACCTTATTGCATCAAAAGTTGATTTATTTGACCTTTCTCTACGTCAAGTTGTCGCCATCATAGGACCTGCTCGGTATTTCCATGGATATACTAACGTCTTTCGCCCAATACGTCATATTTCTGCTTGGCGGTGTAACATGTGTATGTCTTTCCTTTTCCCTTCCTATTCTCTTTTTTGGCGGGGAAGAGGCAAGGGCCTTTTGGCCCCACCCCGATCCACAACTTGTTGGCGGAAAATTTGCAACTGATATCCCCCTTCTTTTCTTTTCTTCTTCATATTTTTCTTCCCTTTATCTCCTATTTTCTTTTTCTTTCTTTCCTTTCCTTTCTTCTCTCTTATCTTTTTGATGGGGAGGGGGAGCAACAACCTGGGAGGTAAGACCCTTTCGGCCCCCTTTCTGTTCTTCTTCCTCTTCTTTCTTTCCCTTTCTCTCCTCTTTCCCTTTCCCTTCTTTCTCTCTCTCTCTCTCTCTCTTTTTTGCGGGTGGGGGGGGGGGGTTTTCATCATCATCAACTTCAGGTGGCGCTGTAAAGCGCTGCTGTGGTCTTCACGAGAGCACGCCATGCAACTCTTTCACCTGCCATTTGTGTTGCACCTTTCATTCCTTGTCCAGACACTTTCTTGATATCATCAGTCCAAGATATTGGTGGACGACCTCTACCCCGTTTTCCTTCGACTGCTCCTTGCAGTATTTGCTTCTCAACACCTTCCAATCTCCTAACAATGTGCCCAAAATAGTTTAGTTTTCATTCCATGATTCCCCTTCTGATGGTCAAGTCTGTTCCAATCTTTTCCAGGACCCATACATTTGTCTTTTTATCTTTCCATGACACCTGCAACAGCCTCCTGTAGCACCACATTTCAAAGGCATCAACTCTCTTTCTGTCGTTCTTTGTCATGGCCCAGGACTCACTTCCGTAAGTCACAATAGAGAAAGAAGTTGCTTGAAGCAGACGAACTTTCAGACTGAGAGATAGGCCTCGGCTCTTCCAGATGTGAGACATATTCCGCTGTACTGTTGATCTCGCCATTGCCATCCTTCTTCTTATCTCTGCGGTGCTCTCTCCTTTGTTAGTGATAATTGAACCCAAGTACTCAAACCGATTTACTACTTCAATCTTATTTCCAGCTACGGTGAAGTCAGTGTTATTATTATATCTATCGACAACCATTATGTTTTTCTTTTTGGTGTTTAGAAAAAGGTCTTTCTCTTCACTTGCCTGTTTGATGCAATTCAACAAATCAATCAGCTCTTCTCTGCTGCTGCAAACGAGAGTGGTGTCGTCAGCATACCTTAGGTTCGTGATCGTTTTACCTCCAAACTTAACTCCCCCATTGAATCCTTCTAGAGCATTTCTCATAATGTCCTCAGAATAAATATTAAAAGGTTAGGAGACAGTATGCAGCCTTGCCGTACTCCCTGCCAATTCCAAACCACTCAGTATTGCCGTTACTGGTTCTCACTGTTGCTTCTTGGTCATGATAGAGGTTTTTGATCAGTTCGATGATGTGACTTGGGAACCCTATCTTTGCCATTGTATTTCACAATTGAGAGTGGCTCACACAGTCAAATGCTTTGCTATAATCTATAAAGCACAAATAGAGGGGATGTCTGTGTACCCTGCATTTCTCTATTATGTTTCGCATGTTGACAATCTGTTCTCTTGTCCCTCTACCTTCACGGAACCCTGCTTGCTCATCTGAGATCTCGGCTTGCAGTTTGATTTTAATTCTTCTGCTAATCACCTTCAGAAGTATTTTGCTTGCATGACAAATCAAGCTGATCGTTCGGTGATTTGCACATTCTTTCAGATCTCCCTTCTTTGGCAATGGTATAAAACAGCTCTGCACCAGTCCTTAGGCCACTCCCTACTATTCCAGATATTGCAACAGAGACGCCAGATCAGGTCAGTACCTTCTTCACCTGTAGCCTTCCACATCTCGGAAGTCAAGTTGTCAAAGCCATGGGACTTGCCATTCTTCAGTTGTTTCATTGCAAGCTCCACTTCTGATCTTAATGGAGGGGCTCCATTTCATCACTTTCCTCCCACTGAGTGTCAACTTGTTCCTGTGCAGCAAACAGCTTGATACTATTATACTGCACCCATCTTTCCTTGATGTATTCATTCTCCGTCAGTGTTTTGCCATTTTCATCATTAATTACATCCAGTCTTGGGGATCTTTTCTTTGTGATTTCTTTCACAATTGCAAATGCTGCCTTGGAGTTGTTCTTGTGACGCTCTATGACTTCACACTACCCCTCGATGTAATTCCTTTTGTCCTCCTTCACACTACTTGTAACCGCCAAGGTTTTTAAAAGTCATTAATCATCCTAATGGAATAAGGGGCCAACTGAATGATAGTGGCTCAATTCGTTAGCAATAATCATCCAGGCTTATCATGTCGTACATGAAATTATAATGAGGGCTCATATTTTATAAGCTCCCTTTTACACGGCGTATGGTTTTCTCTCATTATGTACAAGGCCGTTATCTCTTGTTATCTCTTGTATACCCGCATGCGTTAGTTGTTCACAAATTAATTTGGCAGTTGGACCAGAAAGTGATGTTTCAAAAGTAACGTCGCAGATCATTGAGTATCAAATATACATAAACATAAAACCATACATCCATTTTAACCAAATGAGGGATTACCGCTGCAAGATAAGCGCCGGCGGGCGGCTTTGTCTGGAATTTTGCCCCAAATAACTTTACCACTACACAAAGGAAGACACGTGACGCATTTCTATGCGCAGACACAGACACAGACCCTCACCAATCCCTTTCTCTCTCTCTCTCTCTCTTCTCTTCCCTCCCTCCACTCCCATCCCTCAATGTTTCTTCCTCCCTCTTTCTCTTTCTCTCTCTACCCCTCCCTCCTCTTTCTCTCTCCCTGTCTCTCTCTCTCTCTCTCTCTCAGTGCACCCTCTATCTCCCCCTCTTTCTCACCCTCACCATATCTCTCTCTACCTTTCTTTCTCCCTCTCTCTCTCTCTCTCCCCTATCCCTCTATCTCCCTCCCTCCCTCTTCCCTTTTATCTCTTTCTTTCTTTCTCTCCCTCTCCCTCCCTCCCTCTCCCCTTTCACTCTGTTTCTCTCTGCCCCCCTCCCTTCCCCTTTTCTCTCTCTCTCTCCCTGTCTTTTCTCTTTGTCTCTCTGTCTTTCCTTTCCGCCCCCTCTCTCTTTCCTTCTCTATCCACCCTGTTTTACTCAAAATTGATCGCCTTCATTTGAAGGCGTCCATTGTGCTCAAATGGATGTATAAATATAGATTTAAAAGGCGCATGTTGCTATGTTGAGCAAGCACACCAAATATTAACATTTTGCATTGTAATCTTTAAAGGTCCTATGTCCCATTTGCAGGCCAAACAAATGAAAAGGTTAAATTGGAAAGACAATACTAATTTAGAACTTCCCTAAAAATGAATGGGCTTGAAAATGGCTTTTAGTGGGAAAATAATGACCATTAGCTGTCGAATCGACATAAGTGATTGCAATCACCTAAGGAATAGTCTGATTTTCAGACCCTTTTACCGAATAAGCTTACATTTCCCTTATGTTGTGTTCGCATATGATACTATCGTTTTAACGGTTTTACCAAAATCTGGCACAAATGATTTTGACATTCCATTTCCAAAACAAAATGTTGCTCGGTGAAGCATTTACGGATTATTTCCATCAAAGTTTCATTCTAAAGTACATTACGTTTAGTTTATAAAAACCAAAGAATTATTTTCAGACACCTCATAGTTCGGTCATGATAATCGTTTGTTTTCTGGGACGCACTGTATGATTGAATCATATCCTTACGGAAAATTGATATTTTTCGATAATTTCCACCACTTCTGCACTAGGCTTTCATTTTACATGTCATTGAGATTTGAAATAATTCAACCTCCAAACTCCCAATGTCATTCCTCATGCACATAACCATAACAATAGACGTATTCAAGTTTTGATCAGACATTCTTATAAAGCCAGTGAACTGAATCCCAGCATTTTGAATAGGAGTTCACGCACTATAACAGGCAACATTTTGCCCGACTGTAGGCCAAGAGCATGACACGCAACCCAGTACCCAATCAAACCGATAAGGTCGAACACTTCAGAAGTTCTCACAGTACAGTCATTTCGTGAAAACAACAACAACAACAACAAAACAACAAATAGTAGCGGGAAATGCGTTTATTCCGTGGGGGTACTCAGATTTGGTTTGGACGGTGGTGTGCCGCTCAAGCCTTGAAACCCTTAGAGTCATTTGGGGGATTTTTTTCGAAGTAAAGCCCATATTTCATGGGACCCATGGGGGTTTATTCTAGGTTAGTTTATTGAAAAGTTGATATATTGCCTGGGAAAATAATAAATTAAGAAGAGTTCAAACCAGGACATTTTGTAAGGAAGGCAATATGCCAAATCGCCTATGAAGAAGACTTCCTTATTTTCTTGAGATACATATTCAACGATGTTTCGCAACATTCATAAAATGATTCAAGGTGGTTGTTTGGAGGTCTATATATTGCACCGATAACTAGTGTTTATGCCCTTATTATTTTCAATTTCGATGAAAGTTGATTCGAATCCTTCAATGTGAACTTCCACTCTTGGTTTAAAATTGAACTCGTCATACATGTTAAAAGCAGCCCCACCTCCTCTTGTTGATACATGATCTGCTCGAATCATGGTATGATGTTCTAAATTAAATAAGGGAGGTGAATTTTTATTCAGCAATGTTTATTTATTTATTATTTATTTATTTATTCATGTTTTATTTATCACAATTGATAAAACAGTTGAGGGTAGTCCGATTCAGTTAAAAGAAACTGCTTTACAACGGAGCCTTCCACATGATACAAACAGAAACATATAACATAAAAACAAAACATGAATTAAAACATCAATACAATTCAATATATAACAACATTTATACATTTGAATAAACTATAAATGGAGCGCACGTGGGATGCGCGGCGGGACCCCCGTAGCCAGATTTTTGGAGGTGCCTATTACAGAGAAGAGGAAGTTCTTTAGGGTGTATAGAAGAATTTCAATAAATTCAAAGTATTTATTAAGGGTTCTTGCATTACAGTGTAGGATACTCAATGATGTTCTGCTAATGTGATTGTCAATAAATTGCGATACAAAATGATCTGGAGTATAATATTGACAGTCCAGGGGGGTGTTTCACAAGGACTAAGATCGACTGAAGTTGGACTTGAACTATGGCAGGCCATTCATGCCACTGGTTGCTCTCACCATTGGTCTCTAAAGGGACATCACAAATCTACAGAATTTACATGTTTGACAGTTCATTGTTGAAGAAAAAACAGTTACTTACATTGTAAACTTAAGTAATTTTTAAGACTTGGGCTTATACTACAGTATGCGATTTATGTCCTTAAACAAATCTTGAACCAGATGTAAAATTTGAGGGAAAAAACCTTTACAATCTCATCTTTAGATAATATTTTATACTTTAATAATGAACTATCAAAACAAGTGAATTCTGTAGATTTGTGACCACGATTTGTACGTCCCTTGAGAAACCAATGCCAGGTATGGTAAGAGGAACTAGTGGCATGAACAGCCTGCCATAGTTCAAGTCCAACTTAAGTCGATCTTAGATAGCAGTGTATTAGTTGTATTGTAACGGGTCAAAATTGTACTGTTTTATGTCAATAAGAATAATTCTATATTTAACCATTATTTATCAATAACTAATCAAAAGCTTCACAGGAAGTGAACATGAAGTAGCAGAAAATCTAAATGTTTACAAACTTGATATTTCTCAAAGGGTATGATTCACACATATTCCGATTTAAAGCTATGACACACTTGTCATTTTGGCCTAAACATGACATTCCACATCAATAAGAATGTTTATGACGCGCATACCGGTCACTTGGTCAAAGGTCAGCAACTTCCAATAGAGAGTTTAACTATTATAAAAGGGTGCATAGGATATATATTAGCCAGATTCATTCCTGCACTGCACCCCCATTAATGGGGCGTCAAATTGTTGGAATTCGTATGTTGGAGTCACAAACGAATTTATGTTTATCACTATTGTGTGTGTTTTTCAAACATGTCCTCATTTATATTTAATTGTTTTTACTTTCTTTATTATTCAGGTTTATTGTTCCTTGTAACTTGCACATGAAATAAAACATCTAACCACAACACAAGGAAAGGTGCGGCGTGTCGTCTGTACCTGTTTCCGCGTGTTACAGTATATTATATCATCGCTCGCGCCGGTCAGGGGAGTTTCCTTCGGAAATAGCTTTTACGGTGACTCTGTGAACATATTTTGGCTAAAGGTATATTCTTGAGAGTGATAATATTACAGAAGGGGATAAGCTGTGCAGAATGGAGAAGAGTTTGGGGTATAGTGCTAATATGTGTGTAGAATTACAGTACATAGGTGAAGATAAGATGAAGATGAAATGAAGATGAAAAGTAAACTAGTGAAATCCAAAAGGAATTTCATATTCCTCTTTCCTGGAGGTTGACATAATACATTGGTGTTCACTTACGTAGCAAAACAATAAGATATAAATATAAATCGCCTTTAAATACTGAAAGTAAATACATGAACTATTGCTTGTCCTTTTAGTTAATTTTTTCATCTTTTTAGACAGAGAGCATGGCGACCATATCTGTGGGCGTGGCCCGCGGTTTCGTATCGCCAACCTTAAATTGATACAGTTTGTTGATCAGCGGCCCTCGCCCGCTGGACTGGTTGCCATGCCGGTTGTCAGGGAGGGACCAATAAGTAGCGTCTTCGCTGCTCCGGCGTTTCTTTGCCTGGTCTGGTGGCTGGCGTATTTGGGAATGTCTCGCGCTGCATGATGGCGTGACTTAGTGTTATCATGTGGCGCGGTCGTCCCGCGGTGTGCTAGTTCGCCGGTATCTGGCGGTGGTTCGTCGTTGTGGCGTGGATCGGCATGATGTATGCTAATTTAATTTTTGTATTCCAATTTAACTGCTGCTTGTTTGTATTGTTTGTGTTAAGGCAGAGGTATTGTCATGCCCCCCTTTGAATCCCTAATCTTCTGTCAATCATAATCCAGTTCTTGATGCTGAACGTTGTTCCCTTCTCTATCCCCTTATGTAGTATATAGGCTTACCCATTTTCTCTGTAACTTAAAAGGTAGTAAGTATCGAAGACATTTAATCCTCCTAAATTTAAACGATAATAATAATTTTTAAAACCCTTCTTAAATTATACATTTCTAAGTTTCTTTAAATAATGACCACGTTTAAACACTGTCACCAGCCCCGAGTATGTCTGATAGTCACGCACAAGTGAACATGTACACCCCCCTCATTTTTTCGGTTTTTGCCGACACCCATAACAAATGCACATGCACTCCGACACGCACATGCACGCACCGGACACACAATATTCATCTATACTGGTCGCCATACCAAATTTTACATTTTGATGGCTTTAAATAATATTTTGAATGATCAAATTTATACAGCCCAGAGTCAATATTACACTACAAATGAATTTAATTCAACTTTTAATTCAACGGGACCCAACAATAATCTTCACTGTTTTAGTTTATTAAACATTAATATTCGAAGCTTACAAAAGAATTTCGATAATTTTGAAGAATTTTTATCTATCTTAAACGCATTTCCATTTTCTTTAATAGGAATTACAGAAACCTGGTTACACTCAACTTCTCCTCCAATATTCAATATTGAGAATTATGAATTAGTTCATACAGACCGTAAAAATGGAAAGGGAGGAGGTGTCGCTTTTATACTCGTAATGATGTACAATGTAAAATAAGACATGATATTCAATTTGAAGAAATAGAAACATTATTTTTAGAAATTATTGATGATAAACATAAGAATAAAATCGTTGGGGTTATGTATAGACCACCTAACAATGTAGCCGACACTTTTTTGGATAAGTTAGAATCATGCCTTGAATTCATTTCTAGAGAAAATAAAGATATATATATCATGGGAGACTTTAATATCGATATGTCCTTACCTTATACTGTTCTCGGCCAACGCTTTACTAATTTATTATCTTCATTTTCTTTTAAACCTCTTATTAATAAACCAACTAGGATAACAAACGTAACACATACTATAATCGATAATATTTTCTCAAACGTATTAGATAATAATAAACAGAATGGAATAATATACTATGATATTTCAGACCATTTACCCATATTTACGATATGTCCGAATGATAAACACAAAATTCCCAATAAAGAACATACAACACGACGTAAAGAAACAAAGCGTAATCTAGAATCCTTTAAAATAGACTTGAGTCAAGAAGATTGGTATGATATTTATTTTGAAAGAGATGTGAACAGTTCATATGAAAATTTCATAAACAAACTTCTTGGCCATTATGATAAAAATGTGCCCCTCACAAGAATTAAATCTAATAAAAAGAAAAGTAAACGACCATGGATTACTCAAGGTATACTTAAATCAATATCTACTGAATTCGTTTATATAAAATATCACTTCGATCACCTACAAATAAAAATCAAAATAAATATAAAAAGTACCGTAATAAATTGACTTCAATTATTCGTTTGTCACGTAAATTATACTATTGTAATAAAATTGAAAGTAATAAAGATAATAATCAATCATTATGGCAAACAATTAATGACATTTTAGGGAAGAAAAAGGATACTCCAAATGATATTGAATTTAATGACAATGGGCATCACATTAAAGACCCGAATGATGTTGCTGAGGCATTCAATAAATACTTTACTAATATTGGACCGGATTTAGCTTCTAAAATAATCAATGAAAAGAATGATTTTTGAAATACTTAAATAAAAACGTTAATCAATCCTTATTTTTAATCCAACAAATGTTCAAGAGATTTTAGAAATTGTTCGTTCATTAAAATGCAGTAAATCTAGCGGCTATGATGAATTAAGTGTATCTTTATTACAACAAATAATTCACTTCATAGCTTCCCCGTTATCACATATCTTTAACTTATCTCTTTCCCATGGGATTTTTCCCGACCAACTAAAAATTGCGAAAATAATTCCGATATACAAAAAGACGATCAGTCTAAAATTACAAACTACCGACCAATTTCTTTACTACCAAGCATTTCGAAAATATTAGAAAAAATAGTATATAAACGGTTATATTCTTTCTTAAATATGAATAACTTATTAATTCCTAATCAATATGGATTTAGAGAGAATCACTCTACTGATTATGCTATTCTGCAATTATGTGACAAAATAACTGATTCCCTCTCTAAAAAAGAACACATTGTAGGCGTTTTCATGGACTTATCGAAGGCATTCGATACCATGGACCATCGTATATTAATTCATAAATTAAAAGCATATGGCGTTAGAGGGATTGTACTTTCTTGGTTTGAAGACTATTTGCGTAATAGACAGCAATATGTTATTTTTAAATCTAAAACATCAAATATTTCCACCGTAAAGTGCGGAGTACCACAAGGCTCTATCTTAGGTCCCTTACTTTTTTTAGTATATATGAATGATATTGTTAATGCATCACCACTCCTAACATACGTTTTGTTTGCAGACGATACTAACGTATTTTATTCACATAAAGACTTAAGCATTCTTATTACAACCCTCAATTTAGAATTAAATAAATTATCATTTTGGTTCAAATCCAATAAACTCTCTCTAAATATTAATAAGACTAATTGTATTTATTTCAAAAACATACACTCTAAACATGTACTTCATTATAATATTTTTATAGATGACATGCCCATAATCGAAAAAGAAGTTACAAAATTCTTAGGTGTAATGATTGATTCAAATCTAACTTGGAATAGTCATATTAACAACATTTGCATGTTAGTCTCGAGAGGCATAGGCATTTTATATAAATTAAAATATTATCTATCACAAAAGTCACTATTTATGCTATACAATTCTTTCATTTTGTCATACATATCTTATTGTAACATAGTATGGGGTAATAGTAATAAGATGAAAATTATGTTAATATATCGTCTCCAAAAAAGCACTCCGTCTTTGTACACATTCACATTATTTAGCCCATACTGATCCAATATTTTATAAACTAAAAACATTACAAATCGCTGATATTCACATTTTTCACACTGCAATCTTTATGTATAAATTTTGGATAAATACCATACCTTTGGCATTTCGAAATATTTTTGTTTACAATAGTAATATACATTCATATCCTACACGACACTCATCCGACTTCCATTTAACTAACCCAAAAATTATTATGGCCTATAAATCAATAAGACACCATGGCCCAGATATTTGGAATGATTTACCTGACAATATTAAACACTCTGCATCTCTTTGTTCATTCAAAGCCTCGATGAAAAAATATTTAATATCCAAGTATTCATTAACATTATTAGGGTCTTAACGGTTTTAATTGTTTAAAATAAATTAATTTTAGACGACCAGTCCATGATCAATACGAATCAAACACTTACTTCACCTGCACACACACCCACTTGCACACACTTGCAATATTTTTCACTTTCTTTCCACTTTTTATTTAGATACTTTCTGAAAAAATCTCTATACGTGACACATTATTATCCTAAATTATCCTATAACAGCGTCATGTACCCCCCCCCCTTTCCCGGCTGCTAGCGATTCAAGCTTTTATGCTTATGATAGTTGGCCCCTGCATTTATTTTAATTCTTTGATTATATATGTTATATATGCATTTTTGTGTGTGTATTTCAGTTGTCACTTGATGTAAATCAATTATATTATATACTATTATTGTTATTTAAATGTTTTGTATTTGATTTATTAATAAATGCAGAAACATCTGCTAAAAAAAAAAAAAAAAACTATGGCAATATAGGGAATAAACGCAATATGAGATGGCGAGTGGTATTTCCTGATGCAAAAGTCAGCATAATCGGAAAAAATATTAGCACATTTTGAAGAAGAGTGAAAAAGGAGGAGGAAAATAATTTGATTAGTCGAGTTCACATCTTATTCACCACTCACAACTTCATAGAGACGAGTGCGTTATACAGAAATGGCGGAACCGATTACATGCGAGTTTCAAAACAAGAGCACCGCATTATTCACTAATCAGGAGTCCGAAATTTCAGTTCAAGGGTTGTACGACCTGTTTAAATTATCTTACATTTAATACAAGCATAAAACTAAATATCAATACATCATATTTGACAGATGTTTCGTTGTATACATATTATTTCAGTGTATGGTTACTTAACGTTATACTGCTGCCACGTAGTAGATGTATGGTGCATGTGGGGTTGTTTAATTTGCCCCCCCCCTCCCCTTTCCTTTTCAATTTTAGTAAAGAGAGAATGTTGACACAAAAGGGGCAAAAGAAGAAAAATAAAAGAGAAGGGGAAATATATGATAGGTAAGATAAAACAAACCGACCAGCATTCAAAATAGGCCTGTTTTCGGATAGTGCTTCTACTGATCATGTGGGGTGAATTAAAGAGGAAAAAGGGAATCATTAACAAATTGCATCTCATCTACAAACATGACAACTGATGTACAAGAGAGTTGTGTTAATGAATTGCATTGACATGGAAATATATGAGAATGCGAATAAGCATGACTAGCTCTCTTATCATTACATCACTGTGGAAATGTTTTATGACTCCTGGGGGGTGTTTCATAAAGCTGTTCGTAAGTTACGCACGACTTTACGCACGACTGGAACATGTTCTTGGGTGCTAATCAGATTCTCAATCATTTACATGTAGCACAAGAACATATCACCAGTCGTGCGTAAAGTCGTGCGTAACTTACGAACAGCTTTATGAAACACCCCCCAGAATATAGATCATATTAACCTGATGTTATTGTTGTCATGAAATTGAATGGAGCTGTAACACTTCAGAGTTTATGTTAAGTGAATTCAAAAGACACGTGTTAATTTGCATATTATTAACAACAATGACAACAGTAACAGACATTGTACGTTGTACTAGAAAAATGCATGAATGAGTCACCCACACACAGTGATATAACAAGTGGGAAAGCGAACAAGAACTCTATCATCACGATCATTATACTATGGACGGAAGTATTTAGTAGAGCTAAGTTGCAAGTACGATTGTAAACCTTTTTTTAAAATATAATAATTGTGTCGATTTCTGTTAGATGTGATAAAGAAAAGGAAAAAGCAGAGCAGCACTCGGGGTACGCCTTCTTTGCACACCAGTGCTTCTGATGCGAGTGTGGGGTGAATTAAAATAGAAAATGACACAGTTACAAATTGCGTCTCATTTGCAACCATGATAACAGTAATAGACATTGTACGTTGTACAAGATAAATGCATGAATGAATCACACAGACGTAGTGGTATAACAACAACAAAATTACATCATTGTGAAAATGTTTAATGCATGGCATGTAGAAATTCAGGTCACAGTTACCTGGTGTTAATCCATGACACTAGTTAGTAACATTATACATGTATCATACACGGTAAGAAAATGATACAAATATGTGTAAATGAATCAGTCTGACATAGCAATCATAAATTTGAACGTGAAACAAGCACAAATAATATCTGCCTGGAACTTGCAAAATACTCTACACTCTGATATTAACTCGCTGTACAAGTTAAGCATAGAAGATTTCAAGCCAATGTTACTGCTGTCGTGCAGTTGTTTAGAGTTTTAAAAAGAAATAATATCAATTTTCTTAAAGTTGTATCTTTTTCCGAGGCATGCAGCTCACGTATGGTGTACAATGATAATGTAATGAAAGTCGTACTGATATAGTTTAATGATATGATGTGTATGCAAAAGGGGGAAAGTCGCAATGTTTCCCAGTTATTCCACTGATCAAAGAGAATTTGAAATGATCTTCCTCTCTACCTTTAATAGACGCCATAGAGTAATGTGTAGTGTTTGATAAAGTAAACCAAACAAAATTATAGTCTTCTACATAAGGTAGCCACAGATAATGGATGGAACGTTAGAGGAGGACATTTACATGGTTCCTGAAGAAGAAGAAAAAAAGAAGATTTTATTTGAAATGATTTTTCTCACTACCTTTGTATAAACTATCTACAAGGTAGTGTCCAAAACAAATTACATTTACATGGTTCATGAGAAAATTCAAAAACGATTTAATAAGCCAAGTGCATAACTAAAAGGCATAACAAGTCGTAGGTCGATCTGCTCTTAATAATGCAGTTGACTTTTAGAATTCTATACGTTTACAACAATGTATATAATGTATATTATTGAGACCTCTGATTTAGTATTCGTGTGTTTAGGTTGAACTACATGTAGGCCTATGCAATACATAGTGTAGTTTAAATATATCAGAGATTTTTCGTGGACTTGAGAGGGGAAACAATACATTATGGACAGAACATTTATATTCATACAGAGCATTAATGTGATCAAATCATTCCTTGAATTTGAAGGGTGCGCCACCAAGTAGGCGCCACTTCCCGGCATAGAAGCGTGGTTTCTTTCCCTGCCGGTAAAGGTCCTTGACTTGTTGCGACCACTTCTGTTTTTCTTTTAGATCGGGTAAGGTAAGATCGTCGAGGACAAAGATTTCTTTATCTTTGAACTTATCTCTAGCATTTTTCATTACTTGAACTTTTTCGCGGTAGGATAAGAGCTTTATAAGGATATGGCGGGGCTTCCCATCTGGCTTTCGTCTGTCTCGGTGGGCGTGCTCGACCTTGCTGGTGATTTCGAAATGACTCCTCAACATTTCCTCGGCGATGGCGATGCAGTCCTCGCATTTGTAGTCTGAAACATGTTCGTAGTGCATGGTGAGATTCAGAAGTTTCACCCGACCCCTTCTCTCCATTGAAATCCCCTCCCATTAAAATCAAGATAAATTCTTGCGATAGGTGCATGGTGCATTGTGTAGGGCATGATGTGTGTTTTTTGTTTTGTAATATTCTTTATTGTATTCATTCACAATGATTCAATACATGTTCAAAATATCTTATAAATAACTTATAAAGTACACAATATACACAACTCAAATTATGAAAGAATGAATACATATTATCGTAATAACCCCCTCCCCAAGTAAGAACACAAAACAGTTTGACGAAGCCTAACAACCCCCCCCAAAAAAAAAAAAACAAAAAAACAAACAACATTAAGAAATGTTGCAGACTATCGGTCAAGTGATACATAAATTGAGATCTGGATCCAGGGACAGTCATGATTTTCAGTCTGATACATGAAGATAATATATAGTGGGGTTCAGAATTTGCACCCTTCCACCTTCTGTGACCCCCCACCCCAATCTCTTAGAACAAAATTAGAGTAACTTGTGAAAAGTGATTGTCATAAAGTACTCTTTTTTCCAAGGAATCTTCACAATACATTTAAAATCTAATGGATAACATTGAAAAGAACAACTTCCCTAATGTATGCTCAAATATCCTTCTCTGTATAATGTTGGTTGTCTTGGCAACGGTTTATCATGTCGGTCTCGGCTAATGATAACACGTAGGGCCATGCATCTCAGATTTAACATTGTTAAACGATGCCTTTAAATTCCAACGGCATTTGAAAGATAATACTAATTTAGAACTTCCCTAAAAAAAGGGGGACTTGAAAATGTCCTGAAGTGGGAAAATAACGACTATTAGTTGTCGAATCGACTTAAGTGCTACCAGGTCAGTAAGTAATAGTCTGATTTTCAGACCATTGTACCGAATGGTCGTACGTTTTGTGCTACTCAAAGATTCAATCAGTTTAATTTTGGCCATTACAAGAAGTGGGTTATTGATGTAGACAAATGATCATGAACCATTTACAGCTCATTTTATGTATGTTATTCCCAAAGAAGAAACAAAAGCCAGTCAGTCACTCAATAGTGTCTGACAGTGAAGTCTAGTAAGTAAACGGGTTTCCTTGCATAATTTGAATATTAGGACACTGCTAACGTTTAAATTTCACAGATAGGACATACATGAAATATTTATAATTCCTGCAGAATTTGATGTTGGCTGCAAAAGGGACATAGTATCTTTAATATTCAGGGGAATATTATTCAGGGGTGGGGGTAAATGTCCTGGGGGGTAATTCTCCTAGGGGGTAATTTTCCTCGGGTTGTGGTTGTCCTGGGTCTGCCTCGTTGGTGGGGCTGGACTGTAACACCCATATACCTATGTCAGTCGTTGGAAGTACATTTCCGAACCAATGTGCCAACTGCCAAAATTAATTCCACATCGCATAGTACGTGCATTAGTCCACTGTATGTTCATCCTGCTTTTGTAAATGTATATATGTATTTTTGTCCGCCTTGTACTGCTTTGATTATTCATGGCTCAGTTGTAGAGCAGTGGTCTCGTAACCGGGAGGTCACGTGTTCGAAACCAAATCAATTCGCTATTGCCCTTTGGTAAGGCATTTCTCCTCATTACCAATTACCTTTGGAGAGGACTTAAAATAAAGTTGAGTTCTGGTCAGGCGATTGCGTTGTCAAAGAAACGGTGTGGAATCGATTAGAAAAAGTTGATTACGTAGCATATAAGTATTGGTGTGTACTGCAAGGTTCTGGAGTCTTCAAAATGATAAGAAATTTGGCCCAGTCTTGGTAAAGTAACAAGCACTGTACCCAGAAAGATGTATATGGGACTACACAAGCATGTGGCATAACAATCGGGCTGCATTTGAAGAGCCATGCTTTTCAGGGAACATTTTTTCTCTGATTATCTTTCACACTTGCATAATAACAATGATAACGCTCACAAATTATTTTTCACCTCTCTCCAGAACTCAACTTTCTCTTTAAAGCCGTCGGTCCCCTGTTTGCTTACTTACAAGCATACACATGATTTCTTAGCAGTCAGGCAAAACAAAAAAACCAACCAACCTTCAACAATTTACTTGTTTTTTTTCATTCGTTCTGCTATTATATTGAATGAATAAAGTATGTGACAAAAAAATACATTCGAGACATGTCTCCGGCTATATACCGTGTGAGTCAAAAAAAAGTTTACACCTAGAAAATTGCTAATTACAAAAAAATCATCTATGAACAGTAAATTATCATACATGTTATGAAAGAGTGTTTTATCCCAAATCATTTGGTATCATTTTTGTGTGGTATGTGTTTACGCTTGGATGAACAGGAGGCATTGTTTGCGAGAGTGCGAAAATCGACTTGCGCCAAAGTTGCTTATCTGATGTTTAAATAAAACTATTGGAATTTGGGTATTACATCGGTTTTTGCAGATCCAAATAACATTCCTAACAAAATTAATCATGCCACACATATCAAATATCGAATATCAAATATCAAAGAACATTTGTGCGCGTGTTTGTGTGCGTGTATGACTTTGCTCCTGCAAAAAGCATATGCAATGCATTTCATTTGATACATTCAATTCATTCTCTCACTCCACTAATCCCAACATAATACATGCTGTAGGCATCACTTTGGCGCAAGTCGATTTTTGCACTCTCGCAAACAATGCCTCCTGTTCATCCAAGCGTGAACACATACCACACAAAAATGATACCAAATGATTTGGGATAAAACACTCTTTCATAAGATGTTTAATAATTTACTGTTCATAGATGATATTTAAAGTTTATTATCAATTTTCTAGGTGTAAACTTTTTTTTGACTCACTCGGTACAGTATTCGCTCGTCGTCCTGATTATTGGTTCTAAACAACACAGCCTGCGCATGAGATTCATCCCAACGTTCGAGATGATTGGTCGGTAGCTTATGTAGCGGCTGATGTGGTAGCCCCGCCCCATATTGGTTCTGAGTCGCCAACAACTAGAACACGGTGAGTGGTAGTAGACTGGCTAGCTGATTAGCGTCAGTTTCAGTCAGCATACCTCGGGCTTGGACTTGTATTCTTTGCATCTCTCAGTTATCCTCAGTTTTTAGACGAACTGGTTGGTATCTAACATCTCTACATCTCTACAAGGTAAGACACCTAACCTGCTTGATATTAGAATGCTCCGGATTATTGGAGTGGCTGTATGTTATTAGTACAACGGCCCCTTTTTAATATAATGAAGTAAAGAGTGTATCTGTTTATTATTATACATTTATTCATTAAGTCTTATTTAGTCAGGTTAGCCTTCTGGTGCAAGAAAAATCTCCCTAAAAAACCTCATCATTTAAATACAAAAATGCAAGGCATACTATTCTTAATGTACTAAAATATGATAGTATACACACTGTTATAATCAAACAATCAGTTCACAATTCGATACTAAACTACGTTTATTTGATTTCATGACGACGTTTTGAGGAATCTCGTTGACATACTCTCATTACCATATTCAGAAATTAATTTTTTACAATGGTTTAAGTGTGACTCCAAAAATTGGCCCTTCAAACCTACATTTTATAAATCAGTCTCCAGTGCACTTCGGTTTTACTTCAATTCTATAAGTCGAAGTCGGGTTTTCACTTTCTACACAATTTAGACTGCACCATGTTAAAGTTGAAGTCTGGTTAGACTCGTTTTCAGAAATTGTTTGCGATGGCGATGGTGACAATCTGCTGGCACCAGATTTAAAGAGACGTACATTTACATCAGGAGGAAAATTTTGTAGCGTATCTGAAAGTGGGGGGGGGGGCAGTTTTCTAGATATAGTTTCAATTCAAACGACAGTCAAGTTTCACAAACTTTTAACAGTATTTTTAATACATGTGTTGGAAGAGAGTTCGAAAATGGAATACCATGGATATTAAAAGAGTTCCCGTTTGTCTTTTTGGAGAAACAAAGTTACGCTGACTGTTTCTTGAAATGCTTATGAAAAGGCTATTTGACGCAATAGTAAAAAAAAAAAAGAAAAAGTTGGTTATCCAATGATTCACACCATTGATGAATACGCTTTTTAAAGTCTACTCTTCCCGACATGTGTCCTTGGGCATGAGCAATTAATGAATCTTACAATCTTATTTATGAACATTCCACATTAACTATTTCTGATCTACCTATCCCAAACTGCTGTACCAATCAGAATTACAATTTTCAAATAAATGTTGTATTAGAGTGAAACATAAGATACGCCTTGACTTCAAATTCATGTATTTAATTTTTTTTATACAAAAACTGTAAGCATGCATTTACTTTTGTTTCTAGTAAAATAGAAGATTAGAGATCACTTGTTAAATCCATTCCTAACTATGGGCTTAAATTCTTCTCGTGTCAACTGCATTAAAGCATGGGATGAACTGGACCTGAATATTTGGGGTAGTACTACGTTGTCGAGGTTTAAAACTCTTTGTCGTAAATCTCTTGTTGACAAGATTGTAGTACAAACTGGCTGAATTACCTTTGCTTAGATTTTTTGACATGGCTGATAGATTCTTACCTTCAACACTCCGTGGTCATGGTTATGGTCATGTTTTGACCACGGAGTGTTGAACCATATGGCGTCATCAGCATTTATATACAATTCTCTTTATTTTCTGATTCTTCTTCGTTTTCTACTACTTCTTCTTCTTCTTCTTCTTTCCTTCTAGCTGTGTGTGCGCGAATGTATGTACGTGTATGTTTGTTGATGATTGAATATTCGTATAATTATAAGATTCATTTTATGTATGTATAATTTGCCCCAGGGGTCCTGTTTACAAGCTTTTGCTTCTTTAGGGCTCCTAACCTTTATTACTTTGTATAAGATTACATTTTATCTACGTTTTCTAAATGGTTGAGTAAATGAAATGAAATAAAATGAGATGAAAAATGAACGTATCATTGTCTAACGATGTGTTTCCAGAGGCACTAAGATCTTCTGTTATTACTCTGTTATTGAAGACATCTTCTCTGGACAGAGATGATTTAAGTACTTATTGACCTGTTTCTACTATACAATTTCTGGGAAAATTTATTGAAAAGGCTGGTTTTAAACAAGTATCCGAATTTTTCAATCACATTGGTTTGCTTGATCCTATGCAGTCCGTATACTGAGTCGCACATAATTATTTACTAAAAATGCACTTATTCGTCTGCAGAATGACAAACTTTGTGCCACTGATAACAGTCAAGTTGTCTTCCTATGAATGCTTGACATTTTGTCTGCATTTGACCTGATGGACCATACAACTCTCTCACAAAGGCTGGCCAATCGCTTTTTTCTATTCGATAATTTCCACTCTTGGTTCTAGTCGGACCTTAGCAACAGGTCGTCGAGTAAGGTCCATGTTAAGGTATTATTTTACCAGACGTCCCATATTTTACGGGATGGTCCCGTATGTGGACCATTTGTCAGTGTCCCGTATCGAACCTCCGCGGGACGCAGTTCGTCCCGTGTTTGCTTAATATTGATTGAAAATGGATAATTTCTAAGTTATATGCCAAACTGTAGACCTGCAATACTGCACGAACAAGCAGAAAAGATTCTAAATATTTGCTAGCTTGCTTCGCTCGCTCGCTATTAATGTCTTAAAAAATGGAAATTAACGAGGTATCATTACACAAAGAACATTATTTCTTTATCATGAAAAAGGTTTCAACGTCACATTAATAATGACATAAGCTACCAAAGTTGGGTATCCTTTTTTATTTTATATATGGACTGTATTGAGGGTAGGTTGTTTTTGTTAATACATGACTGCTTCCTGAAACGCTTTACAACTTTTAAACCAGTGTCACCTTTAATGCTGATATCTACTCTAAAGAGGAGGTTGAGTTCTGGGGAGAGGTGAACAATAATTTGTGAGCATTATCATTGTTATTATGCAAGTGATGAAGAACATCAGAGTAAAAATGGCCCCTGAACAGCATGGCTCTTAAAATCCTTCATATTCTAAATATGACAAGTAACAGCTTTTTGTATTCATTGATTTTATTTCTCCAAGCTCCAATTCTTGCTCGTACATAACATAGTTTATACAAAACTGCAACATAATTATAACAAAGATTTTTTAATCATTTGATAAACAAACATACATACAACATAACTCATCGAAAATAATATCGCTAGTGATATTCGTTTGTCTCGCAATGTGGTCAATAAGGAATCTAAAAGATCGCGACGTTTCGTGCGCCGCTGCAACACTTCGTCAGGTGATAAAAACTAATGTAAGCAAGGGTGTTTTATACTCTACGGGAGGACCGGCGCGACGGTCAGTAATTCGATCGATAAATTGGAACAAAACGCACAAGGCCTATTGGCCGACGCACACGGTGCTCGACCAATAAGCAGGCCGCTGGTTCGGCTAATTATGCAAATGCCTAATGGTCGACGCACACGGTGCTCGACCAATCAGCAGGCCGCTGGTTCGGCTCGCCTGCTGGGCGGAAGCAAAGCGAGCTCAACCAATCAACGGGCCGATGTCTCGGCCCGTCTGCTGATTGGAATCGACCGGTGCTGGCCGGCTGGACGGGGAGTGTCATGGCGGCGTATCGTACGCATCCAAAACTCGGGGATATCGATCCCGTTGTCTCTGTTGAAATTATTGGGATTGAGACGGATATTGATAGCTTCTTTTACCCTCCGTGTGTACCAATGCCGTTCCTGGGAAAGGCACTGAACCCCGTCCCAGTCTGGTTGATGCTGGTTATCCCAAGCATGTTCGGCTACGGCTGAGTTGTCAGTTCGGCGGAGCCTGACGTCCCTCTTATGCTCAGTGATTCTTTCCTTTATCGGACCGGCAGTTTCACCGATGTAGGATCTATCACATCCTTTGCAAGGGATGTTGTACACAATGCCGCCCCGTCTTTGTGGAGGAATTGGATCCTTGGGGCGTGTAAGTTGCTGACGTAGGGTGGTATCAGATCTGAAAACCGTTCGAATGCCATGGCTCTCTAGGCGGCGCTTGAGTTGTTGGGAGACACCATCAATGTACGGCAAGACTGTAAATGTCTTGTATACCTTCTGATCCCTGGGTTCCGACGATCTCTTCTTGGTATTGTGTACAAAACGGCGTGGGTAACCGTTGAGACTCAGGGCACTGTGGACACGGGTCCGTTCTTTGCATGGCTGTTGTGGGCTTGTCACAATACGTGAAGCTCTGTCAAATAGACATTTCACTAGACCTCTCTTCACCGATATGGGATGGTGAGAGTCAAACGCTATGTACTGGTCTGTGTGGGTAGGCTTCCTATAGACTGAGGTGGATAGCTTATGGTTGTCATGTCTATGAACTAAAGTGTCTAAGAATGCTATTTTCCCTTCACACTCTATCTCTGATGTGAACTGGATGGTTGGTTCGAGGCTGTTCATATGTTTGAGCAGATTATCTGTTTCAGAGATGGGAACTATGATGAAGGTGTCATCTACATATCTCTTCCAAACACGAGGCATGCAAGAGAGGGGACATGTGTCCAACGCTTCTTCTTCGAAACTCTCCATGTATAGGTTGGCCACGACAGCCGAAACCGGACTGCCCATGGCTGCCCCTTCTGTCTGTTCATAGTATGAACCTTTATACTGTATAAAGGTTCATACTATGATCTCACTTTTCTTTACTTTCCCTTGTCAATGCGGGTAGATCTTTAAAAAAATCCCTATCAGATGCAATTGTAAAACGTTTTTATTTGTCTTTGTCTATTTTTCTTTCTCCTTATCAATAATTTCTCCTCCCTCATTGACTAATCTCTTAATGATGCTTTTTCTTTTTTTATTTGCATGCAACAGCTGACTAAAATATTTTGTGTCTCTTTCCTCACTTTTATAATATGATGCCCAGGATCGAATTTGTATGCCTTTATAAATATATTCATAACTGTCTGCGAGTTCTTTTTTCTTATATTTTAATTCCTTAACTTTATCTTCAGTTACTCCTTGAATAATACTTTGTTCTAAATTTTCTATTTCCTTTTCAAGAAATTCTCTTTTCTCTCTTCGATCTATGGCTAATCTCTTTGAAACGGCTTGTTAAAAGCTCCTTATTTTCATTTTCATATAGTCCCAGAGCAATTTCCTATCTTTAATTTCTAAATTCAGTTCCTCCTTTAATCGGATTATCTTTTCTTTCATCTGTTTAACATATTCTACGTTTGCACAAAGACTGTTGTTAAATTTCCAATAAGATCCATTCTTCTTTTCTATATTCTTTTATGTTTTATCGTAGAGAAACAGACAAATTGCTGAGTGGTCGTGTGCCAAATAAATTATTATATCGCACCTAAAAATCCGCTCTTCCAGAATTTCAAATATGAGCCAATGATCTAATCGACTTTGCATAAATGGATTATTTCTGGTGAAAGTAAATTGTTTTTTCAATGGGTTTCTTTCTCTCCATATATCTACCAAATGTAACTTTTCCCCCAAATCGGTCACTTCCTTACTAAATCTATTTTGAAGACTTTGCTTTGCTTTTCCATTATAATCTAACTCGTAATTTCTAATCAAATTAAAATCTCCCCCTATTATAACATAATTATTACTCTTATTTATCTATTTCAAGCTTCTATGTAGTTCCTGTAACATTTGTATTTAAACTGAGGACCGATTTTTTTTTTTTTTGGCCACATGTTTGTGTAGTCCCATATACATCTTTCTGTGTAAATTACTTATTGCTTTACCAAGACTGGTCCAATTTTCTTATCATTTTGATGACTGACCAGAACCTTACAGTACACACCAATACTTATATGGTCCATGATCAACCTTTTCTGATCGATTTCCGTTTCTTTCACAATGCAATCGCATGACCAGAACTCAACTTTCTCTTTAAGTTTGAAACGAAATTATTGCAGTGCCTCAAATCTGATGATGAATGAAATGTGGGTGACTTTGAAAAATCGGTTCATTTTAAATACTGTAATCATATATGCCAGTCTCTCCTCACACCATAAAACACCTTGTAAATTACATCGATTACACCATTTTCTGTTCATGTAGGATTTGTGGAATTGCCTCTGTTGGAGGAAGGACGCCCTCAAGCATGGGGTCTATACTAAAGCTAATTGCAGCCATCGTTGTGATAGTTAGTGGTGTTCAAACAGTCAGAGTATCAGGTAAGATCACCAACCCGATCTCCCCCTACTTACTGCTAGCCACAGTTGGCCAGGCTGGGCGTGCGGATTCGTGGATTACGCCATATTCGGCTTGCAGCAGGTAGGGGATTGAGATCGCAATATAACATTGAAAAAACGGCTAGATTTTTGACGGGGGGAGGGGGGCATAAGCTACACACTTTACCATTAAAGAGCTGACATGTCTTCAGTATATATATATATATATATATATATATACAGTTAACGAAGAAATGATTCATACACTTACCTGGTTTTTGAAATTTTTAAGTAATTTATGCGAAATTAATTTGTCCAAAATGTTTTTTTTTTTATTGTGACACATCAAAGCTCACATCTAAAAGTACTTAAAAAAGGCCCTAATTAAACCAATCAACCTCTCATTCTTGCGTTACAAAAACAAATTTTAAAACACCCATCAAATTTAAAAAGGGTTTGAATAATTTAATTGTTAATTGTATAATATCTAAATGTTTTTAAATGCTTTTTAAAGTTGTCAACAATTTCAGATGAAAAAGCCAGTCACTCACTCAATAGTGTCTGACAGTGAAGTCTAGCAAGTAAACGGGTTTTCTTGCATAATTTGAATATTAGGACACTGCTAACGTTTAAATTTCACAGATAGGACATACATGACATATTCATAATTCCTGCAAAGTTCTACAGAATTTGATGTTGGCTGCAAAAGGGACATAGTATCTTTAAGAGGACACCAAATTGTCCTCCTAATGACAAGGTCTACTTTAATAATGACTCATTTTTTCACTCCAAATGTACCTCTAATGACGCCTTTAGTAAAATATACATATATATACATATATATATATGTATATATATATATATATATATATATATATATACAGATAACGAAGAAATGATTCATACACTTACCAAGTTAGGGCCCTTATTCAACCAATTCACCTTTCATTCTTGCGTCTAACCCATCAAACTTACAAAGGGTATTAATAATTTAGTTGTTAATTGCATATTATCCACATTAAAAAAATGCTTTTTAAAGTTGTCAACAATTTCAATTTCAGTTTTAGTTTCAGTTTATTGTTTCATATTTCTCATGCATTAAATATTTTGCAATGATTTCACAAAGTCAATGGTCAAATTAAACTTTGATTCTATTAACGTAGACAAAAACAGGAGGTAGGTACCTCATTTCAATTAGTTCGAATGCATTAAATTAAAAGACTGAACTAAGAAGAAGAGTGAAATATGGATGGGCCTTTGGTGAGAGCTATGCTTCTGATTTATAGGCCCCGAAGGGTATTCAATTTTATATTAGTCTTTAACAATAGAGGAAACGAGCAATTGATGCCAATCGTAGTAATATAATTCGTATTTCCAAAATAAGGGCAATGTAAGAGTCACTTTCAATATAATAACGTAACAGATTTACATCAGTTACATAAATTTGTATTACCTGTAGGCTTTGGCAACAATAACAAAAATAACAACATCAGATAAATGATAACAATAAAGTCACGTTAAACTGACGGGATCGAGATGTCATTCGTTCGATGTTTCAAATAAACCATTAGGGCAATGCACTAAAAGCTCTCACCCGAGCGCCCTGGAGCACACGATGAACTTGAAAACGGAACCCTCACGACAAGTCACTACCCCAGCAGCCAGAACACACACTATACATAAACACTACAGCTTCATCAATACAATGTAGAATATTGTCTTACTTGACCAACTATACATACATGTATCATAATACACATACATGTCCTGAAATATATTAATTGAAGACTATCTTGCATAATCACAGTGTGAAACTCATTATAATAATATTGTATGTTAGAAATGATAATTCAGGCTAAATGGTACTGGGAATTACTCTCTCTCTCTCTCTCTCTCTCCCCTCTCTCTCTCTCTTTACATTTCATCCTCTCTCTATCTCTCTCTCCCTCTCTCTGTATTGTTTACCCCTTCTCATTCACTCCCATTTTACTTTGTATCTAACCCTGAAATGAATACATATAGTAAACTATTGTTTGTTAATTAGATATGATATGAACTCTATGTACATGCATGTGTAAACGAGATTCCAGTAAGAGGAAATCATGATATTGTTTGTAAGTTACTAGTGCTATATAATTAGTTCAGACCAAGACTACTTGCTAGTTCTGTGAATATTGTAAGGGGTTTAGAATATAAGTTGTAAAAGATGTTTTCAAGGTCAGTAATTTTGCTGAAAAAAGGAAGTATTGGATCAAAGTGATGCAGATGAGACTCTAAGTTATGAGTTGTATTATTAGAAGCTTTGGTGGTTTGACTGATATCTCAATGTTATAGACTTACTGATCATGGAATTTCATGTTTTTCCTTCTTTCTTGTGATTGAGATAATCTACTCCCCTGAAAACAAGATTTAGCATGCAGAATGATATTCTACTTCACATTTTATGAAGTCGGATATTGAACACAAATGAATACGAAGAAAATGAAAGAATTGTGAAATTCCATGATCAGAATGCATGGAGAGTTGTCCACAAATGACGCCATCAAATTAAATATCGCCCTCTGGTGACAAGTTATTTCTTTAGCTTTAACTTCTTTCTACATTGCCTGATTTTGTTCAATTTTTTCCACTAATCTTATTCAAATCGTTTAAACTTTACAATAAAGGTAACTTAGGATGAAGGTTTTGGTTCTCTTTAAGTCGATTAGACAACTATTGGTCGTGATTTTCCCACTAAAAGCCATTTATTTTCAAGCCCTTTCGTTTTAAGGGAAGTTCTAAATTGGTACTGTCTTTCAAATGCCGTTGGAATTTAACCTTTTTATTTTGTTGGCCTACAATTGGGACATAGTACATTTAAGGTGAAGACTGCCAAATCTGCCATTGTGTTTTTTCTACTTGTTTGTGTTATCTCCCATTGAGTTAGTGTTATATTTCCGTGATCATAGTCATTTATGAATGATATTTGGTATGCATCAACTTGACGTCATGGGTAAACTTCTGGTCGATTTTGTTATCAAGGATTCGTTCACCTTTGCAGAATCCATGCGCGCGTGTACTATTGACTGCGATAGTCGGGGGCGGATCCAGCCGGCGGCAAGGGAGGGGCCTAAAGGGGCCCACTTCGTGCGAAAATTTGAAAATCGTGCCGGTCGATTTTTCGCTCAGTGGGGGTAGTGAGCACAATTTTTTTTTTGGGCACCTGAACATTTTTCCCTCCGGGAAGGGTGAATTTTTTTCCACCCACCCCTTGGGCGCCAGGGGAGGGGGCACATCTTCTTCTTTTTCAAAAAAGGGTGTTTTTACCTGTTTTTTTTTCCTAGGTGAGGGGCCCGGGCCCCCTGGATCCGCCACTGGCGATAGTACAGTGTTGTGTTACTTATGACATTTCTAGCCTTTTCACCAATGTACCTCTGATTGAAGCTATTGATATTTGCGCACTATTGCTTTTCCATAGTGATATTGATACACCTTCTGTTTCCGAAACCGTATTCAAAGAATTGATGTTAGCCGCCACGCGCAACGTTGAATTCAGCTTTAAAGGTAAAGACTAGTTTTGGAAACGCCCCTCTCTCTCAAAAAATGAAATGGAAGCTCTCATTACCAATTATGTGAAAGAATATGTTTTGACTAATACGTGATGATACAAGTTTTGCCGGGAAACCGCCTACTAATTGATATATTGGGTAAATTATTATATCTATTGGGACCAAATAGATATCGCGCACGTGGTCGCGTAGTCCCATATACATCTTTCTGTGTACAGTGCTTGTAACTTAACCAAGACCGGGTCAAATTTCTTATCATTTTGATGATTCCAGAACCTTGCAGTACACACCAATACTTATATGCTAGATGATCAACCTTTTCTGATCGATTTCACAACGTTTCTTCCACAATGCAATCGCATTACCATAACTGGGGGGTGTTTCACAAAGCCATTTTTCAATGACAAATGACAAAAATCAGTGACAAATCTGCTGATAACCAATCAGAGGCAAGGATTTCAGTAGCTTATAACAAAGATTTGTCATTTGTCACTGATGACAAGTTTTGTGAAACGGGGCCCTGGTCTTTATCTTTAACGACGTCATGTATGAACAGATTGACGGTGTTGCTATGGGCTCGGCGTTGGGCCCTATACTCGCGAATATCTTACGGTGTGTTTCCACAGCGATTTCACACGGATCGACACGGCAATAACCACCTCTCAGAGGTGGTCATTATGATAATCCGTATCTCGGTCGACACGAGTCACCAATAAAACGTGTTGCTTGTGTTTCCACAGGAAAGTTACACGGTATTACACGGTATTACACGGGTAATACCGTGTAACTTTTTTCCGTGGAAACACACATTTTGTAGGCTATCACGAAAAGCGTGCATTCGTTGATATTAGCCCTAAACTTGCCCCGTGAGTGTATTATCGCTACGTAGACGACACGTTTGCTATGTTCCAAAGCAGAGCAGCGTGTGAGAACTTTCTTGCACATCTGAATGCCCTCCACCCGTCTCTCAAATACACAATCGAGATTGAATGTGATGGCGCGCTTCCGTTTCTTGATGTACTGGTAGAAAAGTCAGGGCACGGCTTCACTACTTCCGTCTATCGGAAACCTACATTTACAGGTCAGTACACGCGCTGGGACTCTTTCAGTCCTACCCGGTACAAAACCGGTCTCATCAATATCCTCATTGATAGAGCACAGAAAATTTGCTCTCCGTGCAAACTTGCCGCGGAAATCAATCGAGTCATGGATATTCTGCGCGAAAACGGCTATCCTGACCATGCGATTGATTGCTATATGTCACCCGTAAACTAAACAAACAGACAAAGACACGGGCCTTTGGGCCTAACAAATGCCCTGTGTATCTCAAACTCCCGTGGTGAGGTAAAGCTTCCCAAAAATTTGAGAAACAGGTCAAGCAAGCCGTGTGCGTTGCATTTTCTAACGTTGAGCCGCGCGTGGTATTTACCACACATAGAATGATCTCGTCTGTCCGTAAGGATGTACTCCCTATAACGCAAACTAGCAATGTGATTTATGAATTCAAGTGCCGATGTAAAGCTCGGTACATAGGACGTACAACTCAGAGACTGGCAGATCGAGTAAAACAGCACGTTCCTTCCTTCATTCGGAACCGCCAGACCGGCACGCGTTCACAACCGCCGCGCTCATGCAAACAGGGAAAGTCGCGTAAGGCAGATAACGCCAACTCTGCCATCGCTCAGCACTTGATGAACAACCAAGATTGCGCTGAACAATACTGTTCATCTTGGTTCAATGTTCTCAGCCGAGCGAGAAACTTTACTCATCTGCGCATGCTCGAAGCCACATGCATTCAGTTGACGACCCTCTTCTATGCAGACAGAAAGAGATTGTTCGGACACTCGTTTTATTTTAGCGATTATTCCGTAATAACCGGCTGGCAATAAGCCTAATTTACCGTTATCTTAGACAGCCAATCAGAGCTCGTAATATTTCGCGCCTTGTTCTTTTTGGTTTCCGTTTATATTGTTCGATTTCGGCTTTCTGTTCATTCTTGCGTTTCACTCTGATGAGTGCAAGACGGAAAGCTTCAGTAAGTTTACTTATCTCGTATTCCAATCGCATTTTAGACTTTTACTTACCTCAGACAAAATCTAAGCAAAAAACTTACTGAAAAGCATTGTGACATCACACGGTCAATCAAAAGTAATGCGCAATTAACGCGTCGCAATAAATGCGCGCTAATATAATTGTGCGCAGTTTATGATACTGCGTAAGAAAAACATAATTATGCCTGCCAACAAGGTCTTCAAATAATTGGCTTAAGTCTGGTAGGGAGCTGTCTTAAATTCAGGGTAAAATACTTAGCCAAAAGTTTGAATTGAATACCAACATTGGCTAAGTATTTTATCTAAGCCAAATACTAAGTAAAAAGCTTAAATGTTGTAGGTAAGTATTAAATTGAAAACGGGCCAAGGGGCAGAGCCACCGGAAGTTCATGGCTTTCAATTACGTTCAGATGAGCATATTTTGATACCTTATTTGTGACACTGCCAGGTCACTAATTGACGAGGGGTCCGGGAGCCCCCGGAAGCTCAAGGGTTTTAGGCATTAAATTACGGTCAGGACAGTATCAAGGGGCCCGCCTTAGGGCCCTTGGATGGGTCTAGGGGGCAGTGCCCCCGGAAGTTCATTGCTTTCAATTACGTTCAGATGAGCATATTTTGATACCTTATTTGTGACACTGCCAGGTCACTAATTGACGAGGGGTCCAGGAACCCCCCGGAAGCTCAAGGGTTTTAGGCATTAAATTACGGTCAGGTCAGTATCCAGGGGCCCGCCTTAGGGCCCTTGGTTGGGTCCAGGGGGCAGAGCCCCCGGAAGCACAGGGGTTTTAGGTGTTTAATTACGGTCAGATGAGCATTTTTTGATACCTTATTTGTGACACTGGCAGGACACTAATTAGCGTGGGTTCCAGGGGGCCCCCGTAAGCTCAAGGGTTTTAGGCATTAAATTACCGTCAGATGAGCATCCAGGAGCCCGCCTTAGGGCCCTAGGTGGGATCCAAGGGGCAGAGCCTCCTGAAGCTCAGGGGTTTTAGGCATTTAATCACTGTCAGATGAGCCCCTTTTGATACCTCATTATTTTGACACAATGGCAGGTCACTATTCTTTCTCTTTAATATATTTTTCAAAAAAAGTTGGGGGGAGGGATCTTGGGGCCCCCGAGCCCCGCCGCCCCGCCGCCCCGCGCGCCCTGACACGTAGGCCTCTAAATAAGCATATTTCTTGCCTGACTGTAAGGAATTTGTCACTTTCCAACACACACATAAAAGAGTAAAACATTTCCAGAAAGTTAAAAAAAAACAAGGAAAATTTGTAAATCACCGGTATCGAATTAGAAAAAAAAATGTTAAACGAATTTTTATTTTATTTTTTTATTTGGGATGCAACTGCCCCTCTTCCCCCCCCCCAATCTACAACTTGTTGGCGGGAAAATCGCAACTGATCTCCCCTACCGTTCTTCTTTCTATTTGTTTTCCTTTCTCTACTCTTCCCCTTTTCTCTCTTTTAGGTTTGCTGGGGGCAAGGGCCTTCCGGCACTCCTCCCCGATCCAAAATTAATCGCAACTGATCTCCCCTTCTTTTTACCCTTTTTTTTTTCTTCGTCATTTTTTTGTTCCCTTGTAGCTCTCCTCTTTCCCTTTCCTTTCATTCTCTCTTTTGGGCGGGGGCGGAGAAGGGATGGGGGGTTGAGGCAAGGGCCTTTTCGCCCCCTATCCACAACTTGTTGGCGAAAAAAAAAAATGATATCCCCCTTCTTTTCTTTTCTTCTTCCTCTTTTTTCCTTTCTTTTATCTCCTCTTTTCCTTTGTTCTTTTCCCCTTTCTTCCTTCTCTATTATTATTTTTTAATGAGGGGGGGGGGACAACAGCCTGGGAGGCAAGGCCCTTTTGTCCCCCTCCCCCCGATCTCCGTCTTTGTTCCCCTTTTCGTTTCTTTTTCTCTTCTTTCTTTCTTTCTTTCCCTTTCTCTTCTCTTTTCCTTTTCCTTCTTTTCCTTCACTCTCTCTCTTTTTTTTTGCGGGGGGGGGCAAGGCCCGCTCGGCCTTCCCCTGGATCCGCGCCTGATTCATACAACAAGCAATGAAGATACAGAGTGATAAAAATCATCGGCAATGTATTTTTTAAAAAAGTTTAAAGCGATTGTTGAGTGAGTTTTGTTGCAAAAGGCGCTACACAAAATAATTTTTTTGTGAGATAATGAAAAACTGAGTGTCAAATTTAAAAGACTATACAACTTAAATGACAAAATCCTCTTTGTTTGATCCAAACGGTTCAGAGACGGTTGAACTATCCATAAATATAACCATTTCTAATAATTGTGGTGCCCCACAAATATTCGGGAATTTTGAACAAGCCGTTAAACAACAAGATAGCGCCCTATACGTTTTATTCCAGCCAATGCCATTATTGTCTTTTTGTTGCCTTTTTCGTGTTGGTTATAATACGCACAACCAGCCGGCCCATGTATTGATATTATTAATTAAATAATTAATTAACGGTCACCGTATTTTTGTTAAAGTATGCTGAATTCGTATGATCCTATTCGATCTAAATGCACACATTCTGCGGTCTAAAATTACCTTCATAGCAATTTTAGGTTCTTAAAGGGCACTAGAAATGTCATAAATAACAATAAGAGCAAAAACCATGCACTTTGAAGGCATTTGCGGTCTTAAACAAGAACTCAACTATCCCTTTAAATTTACAATTTGTATAACATGAAAAAGGAGAACTAAAATGTAACTTATGATGGCTTTGTAGGATAAAGATGTCACTGATATATATAATAAATTGTTATTGAGCATAGATTATCTACCACAGGGGTAATAGGATATGCAACAAACATGTTAACTTATTGTCGAAATGAGGAAGTCGGAATATAAAAGATTGAGTATATGTTTTAATGATATTTGGAAGAATAAATTCAGTTTCAGTCGTTTTCTAAGTTTAAATATTCTTGTATGAACGTAAAACCAGTGGTAAAGTGTTCCAAATGTTCAATAAAGTATTTTTATTACATTTACAATTTCTAGATAAGACAAGTCGTAATGTTTGTCCTACCTAGCAATAATAACTGTATGCGATTTGCATCCTGACTATTGACATGGAATTATTTGTAACATGTAAATGAAATAAGCTGTAACACGGCACTTAACAAAGAATTATTTATTACATTTTATTACATCACGAAAATGGTCCATTGACAGTCGGAGGGGAAACAAATATATGTATATATATATATATATATATATCTTACTCTGACTTCACACCTATTTTCCTCCGCAAAGGGATCATTGATTGGGTGGTGATATGGACAGTGGATGATGCAATGGATATTGTGATGGTGGACTAAGTAGTGGAGTTATTGATATATAGTGATGGAGATGGTTGACTTATACCCCTCTCTCTCTCTCTCTCTCTCACTCTATGTCAAATTCATATATTTAATCATTAACATCTACTTTTATACTTATAAATTCGTGTAAGTATGTATTAATCTACCAATGCATTTATCAATCTTTTGATTATTTAACTCACTTTCATTGTAGCATTAGATGACGTACATGACGTCTGTCCTCATGTGGCCATGTCATGTCCTTCGATCACTCTGGAGAGCGGTGAGACTGTACAATTGATCCCGAAACCCATGCAAGCCGATCTAGACTGGTTAATATCCAACCTCCCAACAGACCTACCGATTTCTGATGATGTCCGGCGTTACTATTGCACTGTACCAGGTAGTATTTACATTCAAAATCCCCGAAGTGAGGAGGCATGAAAAAAGGGGGAGGCCTCGTTTTTCCGAAGGTTCATAACTCCGAAGTTGAAAAAGGGTTTATTATTCCAGAAATATATGGAAGGTTTATAATTCCGATAAACAGTTCACGATTCTACGTCATTTTCGGAATTACGAATCCTATTTCATTTTGGAAATATGAACCTTTGGAATTACAAACCTTCGGAATATTAAACGAACTATCGGAAATATAAACCTCCGGAATAAACGAATTATCGGAATTACAAACCTCCTCCGGAATAAACAAACTATCGGAATTACAAACCTTCGGAAACACGACATGTAACCGAAAAATAACGCTGTAGCCGAAAAAAATGCATTTGTTTCAATTCATAATTATTTATATGGCACTGAAGAAGAACCATTTTATTATGACACCGATTAGAACTTGTGGATTGCCCTATTACCGTGGCCAGGCATAATATTACCTAAAATGTAATTCATTGAATATAATTACAATTTTATACTCAATAATAGGAGGTGTCGTACTAATTATCGTGGTTAATTCAATTAACTCTCAAACCAACCGTAAAGGATTCGAATCCAACCCTGTCACTAAAACGTGCTTTGGCAAGGCATACTTGTCCCTCGCCACCCAGATGTAAATGGGTTATCTTTTGCAATTGACAACTGTACTATAATTGAAGGGCCACAATGAAAAATAGTATTAATGCTGAAGAGGCTCCTGGATAAACCATGAATATTTCCGATATCACCAAACAGTTCCCATTTCGTTCTTTCCTCCGTTCAAATTGGCTTTTGTCAACTTTTCACAATTCCTTTTCCAGGAAATTTTTGATGCATACTAGAGGCATGTCAACTTCAACTTTCAAATGAACGTGTGACAAATATAAGAAAAGTGTCATTTCAATTATCAAGTATAAATAGTTTACTTAATAATTTATAGACGTGATAAAGCATTATGTACTATGAATTTGTTTTCTTGGAGAAAACTGAATGAAACATTGTTTGGAACTTACTTTCAATAGTTTCTTGAAGGGGCATGTTAACACCTATACGCTAGTTGTGTACAGGCAAAATAGCACATTGTTTAAGCCTGCCTTAAACCCCACCACATGCCCTCTACAATGACAATGTCAATTTTGAAGAAAAAAAATCCAGTACAGGATGAATAACTACATCTAACATTGTATCGAATTTGATTAGATATAAACAAGCCACCTTTGATGTATCGTACGGAAAACCGGGTAGAAACTAAAATAAGTAAGGAAAACAATATGTAGAGGTGTCGTGGTCGAGTGGATACATCACCGGACTGTTGATCATGACCACAAGGTCCGTGGTTCGAGTCCCGCCGTGGCACTAATTTCCTTTGCCAAGACATTGATCTACATTTGCCACACTCAACCCAGGTGATGTAAATGGGTACCGGGCAGGAATTAATTCCTTGAAATGCTAGAGCGCCGTAATGGCAGCCATGCTAAAGCCAGGGTAATAATCGGGAGCGCCAGGAGTGTCAAGTCTGACAGACATGAGTGCTATGCAAGCACCCAATATTATTATTATTATTATTATTATTATAAATAATGATTAGGACAAAAATAAAATGTCGACTGTAATTTAAATATTATCAACCACGCCCACATAAAATCCATTCCCATTTTTATTGGAGCATTTGAATTGATTTGAAAAGGTATTTATTTTTACAAAAAATGGCAGCTCAACAGTTGAACTGAGTGGAATTTACATCATAAAAAATTCAAATAAATGCAATACAAAGTAAATATGATACAATTTAACATTAAGACTTATAAATAATCAAAGAGAAATACATTGTAGCCATAGTAATTATAAAATTAGGTATAAAGTACTACTTAGTATAAAGAGGGAGTTGGGTCCGTGAAATATAATTATATGATATAAGTTTATTTAAAAGCATAGGGATTTGTATCTTAAGTCTTTAAAACTATTTGATAACATGATTGTATTGTTGGTTAACTATAGTATCCAATAAACATCGTGATTTCAGGTATACATTATTAAGCATGTCTGTTCAATATGCGATGTCCAAAATCGAGTAAACTTCATGAATAAACCAGTATTTTTAGTTCACAAGAGACAAGTAAGGAAGGGGATTGGACTATTTTTTATTCATTCAGTCCTGCTCCGCAAGTTCACAAATTTGCCAGTGTTCCTGGTGTTGTACCCATGTTTACTAAGCGGGGGCAACACGTGGTGGAGCTTTGGGAAGGGTCCAGCATCGATTCAGCAAACGTGACACAGAGACTGTACCTTCTGCATAAGTTGCATAATACAAAACCGTCCACACATGACGAATTTACACGTAAAAGGCGGTGAATCCATTTAAGTGTGATATAGATAAGATAAGATAGATAAGATAAGATAGTTCATTGGTCTCCACAATATCTCATTTTACAAAGAGTGTAACAACATATTGAAAAATGATTATAATATATACATGTGAATACAATACTGGTACACACTATTCAGAAAATTGTCCTTCAGTTGAACTTAAGAGATGTAGTGGCCGAGCCTATGGAAAAGCAGAGCTTCTTGTCGATAGGCTCCTTTAACTACAAATGACATAATTAACTAAAGTTAGGTTTATAAAATAAAAATACACGCTAAAACAAGGAAAGGGAGATTACAGGGATATATGAACCAATACTCACAATTAACATGAGTAGTATATGAACAAAGTTGGCATGGCCAAATCGTTATTTACTCATTGTAATCAACAAAAGCATACTGCTTAGAGACAAAAATAGTCAGGAATCAGGAATGACAATATGTATTCAAATAATGGCATTTCAATTTTCTTCTGAATACATGAACACTAACATACCTTTTAATCACAAAATCGAGAGAATTCCCGAACTTGGGACCTGTATATAATCATTAAGGTATTTTGAGCAAAGCGTGTTCTCGTTCTAGGAAGGTGATAGGAAAACGCCTGTCGGGTAGGATAGTCGTGAACTTAATTTCTTTTCTTAAACAAATATGATAGTGCCTGGGGCAGTTACTATTCAGCTGAAACACACATATAATATATGATGTATAAATGTAATTTACTGAAGTTTATTGTGCTACCTACACGTCCCTGCGGCGGTAGCAGTTCTACAGGAGGGGGCTTGAGGGCTCAATGATGATGTGGAATTAATAATTGTTAACCATACCCATCATTTCATATCATACCGTAATCAGCATGGACGGATCACGCATGAGTGAGCAGGTAGCATAATTTGCAATTGGTTAGGCACAAGCCATTTTGTTTTAGGAAATGAAATGAGGCAGTTGAACAAATGCCATTTTGCCATACACATTACAAATTGTGCCTGCTCGGTCCCAGTGTGATTCCTTTTTATGATTATATGGAAGAGGTGTATTTTCAATTATAAATAATTCCATATCCTTTCTTTTCGTTAAAAAAGCAAAATGAACAAAATGTAGCAAAAATTCACTCAGTTTGGACGATTGAGTTTTTGACACTTCTACTTCAGACTGTCTGAAATCGGTTATGAGTGATCATGGTTCTGGTGTCATATAAAGAAGAGGAAATGAGCTTCCAGTGAAGTACAAGCTACTGAAAAATAATTTGGAAATCTTTAGTAATTTACCAACAAACTTGTGTTTTTTTATGAGAGACACTCTGTTTAAAGCTGAACCCCAGGTGACATTTTTGGATGATTTTCCCCCTGATTCAGCAGATGCTAAATCTACAATAATACAATATTGTGATAATGTTTGATGATTGATTTACCTGACTGCTAAGAAAGCATGTATATGCTTGTAAGCAACCAAGCAGGGACCGACGGCTTTAAGTCTCCTCCGAGGGACTTGGTAATGAGGATTAAAGCTTTACCATAGGGCACGAGCGCATTGACTTCGTTTCGAACCCGCGACCTCCCGGTTACGAGTCCATTGCTCTACCACTGAGCCATCGCGCCTTCTCAATTGTGATCCTTATTGCAATTCCCCGTTAGATGAATCATGTAGTTTTATTATGAAGTATAATGGAAAGCGAAAAAGCTAAGTTTAATGTAGTCGTCAGATATAATACAATCTAGCTTTAAAAATATATATAAATCTTCCTAATCCATAACCCAAACAATTTCAACGGCAAAAAGGGGCTTCTGTTACGTCTACATAGAAGAAACGTTAATGTCTAAAACCAATCCATGCAGAACCAGAACAAAAAATGATGAAATTAACATTATACTATTATGGCAACGTAGACGATTGTTTAGCCTAACAACTAAAATGGATAGACTAATTAGGTGACACGGTGAATTGATCCTTAACACAAGCATGTGTTTGCGATCAACTAGACGCAATTTCACGGACCGCAGTAAAGAAATTGCCCCTTTCACCTGATAAAGGTGTCAACTTAAGTTAATTAAACAGCATAATATCTCAGGGTTGCTATATGATAAACGGGAGCGGAATACAATCTAATACAGTACAATAAAGTCATTTCTATAGCGCTCTTACAAACAAACTGTTACAGTGCATGCAGATCCATTATGAACATAATTAGGCATCCAGTGGTGTAGCATGGGTCGAGATATTGAAGGGGCACGGAGGGGGGAATAAACTTACTTGGCGGATGAAGAGCAATTTGAGGTCTTTAATCATAATGATGGGTGTCTGATGGGTTTTATCTACGCCTTACTCGTTCCCCCTCTCCTTTCTCTTGTTTTATTTTCCCCCTTCTTTTTCCACCTTCTTTTTCTATTAAGGGGCACGTGCCCCATGTGCCACCCTGCAGGTACTCCACTCAGGCTCTGTTCTAGACGAAAACCTCCTTGGGGAGGGGATGGGGGTTGTAGAACCCACAAATGTAAAAATCCACCACAAAATTTATAAAATTAACCATAAATGACAAATGTGAAAACATTGCAACCAAAAATGTAAAAATAACAACACATTTAAAAACATTTTGCCTATAAAATTAATGTAAAACTTTCCATTTTTATCGCAAATGTCATCACATCTAAACCGTAAAAGTAATCACCCATTGCTTTTATAATAATGATACTAATTTCTATATTTCTTTTTAATTCTTTCATATGATATTACCACAAAAAAACATGATCAATAAATGACGCACGACTGTTTACAGACATCCTGAAGTGGCTGTGTCGAAAACCCAGATATGGTGCGTCATTTGTCAATTTGAATTGAACTTAGGGCACACCTCCGTCACTTTTGTTGGTTGGGGTGGGGTGGGGGTGGGGGCATCGGTCTAACTTGAAAAACGAAATCATAATTAACAAGGCTACTGTTTAGAGGGATCTAGTGGTCCAGGCGTATCTGTTTCAATTCTTGTCACCCCCTCTTTCCCTTTTTCTCTTTTCTCGCTTTCTTATTTCTTGTTATTTCTTAACCATTGGATGGGACATGAACCCGCGTGTCCCCTGTTTTTACATCACTGTTTTTTATGGATGTATTAGACCTTGGGGTATTCACTTTTCTTATCCATGTTTTTCCCCCTGTGTTATTTCTGTCACCAGCATGCATCTCAAACCCTTGTCTTCATGGAGGCACTTGCGAGGAGACGGAGACAGGATTTACTTGTCTCTGTTTAGATCACTGCCGTGGTGAAAGGTGTGAAGAAGGTAAGTGAGACAGGGGTGGAGGCAGGTAAAGGATTTGTGTACGGGAGGGGGGGGGGGTGGTACCCTTGTCCAACATGGAGATGCATGTACTTGTAAGGAGAGCGAGCATGGCAAGATAAGAGTGCATGCTGCTCAAACCCTTGTCCACATGGAGGCACTTACGAGAAGACGGAGACGGGATTCACTTGTCTCTGTTTAGATCGCTACCTTGGTGGAAGATGTGAAGAAAGTAAGTGAGACAAAGGGAGGTGCATGATTTGTTTTGGTACGAGGGGGGGGGGGAGTACCCTTGTATAACACGGAGATTCCTGTACTTGTGAGGAGAGCGAGCATGGCGAGATATGAAGGCTAGCATGTTTTTTTAATTTTTATTGTGCAAGTGTGGTAAGTGCGACACTGCAAAGACAGATTCAGGTATTTGTAAGCTAGGCGGGGGGCAAACCCTTGTCTACATGGAGGCACTTGTAAGAAGAGCAACTGTCTCTGCTTCGATAACTATCGTGGTAGCTGTGAGGATGGTAAGACAGAGGTAGAAACGGACCAGGGTTTTTTTCTATACGGAGGGGAAGAGGAGGGGGCAAACCCTGGTCAACATCTTTTTCTGCATGGAGGTACTCGGCGAGGAGAGCACAATTGGAATGACTTCTTTTGTTTAGATGGCTCTCTTGATGGAAGCTGTGAGGAGGGTAATTGAGAAAGAGGCATATGCGGAGGTTTTGTTTAAGGGGAGGGCAAACCCTTGATGAACCCTTGTCTACATGCACATGGAGGTCCATTTACTCGTGAGGAGAGCGATTAGGATCTACATGCCTCTGGTTTGAAGACCATCATGGTATACATCGAGGAAAAGTATTGACTAAATATACAAAAGAAGAGGTACGGTCAAACCAGTTTAATAGTGACCACCTCTCTATAAACGTCACCTATCTAGAGTCGCCATGTATTTTGTCTCCCTTGAGGAAGAAAAGTGTGTTATAGAAAGTGCCTAGAAACGCCACCTGTTTAAAGTAGCGAGTATTCCCTTGGATGCCTTTAGTTGACAGGTTTGACTGTATTTGAAATAATCTACTTTTTTGTGTGGTATGATGAACACAATCATTTAAAGATCATCGCCAAATGCGGTCATATGACCCTGTAGATCTCCATGTCTGCGCTATTGTGATCCGTTTCTTCAAGAGTTCCCAGGGGGATTTCACAGGGACTCCAGAAATACGATTTGATGAAGTGCTAAACGAAATTTAATTGTAATCTATATTTTCATGCAGTGAAGTAACCCTAGTGTAACATAATAATGACACCTTTTTCGTTGATTGTGGGCATTTCCCTGCGCTTTGTCCAACGGGAACGCATGTTTCAATTTCACTACATATTTACATCCCATTATTCTTTTTAGCAGATGGCCCTGTAAATATAGGAGGGGTTGATCACAAATCGTCCATCAACTGTTCACTAATTGCATTCACACCAACACAGAACGTGTTCTAATACGACTAAGGTTTGAGTACTTAGTGACTATGATGTAAATATTAGTTGGTCAATTTAGCGCCCTACGCAAAACCAATTTGTATATTCAGGTGTGATGGGAGAGCTGAAAAAATAACGTATTTAAGACACTTAACATCGCCGTAAAGTCTTGTTTAAAGATACCATGTCACTTTTGCAGCCAACATCAAATTCTGTAGAACTTTGCAGGAATTATGAATATGTCATGTATGTCCTATCTGTGAAATTTAAACGTTAGCAGTGTCCTAATATTCAAATTATGCAAGGAAACTCGTTTACTTGCTAGACTTCACTGTCAGACACTATTGAGTGACTGACTGGCTTTTTCTTCTTTGGTAATAACGTACATAAAATGAGCTGTAAAGAGTACATGAGCATTTGTCTACATCAATAACCCACTTCTTGTAATGGCCAAAATTAAACTGATTGAATCTTTGCGCAGCACAAAACGTACGACCATTCGGTACAATGGTCTGAAAAATCAGACTATTACTGACTGTATTGGTATCACTTAAGTCGATTCGACAACTAATAGTCGTTATTTTCCCACTTAAAGACATTTTCAAGCCCCCTTTTAAAGGGAAGTTCTAAATTAGTATTATCTTTCAAATGCCGTTGGAATTTAACCTTTTAATTTTTGGCCTGCAAATGGGACATAGTACCTTTAAAAAAAAAATCCCGGGTCACTAAATGAGTTCCATTTTCTCTCTCCTTTCCCTCAATATATCTGTCTTATTTTGATTGTAAACTGTATAGATGTAACCATCCATTCGTTGAAGCTTCTTGGTGAAAAGATAAATGAAGGAACACTTGCTTTAACGTCCAGCTCTAGTCCAAACACGTACGTGCTGGTACATCAAGATCATTGGAACATGAACGTATCCCAATTGGCATGTCAGTATTTAGGGTTTGAAGGTAAGACATTATCATTATAATCTTAATTGCCCTCCATTTCTGTCTATTATCAGCTATTCTTAAATAGCTGATATTGCTGATTTAATTGTTAGTTGCAAGTTTGTTCAGGCTTTGCAAATATGTGAGGCGTCTCTTTCCAGCAATCTTCCCTGTTAATATATATATATATATACGTATTTTTCTAAATTATCCTTTCTGTATGATTATGTTACCAACAAATTCCATTTGCCTCTTTCTTATTGTGTTGATGTGTGATGGTTTCTGAACACTTATTCATTTGTTATCTTCTCTGATCATGATATATTCATTATCTTTCTCAAGAACCAGGTCTTTATGGCCTTTAATTTTCTCTCAAGCTCTTTGTTTATTGTACAACATTCTCACCCGTAGAGAAAAACTAATATATATATAAATAATGACTGTTATGGCAGGATGTAACGTCCCCGAGAGCCTATACAAATAACTATGCCTCGAATATTAAAGCAGACATTATACATTTTATATACTGTAAAAGGAGTCAAAGAATACATGTGCGACTTACCAATCATGGGGTCCTCACATTTAAAAATTATCATCAAATTTTAGAATTCGACAGTTTGTTTACGCTATCGAGGTCTGTGTTGATAACTTGCAGGTAGTCTTTGAATATTTTTTACGGAGAATTTCACGGGATTTTTAGTGTTCTTGCTGTCCGCAGAATTAATCAAGTCTTGTAATTGATCATCATCAAGAACTTGAAATCTAGGAAGAGTCTCTTCAGCCATTATTGCCTCCTTGGGACATAAAATAAAGTTAAGAAACTAAAATATCGGAGATTACATGTAGGCCTACAATCGAAAATGTAGCGACCAAATCGCACACACACTGTATGGTATCCGCGCTCGCACAAAGAAACGTTTTACTAAACCAATGGGGATCTCGCCAAAATTTATTTATGCGGCCAGTTATTAAGGGCATGCGGTCATTTTTTAAAAGACTATTGACCGGTAGGCGGGCATGAGGTCATTTTTAATAGACTATTGACTGCTAGGCTGGCATGCTGGCATTTTTAAAAGACTATTGACTAGTAGGCGGGCATGGCTAAAATCACGACTCCAATTTCGACCAATCAGATGGCTAGATTTCTAAAGAGAGGTATATAATCAGATATAATGACTTAAAGCTACGGATTTTGGTTTTCATGGTAATGTTCTAATTCTTTTATTACGGAAATCATTTGATTAAAATAATGTACCTCTTGCCGTTGGAATTCTTTCATTTATCTCATGAATACTTTTCCGATCTGATGCTAGAGTGTACCCTAGGTATTTGAAAGTGTGGACTTGCTTCATTCATAGTTGTTTCCCATTATTTTTGAGATTCCATGGGGGTGTTTGAGTCTTTGTACACATATTATCATACACTCTGTTATCTTGTTCTAAAATATAATTATTGTTAATTCATTTTAAGTTATATATTGATGTATTTACTCTTTTTTAAAATTATCAAACACTGGTGTTATAATCAGGAGTATATATATTCTGGTCGAGTTGGAGATTCAAATTCCATTTTATTGTCGATTTTCTCCCTCTTTAACCTGAATCCCTCTCTTATCCTTTCCAGTTTCAAGACTCTTGTTTCGGGAGCCTACGAATTGTATATGTTGTATTTCATCAGAAATTAGTTCTTGGGACACTCGATGAAGTTGATATTTGTTGTGGTTTGCATTTATTTTCTTCAAAATAATATTGTGACTACTCTTGTATCCTACTTTTTACGTCAACTTTATTGAACAAGGAGTATTTGCGACGGTGAGCGGTCCACTGTACGAGTCCTCGTTCGTCGATGCTCCTGCTGAAGCCGAATCAGTGATATGCCCTGCTAATGCCACAAACATCACCGACTGCTGGTACAGTGAGACTAAAGTCGGACGGATAAACGAGAGTGAAACTATTTCCATTGTGTGTTGCCCCGGTGAGTAATAATAACAACTAGCAGGACCCGTGGAAATTCCACGGGATTCTAGGGGGTGGGGTAATTATGTGCTATCAATTTTTTTTATTTTTAAAGATAATTTCATGTCAGATGATATATTTTTAACATTCATTTTTTCTTCTTTCTTGAGACATTGTTTTTTCTTTTCTTTTTTTTCCTTTTTTTTTAAATTTTATTTCTCTTCTTTGTAGAGGCCTACTTTTTATCCTTTTATTCTTTTTCTACTCTTTTTTATTAATATTTAATTCGTTAGAATATCAACCTTTTGTTTGCCGTTTCATGTATTGTTTTGAATTGTTTTTTTGATTTGTACCATGTAATAAAACTTGAAGATAGAAGAAAAAAGTAAAATTAGAAATTTATAAATAAATTGATGCAAACATGTTATATACACTTTAACTTTCGTTTTCACTTTCGTTATTTAAGATTATTGTTTTTCATTCATTCCTATCGTTATTCTCACTATCCCTTTCCCGTCCTCATGCACTCTCGTTTCTTACGAATACTGTTCTCATTTCAGTCCCATTCTCATTTTTGCTATGTTCACACATCTCTAAGTTAATTTAGCTCTACACTGGAAATAATATTAATTCATGCATTCATATATTTTCCATTTTCTGCTTTCTCTCATTACTTTGAATGGCAGTGACATTATTAATACATCATAAATGAAATGAATTTTCAAAGATTTTACAAATGATGTAAAAATTACAACATATTTATTCAAAACTTGTTCCAAATCAAAACATGAATAACAATTGTTTAATTTGGCTTAACATACACTATTAAAACTACATGTTCTATTAAATAAAATTATCATCAAAATGATATTTTGCATGGATGATACAATTAACTTCAAAGGGGTGCATACTTTGATATTCTCCATTGTGACCTGTTTTAAGGAAATGAAAGTTACATACATGTATGAGATTCCAATTGAAATAAGCTTATATAGGTGTAATAAGCATTTGTTTTCTGTTTTGTTTTTAGGTATAATTGAAGTATTTATCGAGGGAAAAAAAAACTATTTTGTTAATTAATCTATCATTATATTTGTTAGAGTTAAATCAATTTAAACACAGGTAGTTCGTCAGTTTCAGTTATTTGGAGTATGTTGAAGTTTCCTGAGTTGATTCGGTCTTGATCGATGTCGTCGAGCCTTGATGCTGTTTTGGCTAAATCAGTGCATCTTTGAAATTTAATAAAATGTTGATTCCACCATGGACCTACTGATTCCACACACATGCCTGTCGAGTAACGGAATTGCCCGGGAGCACTGCATGAACAAACTGTTCGAATTTAGTATGATTTTTTTTTGCTGTGAAAGAAATATACAAATTCTGTGAACCATGTAAAGATACTCATATTCCAAGCTTCTATTTTATTTGTCGATTATTTAAAAATAGATTGAAATAGATTGTGATTCATTAGTACTGAGATCGAAATTGACAGAGTTTCTATACTAATCTGTATGCGCTGTTTAGCCATGAAATGGCGCACCGTAAACAAACTATATGATCTCGATACTTGAGATCTATTTGCGTTATTATTGCTGTGATTTCAATGTAGTTTACATGAAAAGACCAATAAAGCAGAAGCTTGGATTATGATTATGTTGGCATGGACCACAGAATTTGTATAATTATTTTCAAAGTAAAGATTTTACGCGAAAATAGGTCCATGGTTTGCGCCAGTGTGCAGCAAGCGACTCGACTCGAATCGACTGTGTGTGTGACGTGAGCGTAGAATCATCGCATAATACACGTACACGCATGGCCGCCTGGCCTACAAAGCATATCATATAGCAAGATACCTAAGACGGGGTAGGCCCAACCCGTTGTATAGTGCATTTGCTACGCCACATTACGTGGGTTGATCGTCATCTACCGTGTAATCTCTTTGATTACACAGAGGACGGGTGTACGCCTTGCTGCCTCACTCGCGCGGGTTCATTGCCTCCTTGCATGGACAACGCCGGCCGTGCTCTCGTCCGCTCGTCCTCCCGGGACCCCGAAACCACATTTAACGACATCGACGGCGACCACGGGGTCGACGTGGCACCTGGAATACGGGAGCGGGTCCGCGTGGAATTGTGTCACCGTTCCCGCGCAACGGCAAAGGCGAGTACGGTCGAGGAAAGATGTTTTTGATGTCAGAAAAAGCCCCACGACGGTTTTGCGTATTAAAGGTATTACAAAGTTTTGGTACGTGATCATGAATTTGGTTCAAATGAACATATTGGAAGCATATGCGATTTAAAAATATTCAATGATCGTTGTCGCGGTTATAATCGAGTCTAAAGTGATGAAATTGTAAATAATAAACTCTTTATGTTGTATAGCGCCCTCTCAAGACTGATATTACTTTAGCTTTAAACCAATGTTTCTTGACTACAATCGGCCGATTTGCTATTCCCGTTTGGAAATTATATATGGAATATATATGGAATGGAATGGCCTTAGGCGCTATTTGAAATATTTGAAATTTACCGGGAGCACCGGTAAATTTTGATTATTCAATTTGCTCGAAAGCAGAAGTGTTTTAGGGGCTAAATTTTTTAGTGCTTATATAATACATCGACAGGGACATCCAAATATATTTTAAAAAATAAAGAATTACTATCCATCCAATTTCAAAATTTCCCAAAACTTTGCATTACCTTTAATATGTAGATTATAATAATATAAGTAATCATGATAAAATATAATACTAATAATTATAATATTAATACTATTAATTGTAATAATAATACTGATAGAAATAGCAATAATAATAACGATGATGATGATGATAATAATACTAATAATAATGACAGTAATAATAATGATAATATGCTTTGCCTACACAGGGTTGACAGAGAGTAACTTCATCAGTAAAACTTCATCAAAATGAAAACATGTTCTACATGTACAGGGAATCTTAAAAAAACAGAGAGATATTTTGATTGGCGACATCTTTAAAAATGCTCGACCATCCTTAATGAAAATTCATTGATAACCTGCAGTAATATCCCCAAGTGGTCCTTTGAATTTCAAAATAATTCAAGCGAAAAATGCTAACTTACGATCATTCATTTATAAAACGCAGCATTTTCCATCTTTTATTAATATTATTTCTTAATTGAAACCGAAACTTGAGGTTTGATTTCAAATAAAAATAAAAATACAAACATTTAGACAACAATTTTAGCAATAATGTACGCAAAGAAATTGTATAATTTGATACATAAATATATGAATAGCCATGTGCAACAATCAAATCATTAAACATTATTGAATAAATTAATGTAAGCTCATGGGTACAATATTGCATAACGATTTTATTGTTACGAGTCATTGTTACGAGGAAAGTGCATTGAACAGCATCATTGCACAATTAGCGTACACCTGGCGCCTGACCGTTTCGTCGCAAGCTCTCAAATTAACATCAATGATTGGTACAATAGGGGTTAAAAATTAAAATAATATCATTTACACACACATCAATGTAATTTAATTTCTTCGTGTTTGATGCATAACCTAATTTAAATATAAAGTTGAATACGGAATACATTTTTTTTTTCTTTAAAACAATGCCTTGTGTTTCCTACAGTATATTGTTTGTCATAATGATTGAAATATATATGAATAGAAAAAGTACGAAACTCATAATTTACTTCAAAACCTTCTCGAAATAAATTCTTTTGCATCTTGTTATTAAAAAATGTTTTAAATACAGGTTGATGACATTGTCTTAATGGAAATATTTGTCGCGAAAAACAAAAGCGAAATGTGTACGCTTGATTTATATGGGCACTAATGCTATTTAATGTGATCTCTTTGTAAACATTTAAAAAGTTGTACATTTTGAAGAAAGGAAATGTTATCTCTGTAGAATTTACTTCGATTTTATATCCTTATAAAATGTAATTCCTCACCTACGAAATTTGACCGAGGACGGTAAAATGCTGTTTAAGATATCACAATCTCGTTGCATGTTTGTAACACCGCGTATACTGACGGTTTTATGACTAGCTATGGTGTGAAATATAATTTTTACTCTCGTGTTTTATTTGCACTTCTAGGCCTCTGCCGTTTTACTCTGTAATATGCTTTTATTATGTGTTGACTTTATTTCCAACAGTGAACCCGTGTAATATATCTGGTCGACCACTCGGCCTTGAAAGTGGTGCTCTTCCCGATTCGGCTTTCTCTGAATCAACCTGTAACCAGGCGGACGAATGCAGCCGTTTTGGCCGCCTGAACGCTTTGACAGTCTGGGTCGCAAACCCGCCGAACCAATACCAATGGATGCAGGTCCAATTGGAGTCCAGTTATATGGTAACGGCCATAACGACTCAGGGTAGAAATGACCGTGATGAGTGGGTGACGTCATACACTTTTTCGTCTAGTTTTGACAACACGGCTTGGACTGATTATTTGAACGTATACTCTGGATCAGTTGAGGTAGTTCCCAAACTGCGGTTCCTCAATTACATTAAAAAAAAAAAAATTATCTGTGGTATTTGTGTTCAGAGATATACAGTGTGACCTCGTTATAACTCCATGGGACTTTGGACATTTTTTTTGTTATAATACAGCTTTGTTGTGCCATGGCTGCAAAAATACCTTACAAATAAACAAACAAAACAAACAAAAGTTCAAGTTCAAGTTAAAGTTCAAGTTCAAGTTCAAGTTCAAGTTCAAGTCCAAGTTCAAGTTTTATTTCAATTCAAATCCATAAAAAACCATAAGATACAGATTATATACAATACAATAAAACAGAGAACACACACACAAAATGGAAACATGTCTACAAATATACCGGAATTACAAAAAGTTAATCAGCAATATATTACTTAGGAATAAAACCGATTGGATTGTCTTGCTGAAGTAAAAGGTGATATAACAATGTTTTCAAATAACAAGGTCCCACTGTAATTTATATCATATCAAAATAGCAAAATACATACATTCGAAAAAAAGAAGAAAAAAGCTGGCCATGATATTTGTAATTGCCTCTTCTTGACAACAATGTGTGTAGTCAACATTGTATTAATTCACAGACCGTATAGGGTTATGAACTAACGATGATCTGTATTACGAATGAGTTTTCTTTGCAATATTACTTAATGTCATTCTCATTAACTATGTTTTTACAGATATTTCCCGGAAATTATGACCGTGATAGCCATGTGACTCACACGCTTGCTAGGCCGATAGTTGGACGCTCTTTCCGGATCAATCCAAAAACCAATCGCGGTCACATTTCTTTGAGGATGGAACTATATGGGTATGGACCTCTAACTGGTGTCATAGGTAAGTGCAGAGTAACACTGTTACTGAAAGAGAAGGTTTATATATAAATTGATAGGTGCTGAAAAAAATGAAAATGAGATTGTGAGCTTTCCCTCTCTCTGTATGTCAGTTTGAAAGAATATTATAGTAGAATTGTCCCCTGAACTGCATTGCTCTTAAAATGCTCTCGTCATTCTGCAAGAAATTGTCAAAACTTGAACACTCTGGACGAAAAACTTGTGTGCTGTCCCATTCACCCATTTATGTGGGCAATGCATGTGACTTTCAGCATGGTTTAATATTCCTTTTTTTCTTCAAATTTTGATAATTCCAGAACCCCAGAGTATATATCATTTGTTATGTTCTACAAGGCCAACCTTACACAATTCTTCTGGAAAGTTTATGTCATAATGTGATGTTATGGCCAGTTCTGGTCATAATTTTTCAAGAAACAATGCAATGGGTTATCATGGGGAATATGACACCATTTTGGTGTTAGTTGGTAACGGGTGTTATCAATTACACAAATAATTGAGTGTTCAATTAAGACCAACCCTCTATCATTTTCAGGAGAACCGCCCCACCGCAAACTGCACCATCCTCCTGCTATCCGATTTTCGAAGACATGGCAATTATATTAGATATATATGGAAATCTAAACAAACATCATCTTCCCAATTTAGGTTTTGAATAATGATAAGAATAGTACCAACGGGAATTGTAGTGCATTTAATTTTTCTAGTCAGAATAAAATCCCAATCGGCTTCAAATCGTAGACCATCGCACTACTGGCCTGATAATTCATATGACTATTCGGATCCTCGATCATTAAGGTTTAGTACATGTTTGAATTTTTCCTATCAAATGTTGTTGCAAATACCTCCAAAATAGGGTCGTAGTCAGACCGTATAGCGTGCGATGGGTTTAACTCATCCATCATAAATCTCCCTTACCCGAATGCTCTCCGAGCGCGAAGTCAAGCTCAAGAAATTTCCAGGTGGGCCAGCGAATTTCCCTGCGTGCGACATGCTTAAACATGTGAGTCGGTAGTGGCACCTTGTCCTGTGTACGCGAATACTACTCAGAGCACATAGAATCTTCCCGACGTTTTTCAACAGTGGGCCCCGCGTGTTGTGGTAGGGTTTCATTTCTTTAAGATTTCAACGAATACGGTGATAATTTGATCACATTCCGTCAAGCGCGTATAAAAAGATTAATTCAATTTCATCGGCAATTGCCGCAAAGTAACCCTTAAGAATTAATTATTATATTTTCCCTCAAATGGAAATTCTCGTTTGGGTTACGAGATGTCGCGGGTTGAACTCCCGGACAGGCCGGCCCCATCTGTTATAACATGAATATTGTAGGTGATTAAATAATCATCCTCTCACACTCATGCTCAAACAATACAGGAAAATATTGCTAAAAATAGCTCATGTGTACCTATGACAGGTATTTTATTAACACGTGAACAAATCAACATACCTGTATTTCCATAATCATGATAATTATTGATTAACTAAGATTCGTACCATTCCCTAATTACAAATTCCCTTCTTCTTCTTTTTCTTCTCCATTTGTTGTTGTTGTTGTTTTGTTTTGTATTCCTTGCTCGTTTGTTTTTATTAATACATCATATAACATGACAGGGTAGATTTCCGAAAAACATTTAAGGAAAAATATATTGAAAGGACAACCTTGCCTTGCAAATCAGTAGGAAATATAAGAAAGTTAGTTACAAGGTCAGTTAGGTGTCTTCGTCCTTTGTTTGCTTTTTTTGCAGCGTCGCTGAACCTCGATGCGAAATTTGGCTGCACTCCTCCTGTCCTCGGTGAGGGGCTTGGCGTGGAAGATGGTCGCATACCAGACTCTAGTCTGACCTCGTCATCGGTCTATGATTCCCTGCATGCAGCTTACAGAGCAAGGCTGAATGAAGTTAGATCAGGGGCAAGCGACGGTGCATGGCTCCCCAACAGTGCAGACAACAATAAGTGGATTAAGGTTATTTGCTCTAGCATGTCTAAATGCGCGTTGAGATGATTTGAATTAAAAAGTACCCATATCAAGAAAAAAGATTGCAGTGTGTACAGCTAGAATATATAAAAATCAACCTTCTCTTCGTGATAGGCCGCATAGCTCTTTGAAGATTACCAGAAGAAGAACATGTAAAAGGGTTTACCTGGCTTTCTATGGGCCAACTGATTAGAAGTATGAATAAAATAGAGAATAACATACTGTAATATGATATATTTCATGTGTATAAATAAACCTCCGCCATGTTTGCTTAGATATTTGAACACGCCTTCAACGCGCCCGAAGGTCATGTACTATTTTTTTTTCCTATAGTCGCATACACTCTTCGAGTAACAAAATCCAAAAACGCGGATCAGCTTCAAGCATGCGCATTATATTATTGAGTGACGTCATCTCCGCTCTATGTATTCATGTATGTTAATGTATTCATCATTCGGCTAATAATGACGTACAGACGAATCAGTGTCCTTCTATTTGTTTTTATTATAATGAGAACCCAAGCTTGAAGCTGTTGAGTGATCGTGACAATGGAGTTATCTTTGGGATGGTTGTTGTAAGCGTTGGTGTCGGACGGACGTTTGTGTCGTGTTTGATCTCGATCATGCCTACCATGCAGAATCAGGGAGGGACTTATGAATTTACAGGAAGTAATCTTTAACAGAATGTATCGTCTAATTTTATCTGTTTAATCAGTCCATGGTGAATCAAGCCTAAATTTAAAAGCAAAACAACCAGAAAAAGGAAATATTAGAAAGGGGGAGATAAGATGTTAGCTAGGTGATCTACTCCATGTGCACACATCCATGTGTAATACACGATCATCCACTAGTAATACACTTACCGTCCCTCGAACCAGTAAACTGATAGGTGATAGAGTTTTTTCAGTTATTGCCCCCAAAACCTGAAACTCATCACCCCTGTGCTAAAGAGTTGCCATACTCTCACAGTTAGGAATCTACGCACCACAGATATGAATCTCCTCCAAACTCCCAGAGTCATTACCATATACTACGGGGAACGTTCTTTCAGCACCCTGGCACCGTCACTATATTGAATGCACTTCCTCTCCAGCTCCGAGATGCACCCTCCATCAATAGTTCTAAGTTAAGCAGTCTGTAACAGAAACGTAAATGTTTTCCTCCCTACTGTAACTGAACTGCAATTGAAATTACGTTAGTAGTTGAGGATTTTAAAACCACATTATACTTACTCCTTTAATCTTATTTTTTCTTGTTTTCAATTACGTATTATATTTAAACTATTCATGTTTGTCGTACTCTCTTAACTGATGTAATTAAGTTAGTGTAACTATTCAAAATGTTGTCATAGTAAATTATTTTTCTTGTCTTAATCTCCAATTATTCAAGTCACTAATTTTGTCTATGTTATCATAAGATGAAAATAAATGTTAGTTCTCTTGCTATTTGTTAAGCGCATAGAGATGGTAACATATTTTGCGCTATATAAACGTGACATTATTATTATTATCATTATTATTATTATAATTGATATTATAATTATTGTTACTGTTATTAATATCATTACTATTATTATTAATAATGATATAGTATTATTATTACTTTTAATATTATTATCATTATTATTATGATCATTATGATCATTATTATTATTATTGAAAATAATATCGCTAGTGATATTCGTTTGTCTCGCAATGTGGTCAATAATGAATCTAAAAGATCTTATTGACCACATTGCGAGACAAACGAATATCACTAGCGATATTATTTTCGATACTACATCCGCAATGAGTAATATATTTAGCATTATTAATATTATTTCAAGAAGTGTCTAATCACATATTTTATAAATGTAATATTATCCTTATTAAGTACCGTGGGTTGATATACGAAATAATATTGCATGAAACTGAGTTGTTGTGGGCTATTGGATAAGTCACCGTACTCTGAATCACAAGGTACGGGGTTCAAATCCTTGCCGCTCAGCACTCACGTCCTTTGTCATGGCATTAACCTACATTTGCCACACTCGACCCAGGTGAAGGAAATTGGTAGGATTAAATTCCTTGAATGCAGCGAACGATACGGTTGAAGAATAAGAATAATAAGAATAAGAATAATGTTAATAATAATGATAATATGATAATAATAATGATAATAAGAAATAAAATAAAAATGATAACAATAATTTAAAAAAACGAGCTGTTGCTATACGAGAACATCCTCGTATTGTTTATTTTATTATCACTATTATTGTTATAATTATTATTATCATTGTTATTATCATTATTATAATTTTCATTATTATAATTATCATTATTATTTCCTAAATATTATTATCACGATCATCATGTTCGTCATCGTCTTGATTTTGATTTGATTTGATTTTCCATATAATATATCATCAATCATAATGTTTAACATGACGTGTATGGTCACATAAAGTCATACATAGAAAAAGGGGTAGCTATAAGCACACCTTGTGGTGACGTCCTCATCATAAATAATAATTTAAAAATGCACAGTGGAAAGCAAAAGGTCAACAAAGAAAAAAGAGAGAGAGAGAGAGAGAGAGAGAGAGAGAGAGAGGGAGAGTTGAGTTTACCTGGAACATGTCAAGTCTGTAGACACCAACAACTTTGACTCAGATGATTATATTATAAGGTACAAGGATAGATGCTATAAAATAATAGATATAGGTCTATGTACAAATACAGATGTTACAAATAGAGGCATTAAAAGAAGAAGAAAAATGTTTGTAATAAAAAAGTTTAAGGGCTGGTCAGACTCAACCTTCAACGGAAACGAGATTTCCTTTTAAGGTCCACCCTAAATACAACATTAAAGGGCGTACTTTGTTCAAGATATATTGTAAAACAGCATCTGAGGAACTAATACTTTAACAAGCTCTGCTTCTAGTTAGTTCCTCTTTTATCGTGCTATCTATATAATATTTGTCGTTTCATTGTTTATTTTTTGTAATACACTTATTCATTGTATTATGTTTTGCATCAGAAATAAAATCATTTGAATTGAATTACCTTCAATAGAAAATCCCGCTATCGCTATCATTCAAATCTGACCAGCCCTTTCGGTTTGCTCATATTGAAAGCAACATGTATTCAAAAGGTTTCATATTTTTATATATTGCTTGACCTTAGCAATGGTATCAAATGCAAGATAATCTGCCATTGAATATATTAATATATTTTCTTTTGTTCATCATTAAAATCACACAAAGGTCGATCTCGGCGAGGATACTTTGGTAACTGGTGTTATCACACAGGGACGGAACGCACGCAACTCAAAGGTTACGTCATTCCAAATCTCCTACTCAAGGGACAATACAAATTGGACCTTTGCTCTGGAAGAGCAGTGTGGGGTACGAAAAGTGAGTTTCATTTTCGCGCTTCCAGAAAATGCTTATTTCATCTTACTTTTTTATTCATGGTCTTTTATTATTTATATACTTATGTATTTGTTAAATTTCTGTATTGTTTTTGCATGCAATTATTTCCCATATCTACATATATTGACACATCCAAAAGGATGAATTTCCTAGTATGCAAAATTAAAGGATTTAAAAAGTATTGAACAAATATAAAAGTTCCATTAAAATAAATTATTTATATGCTTTGGCGATGAAGTTTCTGTGACATATTGCGCTTCTCATGGAAGAGTTATACCAATGGATTCGAGGCAAGATATTAATCAATATTTGCCATCCTCCACTCAGATGTTAATGGGTACCTGGAAGTTTCCGGGAGTTATATGAATTGCAGGGCCATTGGAAATAGCAGCAGTGATACTGATGAGGCTTTCCTTGGATCATACAAAAATATAGATTAGTATTATTATTATTATTACAATTATTATTATTAGAAATAAACATTCTCAATTGCTTTCGTTCTCTTTCAGACATATGCAGGAAATTTTAATGCTGACACATATGTGACCATACTGTTTCCTGAGCCAGTAACCGCACGGTACGTCACGATTCATCCTGTAACATTCTTTCGGTTTGCGGCTATGAGATTCGAAGTACTTGGTGTTAACAATTGAACCATAACGATTTATCATTAAATTGATTTGTTGTTTTATTTAATTTTATTCATATTCATTTACTCATGTATTTATTTATCTATTAATATATCTATATATGAATTGATTAATTCATTTATTTATTTATTCATTTATTGAAATACTTATTGTGCTATAGCATCTAATTAATGGGTGAGTCGATCAAAATTATAAATGATTTGAGTATAGCGCGCGGTATAGTTTTGTTGTCAGACGATTACACGATTACAGGCGACAGCAAGATTTTTAAAGACAAATAATCTACTATTTAGTTTTTTTAATGGAGACTTTGAACCCATGTTTGTACCTGGTGTTTACCCGATAATAGCTGTATTTGATAACAGAGAGTAGACTCCACTTTTACGATGGAGCGACAATTGAGTCTTAAATGATCAACAATATACGGCGAACTTCAATAAACCCTACTCGTATGGAAAGCTCATCATAAAAAATCTCCCTCATCCGAACGCTCTCTGAGACACGAAGACAAGCTCGAGTAATTTCCCGACGCCGGTAGGACATCGAGTTTCGCTGCTTGCGATTACAAGATTCGTACACACGATTACTGGTAATTTCACCAAGTCTGGTGTAAGCGAATTAAGACGCAATGCACACGGATGCTGCGTTGTTTATGTGTTTTAATCCTCCATGATGAAATGTCTTATTTGGAATGAGTAATGTGCTTGCATGTAGAGCAGGGGAACCCTCCAAGCAGAATTCTGGGATTCCTGATGCCACGAAGGAGAGCTGGTTCATGCAAAAGAACATAGAGATACATGCAGGGGCGTCAATCCTTTTTAAAATGGGGGGACAAAATGGAGTAAAATATGAAGTGGCGCGGACAGGGGGTGTCTTTTAAAGTGCAACGGCTTTGACCTATGGCAGTGACAACTCGAGATATTAATGCTGAATTGTAATTCAGATCATGTCTATCCTAATCTACAAATGAAATACAATTGCAAGTACTGATTATGCATTTCAAAATGTTTTCAGTGTTATCGTTTTAATTTTTCAAATAAAATATACACTTAAAATGTCAGTGCATTACTGTATTGTTGACAGCCCAGGGTAAATAAAGGTCCATAAAAAAATGAACTCACAAACAATAAGCCGTATTCATAACAATAAGTAATTACTAACTAGTAAAAGCTTTAAGTTTAAGTAAAAGCATAAGCTAGATAATTAAAATGTGTAGCTTAAGTGATTGCTAAAAATCACATTCATAACCTTTCACTTTAAATATGATAACACCTGTTTCTTGCCGCGGCTAGCAGCAGCTCCAAAAATAGCGTGTTTTTTGTGAAAATCTCAGCAACACAAAGTATATTTCAGAATTACTCATAAATGTCACATTCAGTTATTATTGTTAGTCATATAAACTGTGGGCTAAATGGGAATATAAGATTCAGAAATATCGACTTTAAAGATTTGTTAATATAATGTTGAAACAACCTCATTAACCCCATTATTGAATTAACAAAATGTTGGATATATTAAATATGTTGATTGTTGTTCTAAACAGATGCAAAGTAAAATGGAAATGCCATAAATAGAGTAGAAAAGGTAATGCGTGTCACCAGACAAAGTGCATTTTATGCCTTAAGGGTAAAAGGTGTAAGGGGGTGAAGACTACTACTTGCTTCATAAAAGTAATATATTTTCATCAATGTACCGAAGTTTGAATTTAAAGTTGAAAATCAACTACAACAATTATAAATAGATCTACTTGGATAAACACTAGATACTGCTGAAATACCACTTTGGTTAATAAGCATTCAAGCATTTACTAATCTAGAAACATTTACTTATAAGAAAGTAGTAACTACTTTGGCTTAAAAATTTGGTATTATTTATTTTTGTTCTCATTTTACTGAAAATCAATCATATTTAACCAATATATGTTTATAATTCAGTCGTAATATAAACTGCTTCCTGAGAAGGGATTGGTAGTGACGCCACCAAGGCGTCTCTAGATGCACGAATGTGTTGACCGCGCCTTACGGGTCGCGCGAGTAGACAAGACGCGATAAATAACGCGGGCGCGCATAGACAGACACCTTTTACGTCACTACCACTCTCTTCTCAGGAAGCAGTTTATATTACGACTGAATTATAAAAATATACTAGTTAAATATGATTGATTTTCAGTAAAATGAGAACAAAATGTAAATAATAGCAAATTGCACAAATTCCATTTTTAGCTTCTCGGACAAACATGATAAAGGTGTGTGCCACGGGCAACGGGACACAGGGTTTGGTCTTACACAGTGCAATACTTGAGCTTCATGTTAGAGGAGGTCAAAAACATGGGGACATTTGATATTGTGTCCCCACCCTTCAAAATTGGGGGGGGGGGCATGTCCTCCTGTCCCCCCATGATTGACGCCCATGGGTAAATATAAAGAGACAAAATTAGGGATTAGCAGACGTCAAACTCACCACCAAAGATGTTGAAACGCTACAGGTACTGTGGAAAACAGCATGAAAAGATGCTCGGAAAATGCTCTGCATTTTGGTGAAGCGTGTGCTAAATGGGGAAAAGAACTACTTCTACATCATGTGCAAAACTAACTTGCCAGAGAAACTCATTAAGTTGATGTCAAAAGGGTGGAAGAAACGGAGTTAAATTTATTTGAACTTGTGACATGCATATGAACTCCCCTCAATGAAAATGAAGCCCTGAACGCCATTGTATGATGTAATGTACAGTAGCACGTTGGATTTCCATCCGATTCGGGAGCACATGGAACGTGCTGCCACGACAGGCAGCCAGTACGTCACTTTCAAGCCAAGGAATGAAGTATACAATTTTAATATACTATTAAAAGGGAAGTCCACCCTGATATTAACTTGGTTTTATTACTGAGAAGCAACAAAATTTGAAGAGCAGGTCAGTTTGGGAAATTCCGATTAAAAATAACAAAGTTATGAATTATTTTAGTTGCAATCAAGCAAACACAAATTGGCAGCTCTGCGATCGACGTATCTTGCGAGCTCCCTACCATTTGCTCTATACTAAAAATATAAAAAAATCGTAAATGTTTATTTTCCTCGAGAAAATTTCCAATGATATATGCACCCTATATAATGGTCATTGCAAATATGTAATCTATTCAACCCCTGTATGGGAAAAAATAGATTCCGTCATCAAGAACGAAGAAAATTAAAGTTTATGACATTTTATGTACGGAGCCAATTTGTGTTTGATTGATCGCAACTTCAAAAAGTCATAACTGTTTTTAAATTCGGAATTTCACTGACCTGCCCCTATCATTTTTGTGCTTTCAATTCATTAAAACCGACTTATTATCAGGGTGACCTCCCCTTTAAACCAGAATGTAGATGTCCAATCAAAGTGGTAGAATCTGAAGGTCAACGAGGAGTACATTTGCAGTGTTAGACAAAAGTTGTTTTTCCCCCTGAATCATTCTGCAAAAAGATTGATATATGGCTGACACATCTGACTTGTGGTGTTTCGGTAGACGTCTACAGCCAGTAGAGTGTACATATATTTTCAAAGGCACCTTGAATTTTAGAATGCAATATACATCTGTGTTTCATGTATCTATTACTACTACTACTACTACTACTACTACTACTACTACTACTACTACTACTACTAATACTACTACACTGTACTACTACTACTACACTGTACAACTACTACTACTACTAATAATAATAATACTACTTCACTGTACTAAAACTACTATTATTAACTTTATTATTTATTTGACCAATCGGAAAACATAAAATGCGTATAATAATCAGATAATACATAGACATTTCATTTTACATGCTCTGTTATCAGTTTTAGGAAAGTGGAAAGGAGAGAGAGAAGGATACCATCTGCTAGTCAGGGGTGACTCGAAAGCATGTCACCCCCAGACTACTACTACTACTACTACTACTACTACTACTACTACTACTACTACTACTACTACACTGTACTACTACTACTACTACTACTACTACTACTACTACTACTACTACTACTACTACTACTTATAATAATGTATTTATATAGCGCATTTTCTTTTTACATGTTCAAATGCGATTTACAATTACTCAATATGATAATGTTTATTGATAATAGAGGATACGATACAGTCATTCTCTGCCAAGTTTTTGAGATTATATTTTGTATTAGATTCTGACCAACGGTAGTTTGTTAGCCAATTGCGTCAGAAAGATCAATTCGGGCCACATTGGTGACGAAGGCAGTTGAATATTTCGAGGGTACAGATTTGGTATTGAGATCAACAGTTTTATTTTCAGAGGTACGTATTGCCAATGCAAATGGACTTTCATGATTTTGTGTAGATTGATTAAATGTTTCTTTGATTGATTGATTGATTGATCGAATTTATTCAATTTCATATCACACAATAAAGAACATAGTTGACAAAGTAAGTACAAAATTATGAAATGAAACAGGAACCTACTGGAAAGCATAGCTTGTTTTTGTAGGTTCCCAACAATATCTGAAATCTAATATAAATATAACGTTTGATTTTTAGAGGTGTCGAGTGGTTTAATCACTTGACTGGGAATGAAAAGGTCGTGGGTTCCACCTCCGGCACGGCAGTTATGTCCTTGAGCAAGACATTTTATCTACATTGCTCCTCTCTACCCAGGTATCAAATGAGTACCCGGTAGGATACAAAGGTCAAAAGGTGACCAGCTGGAATGCTCCTCAGGGAGTGGAGAATGTACACCTTAACATGCGGAATATTAATTGAATCCAATAACCGGGGTAATATTAATATTGTTAGCGCTTCGGTGTGTTATCACTGGTATGAAGCGCTAAAAAGAAACAGTCATTATTATTGTGGTTATTGTTGGTTTCAGACATGCCTTACCAAAATAACACTATGTGTCCAATTATAAAGCAAAGGGCAGTACTATTTGTTTTCAATGTGCCTAAATGTTTGTGCTGCTGCTGAAAGTTATTGCATTGTATATTAGCCCATTATGCTGAAAGTACTGAACTCGACTAATAACTATTTCACTATGCTGAAAATACGGCAGTTGTTAATATTTTATTATGCTTCTAGTAGGTTTTATGATATTATTGGTTATTGATTATTATGCGTGCATTTGATATTCTGTAAATTCAACAATGTTTGCATTTCATAAATGCAATAAGTAGGGCTACATTTAATCATTGGTGGCACTTATTCATTGTTTTCAAAAATTAAACAAAAGGAGAGAGGAGAAGGGAAAGGAATTATCAGAATGGTTTAAGAAAGTTTGAGACAGTGACTTTTGACGTAAGGCTTCAATACCAGATTAAGATGACTAAATTTTGTTCTATTTCATAACTCCGAAAAGTGTTTCTTGTTAGTTATGTGGACTTGGTAATTGCAAATTTCATAATTTTGGGTAGAAATTCTAGAGCCGAACTGTAAAGTGTTTTTGTTGGAGTTAGCATGGATTCACATATTGCAAATCAGCCTATTTCATGATTTATAATTTGAGACGCATTCGTAAATACTTTGATCAGGACAGCATGAAAACTATCATCCATGCATGTATCACCAGTAAACTAAATTACTGTAATAGTTTATTGTATGGATTGCCAGACTCACAAATATCCAAGTTGCAGCGGGTCCAAAATACATGTGCACGACTAATTTGTAGCCTCCCAAAATTCTAAAGGAGCTACACTGGTTGCCAGTTCGCCAGAGAATCATATTTAAAATATTAATGATAGTTTACAAAGCTCTAAATAGTCAAGCTCCTTAGTTATGTTACTGATTTGTTGAATATTAAGTCTCAAACTCATGGTCGTAACCTTCGTAGTACACAATACACAAGACACATTTATGTTGCAAATACCCCCATATAAAACTAAAGTAACCCTCGGAGACCGGTCATTTCTTTGTGCTGCCCCTAGATTATGGAATAGATTACCACTAGAAATAAGGAAAGCCCGATCACTAGAAAACTTTAAATCAAAACTGAAAACTCACTTGTTCATGTAGTATGTATAACACGGCATTTACCAGCTCTTGCAGCGTAGTAGAATATATAGTTATTGCGCTTTACAAATGAATATATTATTATTATTATTATTATTAAACACAAGTTTAAATAAAAATGCTGTGTGTCTAAAGTAACCGAAACTTTAATATTGATATGTCAGGAATGTCACCTAAACATGAACGTATAAGGTAATATGCTTTGTTCGATGAGAGCTGAAGAGTTAAAAATGATTGTATGTGCAAAAGTCAATTCATTCAACTTTGTTAACATGGTTTCAACAAAAGTGGAAGATGCAAGTGGTGAAGCGCCACCTCTTGTCGGAGACAGGACGAAATCAATTTATTTAGACTCAGACGATGTATAATATATCGAAATATCATTGCTATTTTAATTTTTTGAATAGATGTGAAATAAACTAAATTGAAATGAATTGAATCATCTTTATTGCCTCACCTGTTTAGCCTATAAAGGCTTGTTCAGATATGGCGCGCTGAAGCGCCGCAAGAATTAAAGCCGCCATGTAAATGAATGGCAACTGCAGGTCACATAGGACTTGCGGGTATTCACTGAGCAATTTGAAGTGCATTACATTGTACGTCGTTATATACACAATATATAAATATATATATATATATATATATAAAGAGAGAGAGAGGGGGGATATGAAGAGGGCGACATGCAGAAAGCATGGGAGAAAGATAGATAGAGAGAAAGAGAGAGAGGGGGAGATGTGAAGAGGGTGACATGCAGAAAGAGTGGGAGATAGATAGAGAGAGAGAGGGGAGATTTGAAGAGGGTGACATGCAGAAAGAGTGGGAGATAGATAGAGAGAGAGAGAGAGAGGGGGATATGAATAGGGCGACATGCAGAAAGCGTGGGAGAAAGATAGATAGAGAGAGAGAGAAAGAGGGGGGATATGAAGAGGGTGACATGTCAGAAAGAGTGGTATAGATAGAGAGAGAGAGAGAGGGGGATATGAAGATGGTGGCATACAGAAATAGTTGGAGAGAGAGAGAGAGAGAGAGAGAGAGAGAGGAGGATGTGAAGAGGGTGACATGCAGAAAGAGTGGGAGATAGATAGATAGAGAGAGAGAGAGAGGGGATATGAAGATGGTGGCATACAGAAATATTTGGAGAAGAAAGAGAGAGAGAGAGAGGAGGATGTGAAGAGGGTGACATGCAGAAAGAGTGGGAGATAGATAGATAGAGAGAGGGAGAGAGAAAGAGAGAGGGAGATGTGAAGAGGGTGACATGCTGAAAGAGTGGGAGATAGATAGAGAGAGAGAGGGGGGATATGAAGATGGTGGCATACAGAAATAGTTGGAGAAGAAAGAGAGAGAGAGAGAAAGGGGGAATATGAAGAGGGTGACATGCAGAAAGCGTGGGAGAAAGATAGATAGATAGAGAGAGAGAGAGAGAGGGGGGATATGAAGAGGGTGACATGTCAGAAAGAGTGGTAGGTAGATAGATAGAGAGAGAGAGAGAGGGGATATGAAGATGGTGGCATGCAGAAAGAGTGGGAGATAGATAGATATATAGATAGAGAGAGAGAGAGAGAGAGAGAGAGAGAGAGGGAGGGGGCATATATTGAAGAGGAAGAGATTCAGAAGCAGTTTTTCCATGAAAATAAGACATAAAGCGTTTTTTGTTTTAATCTTTCAATTCTTAAATGTTTGGAATGATATGTAGACCCAAATCATTGCTTTGTGACGATTTTCATTCACCTAAAATTTAATTGAAATATAATAAAATAGTTTGAAGAAATCTGGAATCGATCAGATCAGTTTTTCCCAATTTTTATCGTTATTAATGGTCTGTTTTCACCTAAACTTTCAGATGATCTTTAATTGTACATCTAGCATTGAAGTCACTACCTTAGCACCATTTTCTCTTATCTGAACAATGTTCCCAAGTCCCTTTAAAGGTAAAGACCAGATTTGGAAACGCCCCTCTCTCAAAAAATTGAAATGGAAGCTCTCATTACCAATCATGTGAAAGAATATGTTTTTACTAATACGTGATGATACAAATTTTGCCGGGAAAGTCGGAAACCGCCTACTAATTGATATATTTGGTAAATTATTATATCTATTGGGACCAAATAGATATCGCGCACGTGGTCGCGTAGTCCCATATACATCTTTCTGTGTACAGTGCTTGTAACTTTACCAAGACTGGGCCAAATTTCTTATCATTTTGATCATTCCAGAACCTTGCAGTACACACCGATACTTATATGCTAGATGATCAACCTTTTCTGATCGATTCCACAACGTTTCTTTCACAATGCAATCGCATGACCAGAACTGGTCTTTATCTTTAAGGATTTCGAGGCTTGAGCGGCAAGCACACCCCGTCAAACCAAATCTGAGTACCCCCCTCCCGGGAATAAACGAATCTTCCTCTACTATTTGTTGTTGTTGTTGTTTTCACGAAATTACTGGTGTTAATCCATGACACTAGTATAGGTAACATTATACGTGTATCATACATGGTAAGGAAATGATAGATATATGTGTAAATGAATCAGTCTGACATAGCAATCATGAATTTGAACGTGAAACAAGCACAAATAACATCTGCCTGGAACTTGCAAAATACTCTACACTCTATTATTAACTCACTATACAAGTTAAGCATAGAAGATTTCAAGCCAATGTTACTGCTGTCGTGCAGTTGTTTAGAGTTTGAAAACGAAATAATATCAATTTTCTTAAAGTTGTATCTTTTTCCGAGGCATGCAGCTCACGTATGGTGTACAATGATAATGTAATGAAAGTCGTACTGATATAGTTTAATGATATGATGTGTATGCAAAAGGGGGAAAGTCGCAATGTTTCCCAGTTATTCCACTGATCAAAGAGAGTTTGAAATGATCTTCCTCTCTACCTTTAATAGACGCCATTGAGTAATGTGTGGTGTTTGATAAAGTAAACTAAAACAAATTATAGTCTTCTACATAAGGTAGCCAAAGATAATGGTCGGAACTTCATCAACAATGAAAACATTGATCCATCAAAACATCTAAATGTCGATGGAGTGCTTCTATATAAATGCAGGAGGAGCTTCAGCATTAGCCCAAAATCTTACTCAACACATAAATGGGATCACGACTACTAAGATTGCTGTACCACTGAATAGCGCTAATCCTCGAGTTTCTACTCTCCATCCCCCTAGCTCCAACACTAACTCTATCCCTCAACATTACTATGCAGATGTTGCCGCGGTCCGAGTCCAGCCCCTGCCTAGTAACGATCAGATGCGTCCCTGGATACCACCGATGCCTAACATACCTCGCCCACTTGATCGTGATATTCGCTCCACTGAACCATGGCAACAATACCATGAATACATAGGATGCTATTTCTAAGGAGAACGAAACCATAAGAAACAAAACTGTCGCTACGGCCAAGAAATCGAATGCTATTACTGTCATAATCTTGGACATAAAGCCAAATTCTGTACATGGAACAATAACAGTTAGAAAACCGGAAAAGACGACATTGCCGATCAAAGCACAGACTCCTACCTGACTACATTGAATAATCCCTCTGATTCGTATATACATGAATATGATCGTTGTGTCATTATACTGAACCAAAATAAAGGCCTAAGAATCGCCCATCTCAACATTTGTAGTTTATTTGATAAATGGACGAAGTGACATTTCTGACTAATAAACTAAAACTCGATGCATTATGCTTAACAGAAACTTGGTTAACCCCATTTATCGCAGATAGTTCAATAAGTATTGATGGGTACTCTTTATTCCGCCGTGAACGCGCTGACGGTCGCCGTGAAAGGGGGTGTTTGCATTTTCGCTAAAAACTCATTGTCGGTTAATGAACGGACAGACTTTAATGATGATAATACTGTCGAAAATGTATGGGTGGACATAAAATTAAAGCACCATCTTCTAAAAACGTACTTAAATGTTGTCTATACAGACCTCCAGATGCAACCAAAGACTATTTTGAAAGAGTGATTGATATTTTTTAAAAGGCTTCATCTGAATCGAAATAAATGTTAATTCTTGGAGATCTAAATATTGATTATACTATATATATATATATATATATATATATATATATATTATATTAAAGATAAAAATAACCCTGCTAATTTCATTGAATACCTCTTTGCCTTGACCCAAATGATAGACAAACCCACACGGGTGACACCCTCTTCGTCCAAATGTATTGATCATAAAAAATTATATTAACCTTTATATCCCGCATACTAATAAACTTGCAATATGATTGGTCTAAACGAGGTCACATGATCAATGATAGATTTACCATCACTTCATGGCCGTGAGCTCAGTACTATCACCCTGTGATAGTACTTTTGTACAGTACGATAGTACGAAAGCAATCGATAGAAACACTACCGATATCTGCTGAAGCTAAACTGGCTGCAGAATCAGAACGCCGCGAGCGAAAACCTAGTTCTTTTAATTATGTAAAATTCACTTTAAGTTTAAATAGACCTTATTGCCGATGTGGGATATCAAGCAAATATCAGCCTCCTTTACTCGGGCAATGGATACAAACTATCATCGCCGAGGTGATCTCGGGGCTACTATCATCACGAGCCGCAGGCGAGGGATGATAGTAGCCCCGAGATCACCGAGGCGATGATAGTTTGTACCATTACCCTCGCAGTCGGTTAATATTTGCTTACTATGCCTGAAAAAAACATATGATTAGTGACGATGCTAAAATTAGTATTAGTGATCATTACCTAATATTCCCTTGTGTATGTTTTCAAGGCACCATTAATGAGCATAACAACCAAACGGTCTCGTAATTTCAAATCCTTTGATGAAAATAATTTTCTTGAATCCATCAAGAATTCAGATGTTCTCAGTAAAAGTGACTGCCAGCACCGATCCGTAATTGATGCTTGGAATTAATGGAAAGATAATAATAATAATAATAATATTGGGTCCTTGTATAGCGCTCATATCTGTCAGAATTGATACTCAAGGCGCTTTTATTAATATTTGTAATAAATGTGCTCCAGTGAAATCAACCCGAGTAACAAATAAAACATGTCCTTGGATTACACCTGATACTGTCAACATGATTTATAAAAGAGATTATTTAAAGGCTAAATCTGATTCATTGCAATCAAATGAAATGCATAAAGAATATCGCAAATTGAGAATCATATTACTGGTCTTATAAATGAAAATAAACATAGGCATTTTAATTATATCACAAATAAGTACAACGCAGACTCGAAAAAACTGTGGAAAGAATTACAAAATGTAACACACCAGAATAATCAAACAAATAGCTGCAACTTTGACTGCAATGATATCAATGATTACTTCATTGATATTGGCAAAGAAATTTCCAAAAGTTTTGTTCACAACAATAATATGGATTGAAAACACCCTAAATGAATTCATACTTTAAGAATTAAAGAAATTCAAGCTTCTAAAATGTTGAACTATCTAAATTGTCTTGATAACAGTAGTCATCTTGATATATTATATTTCGATACCAAATTACTCAGGCTTGCAACTCCCCTTATATCCGAATCTTTATGTTCGATTTTAAATGCTAGCCTCAAGTCAGGTGTTATACCTAGTGACTGGAAGATTGCCCGCACTACCCTGTATAAAACGGAAAAGGTAATAAAGATGACATTACTAATTATCGCCCTATTTCCGTAGTTTGCCACGTATCTAAACTGATAGAGAAGGAAGTTCAGTTACATTTACTTAACTATCTAAAAGAACATGATATGATAAATGTAGACCAGTATGCATTTTTCCCTCATCATTCTACAATTACCTGCCTTCACCGTGTAATTGACAATTTTCATGAATCCCTTAATAATAAGGAATTTATTGGGTCATGCTTTCTTGACATATCCAAATGTTTTGACTGCGTTTATCATGATTTGCTCTTATTTAAACTAGAGAAATATGGCATATATGATAAAGAGTTGAAATGGTTTTCAAATTATATTACTGGAAGAAAACAACTAGTTTGTTCCAAGGGTAAGAACTCAGCTATAAAGGAATTATGAGTTGGGGTACCACAGGGTAGTGTACTTGCTCCTGTCCTCTTTCTATTATTTATCAATGATATATCTGAAGGTCTTAATAATGCAGTATGCTCTACCTATGCTGACGATGTAGTTATCTATGGTACTGGTGATAATATTCATTATGTTACCCTTAATTTACAAAATACAGTGAATTTTTTAAATAGTTGGTATAAAAGGAACCGTCTTAAGATAAATATAAGTAAAACCAAAACAATATTAATTACGACTAAGTCATCAGAATGTCTTAACATTTACATTGACCATGAACTCATCGAACAAGTACATTCTATTAGGTATTTATGTATTTTTATTCATGAAAACCTGAAATGGAATGATTATTTAAGACAGTTATGTAAGTCAGTTACATACAAGATTTATTACCTTCGAAAATTAGGAAAATTCTTAAACATGACATTGTTGAATACTTTATATAAATCTACTATTCAACCTTGTCTTGAAAATGGTGTCTCAGTTTGGGGTAACTGTCCTAATAAATTGAAATTACCCTATTGAGACTCCAAAAAAGGGCAGCTCGTCATGTAACAAGTAATTACGATTACACTAATACTTCTGGTCTTGACCTGATGAAAAATCTGTCTTGGCAAACAATTGAGGATCGACGTGATTATTTTCTATCTACACTGATGTACCAATGTGTTCACGGTCTTGCCCCATCCCGATTATGCAATGAGATTGAAATGTATTTCGATGGACATGGACTGAATACGCGTAAAACCAAACATTCAACTTCATTGTCAGTCTTTAAAATATTTCGATGCTAAAGTATGGAATCTATTACCCAATAACTTTCAAAATGCTCAGTCTCTGGATATTTTCAAATTATTGTACACAAAAAATCAAAATCGAATCCATTGTAATGACCCCCAACCTCTAAGCTGAAACCTTACATTTGCGTACATTTATATGACTATATTTATGTTATTTTAACTTCTACTTGATATTGTTATATGTAGCCACCATTCATATTTATAATGAACTATAGAACATAGCCTTCAAAGTATAACATGTCTTTTTAACGTCTAGCTCTTCACCTGTATTTATCACGTTTTTCAAACATTTTGGCGTATGTTATGTTTTTCATCGTATCAGTAAGCTTTTGGGAATATATCCTCGGACCTAATACTTCGCTGTGACTTCTGTATTCTACCATCTTAAGTGATCTAAATTTTTTGGGTTTCGACCCTTCTGCTATATTTTCTTGCCATAGTCCCACTCATGGTCGGACACGCAGGAGCAGTACGGACGAACAAGTACAAGGGAAAACCAGGTACACCTACTTTTAAGTATAAATTGCCGAGTGGTCTGAACATAAAATGTATAACTTACGCTCTTGATTTGATCAGAAAGGCCCATAAGAGTGTACCTGAAGGTCTAGCCCCAGCAGATTTTGTGCTAGGGGAACTTACAACGATTCACCCACATCTCAATCTTGAAATTTGTCGCCATTTTGTTGCCACCCGAGAAGTTACGGAATTTCCCGAAGATCTTCAAGCAACGTCACCAACATCACCTGTACTATATAACTCTACCCGTGATGAGTCATTCATCAATTTGTCTGATGACGCAACAAAGGAATGCCAATTGTGTGGATTAAAATGTAATGAGAAAGAACGCATTTGCATGAAGTATAAATGCATAAATCAACGAATCGACCAGCTGTCATTGTATCTTGGTAAGGTCCAACATGCAGTTGAAGCCCTTCTCGATGCTCCTAAGAATTTTAAGACCAACCCCTTCCCTGAGAAGCAGCGGAGAACCCCACCACCCGCCCAGAAGTCAGATCGTCAACAAGATCAAATATCATCGCCCGTTTGTCAGTCTCAATACATGTATCCACCGCAACCCCCTCCTCCTCATCAACGTATGCAGTTTGCCCTGCCCACTTCAGAATTCCCAGCACCCCTCCCTCAACGTAGATTGAACCCACAACTGGACCCATTCCGTTACCAGCCGCCTTTACAACCCCCTTCGCGTCCCATGCACCCACCTCTGAATGAACCGACGATCAACCACCATCCTCCCAGACCATCTACATTTTTTTTAACCATAACGTCTACCAGAATCAAGGTTTCGCATGTTTCCCCTCTCCGTACAACCAGAGCTAACGCCGCTCCTACGCTTTGGTAGCAGCCCCGCCCACCTCTTACAATTACGCTCCAGCGAGCTGCACTTATTGCGGCGAGCTGAACCATCGTGAACATAAATGCAAACATGGTGTTCAGCTTCAATGCCGACGATGGTTACAATAAAGAGCATAAAGAAAAAATGTGCCATTACTAGGTTGCAGGCCAGGAAGAGTGTGCCTTTGAAACCGAAGTATCTTTGAAGCAAAGTGACTTACTCTCATTCCCTAATTAATATGACAAGTGTGCTAATAAACTCTCTAAACTCAAATGATTAAAAATTGGTCATCTGAATGTTCCAAGTCTTCATGGGAAGATAGATGAAATTCGTTTTCTGATCTCTAAGATCAATCTTGATATTTTATGTCTTACGGAGACATGGTTGCATGACATGGTAGATGATAGTTATCACTTAATAAGAAGAGACAGGAATAATAACACTAGAGGAGGTGGCGTCTGTATATATGTTCGTAATACGATAGTTTTTTCAGAAAGATATAACTTGTTAAGTAAAAGCTTAGAGGCTACCAGGATTAAATTATCATTGAAGTCTTATAAACTTATCGTTGGGTGTTTGTATAGACCACCGAATTCTGACTCTTCTTATTTTGATGATATGCTGGATATTTTTGAGAAAGTAGCATCTGAAGACAAGGACCTAGTTATACTGGGTGATCTTAATTATGATTATAAGTTTGATGCAAGTGATAATCCTATTAATATGATTGAAAATCTCTTCTCATTAACGCAGGGTTACAGGCACCTCTTCTAAATGTTTAGACCATATTCTTACTTCTGCACCAGATAAGCATATAACAAATGACGCAGCAAAGATATCCCTAAGTGATCATTACTTTATAAACACATGTCTTAATGTCAACAAGACTTCTAAGAATATTCATAATGTAATACGCTTTAGAGACTTTAAGAGTTTTAATGAGAATGCTTTTATTGATGATTTAATATATTCTGAAACACTCAATAATAACTGTACTTCTTGTATTCCCCTACGAGAAAAGTGGGTTGAATGCAAACAGGCTTTTTTGACTTGTTGTAACAAACATGCTCCTGTAAAAGAATGTCGGGTTAAAACTAGGCACTGTCCATGGATGAATTCTAATATTATCAAACTCATTTATAAAACACACTACTTAAAAAGAAAATATGATACACTAAAATTTCCATATCTATTGCCTGAATATCGAAATCTCAGGAATTCCGTCACCAAGCTCATACGAAATGAAAAGAGAAAATATTTTGACTCAGTATCTGAGAGGAACATGTACAGTAATGATATAGTAAGAAGTTATGGAAGGAATTAAGCAAAAATTACTGGAAGGGGGAAAAAAGACTTTTTTTACCATCTGATTTCGACAGTAATAGATTAAACGATTACTTTGTAAATATTGGTAAACGGATTTCAGAAACTTTCAGTAATCATGGTTTATCATGGAACCACCCTGAAAGTATTCACACTTTTGTCTTAAAACCAATCAGTCACGGGAGAACTACAAATAATCTCTCTCTACTGTCGAAAGAGAGTAGCCTTGATATTTTAGAATTCGATAGAAAATTACATTAAATATCAGCTCCTTATATTAATATTTCTCTTCACTATCTTTTTAATGAAAGTTTAAATTGTGGATTTTTACCTGATGATTGGAAACTGGCTAGAACTACGCCTGTTTATAAAGGTGAAGGTGAAGGTGAAGAATGATATTTCAAATTATAGACCCATCTCAGTCGTATGTCATATTGCTAAATTGCTTGAAAAGGAAGTTCAGTCTCAGTTTTTAACTTACTTGCAGACCAATTATCTTATTAGTGTTGACCAATATGCTTTCTTGCCAAATCATTCAACTAATACATGTTTACATAGAGTCATTGATGATTGGTATGAATCTTGTAATGAAAAGGAAAAAGTTGGTGCATGTTTTCTTGATATTTCAAAATGTTTTGATTGTATTGACCATGAACTTTTGTTGCACAAATTGAATAAGTATGGTATTTTAAATACTGAACTTAAATGGTTTTCTAGTTTGTTATCAAATAGGAAACAAGCAGTTTATTGTCATGGTAAACTATCCGAAACAAAGGACATTACTATAGGAATTCCTCAGGGAGTATTTTAGGCCCCTCCCTTTTTCTTGTTTTTATAAATGATATAACTGATTGTTTACGGTTAAGTACATGTAATATATACGCTGATGGTGTTGTCTTATATGTTTCTGATGCGGATATTAGTATCATTACATCTAAGCTCCATGCAGATTTATATACTATAAATGAATGGTATTGTAAAAATAGATACAAGTAAGAAGTATCAGATATTTAGGAATTGAAATTGATGACAGATTATCTTGGGATATCCACCTTAAATCTCTTAGCAAATCGTTAAGTTATAAGATTTTAACTTTAAGAAAGCTCAGTAAGTTTCTAAGCTCTTCCATCTTGAATAAAACATACAAATGTACCATACAGCCAATCTTTGATTATTCTTGCTCCGTATGGGAACTGTTCTTTACGAAACAGAAATATACTTTGACTACAGAAAAGAGCTGCACGTATTGTTGTAGGGAATTTTGATTATGATGTAAATAGCTTGAATATAATGAATTCATTGAAATGGCAATCCATTGATACTAGACGTGACTATTTTTAGCATGTACTATGTACAACTGTATTCATGGAAAAGCCCCGGTACGATTGTGCAATGAAGTGGAAATGGTTTTTGACAGACATGGTTTTAACACTAGACTTGCCAATACGTTGAATGTTGTTTTACCCAAGCCTACTCTTGAATGTTTTAAGAATTGTTTTAGATACGCTGGTGGTAAAATCTTGAATAGTTTACCTTATGTTCTTCAAAATGCTTAATCTGTCGATGTCTTTAAACGTATGTACAAGGTCAAATTTTTTAAACCTGTGTGATACAATGCCTATTCATATACTGCTCTTGACATGGCTTATTTCTCTCTCTCTCCCCCTCTCCCTCTCCCTCTTCCTTCTCTTTCTTTCTTTTTCTCTTTCCTTAATTACTTTCTACCAATTTCCTTATATCTTTTCTCCTATTCTAATCTTTTTGGTGATATTTTAACGCCTTTTGAGTGATTTGATGTTTTTCCGCTGTTAATTTGAATTATTACATTGTCGTTTTTTTTAGTTTTTTTTTTACTACTTCTAATGCGTATTATTCTTATACATTAGTTTTAACTGTTTTTACCTTTGCCTGTGAGCTTTGGTGATTTTCATTATTTATATTTCCGTGTATTACAGTTTTTATTCTGTTCAGGACCCGGATGTAAAACAGATTTTGTATCTACAATGTATATCTGATTCTTGTAATCCTGATTAAATATATTTCAATTAAATAATAATTTTTGTTAAGGCCTTGAATTGTTATGTTACCATTTTTTGTATTACTTTGATCTATTCTGAATTTTACTTTGTTATACTTTGTTATTATTACTACTTTTTAAATTATGATTTTAATACCAGGTCCAATATGCAAAACAGATTTATTTCTGATCTTGTGTACCTGTATAAATATGTATAGATAAATAAATAAATAGTGTAATAATAATTTTAATTTATAGCTTTCTATGCGAGTTACAAAGTAGTACTTAAAGAGGAGGACATTTACATGGCTCCTGAAGAAAAACGATTTTCTTGAAATGATATTTCTCTCTACCTTTGTATAAACTATCTACAAGGTAGTGTCCAAAACAAATTACATTTACATGGTTCATGAGAAAAAACAAAAACGATTTAATAAGCCAAGTGCATAAATTAATGGACATAACAAGTTGTAGGTCGATCCGCTCTTAATTATGCAGTTGATTTTTAGAATTCTATTCGTTTATAACAAAGTATAGATGTGGTTATTGAGAGCTCTGATTTAGAATTCCTGTGTTTAGTTTGAACTACATGTAAGACCAAGCAATACATAGTCTAGTTTAAATATATCCGAGAAGTTTCGTGGACTTGAGAGGGGGGAAAATATTATGGACAGAAATTTTTTATTCATACAGAGCATTAACTGTGATTAAAATAATTACTTGCATTTGAAGGATGCGCCACCAAGTAGGCGCCACTTACCGGCATAGAAGCGCAGTTTCGTTCCCTGCCGGTAAAGCTCCTTGACTTGTTGCGACCACTTCTGTTTTTCTTTTAGACCGGGCAAGGTGAGATCGTCGAGGATAAAGATTTCTTTATCTGTCAACTCATCTCTAGCATTTCTCATTACTTGAACTTTTTCGCGGTAGGATAAGAGCTTTATAAGGATATGGCGGGGCTTCCCATCTGGCTTTCGTCTGTCTCGGTGGGCGTGCTCGACCTTGCTGGTGATTTCAAAATGACTCCTCAACATTTCCTCGGCGATGGCGCTGCAGTTCTCGCATTTTTAGTCTGAAACATGTTCATAGTGCATGGTGTGGTTCAGAAGTTTCACCTGACCCCCTTTCTCCATTGAAATCCCCCCTCCCATTAAAATCAAGAGAAATTGTTTCGATGGGGGCATGGTGCATTGTGTAGGGCATGGTGTGTGTTCAGAAATGATGCAATTAACTATCGGTCAAGTGATACATAAATGAGATCTGGATCCAGGGGATAGTTATGGTTTTCATTTTGATACTTGAAGATAATGGATGATGGGGTTCAGAATTTGCACCCTTCCCTCTTTTGTGACCCCCAAAAAAAAAAAAATATATATATATATATATATATATATCTTAGAAAAAAATTAGAGTAATTTGTGAAATGCGATTTTCATAAAGTACATTTTTTCCCAAGGAATCTTCACAATACATTGAAAAGAACAACTTCCCTAATGTATGCTCAAATATCGTTCTCTGTATATTGTTGGTTGTCTTGGCAACGGTTTATCATGTCGGTCTCGGCTAATTGGGTTCCTCAATCGGGTAACCCTTGACTGGACTGGGGCATCTCTCTAGTACCTTAGGTATCTCAACTTGAAGGGCGGGTCACTGGTAGAGGGGCTACTTGACCTGGTATAAGGGCTGTATAGAAACAATGCCAACTTGATTATAATACATTGCTCCTATAACAATAAAGCAATTTCTGAATAAATTCAAACGTCCGTTTTACCATTTCCTTTTTTACTGACTCACCTTCCAAAATATCCTTGTATTAAAACCAACTTATTATCAGGGTGGACTTTCCCTTTAAGGAACAGGTTTTTTCAGGGGTGGGGGTAATGTCCTCGGGGGGTAATTTTCTTAGGGGGTAATTTTCCTCGGATGGTGGTTGTCCTTGGTCTGCGTCGTTGGTGGGGCTGGACTGTAACACCCATCTACCTATGTCAGTCGTTGGAAGTACATTTCCGAACCAATGTGCCAACTGGCAAAATTGATTCCACATCGCATAGTACGTGCATTAGTCCACTGTATGTTCATCCTGCTTTTTGTAAATGTATATGATTATGTATTATTTTCCGCCTTGTACTGCTCTGATTATTCATGGTTCAGTTGAAGCGCAGTGGTCTCGTAACCGGGAGGTCCCGGGTTCGAAGCCAAGTCAATGCGCTATTGCCCTTTGGTAAGGCGTTTATCCTCATTACCAATTACCTTTGGATAGGTCTAAAAGCCGTCGGTCCCCTGTTTGCTTACTTACATTATTTCTACTATTATATTGAATGAATAAAGTATATGACAAAAAATATATAAATTCGAGACATGTCTCCGGCTATATACAGTATTCGCTCGTCGTCTAGATTATTGGTTCTAATTAACAACACAGCCTGCGCATGATATTCACCCCCACGTTCGAGATGATTGGTCGGTGCCTTATGTAGCGGCTGCTGTGGTAGCCCCGCCATATATTGGTTCTGAGTCGCCAAACAACTAGGGCACGGTGAGTGGTGGTAGATTGGTTAGCTGATCAGCGTCAGCTTCAGTCGGCATACCTCGGGCTTGGACATGTATTCTTTGCATCTCTTAGTTATCCTCAATTGTTAGACGAACTGGTTGTTATCAAACATCTCTACAAGGTAAGACACCTAACCTGCTTGATATTAGAATGCTATGTACTATTGGAGTGGCTGTGTGTTATAAGTACAGCGACCCTTTTTTTAATATGATGAAGTAAAGAGTGTATCTGTTTATTATTATCTATTTTTTCATTAAGTCTTATTTAGTCATGTTAGCCTTCTGGTGCAAGAAAAATCTTCCTTAAAAAACCTCGTCATATAAAATGAAGAGCTTGATTCCAAAAGGAGCTAAATCCATATTTTATCAAAGTTGAGTTTTTTGTCTTAAAATAATGATTTCCTACATGGGGACAAAATGCACTATATCACATTCTAAAATTTCACCAGGAAGTATGAAAAATGTTAGGTACAATATCATGTTTCATTCCAAAAGGAGCTAAATCCACTTTGGGTACTTTTGAGTATAAAAATCACCTCTTTTATTTCTCCACTTTCCCTTTAGCCATGTACCTTCATGTTGTTATATATGTTAAAGGTGTCGCCCTGGACCAATAATATATGATAAGAAAAAAAAATCTACCAGTTATTTCTGATTTTTGCTAAATTTTTATATTTTGTGGATTTAGCTCCTTTTGGAATGAAACATGGATTTAGCTCCTTTTGGAATGAAACTGTGATATGTTGTTAACTTTCTTTTCAAAAGGTTTTTTTAGTTGTGATTTCACTATTATTATTTAAAAGGAAAGGTTTGCTACTAAATTTGAATAAATTTCAGTGAGTTTATTGAGAAAACATTCCAAAAAGAGCTAAATCCATGTTTCATTCCAAAAAGAGCTAAATCCATGAAAAAACAGAATTTTTTAAAAGTAAAAATCAGAAATAACTGGTAGATTTTTTCTTATCATATATTATTGGTCCAGGGTGACACCTTTAACATATATAACAACATGAAGGTACATGGCTAAAGGGAAAGTGGAGAAATTACCCAAAGTGGATTTAGCTCATTTTGGAATGAAACTCTTCGAATACAACAATTGCATATATTCTACTATTCTTCATGTACTAAAATATAATAGTATACCAGCTGTTATAATCAAACAATCAGCTCATAATTCGATACTAAATTACGTTTAGTTAATTTCATGACGAGGCTTTGAGGAATCTCGTTGATATACTCTCATTACCATCCTCAGAAATTAAATTATTACAATGGTTTATTGAGTGTGACTCCCAAAATCAGTCCTTCAAACCTACATTTTATAAATCAGTCTCCAGTGCAGTCCGGTTTTACTTCAACTCTAAGTCGAAGTCGGGTTCTTACTTTCTACACAATTTAGACTCCACCAAGTTACATTTTTAAGTCCGGTTAGACTTGTTTGCAGAAATTGTTTGCGATGGTGATGGTGACAATCTGCTGGCACCAGATTTAGAGTGACGTAAATTGACTTGATCAGGAGGAAAATTCTGTAGCGTATCTGAAAGGGGGGGGGGAGGGGAGGGGGTTCTGTATATAGTTTCAATTCAATGACAGTCACGTTTCACAAACTTTTTACAATATTTACATGTGTTGGAATATACTAATCGTATCTCTTAAAAATATTAACCTGACTCTATCTTCGCTCAGTTTGATCCTGTGAGTGAAATTGTCTTTACAAAATTTACGATTTTGACATGTCCTGCCACATTTCGATTTTGAGATCACAATAACTTGACTGGTTATAGGAGACATTTGTCACTTCTACTTTGAATACTGTAAGGCATTCTCGGAGTCACTATCAATGAATTTCTTTATGGAAGTCTCATATATCTTATATTTGTTTAAAGATTTCAAGAGGTATTGGTGTCACATCAAGAATAAGATTTATTTTACCTCAAACTATACTCATCAGTCTTTATAATATTATTATCTTGCCTCATTTATTGTAATGTAATATTGTCTGGGGCTATTCATATAAAACCCACCTTCTTAGATTGAAATAACAACAAAAGAAAGTAATTAGACTAATATCAAACTCTCACTTTCGAAGTCCAAGTGGACCTATATTTTTTTTGTCAACTGCATATTTTGCCCGTTACGGACATTATTTTGCTAAGTACTCTGATATTTATGTATAAATATAACCATGGTCTACTGCCATCTTTGTTCAATGACATGTTCACTTTCAAATTCCTCTATTCATTCGTATGACACAAGACAAAGTCATTCCTTTCATCAACCACTCTACAAAACCACTATGGGCTTAAACTCTTCTAGTGTCAACTGCATTAAAGCATGGAATGAACAGGACCTGAATATTCGGGGTAGTAAGATAAGATAATTTATTGGTTTCCAAAATATCTCATTTTACAAAGAGTGTAACAACATATTGAAATATATGATTATAATATACATGTAAATATAATACCGGTACACACTATTCAGAAAATTGTCCTTCAGTTGAACTTAAGAGATATAGTGGCGGAGCCTGTGGAAAAGCAGAGCTTGTTGTGGATAGGCTCCTTTAACTACAAATGACATAATTAACTAAAGTTACGTTAATAAAATACAAATACACGCTAAAACAGGGAAAGGGAGATTACAGGGATACATGAACCGATACTCACAATTAACTACAATAGACAAGGGAAAGGGAAGGGAATATATCTGCAGCTTATTGAAACAATAGTACAATGTAATTTGTTCTCAACATGAATGGTATATGTACATAGTTGGCATGGCCAAATCGTTATTTACTCATTGTAATCAACTAAAGCATACTGCTTGAAGACAAAAATAGTCAGGAATCAGGAATGACAATATGTATTCAAATAATGGCATTTCAATTTTCTTCTGAATACACGAACACTAACAGACCTTTTAATCACAGAATAGAGAGAATTCCAGAACTTGGGACCTGTATATATTAAGGTATTTTGAGCAAAGCGTGTTCTTGTTCTAGAAAGATGATAGGAAAACACCTGTCGGGTAGGATAGTCATGAACTTGATTTCTTTTCTTAAACAAATATGATAGTGCCTGGGGCAGTTCGTTGTTATTCAGCTGAAACATGAGGCTGCCTAATTGTAAATTTTAAAAATCCTGTACTCTCAGTACTTTAGTATCAAAGAAGAGAGGGCCCGAGTGAAGACGAGCAGGTGCATTGCAAATTGTACGTATTGCTCTTTTTTGAACAACCAGGATTTTGTCCAGTTGGAGTTTCAATGAATTACCCCAGGCAAGAATACCATAGTTCAAGTAGGGCAACATTAAAGTGGAGTACAACATTTTCAATACATATGATGGGAACATAGATTTCAGTTTGTATATCACACCAGCATTTCTTGATAGTAATGAACACAAATAATTTGTATGTATTTTCCATGCCATTCCATCATCAATAAACAGGCCAAGAAACTTGGTCGATTGTACTTTCTTAATTTTGACATTGTTGAAATAGATATCTCCAGGTAAATCGGAGATTGAATTGCTAAAAAACATGAAATTAGTTTTGTCCAAATTCAGTGATAGTCTATTCGCAAAAATCCACTGTGCAACATTTTCAAGTTCCGATTTGACAGTTTCAACAAGAATTTGAGGATTCTTATGTGAGTAAAATATGCTTTAGTCATCTGCGTAAAGTATAAAAATAAATAAAAAGAGTAGAGAAATTGGACTGTAATTACTACGTTCCAGAGGATCACCCTTTTTTTAAATCGGTATAACTTTTGCTATCTTAATTTTTCCAGGTACTAAGCCATTCAACATTGACAAATTCATAATATGGGTTACAGGTACGTTAATTTCTTTAATGACACTTTTCAGTAACATATTGGTAATATCATCATAACCTGGGGCCTTTTTAACCTTTAAACTGTTCACAGTGTCAGTTATTTCTTGTTCATTGGTTGGTACCATGAATAGTGTAGAGGGGTTGGGATTATTCAAAAACAATCAAATGATTTTGCCGACTTTGGTATAGATCGAGCCAAATCTGGTCCAATATTGGTAAAAAAAAGTCATTAAATATTTCGGCAATAGTTTGTTTGTTGTCAGTTGCGGTTCCATGATTCTTAATTTTATACATTTTTAGTGAATTTGGTGAACTATTAAGTACATTCTTGATGGCTCTCCATGTTCCTTTAAAATCTCTACTACAGGAAGTAAACTGATTACAATAATACTCTTTTTTAGCATTCCGAAGCAGGTTTGTCAATGTATTTTTATAATTTGTATAATTCAAACGATTTTTATTTGTGGGGTTACATTTGTATTTGTAGAACAGCCTATTTTTCTTGTTTATTGATTTCAAAAGAGTCGAATTGACCCAAGGCATTCGAGGAGTCTTTTTGTAACTTGAGAGTTTGAGATTCTGTATCGGGAAAGCTTCATTGTAAAGTTGAATAAAGATATTCAAAAATTTCTCATGAGATATATTTACGTCTTCTTCATTTAAGACCATGGTCCAATCAACGTTTCCAAGTTTAGCTTTAAAATTATTCACATATTGGGGGGTAATTTTACGCAGGTTCTTCTTTTGGTGTGGACCGGATTCTTGTTTCTGTGTCAAAGAACAAAAAGCAAATATAGGATAGTGGTCTGAAATATGTGATAGAATAATTCCTGCATCTGGAACAGGCTGCATGTTGCAAAATATATTGTCAATGATGGTTTTAGTACTACGTTGTCAAGGTTTAAAACTCGTTGTTGTAAATCTCTTGTTGACAAGATTGTAGTACATACTGGCTGAATTACCTTTGTTTAGATTTGTTGACATATTTGATAGATTCTTACCTTCAACACTCCGTGGTCACGGTCATGGTCATGTTTTGACCACGGAGTGTTGAACTATATGGCGTCATCAGCATTTATAGACAATTCTCTTTCTTTTCTAATTCTTCTTTGTTTTCTACTACTTCTTCTTCTTCTTCTTTCATTCTAGCTGTGTGTGTGCGAATGTATGTATATGTGTATGTGTGTTGATGATTGAATATTCGTATTATTATAAGATTCATTTTATGTATCTATAATTTGCTCAAGGGGCCCTGTTTACAAGCCTTTGCTTTTTTAGGGCTCCTAACCTTTATTACTTTTTATGTACGATTTTTAAATGGTAAAATAAATGAAATGAAATGAAATGAAATGAAAAATGAACGTATCATTGTCTAACGGTGTGTTTCCAGAGGCACTAAGATCTTCTGTTATTACTCCGTTATTGATAACATCTTCTCTGGACAGAGATGATTTAAGTACTTATTGACCTGTTTCTAATATACAATTTCTAGGAAAATTTATTGAAAAGGCTGGTTTTAAACCGGTATCCAAATTTGTCAATCTCATTAAATTGCTTGATCCTATGCAGTCCGTATAATGAGTCGCACATAATTATTTACTAAGAATGCGCTTATTCGTCTGCAGAATGACAAACTTTGTGCCACTGATAACAGTCAAGCTGTCTTCCTATGAATGCTTGACATTTTGTCTGCATTTGACCTGGTGGACCATACAACGCTCTCACAAAGGCTGGCCAATCGCTTTTTTCTACTCGATAATTTCCACTCCTGGTTCAAGTCGGTCCTTAGCAACAGGTCGTCGAGTAAGTTCCTATTAAGGGATTATTTATACCAGAAGTCCCGTATTTTATGGGATTTTCCCGCAGGGGCGGATCCAGCCGGCGGCAAGAGAGGAGGTCAAAAAAGGGGCCCACTTTGTGCGAAATTTGAAAATCGTGCCGACCGATTTTTCGCTCAGTGGTGGGGGAGATGTGAGCACAATTTTTTTTTTTTTTTGCCCCCGAAAATTTGAAAATCGTGCCGGTAGATTTTTCGCTAAGTGGGGCTATCATTTTTTCTCAACGGGGGCGTGGTGCTATTTTTAAATCTACTCCACCCCTTGAGCGCCAGGGGAGGGGGCCCATCTTCTTCTTTTTTATACAAAAAATGGTGTTTTTACCTGTTCTTTTTTCTAGGGGAGGGGACCCGGGCCCCCACCCCCCTGGATCCACCACTGTTGTCCCGTATGTCGACCATTTGTCAGCGTCCCGTATCGAACCTCCGCAGGACGCCGCACAGTGGGCCAGGGAGGAACCAAAGTCCGCCAAACGTCATTTTTGGTGGTTTTTTCTTGCCCAGTTGAAAGCGGTGTCAGAACAATGTCACGCGCCCCCACGCGCCGTAATTTATGACCGCAAATCCTTCATGATTCAGCCGAGGACCAAAATAAACACATTTTTCGGGGCAATGTGGCAAGGAAAATCGGCTCTAACATAATAACGGGCAGAATCGGGCAGCCAAATCTGGTATCAACTTAAAGCTTAAACATCAGAGAAAATGTTACAATTAAAGCGGACATCCCTGGAAATCTAAACATTTCCTCTGGATTTATAAAAAATTACCCTATAAGATATTATGTAGATTATTATTATTATTATTTTATCCCATTCACGAGGTGAATTGAACTATCAGGAATATGTGAGAGCAATTTCATATCAATATCTTAAAAACTTCATGTTAAATTGAAAGATTTATAAAATAAATCACTTTTGCACTAAAACTGTGAATATGTAGGATTTGCTGTTTGAAGAAGTAAATGTATATCCTTATCATGCTTATTGTGCATACCGGAATTAAATAGTTTACTGAGGTATTCTTCAATGTATTATCTTTCAACTGGGCAAGAAAAAAAAAAGAAAAAATATATCACCAAACATGACTTTTGGCGCACTTTGGTTCCTCCCTGGCCCACTGTGCGCCGGGACGCAGTTCGTCCCGTGTTTGCTTAATACTGATTGAAAATGGATAATATCTAGGTTATATGCCAAACTGTAGACCTGCAATATTGCACGAACAAGCAGAAAAGATTCTAAATTTTTGTTCGCTCACTCGCTATTAATGTTTTAGAAAATAGAAATGAATAGGGTATCATAACACAAAGAACATTATTTCTTTATCATTAAAATAGGTTTCAACGTCACATTGGTCATGACATTTTAAACATAAGCTACCAAAGTTGGGTATCCTTTTTTTGTATGTGCACTGTATTGAGGGTAGGTTGCTTTTGTTAACCCATGACTGCTTCCTGAAACGCTTTACAACTTTTAAACCAGTGTCAACTTTAATGCTGATATCTACTCTTAAGTTTGAAACGAAATTATTGCAATGCCTCAAATATGATGATGAATGAAATGTGGGTGACTTTGAAAAATGAATTCATTTTAGATACTGTAATCATATATGCCAGTCTCTCCTTACCCCATACAGCTAAGAAACCTTGTAATTTAAATCGATTAAACCATTTTCTGTTCATGTAGGATCTGTGGAATTGCCTCTGTTGGAGGAAGGACGCCCTCAAGCATGGGGTCTATACTAAAGCTAGTTGCAGCCATCGTTGTGATAGTTAGTGGTGTTCAAACAGTCAGAGTTTCAGGTAAGATCACCAACCCAATCTCCCCTACTTTCTGCTAGCCACAGTGCGGATTCGTGGATCACGCCATCTTCGGCTTGCAGCAGTTAGGGGATTGAGATCGCAATATAACATTGAAGAAGAAAAAACAGCCAGATTTTTGACAGGGGGGTCATACGTTACGCACTTTACCCTTAAAAAGCCTTAAAAAGAAATGAGTCATACACTTACAATTTTTTTGAATTTTTCAAGTCATTTATGCGAAATTGATTTGTCCCAATTTTTTTTTTGCGAATGTGACACGTACATCAAAGCTCACATCTAAAAGTACTCAAAAAGTCCCTAATTCAACCAGTCCACGTTTCATTCTTGCGTTACGAAAACAAATTGTAAAAACCCCGTCAAATTTACAAAGGGTGTGAATAATTTAGTAGTTAACTGTATATTATCAAAATGTTTTTAAATACTTGTTAAAGTTTTCAACAATTTCAGTTTCAGTTTCCATTACATATCGCATCTGTGGACAAAATGATATCTCATTTAACATCGTACATTATAGTTGATACTTATAGAGAATATATATTCTAATCTTGAAGTCCTTATCCCTTCACCTCAATCTGAAATTATTCTTTACACTACCATGTTGAAAAAGTATAAAATCCGTGCCTTTTAACGAACAAACGAATGAGCATTATGTCGAATGATAAATATGCAAAAATTACAGCTTTGATACAAAGAAAGAATCATATGCAACAAACATACATGTACATATACATATTCACATCATTATGGATAGTCTTGCATCAAAAGTATTTGGCGTCACCTGTGCCTAGGATGCGAAAAGCGAATTGAATCACTGTAACCCGCGGGTCTCCCCTCCCGGTATAACTGACTTGGGGGTGGGGGGTTGCAGGTGGACCACTACACCGGGGTTTCCCCTACTCTTATGCAAATAGTGCAGTGAGTTCTTAACGTGCAAATGTGGTGACTCTCCTCTACACGGAGCCTCAATTTGACGTCGTATCCAAGGGACGGGGTGTTTTCCACTTAACATAGCCTGCGTCCATGAAACAAGGGGAGGGGCACGTTAACACACAACGCAGGCTTCAGTCATCCGCCTGGGTTGGATTTAAACCCACGATCTTTGGTTCGACAGGCAGGCGTTTTACCGACTGAGCCAACTCGCCCCCTCAAATATGAAGCTATCCTCCCATTTCTTTTTCTAAATATCCTATGAAGTATAAATTACCTGTTAGATTCAATACGATTTAATTAATTCATAGTGAACACGCTGTACAATATTTTCTTACTTGACCAACTATACATATTTGTATTATAATGCACATACATGTCCTGAAATATATTAATTGAAGACTTGCATAATCACAGAGTGAAACTCATTATACTATTATTTGTTAGAAATGATAATTCAGACTAAATGTTATTGGAAATTGCACACACTCTCTCTCTCTCTCTCTCTCTCTCTTTATATTCCCCCACACACTCTCTCTCTCTCTCTCTCTCCATATTGTTTTCTCTGTATTGTTTACCCCTTCTCATTCACTCCCAGATTACTTTGTATGTAACTATGAAATGAATACATTTAGTAAACTATTGTTTGTTAATTAGATAGAATATGAACTCTATGTACATGCATGTGTAAATGAGATTCCAGTAAGAGTAAATCATGATATTGTTTGTAAGTTTACTAGTGCTATATAATTAGTTCAGACTAAGGATACTTGCTAGTTCTGTGAATATTGTAAGGAATTTAGAGTATACCGTATGTTGTAAACGATGTTTTCAAGGTCATTAATTTTGCTGAAAAAGAAAGTATTGGATCAAAGTGATGCAGATGACTATCGAAAAAACATGAATAGTTAAGGAAGTGTTATGGGTATATTCAGTATCAATGTGAATACCTGAGACAAAAAATGACTTGTTAATTTGTGGATTAGTGAAGGCTGTGAAGAATAACATTCTAAGGGTCTATGTGCGCAAATGATCCTCAGTCTCGGAGCGTAAAGTGTAGGAAGCTCATTAGGCAATAGTATAGGGATGGTTATGCTAACTTTCTTGTAGCATGTCTATATGATTGCTTAATGGAGAGTCTAAGTGATGAGTTTTATTATTAGAAGCTATGGTAGTTTGACTGATATCTCCATGTTATAGACATTCGTTGCTTAAGTTATTAGTAGCCAAGTAATTATTATGAGATCCACGAAGAGTAAGTAAAGCACGGAAGTAAGGAAAGTCTTCCAGATGAGGTTCTTAGTGATATATTTCAGAAAGAGAACCCAGGAGAGCTAAAGCTTTGACGTCAACATAGTGCCACTTAATGGAAAACAATTGAATTTGAATCGATTGGGGGATCGCGGTCAAAGTTCCGATTTAAGGTGAAGACTGACAAATCTGTCATTGTGTTTTCTACTTGTTCATGCTATTTCCGATTGAGTTTATGTTATATATTCGTCATGGATAGTCATTTATGAATGATATTTGGCATGCATGAACTTGACGTCATGGATAAACTTCTGGTCACACCCATGTCCGTACGCGCGTAACAGGGGACTGAATTTGTTCTCATGTGTGTAATATGAATGGAGGGTGGGATTTTTATCTTCAAAGTCCAAATTTCTCAGTGACTCTGTGTTATTAGATGATCGGCCGCGTAGTATAGCAAATCTCATAATGAGCTTGTACAAAGGCGTGTTTTATGAGTGGGGGTGGGATTTGTTTTAAAGACCGAATCTCCCATTGATTTTCTACATGTGTTATGTCTCGATCGAAGCGGAGGATTACCTAATACGTCTCCGTGACGAATTCAATGTATAGTTATTTTTTAAATATTTTTCCCGTACCATTCAATTGGGTGGGGCGGCAAGGTTACCACTTATTGTTATTATCCTCAACGTTTTCATCACTGTCGTCATTATTATCATCTTTGTAGAGGTGGGGTGGCCTAGGGGAAACGTCACCGACCTGTGGATCACGTATAGTTCGTGGTTCGAGTCTTTGGCAAGACATACATTTAATTTCATAAAGATACAATCGAAGGAAATAAAACATGTATTCATACAACAAGCAATGAAGATACAGAGTGATAAATATCATCGGCAATGTATTTTTTTTGTTAAAGTTTAAAGGGATAGTTCAGTGAGTTTTGTTGCAAAGGGCGCTACACAAAATATTTTTGTGTGAGATAATGAAAAACTGAGTGTCAAATTTGAAAGAATATACAATTTAAATGACAAAATCATCTTTATTTGATCAAAATCGTTTCAGAGACGGTTGAAATATCCATAAATATAACCATTTCTAATATTTGTGGTGCCCCACAAATATATTCGGTAATTTTGAACCAGCCGTTGAACAACGAGATAGCGCCTTATACATTTTATTCCAGCCAATGCCAATATTGGCTTTTTGTTGGCTTTTTCGTGTTGGTTATAATACACACAACCAGCCGGCCAGTGTATTGATATTATTAATTAAACAATTAATTAACGGTCACCGTATTTTTTTTAAAGCTGAATTGGTGTGATCGTATTCAATCTAAATTTACACATTTTGCGGTCTAAAATTACCTTCATAGCAATTTTAGGTTCTTAAAGGGCACTAGAAATGTCATAAATAAGAATAAGAGCAAAAACCATGCACTTTGAAGGCATTTGCGGTCTTAAACAAGAACTCAACTATCCCTTTAAATTTACAATTTGTATAAAATGAAAAAGGAGAACTAAAATATAACCTATGATGGCTTTGTAGGATAAAGTTGCCATTGAGATATATAATTAATTGTTATTGAGCATAGATTATCCATCACAAGGGTAATAGGAAATGCAACAAACATTTAAACTTATTGTCGAAATAGGGGAGTCGCAAGATAAAAGATTGGGTGTATTTTGTAATGGTATTTGGAAAATAAATTTAGTTTAAGTAGTTTTTTTTTTTAGATGGCTGACTTATCCCCCCCTCTCTCTCTCTCTCTTTTTCTCTCCTACTGTCTCTGTCTCTTAGATACCGACGCCCTTTTACAAATGAGTTACTTTTTATTACGCATATTACGTGATATTGAAAATGATAAAAGTTTTTTATTCTATCTGATAAATTCTAGTAATACATAAGTGTAAATGGAAACGCCGAAATGCTGGTACATCGTTTTCAACTGACGGAACATTAAAAGTACATTAGATTTTATAGTAGAAGCTATCGCAAGGTAGTACCTCTCATCATTGAGTGTGACGAGCCATGCAACAGTGTACTTCAAAGTAGGTCGGGGTTTGAGATCAACTTAACTATTCACAAGTTAAATCATCATGATGTATATATTGAAGGTATCATTCCGGACCGTACATAGAATGCTGTCTTTTATAAATAGTCCAACACCTCCTTCTCTACTAAATGTATAAATGTATAACCCTGTAATTCATAAGGAATAGCTGGTTGACCAGAAATTCTTGTTTCTGATATTGTACAATTATTTGACAGAGTAATCAAAGAGATATCCAATATTGTCAACACAAATTTAGAAAGACAACGGGCATTAATGTGAACATCTAAATCTTTATCAGTCAACGGATTACTCATAAAACATGAGAACACACCAAAAAACGATTTTTATATTTTCAAGTATAAAACACACTCCAGAAAAATTGCAACAGGCACAGAGTTTATACGTAGAAATACAAACAATTATTATGCATTTAAGATATTTCCTTTCCAACATTATAGACATATCATGAGCAAAAGAAGAGACAAATATTTAAAAAATCCAACTTAAAATATGAAAATCTATTTTTTATATAAATGGAATGATTCAGAAATATAAATATACTACAACATAAATCAATTAATCAAGAGATATTACGTAAAAAGCAAATGGAAGTCCTTATAGAAGTCCTTCCAGAAGATGTCCTCAATTTTACTTTCTATAGTTACACAAACGGATTACAACAGTTTCAATTCATCTAGGCTGGATATGAGTTGATCAAATTTGTTCCATCTTTTTGTTCTTTTATCACTTCGATTATCATTTCGTACACTCCACGCAGTTTTGACTTTAAACTTTGATCTTGGTTCGTTGAGTCGTGCTGATTGTTATTGGCAGATCTTTGTTCCTTTGAGTTATCGACTGTTCTTTATTATTTCATCTCTTTTTATGTAAGATTTGAACTTTATGATGAAACCACGATGTAGCTTTGTGCGTCACCTTTTGGAATGTGCGAACATAACAGGGACAGTACAATAGGGTATTGAAATCACCCGTATTGATTTCTTGAAAACCTATGCGATCGTGTTGTATTACATCGGTCGTATGACAGAATGCTCCTGTGAAAATACTCCGTATTAAATTTCCTTCACTAACCAAATCCCTAACTCTAACCCTGGACCAAACATTTTAGCTAACCCTTATCCTAAACCTACACCTAACCTAAAGCCTAAGTCAAAACCTAACCCTAAATCGATAGTTCTGAAGACATAAAGCCCGGATCAATTATCGCCGTTCAATCAGCTGTGGAATCATTTTATAATCACTATCATCTTCATCATTTTGCATTGTACATAAATGTGTGAATCACATTGGTGTGTGCGTAGGCGGATGTGCATGTGTGTTTAAAATCATATGCATACGGGTGTTATTGTTCATGAATATTTCATACAAATGCACAATTCACTATTTGATTTTTTTTTCTCCACTTATTTATTAATATTTGAGCTCCATATTATTATCAGCAATTTCTGGGATGTTGTCCAGGGGGTAGTAGGGTTGGGTTTATGTCCAGCGGGAAGTCATCTTAGGTGTTTGTCCAGCGGGTAGTCATCTTGACTGTTTGTCCAGCGGGTAGTCATCTTGACTGTTTGTCCAGCGGGTAGTCATCTTGACTGTTTGTCCAGCGGGTAGTCATCTTGACTGTTTGTCTAGAAGGTAGTCATCTTGGGTGTTTGTCTAGAGGGTAGTTTTATTGAATGTTTTTTTCAGGTGGGCAGTGATCCTGACACGTAAGTATAATTATGCCAAATGGCCTACACTTCAAGCTTAATATATGTAAGTGACTAACACCAGGGGCGGATCCAGAGGCCCCTCCTCTGGCCAAAAAAAAAGGTAAAAAAGAAAAATGGTAACGACAATTTCACCTTTAAAAAGAAAAAGAAGACGCCCCCAAAAAGAAGAAGATGGTAACCACATTTTTACCTTTTTTTTGTTTTGCTCATGGGGGGGGTTTGAGTAATCAAAAATAGTGTTCACTACCCCCCACCCCCGCTTATCAAAAAATTGAGGGAGAGAAAGGCAAGATGAGAAATACATAGAATGAAATTAGACCCAAGCATGTTATATGATAAGAGATACAAGTAATAGACCACTTTTGCAATGCATCCAAATTAATACATGTTTGCCCATCGACAAACCATCACATCGACCTGCTATAACGAACGACGCACCGATAGCCGGAATGCAAAATGCACACAATGCCCCCTGCTAGGTCGGACAAACATTATGGCTTGCCCAACCCAACAACACGCAATGCATGCAATGTGCTCTCCGACGACCGAAACACCATCCACTGCAACAGGCGAATGCAATAGCCTGTCACTAGGCACTTTACAAAGATGTATGTATTAAACTCGAATACACTACGTAAATGGCCCATTGAATATTGAATATATAGATACATGCATTCATATAAAATTATTTTACATTGACAGGAAAAAAGAAACAAATGACGCTATATTGTGGTTCTTGGAAAGCATTCAAACTTAAAGAGTAAAAATCCCACTGCACTTAAACTTTTTCAAGCGCGTATTGTTATATCATTCGCTTTGCTCTGAGGCTTCTCCTCCTTCCTTTTTAACCAATAATTTTAAGTTCTTTGCTTTAATAGAATTTACCTGTCAGCTTTGGTTACATTGAGTCATTGACCGTGCCAGTTTTAATGTTTGGGTACCGTATCACTCACATATCATCTAGCTAATTATTTCATTTTCATTTTATCAAGAGCGGCAATCCTAATGTTTCAAATATGTAACATTTGGACCTTATCCTACGTGAATGAGCGTTGGGAACAATGCTGGGAGCCAATGTATTAGGTGTTGCTCCTTCTGTCTATTGGAATTTATTGGTTGTTTATCATGAGTATTTCATTTAATCGTACATTTATCTATCTATTTGTTTATTCATTTATTCATATATTTAGTCACTAACATCTAATTCTATACTTATACATTCGTTTAAGTATGTATTTATCTATCAAGGTATTTATCAATTTATTTAACTCACTTTCATTGTAGCATTACAAGACGTACATGACGTCTGTCCTCATGTGACCATGATGTCATGTCCTTTGATCACTCTGGAGAGCGGTGAGACTGTACAGTTGATCCCAAAACCCATGCAACCCGATCTAGACTGGTTAATATCCGATCTCCCAACAGACGTCCCGATTCCTGATGATGTCCGGCGTTACTATTGCACCGAACCAGGTAGTATTTACATGCAAAATCCCAGAAATGAGGTTGCACGAAAAAAGGGGGAGGCCTCGTTTTTCCGAAGGTTCATAACTCTGAAGGTGAAAAGGGGTTCATTATTCTGAAAATGTGTGTAATGCTGAAAATGAAAAGCCTCGTTATATGAGGTTCATAATTCCGATAAACAATACACTGTTCTACGTCATTTTCGGAGTTACGAATCCTATTTCATTTTCGGAAAAATGAGCCTTCGGAATAACAAACCATCGGAAAAACTAAATGTAACCGAAAAAAAAAATGCATTTTCTTTTCAATTCTTATCTATATGGCACTGAAGAAGAACCATTTTATTATGACTCCGATCAGAACTTGTGGATTGCCCTACTACCGTGACCAGGCATAATATTACCGAAAATTTCATTCATTTAATATAATTACAATTTTATATTATATAATAGGAGGTGTCGTGATAATTATAGTGGTTAATTCAATTAACTCTCAAACCAACCGTAGAGGGTTCGAATCCCAGCCTGTCACTAAAACGTGCTTTGGCAAGGCATACTTGTCCCTCGCCATCCAGATGTAAATGGGTAATCTTTTGCAATTGACAACTGTACTATAATTGAAGGGCCCCAATGAAGAATAGTATTAATGCTGAAGAGGCTCCTGGATAAACAATAAATATATCCGATATCACCAAACAGTCGAACCTCTTGCCTTCCCATTTCGTTTTTTTCGTGCCATGCCATTTAGCAAAGCTTCCTCCGTTCAAATTGGCTTTTGTCATCTTTAAAAAATTCCCTTTTCACACAATTTCTGATGCATACTAGGGGCTTATCAACTTAAACTTAAACTTTCAATTGAACGTGTGACAAATATAAGAAAAGTATGATTTCATTTATCAAGTAACAGTTGACTTGATGACGTGATAAACAAAGCATTTTGTACTATGAATTTGTTTTCTTGAAGAAAACTGAATGAAACATTGTTAGGAACTTACTTTGAATAGTTTATTGAAGGGGCATTCTGACAGCTATACGCTAGTTGTGAACAGGCAAACTAGCACATTGATTAAGCCTGCCTTAAACCCCACCACATGCCCTCTACAATGACAATGTCAATTTTGAAGATAAAAAAACCAGTACAGGACGAATAACTACATCTAACATTGTATCGAATTTGATTAGATTCAAAGAAGCCACCTTTGATGTATCGTACGGAAAACCGAGTAGAAACTAAAATAAGTAAGGAAAACAAATAATGATTCGGACAAAAATAAAATGTCGAGTGTAATTTAAATATTATCAACCACGCCCACATAAAATCCATTCCCATTTTGATTGGAGCATTTGATTTGATTTGAAAAGGTATTTATTAAAAACCACATAGCAGCTCAACAGTTGAATTGAGTGGAATTTACATCATAACAAATTCAAATAAATGCTATACGAAGTAAATATGATACAATTTGACATTAAGAGTTATACATAATTAAATAGAAATACATTGTAGCCATAGCATGTAAATCAAAATAAAATAGTAATTAGAAAATTAGGTATAAAGTACTACTTAGTATAAAGAGGGAGTTGGGTCCGTTAAATGTAATTATATGATATAAGTTTATTTAAAAGCATAGGGATTTGTATATTAAATCTTTAAAACTATTTGATATCATGGTTGTATTGTTGGTTAACTGTAGTATCCAATATACATCGTGATTTCAGGTATACATTATTAAGCATGTACTGTTCAATATGCGATGTCCAAAATCGGGTAAAGTTCATGAATAAACCAGTATTTTTAGTTCACAAGAGACGAGTAAGGGAGGGGATTGGACTATTTCTGTGTCATTCGGTCCTGCTCCGCAAGTTCACAAATTTGCCAGTGTTCCTGATGGTGTACCCATGTTTACTAAGCGGGGGCAACAGGTGATGGAGCTTTGAGGAAGGGTCCGGCATCGATTCCGCAAACGTGAAACAGAGACTGTACCTTCTGCATTTGTTGCATAATACAAAACCGTCCACATATGACGAATTTACACGTAAAAGGCAGTGAATCCATTTAAGTGTGATATAGATAAGATAAGATAGATAAGATAAGATAGTTAATTGGTTTCCACAATATCTCATTTTACAAAGAGTGTAACAACATATTGAAAAATGATTATAATATATACATGTAAATACAATACCGGTACACACTATTCAGAAAAATTGTCCTTCAGTTGAACTTAACAGATATAGTGGCCGAGCCTATGGAAAAGCAGAGCTTCTTGTCGATAGGCTCCTTTAACTACAAATGACATAATTAACTAAAGTTACGTTTATAAAATACAAATACACGCTAAAACAGGGAAAGGGAGATTACAGGGATATATGAACCGATACTCACAATTAACTAAAAAGGACAAGGGAAAGGGAAGGGAATATATCTGCAGCTTATTGAAACAATAGTAAAATGTAGTTAGTTCTCAACATGAGTAGTATATGTACATAGTTGGCATGGCCAAATCATTATTTACTCAATGTAATCAACAAAAGCATACTGCTTAGAGACAAAAATAGTCAGGAATCAGAAATGACAATATGTATTCAAATAATGGCATTTCAATTTTCTTCTGAATACATGAACACTAACAGACCTTTTAATCACAGAATCGAGAGAATTCCCAAACTTGGGACCTGTATATAATTATTAAGGTATTTTGAGCAAAGCGTGTTCTCGTTCTAGGAAGGTGATAGGAAAACGCCTGTCCGGTAGGATAGTCGTGAACTTGATTTCTTTTCTTAAACAAATATGATAGTGCCTGGGGCAGTTCGTTGTTATTCAGCTGAAACACACATATTATATGATGTATAAATGTAATTTACTGAAGTTTATTGTGCTACCTACACGTCCCTGCGGCGGTAGCAGTTCTACAGGAGGGGGGCTTGAGGGCTCAATGATGATGTGGAATTTATAATGGTTAACCATACCCATCATTTCATATCATACCGTAATCAGCATGGACGGATCACGCATGAGTGAGCAGGTAGCATAATTTGCAATTGGTTAGGCACAAGCCATTTTGTTTTAGGAAATGAAATGAGGCAGTTGAACAAATGCCATTTTGCCATACACATTACAAATTGTGCCTGCTCGGCCCCAGTGTGATTCCTCTTTTATGATTTCGTGGAAGAGGTGTATTTTCAATGACAAATAATTCCATATCATTTCCTTTCCTTAAAAAAGCAAAATGAACGAAATGTAGCAGAAATTCACTCAGTTTGGACGATTGAGTTTTTGACACTTCTACTTCAGACTGTCTGAAATCGGTTATGAGTGATCATGGTTCTGGTGTCATATAAAAGAAGAGGAAATGAGCTTCCAGTGAAGTACAAGCTACTGAAAAATAATTTGGAAATCTTTAGTAATTTACCAACAAACTTGTGTTTCCTTTTATGAGAGACACTCTGTTTAAAGCTGAACCCCAGGTGACATTTTTGGATGATTTTCCCCCTGATTCAGCAGATGCTAAATCTACAATAATACAATATTGTGATAATGTTTGATGATTGATTTACCTGACTGCTAAGAAAGCATGTATATGCTTGTAAGCAACCAAGCAGGGACCGACGGCTTTAAGTCTCCTCCGAGGGACTTGGTAATGAGGATTAAAGCTTTACCATAGGGCACGAGCGCATTGACTTCGTTTCGAACCCGCGACCTCCCGGTTACGAGTCCATTGCTCTACCACTGAGCCATCGCGCCTTCTCAATTGTGATCCTTATTGCAATTCCCCGTTAGATGAATCATGTAGTTTTATTATGAAGTATAATGGAAAGCGAAAAAGCTAAGTTTAATGTAGTCGTCAGATATAATACAATCTAGCTTTAAAAATATATATAAATCTTCCTAATCCATAACCCAAACAATTTCAACGGCAAAAAGGGGCTTCTGTTACGTCTACATAGAAGAAACGTTAATGTCTAAAACCAATCCATGCAGAACCAGAACAAAAAATGATGAAATTAACATTATACTATTATGGCAACGTAGACGATTGTTTAGCCTAACAACTAAAATGGATAGACTAATTAGGTGACACGGTGAATTGATCCTTAACACAAGCATGTGTTTGCGATCAACTAGACGCAATTTCACGGACCGCAGTAAAGAAATTGCCCCTTTCACCTGATAAAGGTGTCAACTTAAGTTAATTAAACAGCATAATATCTCAGGGTTGCTATATGATAAACGGGAGCGGAATACAATCTAATACAGTACAATAAAGTCATTTCTATAGCGCTCTTACAAACAAACTGTTACAGTGCATGCAGATCCATTATGAACATAATTAGGCATCCAGTGGTGTAGCATGGGTCGAGATATTGAAGGGGCACGGAGGGGGGAATAAACTTACTTGGCGGATGAAGAGCAATTTGAGGTCTTTAATCATAATGATGGGTGTCTGATGGGTTTTATCTACGCCTTACTCGTTCCCCTCTCCTTTCTCTTGTTTTATTTTCCCCCTTCTTTTTCCACCTTCTTTTTTCTATTAAGGGGGCACGTGCCCCATGTGCCACCCTGCAGGTACTCCACTCAGGCTCTGTTCTAGACGAAAACCTCCTTGGGGGAGGGGGATGGGGGGTTGTAGAACCCACAAATGTAAAAATCCACCACAAAATTTATAAAATTAACCATAAATGACAAATGTGAAAACATTGCAACCAAAAATGTAAAAATAACAACACATTTAAAAACATTTTGCCTATAAAATTAATGTAAAACTTTCCATTTTTATCGCAAATGTCATCACATCTAAACCGTAAAAGTAATCACCCATTGCTTTTATAATAATGATACTAATTTCTATATTTCTTTTTAATTCTTTCATATGATATTACCACAAAAAAACATGATCAATAAATGACGCACGACTGTTTACAGACATCCTGAAGTGGCTGTGTCGAAAACCCAGATATGGTGCGTCATTTGTCAATTTGAATTGAACTTAGGCACACCTCCGTCACTTTTGTTGGTTGGGGTGGGGTGGGGTGGGGGCATCGGTCTAACTTGAAAAACGAAATCATAATTTACAAGGCTACTGTTTAGAGGGATCTAGTGGTCCAGGCGTATTTGTTTCAATTTATGTCACACCCCTTTCTCTCTTTTCTCGCCTTCTTATTTCTTGTTATTTCTTAACCATTGGATGGGACATGAACCCTCGTGTCCCCTGTTTTTACATCACTGTTTTTATGAATGTATTAGACCTTGGGGTATTCACTTTTCTTATCCATGTTTTTCCCCCTGTGTTATTTCTGTCACCAGCATGCCGCTCAAACCCTTGTCTTCATGGAGGCACTTGCGAGGAGACGGAGACAGGATTTACTTGTCTCTGTTTAGATCACTGCCGTGGTGAAAGGTGTGAAGAAGGTACGTGAGACAGGAGTGGAGGCAGGTAAAGGATTTGTGTACGGGAGGGGGACGGTACCCTTGTCCAACATGGAGATGCATTTACTTGTAAGGAGAGCGAGCATGGCAAGATAATAGTTCATGCTGCTCAAACCCTTGTCTACATGGAGGCACTTGCGAGAAGACGGAGACAGGATTCACTTGTCTCTGTTTAGATCGCTACCGTGGTGGAAGATGTGAAGAAAGTAAGTGAGACAAAGGGAGGTGCATGATTTGTTTTGGTACGAGAGGGGGGATTACCCTTGTATAACACGGAGATTCTTGTACTTGTGAGGTACAAACGGACCAGGGTTTGTTTTTCTATACGGACGGGAGGGGGGATGGGGCAAACCCTGGTCAACGTCTTTTTCTACATGGTGGTACTCGGCGAGGAGAGCACAATTAGAATGACTTCTTCTGTTTAGATGGCTCTCTTGATGGAAGCTGTGAGGAGGGTAAGTGAAATAGAGGCATACGCGGAGGTTTTGTTTAAGGGAACCATTGTCTACATGTACATGGAGATACATGTATTCATGAGGAGAGCGATACAGGATTTACCTGCCTCTGGTTTGAAGACCATCATGGTATACATCGAGGAAAAGTATTGGCTAAATATACAAAAGAAGAGGTACGGTCAAACCAGTTTAATAGTGGGTACCTCTCTATAAACGTCACCTGTCTATAGTCACCATGTATTTTGTCTCCCTTGAGGAAGAAAAGTGTGTTATAGAACGTGCCTAGAAAGGCCACCTGTTTAAAGTAGCGAGTATTCCCTTGGGTGCCTTTAGTTGACAGGTTTGACTGTATTTGAAATAATCTACTTTTTTGTGTGGTATGATGAACACAATCATTTAAAGATCATCGCAAAATGCGGTCATATGACCCTGTAGATCTCCATGTCTGCGCTATTGTGATCCGTTTCTTCAAGAGTTCCCAGGGGGATTTCACAGGGACTCCAGAAATACGATTTGATGAAGTGCTAAATGAAATTTAATTGTAATCTATATTTTCATGCAGTAAAGTAACCCTAGTGTAACATAATGTTGACACCTCTTTCGTTGATTGTGGGCATTTCCCTGCGTTTTGTCCAACGCATGTTTCAATTTAACTACATATTTACATCCCATTATTCATTTTAGCAGATGGCCCTGTAAATATAGATCGCAAATCGTCCATCAACTGTTCACTAATTGCATTCACACCAACACAAAACGTGTTCTAATACGACTAAGGTTTGAATACTTAGTGACTATATGATGTAAATATGAGTCGGTCAATTTAGCGCCCTACGCAAAGCCTATTTGTATAGATAGGTTTGATGGGAGAACTGAGAAAAATTCATATTTAAGACACTTTACATCGCCGTAAAGTCTTGTTTAAAACTTGTTTTTTCCCAGTCACTAAATGAGTTCCATTTTCTCTCTCCTTTCCCCTCAATATATCTGTCTTATTTTGATTGTAAACTGTATAGATGTAACCATCCGTTCGTTAAAGCTTCTTGGTGAAAAGATAAATGAAGGAACACTTGCTTTAACGTCCAACTCCAGTCCAAACACGTACGTGCTCGTACATCAAGATCATTGGAACAGGAACTTATCCCAATTGGCATGTCAGTATCTAGGGTTTCAAGGTAAGAAATTATCATTATCTTCTTAATGGCCCTCCATTTCTGTCTATTATCAGCTATTCTTAAATAGCTGACAATGCTAATTTCATTTCTGGTTGCAAGTTTGTTCAGACTTAGCAAATATGTGAGGCGTTGCCTTCCCCTGCTTCTCTTTCCAGCAATCTTCCCTGTTAATACATATATATTCACGTCTATATATGTATATATATATATATATATATGTACATATTTTTCTAAATTATCCTTTCTGTATGATTATGTTACCAACAAATTCCATTTTCCTCTTTCTTATTGTGTTGATGAGTGATGGTTTTCTGAACACTTCTTCATTTGTTATCTTCTCTGATCATGATATATTCATAATCTTTCTCAAGAACGAGGTTTTTGTGGCCTTTAATCATCTCTCAAGCTCTTTGTTTATTGTCCAACACTCACACCTGTAGAGAAAACTAATCAGATATAATGACTTAAAGCTACGGATTTTGGTTTTCATGGTAACGTTCTAACTCTTTTATTACGGATATCATTTGATTAAATGTACCCCTTGCCATTGCAATTCTTTCATTTATCTCATGAATACTTTTCCCATATGATGCTACAGTGTACCCAAGGTATTTTAAAGTATGGACTTGCTTCATTGTTTCCCATTATTTTTGAGATTCCATGGAGGTGTTTGAGTCTTTAAACAAATATAATCATACAGTCTGTTTTCTTGTTCTAAAATATAGTTATTCACGGCTGATAAATGAGGAAACGACAAACCGTTGAAATTATGCATTTTCGTGGCTTTTATTTAACATTGGATTCTGTCATTTGTACACGTATCATTTTACCATGGCGGTACATGAATTCACGCCAAAATTATAATTGCACTACACACATATTTGAGTATCCAACCCAATTACAGAAAAATTGCTGGAATCTAAGCTGAAAAATGAGGAATCATGTGAATAAATGTAATCTACACCCCATACATAAACCTTAAAATCAAAATATGTGAAATCAAATCGTGTAGCCAGAGAAGGGTTAAACCACGGCTAGAAACCCCTTCTCGTAAACGAATGTCCCCTCTGCATTGCCACGAGCACCCCTTGCTAGCCGTCAGGAATGCCCGATCAAACGGGGAAAATTTTAAGTAACCCGGGTGCACCACCCATTCTTATAGCTCTTATCAACGATTCCAGCAAATGTGTTCCCAACCGGGCTCCATCACTTCCCTCCAGGTATACCTCCCCGCATGTAAAATCGAGCGAGGCTCCTGGAATTACTTGTCTTACGAATGGTAATATAATTTCTTGCTATTATATGTAAGTGTGATGAAGGCCCAAATTGATAAAATCCGTCCAGGTCAGCGACCTATAATTCAAACAGTGATTTTATTCATATAGCAAGCACCAATTGCAATTACACATGTCACAACGCAAATTATACACGATGCGCGTATTTGGACACCCCCTCCCCCCGAGGCCACTCCGTGACCCCCTTTCGGATGAGGTGAGGGCGAAAACCCGATCTTCAGACCCCTGATCTGAGAAACATGACCGGGACAAAATTCCCTCACGGCCCACACTGCGGAGCCATCCGTATTAAAACCGCAGATATTTGTGCGACCAAGCAATTTGCTCCAGATCCGAGTAAACTTTTATTTGTTATAGCATTACCATGCATGTCCTTTGGGAATACAATTCTCCTGTCATGCATTAACACAATCACTAAACATTTTCAAACCCACTGTATACAGCGAAAAGTCGGTATAACGAGGTTCTTTGTACCGTTAAAATTACCATACTGCAGCAGAAATGCCGTTATATATAATCAAGTTAACAACAAACAACAAAATATGGTATAACGAGCTGGGACCAGGAATTTTATTCTGCTATATTAACAACATTGTTATATATCAAATCTCCTTTAACTGAGATTCCACTGTACCCTATTCAAATGCTTGACCTACTAGCATTTAAAACAATCTCCATGCATAATTGCATTCGTATCTGTGAGACAACACAAGTATCGTGTCAATCATAACTTATTCCTTAAACCAACAAAACCATTATTACAGAATGTTATTGCTTGCAAGACAACCTAATGCTACACAGACGGTGATATTGGGGATGGTGGGTGGGTATTTTAGACTATCCAAATCAACAGGTCTTGCCTCTACCAAAAGCCACGAGAGAATGACACAATTTCTACGTGCACGTATATACATACGCGCTCTCACAATCGCGTGTTATGCGTTTCGTGTGCAAAAGGGAGCGCATTCGGAAACGCGCCACAAAAGCGCGCCTTGTCTAGAGGCGCCAAATCCTTGACAACAATGTAAACAAGCTTATTGTTGCGTCACCTTGACCAACAAAACCAAAACAAAGATGAAGTTGCCTACCAGCCGTGTATAAATATTTTTGAAAGCGTTTTTGGTAACTCTTTAAAAATTTCTTATTGTTAATTCATTTTAAGTTATATATATTGATGCATTTACTCTTTTTCTTTAATTATCAAACACTGGTGTTATAATCATGAGTATATATATTCTGGTAGAGTTGAAGATTTGAATTCCATTTTATTGTCGATTTTCTCCCTCTTTAACCTGGATTCCTCTCTTATCCTTTCCAGTTTCAAGACTCTTGTTTCGGGAGCCTACCCAAATTATATATGTTGTATGTCATCACAAATCAGTTCTTAGGGCACTCGATGAAGTTGATATTTTGTTGTGGTTTGCATTTATTTTCTTCAAAATAATATTGTGACTACTCTGGTATCCTACTTTTTACTTCAACTTTATTGAACAAGGAGTATTTGCGACGGTGAGCGGTCCACTGTACGAGCCCTCGTCCGTCGATGCTCCTGCTGAAGCCGAATCAGTGATATGTCCTGCTAATGCCACAAACATCACCGACTGCTGGTACAGTGAGATTAAAGTGGGACTGATAAACGAGAGTGAAATTATTTCCATTGTGTGTTGCCCCGGTGAGTAATGATAATATTAAAAAGTAATCATGATAAAATATAATACCAATAATGATAATATTAATACTATTAATTGTAATAATAATAATAATAGTAATAGCAATAATAATAATGATGATGATGATGATGATGATAATAAAAATAATAATAATGATAGTAATAATAATGGCAATATGCCTTGTCTACACAGGGTGACAGAGAGTAACTTCATCAGTAAAACTTCATCAAAATGAAACCGTGTTCTACATGTACAGGGAGTCAAACAAAATGGAGAGATATTTTGATTGGCGACATCTTTAGAAATGCTCGGCCATCCTCGATGAAAATTCATTGATAACCTGCAGCAGTATCCCCTAGCGGTCCTGTGAATTTCAAAATAATTCAAGCGAAAATACTAACTTACGATCACTTTTTTAATGAAACGCAGCATTTTCCAACTCTTATTATCATTATTTCTTAATTGCAAAGCAAACTTGAGATTGGATTTCAAATACAAATAGAAGTACAAACATTTAGACAACAATTTTAGATATAATGTACGCAAAGTCAAAGAAACTGTAGAATCTGATACATAAATATATGAATGACCATGTGCCACAATCAAATCATAAAACATTATTAAATAAATTAATATAAGCTCATGGGTACAATATTTCATAACGATTTTATTTTTACGAGTCATTGTTACGAAGAAAGTGCGTTGAATAGCATCATTGCACAATATAGCGTACACCTGGCGCCTGAACGATTCGTCGCAAGCTCTCAAATTAACATCAATTATTGGTACAAAAGGGGTTAAGAATGAAAACTAATATCATTTACATACACATCAATGTAATTTAATGTCTTCAGTATTTGTTGCATAACCTAAATTAAATATAAAGTTGAATACGGAATACAGTTTTATTTTTTTTCTTTAAAACCATGCCTTGTGTTTCCTACAGTATATTGTTTGTCATAATGATTGAAATATATATGAATAGAAAAAGTACGAAACTCATAATTTACTTCAAAACCTTCTCGAAATAATTTATTTTGCATCTTGTTATTAAAAGATGTTTTAAATACAGGTTCATGACATTGTCTTAATGGAAATATTTGTAATATGCTTTTATTATGTGTTGGCTATATTTCCAACAGTGAACCCGTGTAATATATCTGGTCAACCACTCGGCCTTGAAAGTGGTGCTCTTCCCGATTCGGCTCTCTCTGAATCATCCTGCTACTCGGCGGACAAATGCAGCCGTTTTGGCCGCCTGAACTATGAGACAGTCTGGGTCGCAAACCCGCCGAACCAATACCAATGGATGCAGGTCCAATTTGAGTCCAGTTATATCGTAACGGCCATAACGACTCAGGGTAGAAATAACCTTGATCAGTGGGTGACGTCATACACTTTTTCGTCTAGTTTTGACAACACGGCTTGGACTGATTATTTGAACGTATACTCTGGATCAGTTGAGGTAATTCCCAAACTGCGGTTCCTCAATTACATTTAAAAAAAATTATCAGTGGTCTATGTGTTCAGAGATATACAGTGTGACCTCGTTAGAACTCCATGGGACTATGGACAATTTGTTGCTATAATACAGCTTTGTTGTGCCATGGCTGCAAAAAATACCTCACAAATATACAAACAAAACAAACAAAACACAGTATATATTACTTAGGAATAAAACCGATTGGATTATCCTGCTGAAGTAAAAGGTGATATAACAATGTTTTCATATAACAAGGTCCCACTGTAATTTATATCATATCAAAATAGCAACATACATACAATCGAAAAAAAGAAGAAGCAAAAAGCTGGCCATGATATTCGTAATTGGCTCTTCTTGACTGCAATGTGTGTAATGAAGTAACGATAAGCTGTATTACGAAAGCGTTTTCTTTGCAATATTACTTAATGTCATTCTCATTAACTATGTTTTTTACAGATATTTCCCGGAAATTATGACCGTGATAGCCATGTGACTCACACGCTTGCTAGGCCGATAGTTGGACGCTCTTTCCGGATCAATCCAAAAACCAATCACGGTCACCTTTCTTTGAGGATGGAACTATATGGGTATGGACCTCTAACTGATGCCATAGGTAAGTGCAGAGTAGGACTGTTACTGAAAGAGAAGGTTTATATATAAATTGATAGGTGCTGAAAAAAATGAAAATAAAATTGTGAGCTTTCCTCTCTTTGTATGTCAGTGTGAAAGAATATTATAGTAGAATTGTCTCCTGAACTGCATTGCTCTTAAAATGCTCTCATCATTCTGCAAGAAATGGTAAAACTTGAAACTCTGGACGAAAAACTTGTGTGCAGTCCCATTCACCCTTTTATGTGGGCAATGCATGTGACTTTCAGCATGGTTTAATATTCCTTTTTTTCTTCAAATTTTGATAATTCCAGAACCCCAGAGTATATATCATTTGTTATGTTCTACAAGGCCAACCTTACACAATTCTTCTGGAAAGTTTATGTCATAATGTGATGTTATGGCCAGTTCTGGTCATAATTTTTCAAGAAACAATGCAATGGGTTATCATGGGGAATATGACACCATTTTGGTGTTAGTTGGTAACAGGTGTTATCAATTACACAAATAATTGAGTGTTCAATTAAGACCAACCCTCTATCATTTTCAGGAGAACCGCCCCACCGCAAACTGCACCATCCTCCTGCTATCCGATTTTCGAAGAAATGGCAATTATATTAGATATATATGGAAATCTAAACAAACATCATCTTCCCAATTTAGGTTTTGAATAATGATAAGAATAGTACCAACAGGAATTGTAGTGCATTTAATTTTTCTAGTCAGAATAAAATCCCAATCGGCTTCAAATCGTAGACCATCGCACTACTGGCCTGATAATTCATATGACTATTCGGATCCTCGATCATTAAGGTTTAGTACATGTTTGAATTTTTCCTATCAAATGTTGTTGCAAATACCTCCAAAATAGGGTCGTAGTCAGACCGTATAGCGTGCGATGGGTTTAACTCATCCATCATAAATCTCCCTTACCCGAATGCTCTCCGAGCGCGAAGGCAAGCTCAAGAAATTTCCAGGTGGGCCAGCGAATTTCCCTGCGTGCGACATGCTTAAACATGTGAGTCGGTAGTGGCACCTTGTCCTGTGTACGCGAATACTACTCAGAGCACATAGAATCTTCCCGACGTTTTCAACAGTGGGCCCCGCGTGTTGTGGTAGGGTTTCATTTCTTTAAGATTTCAACGAATACGGTGATAATTTGATCACATTCCGTCAAGCGCGTATAAAAAGATTAATTCAATTTCATCGGCAATTGCCGCAAAGTAACCCTTAAGAATTAATTATTATATTTTCCCTCAAATGGAAATTCTCGTTTGGGTTACGAGATGTCGCGGGTTGAACTCCCGGACAGGCCGGCCCCCATCTGTTATAACATGAATATTGTAGGTGATTAAATAATCATCCTCTCACACTCATGCTCAAACAATACAGGAAAATATTGCTAAAAATAGCTCATGTGTACCTATGACAGGTATTTTATTAACACGTGAACAAATCAACATACCTGTATTTTCATAATCATGATAATTATTGATTAACTAAGATTCGTACCATTCCCTAATTACAAATTCCTTCTTCTTCTTTTTCTTCTCCATTTGTTGTTGTTGTTGTTTTGTTTTGTATTCCTTGCTCGTTTGTTTTTATTAATACATCATATAACATGACAGGGTAGATTTCCGAAAAACATTTAAGGAAAAATATATTGAAAGGACAACCTTGCCTTGCAAATCAGTAGGAAATATAAGAAAGTTAGTTACAAGGTCAGTTAGGTGTCTTCGTCCTTTGTTTGCTTTTTTTGCAGCGTCGCTGAACCTCGATGCGAAATTTGGCTGCACTCCTCCTGTCCTCGGTGAGGGCTTGGCGTGGAAGATGGTCGCATACCAGACTCTAGTCTGACCTCGTCATCGGTCTATGATTCCCTGCATGCAGCTTACAAAGCAAGGCTGAATGAAGTTAGATCAGGGCAGGCGACGGTGCATGGCTCCCCAACAGTGCAGACAACAATAAGTGGATTAAGGTTATTTGCTCTAGCATGTCTAAATGCGCGTTGAGATGATTTGAATTAAAAGTACCCATATCAAGAAAAAGATTGCAGTGTGTACAGCTAGAATATATAAAAATCAACCTTCTCTTCGTGATAGGCTGCATAGCTCTTTGAAGATTACCAGAAGAAGAACATGTAAAAGGGTTTACCTGGCTTTCTATGGGCCAACTGATTAGAAGTATGAATAAAATAGAGAATAACATACTGTAATATGATATATTTCATGTGTATAAATAAACCTCCGCCATGTTTGCTTAGATATTTGAACACGCCTTCAACGCGCCCGAAGGTCATGTACTATTTTTTTTTCCTATAGTCGCATACACTCTTCGAGTAACAAAATCCAAAAACGCGGATCAGCTTCGAGCATGCGCATTATATTATTGAGTGAGGTCATCTCCGCTTATGTATTCATGTATGTTAATGTATTCATCATTCGGCTAATAATGACGTACAGACGAATCAGTGTCCTTCTATTTGTTTTTATTATAATGAGAACCCAAGCTTGAAGCTGTTGAGTGATCGTGACAATGGAGTTATCTTTGGGATGGTTGTTGTAAGCGTTGGTGTCGGACGGACGTTTGTGTCGTGTTTGATCTCGATCATGCCTACCATGCAGAATCAGGGAGGGGACTTATGAATTTACAGGAAGTAATCTTTAACAGAATGTATCGTCTAATTTTATCTGTTTAATCAGTCCATGGTGAATCAAGCTTAAATTTAAAAGCAAAACAACCAGAAAAAAGGAAATATTAGAAAGGGGGAGATAAGATGTTAGCTAGGTGATCTACTCCATGTGCACACATCCATGTGTAATACACGATCATCCACTAGTAATACACTTACCGTCCCTCGAACCAGTAAACTGATAGGTGATAGAGTTTTTTCAGTTATTGCCCCCAAAACCTGAAACTCATCACCCCTGTGCTAAAGAGTTGCCATACTCTCACAGTTAGGAATCTACGCACCACAGATATGAATCTCCTCCAAACTCCCAGAGTCATTACCATATACTACGGGAACGTTCTTTCAGCACCCTGGCACCGTCACTATATTGAATGCACTTCCTCTCCAGCTCCGAGATGCACCCTCCATCAATAGTTCTAAGTTAAGCAGTCTGTAACAGAAACGTAAATGTTTTCCTCCCTACTGTAACTGAACTGCAATTGAAATTACGTTAGTAGTTGAGGATTTTTTAAAACCACATTATACTTACTCCTTTAATCTTATTTTTTTCTTGTTTTCAATTACGTATTATATTTAAACTATTCATGTTTGTCGTACTCTCTTAACTGATGTAATTAAGTTAGTGTAACTATTCAAAATGTTGTCATAGTAAATTATTTTTCTTGTCTTAATCTCCAATTATTCAAGTCACTAATTTTGTCTATGTTATCATAAGATGAAAATAAATGTTAGTTCTTTGCTATTTGTTAAGCGCATAGAGATGGTAACATATTTTGCGCTATATAAACGTGACATTATTATTATTATTATTATCATTATTATTATTATAATTGATATTATAATTATTGTTACTGTTATTAATATCATTACTATTATTATTAATAATGATATAGTATTATTATTACTTTTAATATTATTATCATTATTATTATTATCATTATGATCATTATTATTATTGAAAATAATATCGCTAGTATTCGTTTGTCTCGCAATGTGGTCAATAATGAATCTAAAAGATCTTATTGACCACATTGCCGACAAACGAATATCACTAACGATATTATTTCGATACTACATCCGCAATGAGTAATATATTTAGCATTATTAATATTATTTCAAGAAGTGTCTAATCACATATTTTATAAATGTAATATTATCCTTATTAAGTACCGTGGGTTGATATACGAAATAATATTACATGAAACTGAGTTGTTGTGGGCTATTGGATAAGTCACCGTACTCTGAATCACAAGGTACGGGGTTCAAATCCTTGCCGCTCAGCACTCACGTCCTTTGTCATGGCATTAACCTACATTTGCCACACTCGACCCAGGTGAAGGAAATTGGTAGGATTAAATTCCTTGAATGCAGCGAACGATACGGTTGAAGAATAAGAATAATAAGAATAAGAATAATGTTAATAATAATGATAATATGATAATAATAATGATAATAATAATGATAATAAGAAATAAAATAAAAATGATAATAATAATTAAAAAAAAACGAGCCGTTGCTATACGAGAACATCCTTGTATTGTTTATTTTATTATCACTATTATTGTTATAATTATTATTATCATTGTTATTATCATTATTATAATTTTCATTATTATAATTATCATTATTATTTCCTAAATATTATTATCACGATCATCATGTTCGTCATCGTCTTGATTTTGATTTGATTTGATTTTCCATATAATATATCATCAATCATAATGTTTAACATGACGTGTATGGTCACATAAAGTCATACATAGAAAAAGGGGTAGCTATAAGCACACCTTGTGGTGACGTCCTCATCATAAATAATAATTTAAAAAATGCACAGTGGAAAGCAAAAGGTCAACAAAAAAAGAGAGAGAGAGAGAGAGAGAGAGAGAGAGAGAGAGAGAGAGTTGAGTTCACCTGGAACATGTCAAGTCTGTAGACACCAACAACTTTGACTCAGATGATCATATTATAAGGTACAAGGATAGATGCTATAAAATAATAGATATAGGTCTATGTACAAATACAGATGTTACAAATAGAGGCATTAATAGAAGAAGAAAATGTTGTTGTAATAAAAAAGTTTAAGGGCTGGTCAGACTCAACCTTCAACGGAAACGAGATTTCCCTCTTAAGGTCCACCCTAAATACAACATTAAAGGGCGTACTTTGTTCAAGATATATTGTAAAACAGCATCTGAGGAACTAATACTTTAACAAGCTCTGCTTCTAGTTAGTTCCTCTTTTTCGCGCTATCTCTATAATATTTGTCGTTTCATTGTTTATTTTTTTGTAATACACTTATTCATTGTATTATTTTTTGCATCAGAAATAAAATCATTTGAATTGAATTACCTTCAATAGAAAATCCCGCTATCGCTATCATTCAAATCTGACCAGCCCTTTCGGTTTGCTCATATTGAAAGCAACATGTGTTCAAAAGGGTTCATATTTTTTATATATTGCTTGACCTTAGCAATGGTATCAAATGCAAGATAATCTGCCATTGAATATATTAATATATTTTCTTTTGTTCATCATTAAAATCACACAAAGGTCGATCTCGGCGAGGATACTTTGGTAACTGGTGTTATCACACAGGGACGGAACGCACGCAACTCAAAGGTTACGTCATTCCAAATCTCCTACTCAAGGGACAATACAAATTGGACCTTTGCTCTGGAAGAGCAGTGTGGGGTACGAAAAGTGAGTTTCATTTTCGCGCTTCCAGAAAATGCTTATTTCATCTTACTTTTTTATTCATGGTCTTTTTATTATTTATATACTTATGTATTTGTTAAATTTCTGTATTGTTTTTGCATGCAATTATTTCCCCATATCTACATATATTAACACATCCAAAAGGATGAATTTCCTAGTATGCAAAATTAAAGGATTTAAAAAAGTATTGAACAAATATAAAAGTTCCATTAAAATAAATTATTTATATGCTTTGGCGATGAAGTTTCTGTGACATATTGCGCTTCTCATGGAAGAGTTATACCAATGGATTCGAGGCAAGATATTAATCAATATTTGCCATCCTCCACTCAGATGTTAATGGGTACCTGGAAGTTTCCGGGAGTTATATGAATTGCAGGGCCATTGGAAATAGCAGCAGTGATACTGATGAGGCTTTCCTTGGATCATACAAAAATATAGATTAGTATTATTATTATTATTACAATTATTATTATTAGAAATAAACATTCTCAATTGCTTTCGTTCTCTTTCAGACATATGCAGGAAATTTTAATGCTGACACATATGTGACCATACTGTTTCCTGAGCCAGTAACCGCACGGTACGTCACGATTCATCCTGTAACATTCTTTCGGTTTGCGGCTATGAGATTCGAAGTACTTGGTGTTAACAATTGAACCATAACGATTTATCATTAAATTGATTTGTTGTTTTATTTAATTTTATTCATATTCATTTACTCATGTATTTATTTATCTATTAATATATCTATATATGAATTGATTAATTCATTTATTTATTTATTCATTTATTGAAATACTTATTGTGCTATAGCATCTAATTAATGGGTGAGTCGATCAAAATTATAAATGATTTGAGTATAGCGCGCGGTATAGTTTTGTTGTCAGACGATTACACGATTACAGGCGACAGCAAGATTTTTAAAGACAAATAATCTACTATTTAGTTTTTTTAATGGAGACTTTGAACCCATGTTTGTACCTGGTGTTTACCCGATAATAGCTGTATTTGATAACAGAGAGTAGACTCCACTTTTACGATGGAGCGACAATTGAGTCTTAAATGATCAACAATATACGGCGAACTTCAATAAACCCTACTCGTATGGAAAGCTCATCATAAAAAATCTCCCTCATCCGAACGCTCTCTGAGACACGAAGACAAGCTCGAGTAATTTCCCGACGCCGGTAGGACATCGAGTTTCGCTGCTTGCGATTACAAGATTCGTACACACGATTACTGGTAATTTCACCAAGTCTGGTGTAAGCGAATTAAGACGCAATGCACACGGATGCTGCGTTGTTTATGTGTTTTAATCCTCCATGATGAAATGTCTTATTTGGAATGAGTAATGTGCTTGCATGTAGAGCAGGGGAACCCTCCAAGCAGAATTCTGGGATTCCTGATGCCACGAAGGAGAGCTGGTTCATGCAAAAGAACATAGAGATACATGCAGGGGCGTCAATCCTTTTAAAATGGGGGGACAAAATGGAGTAAAATATGAAGTGGCGCGGACAGGGGGTGTCTTTTAAAGTGCAACGGCTTTGACCTATGTCAGATCATGTCTATCCTAATCTACAAATGAAATACAATTGCAAGTACTGATTATGCATTTCAAAATGTTTTCAGTGTTATCGTTTTAATTTTTCAAATAAAATATACACTTAAAATGTCAGTGCATTACTGTATTGTTGACAGCCCAGGGTAAATAAAGGTCCATAAAAAAATGAACTCACAAACAATAAGCCGTATTCATAACAATAAGTAATTACTAACTAGTAAAAGCTTTAAGTTTAAGTAAAAGCATAAGCTAGATAATTAAAATGTGTAGCTTAAGTGATTGCTAAAAATCACATTCATAACCTTTCACTTTAAATATGATAACACCTGTTTCTTGCCGCGGCTAGCAGCAGCTCAAAAATAGCGTGTTTTTTGTGAAAATCTCAGCAACACAAAGTATATTTCAGAATTACTCATAAATGTCACATTCAGTTATTAATGTTAGTCATATAAACTGTGGGCTAAATGGGAATATAAGATTCAGAAATATCGACTTTAAAGATTTGTTAATATAATGTTGAAACAACCTCATTAACCCCATTATTGAATTAACAAAATGTTGGATATATTAAATATGTTGATTGTTGTTCTAAACAGATGCAAAGTAAAATGGAAATGCCATAAATAGAGTAGAAAAGGTAATGCGTGTCACCAGACAAAGTGCATTTTATGCCTTAAGGGTAAAAGGTGTAAGGGTGTGAAGACTACTACTTGCTTCATAAAAGTAACATATTTTCATCAATGTACCGAAGTTTGAATTTAAAGTTGAAAATCAACTACAACAATTATAAATAGATCTACTTGGATAAACACTAGATACTGCTGAAATACCACTTTGGTTAATAAGCATTCAAGCATTTACTAATCTAGAAACATTTACTTATAAGAAAGTAGTAACTACTTTGGCTTAAAATTTGGTATTATTTACTTTTTGTTCTCATTTTACTGAAAATCAATCATATTTAACCAATATATGTTTATAATTCAGTCGTAATATAAACTGCTTCCTGAGAAGGGATTGGTAGTGACGCCACCAAGGCGTCTCTAGATGCACGAATGTGTTGACCGCGCCTTACGGGTCGCGCGAGTAGACAAGACGCGATAAATAACGCGGGCGCGCATAGACAGACACCTTTACGTCACTACCACTCTCTTCTCAGGAAGCAGTTTATATTACGACTGAATTATAAAATATACTAGTTAAATATGATTGATTTTCAGTAAAATGAGAACAAAATGTAAATAATAGCAAATTGCACAAATTCCATTTTTAGCTTCTCGGACAAACATGATAAAGGTGTGTGCCACGGGCAACGGGACACAGGGTTTGGTCTTACACAGTGCAATACTTGAGCTTCATGTTAGAGGAGGTCAAAAACATGGGGACATTTGATATTGTGTCCCCACCCTTCAAAATTGGGGGACATGTCCTCCTGTCCCCATGATTGACGCCCATGGGTAAATATAAAGAGACAAAAATTAGGGATTAGCAGACGTCAAACTCACCACCAAAGATGTTGAAACGCTACAGGTACTGTGGAAAACAGCATGAAAAGATGCTCGGAAAATGCTCTGCATTTTGGTGAAGCGTGTGCTAAATGTGGGGAAAAGAACTACTTCTACATCATGTGCAAAACTAACTTGCCAGAGAAAGCTCATTAAGTTGATGTCAAAAGGGTGGAAGAAACGGAGTTAAATTTATTTGAACTTGTGACATGCATATGAACTCCCCTCAATGAAAATGAAGCCCTGAACGCCATTGTATGATGTAATGTACAGTAGCACGTTGGATTTCCATCCGATTCGGGAGCACATGGAACGTGCTGCCACGACAGGCAGCCAGTACGTCACTTTCAAGCCAAGGAATGAAGTATACAATTTTAATATACTATTAAAAGGGAAGTCCACCCTGATATTAACTTGGTTTTATTACTGAGAAGCAACAAAATTTGAAGAGCAGGTCAGTTTGGCAAATTCCGATTAAAAATAACAAAGTTATGAATTATTTTAGTTGCAATCAAGCAAACACAAATTGGCAGCTCTGCGATCGACGTATCTTGCGAGCTCCCTACCATTTGCTCTATACTAAAAATATAAAAAAATCGTAAATGTTTATTTTCCCTCGAGAAAATTTCCAATGATATATGCACCCTATATAATGGTCATTGCAAATATGTAATCTATTCAACCCCTGTATGGGAAAAAATAGATTCCGTCATCAAGAACGAAGAAAATTAAAGTTTATGACATTTTATGTACGGAGCCAATTTGTGTTTGATTGATCGCAACTTCAAAAAGTCATAACTGTTTTTAAATTCGGAATTTCACTGACCTGCCCCTATCATTTTTGTGCTTTCAATTCATTAAAACCGACTTATTATCAGGGTGACCTCCCCTTTAAACCAGAATGTAGATGTCCAATCAAAGTGGTAGAATCTGAAGGTCAACGAGGAGTACATTTGCAGTGTTAGACAAAAGTTGTTTTTCCCCCTGAATCATTCTGCAAAAAAATTGATATATGGCTGACACATCTGACTTGTGGTGTTTCGGTAGACGTCTACAGCCAGTAGAGTGTACATATATTTTCAAAGGCACCTTGAATTTTAGAATGCAATATACATCTGTGTTTCATGTATCTATTACTACTACTACTACTACTACTACTACTACTACTACTACTACTAATACTACTACACTGTACTACTACTACTACACTGCACAACTACTACTACTACTAATAATAATAATACTACTTCACTGTACTAAAACTACTATTATTAACTTTATTATTTATTTGACCAATCGGAAAACATTAAATGCGTATAATAATCAGATAATACATAGACATTTCATTTTACATGCACTGTTATCAGTTTTAGGAAAGTGGAAAGGAGAGAGAGAAGGATACCATCTGCTAGTCAGGGTGACTCGAAAGCATGTCCCCCCCCCCAGACTACTACTACTACTACTACTACTACTACTACTACTACTATACACTGTACTACTACTACTACTACTACTACTACTACTACTACTACTACTACTACTACTACTACTACTACTACTTATAATAATGTATTTATATAGCGCATTTTCTTTTTACATGTTCAAATGCGATTTACAATTACTCAATATGATAATGTTTATTGATAATAGAGGATACGATACAGTCATTCTCTGCCAAGTTTTTGAGATTATATTTTGTATTAGATTCTGACCAACGGTAGTTTGTTAGCCAATTGCGTCAGAAAGATCAATTCGGGCCACATTGGTGACGAAGGCAGTTGAATATTTCGAGGGTACAGATTTGGTATTGAGATCAACAGTTTTATTTTCAGAGGTACGTATTGCCAATGCAAATGGACTTTCATGATTTTTGTGTAGATTGATTAAATGTTTCTTTGATTGATTGATTGATTGATCGAATTTATTCAATTTCATATCACACAATAAAGAACATAGTTGACAAAGTAAGTACAAAATTATGAAATGAAACAGGAACCTACTGGAAAGCATAGCTTGTTTTTGTAGGTTCCCAACAATATCTGAAATCTAATATAAATATAACGTTTGATTTTTAGAGGTGTCGAGTGGTTTAATCACTTGACTGGGAATGAAAAGGTCGTGGGTTCCACCTCCGGCACGGCAGTTATGTCCTTGAGCAAGACATTTTATCTACATTGCTCCTCTCTACCCAGGTATCAAATGAGTACCCGGTAGGATACAAAGGTCAAAAGGTGACCAGCTGGAATGCTCCCCAGGGAGTGGAGAATGTACACCTTAACATGCGGAATATTAATTGAATCCAATAACCGGGGTAATATTAATATTGTTAGCGCTTCGGTGTGTTATCACTGGTATGAAGCGCTAAAAAGAAACAGTCATTATTATGGTTATTGTTGGTTTCAGACATGCCTTACCAAAATAACATAATGTGTGCAATTATAAAGCAAAGGACATTACTATTTGTTTTCAATGTGTCTAAATGTTTGTGCAGCTGCTGAAAGTTATTGCATTGTATATTAGCCCATTATGCTGAAAGTACTGAACTCGACTAATAACTATTTCACTATGCTGAAAATACGGCAGTAGTTAATATTTGATTATACTTTTAGTAGGTTTGATGATATTATTGATTATTAATTATTATGCGTGCATTTGATATTTTGTAAATTCAACAATGTTTGCATTTCAGACATAAATTCAATAAGTAGGGATACATTTAATCATTGGTGGCACTTATTCATTGTTTTAAAAAATTAAACAAAAGGAGAGAGGAGAAGGGAAAGGAATTATCAGAATGGTTTAAGAAAGTTTGAGACAGTGAGTTTTGACGTAAGGCTTCAATACCAGATTCAGATGACTAAATTTTGTTCTATTTCATAACTCCGAAATTTTTTTTTTTGTTAGTTATGTGGACTTGGTAATTGAACATTTCATCATTTTGGGTAGAAATTCTAGAGCCGAACTGTAAAGTGTTTTTGTTGGAGTTAGCATTTTTAGTTAAACACAAGTTTAAATAAAAATGCCGTGTGTCTAAAGCAACCGAAACTTTGATATTGATATGTCAGGAATGTCACCTAAACATGAACCCATAAGGTAATATGGTTTGTTCGATGGGAGCTGAAGGGTTAAAAATGATTGTATGTGCAAAAGTCAATTAATTCAAGTTTGTTAACATGGTTTCAACAAAAGTGGAAGATGCAAGAGGTGAAGCGCCACCTCTTGTCGGAGACAGGACGAAATCAATTTATTTAGACTCAGATGATGTATAACTATAATATATCGAAATATCATTTCTATTTTAGGATTTTGAATAGATGTGAAATAAACTAAATTGAAGTGAATTGAATCATCTTTATTGCCTCACCTGTTTAGCCTATAGGCTTGTTTAGATATGGCGTGATGAAGCGCTGCAATAATTAAAGCAACTGCGGGTCACATAGGACTTGTGGGTATTCACTGAGCAATTTGAAGTGCATTACATTGTACGTCGTTATATATACAATATATAAATATATATATTATATATATAGAGAGAGAGAGAGAGAGAAGAAAAAAGAGGGAAAACAACGCCTCACTTTTGTTGTGTCATCTCTGGACGACTCGGAGGCTTAATTAAGAGTAACCCGATTTGCATGTCAAACTAAACAGTACAATTACATTTCACAGCCGAGACTGGCAGCATGAAATAATAATCAACTGTGAGCCCGTTTGACGTTCATTTTGCTTGTGAGTTTTGTTGCTTGTATGATTTGGTGAAAAATTCTAGAATTGGGGACGGGATTTAAATAATATTAACGTCACGATTTGACGCTCAGGTGCGATCTCGATCCTTGTCAACTTCACAATAAATAGATATCTGATCATTTTGCGAGGCATTCGGCTGACCTTAAATAAATGTGTTAAAACTTAGATTAAAACATTATATACCCCCCCACACACACACACACACTCTCTCTCTCTCTTCGTATATACTAGTTATTATTGATTTTAAGCATGCGATAGGTTTATATTTGGCGATTTCAAAGTCTGGAAAAACAATCGCTTGGATCGCCGTGCAATCTGGTCGTTTAAAGGTCTAAGTACTATTTTCAAGAGACGTGATTTATAATACAAGTCCACTCCAAAAATAGCTTACTTTCAGTAGAAGCAGAACAATCAGACAAACCGATAAAAAAGTTTGAGCAAAATCGAATAACTAATACGAAAGTTATGAACTTTTGAAAAAGTATGTAAAACTATGGAACAATGAGAATCACTACACGAATTGCCAATTTGGTTATCAGTTTGTGACGTCATGTCCTCACTATTTATCAATTGCTTTATATAGTTTAATCCCATTAATTTCCCCTTTTATCCCCCAAAACTTGATTTACCCATGCCTTTGCCCAGGTCATATGATTTGTATCATATTGCGTGCATGACATTTCACAAAATATTTTATGAACTTTGAAGAATTGATACTATTTTCTGACTATTGTATATTCATAATTATTGATTTGTTTAAAAATAGTTTATCAAAATTCACATTTTTCATGATTTAACTGGAGAAAAATGACTCTATATTAGTGCATCCACACAAAAACATATTACTATCAATCTGACTTGGATGCTGGGGTGAAGAAATAAGATTCTTAGGGTGAAAATAGGAAATTTATATTATCAATATAAAGAAAATAATTAGTGGATAGTGAGGACATGACGTCACAGACTCATGAGTGAGTTGCCAATTTGTCTAGTGATTTTCAAAGTTGTTCATGTCATTAAAAATTCATAACTTTCTTATTAGTTATCCGATTTTGCTCAAACTTGTTTTGATTGGTTTGTCTGATATTTCTGCTTCTATTGAAAGTAATTTATTTTTGGAGTGGACTTGTCCTTTAGGTAAATACCTTTTGTAGAGATTGTCTCATTATATCTTTTCTAATATTGTTCAAATAACTGACAATCAATCCTCTTTAATTCTACGATTCCATTTTCTTGCCTCAGACACTTTTTTTTTCTCTCCATGTCTGTGCTTGTCTTTCATGCCTGCAAACATTCCCCTTCCTCCCCTCCCTCTCACTCTTTCTCTCCCATCCCTTCTACCTCTCCACCATTATCTCCCCCTCCCATTCTTTTCTACATTTCAACCTTTCTCTCCCTCTCTATATGTCTCTCTTTATCTTCATCCCTCACCTCTTCCACTCTTTCTGCATGTCACCATCTTCATATACCTCTCTCTCTCTCTCTCTTTCTCTCCCACTCTTTCTGCATCTCTCCCCTTCATATATCACCTCTCTCTCTCCCTCTCTCTCTCTCCCATTCCTTCTGCATCTTGATCTCTCTCCCCCTCTCTCTATCCCTCTCTCTCTCTCTCTATCCCCTCTCTCTCTCTATCCCCCTCTCTCTCTCTATCTCTCTCTCTCTCTCCTTCATCCTTGTTCTGTTAACCTTGTTTCTTTCTCTCATATACTCTCTCTTATAGCGTCCCGATAGTGATGCATGCAGATACTTCTTACAACAATACTCAGAACACACATTTAATCATTGCATAATTCTACATAATTATATCCATTTATTTCAAGCTATCCAAATATTCTTTGATCTAGATAGAACCACTGATGACATGGTGTGACGTCACATTTAATACTGCGCAGTAATTGGTCAAATCAGCTTATAGTCTTCCCTTGGATCGTATTTGTGCATCCCTTAACAGTCGATGGTCGGGTTCGTTGGCAGTGAGATTCAGCGGGTTAGTCTAGATTCCATTACCGCCTCCTTGGCCTATAGAAAAAACAGATAACAATATGACATGTAAGATGAGATGAACAAGATATGACCAGTTAAACCCCTCAACAACAATAACCACGAAGAGAAAGCAAGAAAGAAAGAACAGGAGGAAGGAACGGAGGAATAAAGGAAGGAATGAAGAGAGAAAGACAAATATATAAAAAGAGAGGGAGGGAGAAAGAAAGAAACAAACAAACAATTAAACAAACAAAGAGTGATGAAATTTTATGAGCGTCATTTGGAAAGGATTGGTACAAGGTTCCGAATTATTTGATTCACCTAAGGGTGCATTCAAGCAATTTTTCGAAGCTAGAATCACAAACATGAATCACGCCGATACAAAACACGGTTACTGCGGGAGATCGTTCAAGCGATTTTCCATCAACGCTGATTCTCGCTCATTTTAAGCCAACCCAGGAAGAATAGAAATAGGTAGCGACAATATATATATATATATATATATATAATAGATTATGACGTCATATAATCATGATTGAGATCTCCGTTCGTTCAAGCGAATTTTAGCGACCGTGATTCTGCAGAATCATGATACAAAACGCATCTTTTTCAGCGTTTTATGTTTGTGTTTTTAAACACGTTTATTTTTACGGCCAACGAAAAATCGTTTGAACGCAACCGTTAAAACGTCTTTGAAAACCGTGATTCTAGGGTAAAAAAAGTGTCGATTGAACGCACCCTTAGAGCATGAATAAAGCATGTGCAGACGAGAGACCATTGCTGCGACCATTTTTAATTATGTGACCCCCTCTTGATATGAACATGCAACTCAAACATTTACGCTTCTTGTGATAACTTTTTTGAATCTTAGATGTATATCTTTGGGATCAATCCACTAACATCAGATTAATTCATCTATATCAAATATGACAAAAATATAGTAGATGGCAGGTTCTAATCCCACTGGTTAGGAGACTTTTTCTGACTTGTCTATAATTACAAGATCGAACATTCGATCTTTATTTACTGGATGCGAACCGAAATTTATTCATAAATGGAAATTACTTCCAAGAAGTCTAACATTCAAAGCTAGCGAAGCATGTGTTGTACACTCCCTCATAACAATGTCCCCCCCCCCCGAAAATAGTGCCCCTTCAATGGCTGGACTCACTCACGCTACGCCACTGGGAGTAAATTGGTTTAGTTTATAGTTTAAAAAAATTGTTACAATTTAAATCTACTTCGTAAATTCGAGCCATTAAATCTGACAGTGACTTACCAGAGCAGAAAGCGACCTTGTTTCCTCGTCTACTGCACCAACACTTCTCCATATTATCGCAAGCTAAACAAAATGAGAGGAGAAATGAAAATTAATAAGCGTGAATTATAGATTGAGGATGAACGCACGAATAAGGAATTTATGGATATAAAGGAGCCACTTCGTTTCCGAATTTGTAAGAATGTTTCTTTTATTTTTTAATTTTCTAAAGTCAGTTCTTGTTTTGGCTTTTTCCCGGGGTGTTTGCTACTTTTTCTTTTTTGTACTTTCTTTCTTTCTTTTTTTCCTGTACAAACATGTTAAAACATGTGCCCCTTAAAAATGCCCTGGTCCCTCTTTCCTTTCACGAATGGCTTAAAAGATGAAAATGTGGCCCCTTTCACATTTTGTTTTTATTAGTATGTTTGTGTGTTGTTGTTTTGTTTTCGTTTTGCTTGCTTGTCGTTGCTGTCTTGCCTCTCATAATCGGATAATGTAGTAACCTTAATTTTTTTCTGTTTTTACTTCTTTTAATTTTTTTTTTGCTTCAGAGATTATCAGAGATGCATTTATCTAAATCATACTTGTCTGTAGACATTATAATTGCACATAACGTTTCTACACAAGCTCTGTATGGTAAGGAATATAAGCCTTATCAGTTATAAACAAAGAAATTGGAAGTTTATGAATTGGGCTTCCCTCGCATGATCCGTTACAGAGTTGCTGTATAGTTTGTGTTAGATTGATTGCAGCTTTGATTTGTTATTTTATTTCTTTTTGCGCAATCTACCACCGACTAGTTTCTCTAATTTCCCGCTTGTATTAAAATCAACTATATATATAATAGGGTGGACTTCGATCATTGGATTTGACCCTGCTAATTAAAGTGTGGGTTCAAAGAAAATCACAAATATGGCAAATAACGTATCACTAGAAACTGGTAAGCTAACAGACGGCGATCGTAAAAGTTTTAGGTCAACTACATATCGGGTGATGTATAAAAATACAAATAAAACCACCTCCATAGCAACTGGGAAATGCGAGAGATTCGCCAGAAAAATAACGATGTTTTAATGCCGTCACAAAATGAACCGATCCTGCCCAAGCAGACGACATCCCATAAAGAATGAACATAATTGCAATGTTATCATTTCTCAAATTATAATGAGTTTAGTGTATATAAATGTGATGGAATTTTACACCATTCAAAAGGGGATATTACCCCGATTCTAATAACTCAATTCTTTTGTTTGTAAATACACAGGATAGGGGTTAATGAACAATCAAAGAAACCACACTTTCAAATTGAAAACCCCCCGGAATGATAGCATGGACGGTATTTCTTCCCTCTTGAAACGCCGAACATACCGCGGTGCATGCCGCTGAAAATACAATGGTGTCTTATATTTTACAAGCGACGGATTCCTTAATTTTTTATCACTGCATTTTTCATCAAAATAATACTATGCGCAGCGTTTAGAATGAGGCAATAGATTAAACATTTAGCCTAACGGTAGTGAAGTAGGAGAAATAACTAAAGAGAAGCTGACAAAACAGGCACTGAAAATGTGTGAGATATCATGGGACATCGTCTGCTTGTGCAAATCATGTTCAACATGTGACGTCACACATCTCAGCAGAGTTCGGAGAGCTCTTCAGGTGCTATGCCGGGGCTGTATTTAAGCGTTTTGTAATTGATAATAATCATTACTTCGAATGTTTCCAAGCATTGAATTTTGACAACCTTGTCCAATCAAAGTGTCAACTTTTCGATGATGACAATAAAGTTAGTTTTTAAAATCAATGAATCTTCTCTTTAAAAGTAAAAGATAACTCACGCTTGTATTTCTTCATGGACTGCCCTCTCTTGACGGCTAGATAGTAGTCTTGCATGACGGGGTCCCTCTTCATGAACTCCGCGACATCGAAATCCTCATCGGTCTCTTGGAACTCGAAGGCCATGGCGACAACCAGCATGGCCATGAAAGCGATCAGCATCTTGGAAACCATTGTCTGACAAGAAAGGAAAAAATACTTCTTGATTGATTCTCGAACTAGGTTGAATTTTAGAGAGCTGAAATACGACCGATAGATAAAGCTCGAGATCATTGCAAAAAAGGGTTATCTTTGACATGTTGGTTTTTTGTTCTAAAGGAAAAATAAAACTGAAGTTACAAGTGTATAATATAGGTAGTGTTAGACAAATGAAAAGGTAATAAGGAATACATGATATTTATAGTGTCGGGGAATATACTATAATATCGTACACAATTTTGAAAGACAACAAAATGTTGTAAGTTGCAGCAATACTTACGATTTTGTGAAATTGGCTGGCTTGGTGAGATAAATGGCTTGGTTGATGCGTGTTGCTGCTCGTTGATCGCCTAAGCTCTTGTTCTTCCAAGCCCAACTCATCCTACCTTATATACTTTAATCCCGTCTCGCATGAATGACCCATCTTCGGTCGTGGTAATGAACATGGTATTTGATTGGCTGTTTGATAATTAGGTTAGATTAATGGAGCTTAAATAGTAACTCAACCAAGAAGTTCATTTCTTTCCTTTCTTTCGTTCCAAAAGGGTAAGCATTACCAAGGTTGCTTCATATAGGCATAAGTTTGATTCGTCTTATTTGTTTAATCGGTGTCAGTGTTTGGTTTCGGATATTCTACAGTCACACGTACGAGACCAGGGGCGGTGGAGCATCCTTCAAAGTGTGGGGGTGGCACCAACAAAAAAGGGTACTTTCTGTAAAGGGGCACTCACTTGAGATGAAAAAGGGCACTTATCAAAATGTAAAAGGGGTACTTATTATAAAGAAAAGTTGTGATTGGGTCAAACAAACTGTGGAACGTCGATTGAAAGATTCTCATGCCCAGTATTGGTCTTCTTGTAATAACGATGTACGATAATTCGCATTGTGTTAACTATCGAATCTTCAAACATTCTTTATGTTTAGAAAGATACTTATTCGATCTCATTAAAAGAGATCGTACAATTTTAAGTCGTTTTCGCTGTGGCAATCATTACCTGCCAATTGTAGCTGGTAGATATTCAAATACTCCCAGGAAAATGAGGTTATGTACGCTCTGCAATTTGCAATCACTTGGGAATGAGTTTCATTATTTGTTTGTATGCCCTGCTTTTCGTTCTGACAGAAAATTGTTCATCGATAAATATTTTATTGAGAGACCGAATACAATGAAAATTGATCAGCTCTTTAACTCCAATAATGTTCAAACACGTTTAAACTTAGTAAAATTCTGTCGAAAATAATGGTTCGTTTTCACTAATGTAAGTATGTGCAGAAAAACATGTTATGAGTTCAATATTAACTTTATGTTTCTCTTTTTTGTCTTATATCAAATTAATAAATTGATATCAAGAATATTTTCAGTAATTCATTAATTCAAATAACAATTAACTGGTGCCAGTAACTTTCTTTTTCAATTTCTTCCATTACTTTTGTCATTAATAATCGTTGTAATTATTCTTATCGTTTTATTATTATTATTATTATTATTATTATTATTATTATTATTATTATTATTATTATTATTATTATTATTGTCATTGTTATTATTATTGTTGTTGTTATTATTATTATTATTATTATTATTATTATTATTATTATTAATATTGTTATTATTATTAAAATTATTATTATTATCATCATAATTTTTCTCACTATTATCGATAGTGTTATTTTTATTGATTAACATTAATTCGATTTGAATTGTATATTGTACAGTGTTCAATTGACAAATTCAAACTTATTGTAAACTTCTCCAATACCCCAATGTGGGTGACATAAGAATAAATTGTTATTGTCATTGTCATTGTCATTGCGCATTTATTGACCATGTGATGTCACAATGCTTATCTACCTGAACGGTGCATGCGCAATGGCCCTTAATTATAATCATTATCAGCTACTGGGAATGAGGGGAACAAGATCAACAACTCAACCACTCAACCACTGTTGTTTGTGTCCCCGGGAAGTGATCCAACTTTTTTCCTTCTCAGTATTGTGGTAGGCAAAAGATTTATAGCAATAGCAGCTAAGCATAGTGCATTTGCAGCATGTCAAAAGCCTAATAATAGCAATTGCTCGTTTTTGTGAATACGGCCTATTGACATTTCCTCTAGCACTTTCTACAAACTTTGATTAACATATTTAATGATTGTTTTAAGAGGAATAAAGCTTATGCTAATCTTGATCGTGTCTTGTAATTTGGTCTGTAATATACATGTTTACTTGTAGCACACAGTCACACACTAGCACTAGCATACAACAACTGTATAAACATTTTAAAATATCATGAAGTACATGAATTGAGGTGATAGTCCAGTTCTCGTTCACCATTTTCTATACCCTGTTCTAACTTTGTCACTTATGTTTATTTTACCTTTCAAAATATCTTCTGCGTCATTGATGAACAATAACTTACTCATTAAAATCAGTGATCTACACAGGAAAGATCTAAAGGTTTTATTGTCCAGTTTTGATGATGATATCAACGCTCATTTCGCTCACCACCGAGATCTGCGCGAATAATTGGTTGATGATCTACATCAAGAAAGACGCTATATCTTTAATGGTTAAATTGTAAAAATCATACTTAATGGCTGTCCTGGAAACGAAAATGCAAATTATACCGAACAAAATTATTCCAATGCACATTGTTTATTAGCGTTACAGATGGGTCGTTACTGTTACACTATATGAACAGATTGGATAGATGTGTTAATCATTGAAATTATAATCAGTATACGATGCGAAAATGATCCTTCTCCATCTTCCGGAAACAAACCTGGGAATTTTCGTTGCGTCTCTCGTCGGTGGCGCGAGTCCTGACAGGAAAAAATAACGCGGCCGGGACGCAAAAACGCAACTTGGCGCGACCCTTTCCTAAATATATTCGCCCGCATTAGAAAGGAGACCGTTGAGCGCATCACGCGTAAAGCCCAAATTCCGAGAAATTCGCTCTTGAATACTTAACATATAAAAGCAGCTATGTTTAGCCCAAAAATATGTACATTGTTTTCATGACGAAATTTTGAATTTTCTGTAGTTTCATATGCTGCATACTGCATTCTGCATTTTCCTCTATTGCTCCTCGCCTGTGGAATTCCCTCCCATCATTTCTTCGCGAAATCGACAACCTGGACCACTTCAAAGCTTCACTCAAGACTCACATCTTCCATCAGACATTTATATGCTAACTATATTAGAGAAGCTCGCGCCTTTGAATGTTTTTTGAAACAGATATAAGGCTGTGAATCATCATCATCATCATTATTCTGGAATAGTGGGTATTTTTTGACAAGTGGTCAATAAACACAGCGGTCACTTCGTGAAACACCCATAATGCAACATCACACTACGAGAATTTTCCACGAAGTGACTGCTCTTCATGCACTAATATGGTCGCGCATGTGCTAATATCCACACGCACACAAATAGCACTTTCAGTATTTAAATGAACCTCTAATTAAATTATTTTTCTAAATAAATAGAAATAAATGAGCACTTGATACTTTATCATCTAAGGATCATTCTATTATGAAAACGCTTCAACATGGTGCAGTAAGTCTTCAGAAAATGAACTATTAATACAGCGGTAAGTTCGTGAAATGCTCATAATGCTATGAGAACTTTTCACGAAGTGACCGCCGTACATTGCTTATGATCGCGCATGTACTAATGATATACACACGCGTGACAAAAGTCTGTTAAAATAAAAGAACATGCAACTCGGGAGCTGAAATTGTTTAGTTTACCAAAAATATACAAAAATGATTAACAAAGAACATCAATTATAACATTGAATTGTTCTTAAAATCTTAAAAAAGAGACAGAATTGGAACATTAAATATTACAAATAAAAACAAATATGTATTTTAATTTATAAACTTCATGTTCACAAGTGTAAAAGAAAGGGTGGCTATAGAGAGTGGGCAAAAATTAAAGGAGGGAAGAGGGGAGAGAGAGATAAAGGAAAAGACTGAGAAATAATGGGAAAAACAGAGGAGCGTGAGCATGCAGAGGAGGGAAGGAGATAAAGAGAGGAAAAGAGATAGACGCGGGGAAGGGAATATAGAGAAAGAGGTAGAAAGGGGTGGAGAGAGAGAAGGTATGAGAGAGGGGGAGGAGAAATTGAGAGATGAGAGAGATAAAGAGATCAATAATATAAACATTCCTGAAAATGTTCACCTTGAAATACAAATAAAAGTAGACATGAGGGGGTAGAGAAAGGAAGCGAGAATTGCAAGGTGGGGACAGAAGGGGAGTAACAAGAATTAAGAGAGGAGAGAGAAAGGGAGTAACAAGAATTAAGAGAGGAGAGAGAAAGGAAGTAACAAGAATTAAGAGAGGAGAGAGAAAGGGAGTAACAAGAATTAAGAGAGGAGAGAGAAAGGAGTAACAAGAATTAAGAGAGGAGAGAGAAGGGAGTAACAAGAATTAAGAGAGGAGAGAGAAAGGGAGTAACAAGAATTAAGAGAGGAGAGAGAAAGGGAGTAACAAGAATTAAGAGAGGAGAGAGAAGGGGAGTAACAAGAATTAAGAGAGGAGAGAGAAAGGGAGTAACAAGAATTAAGAGAGGAGAGAGAAAGGGAGTAACAAGAATTAAGAGAGGAGAGAGAAAGGGAGTAACAAGAATTAAGAGAGGAGAGAGAAAGGGAGTAACAAGAATTAAGAGAGGAGAGAGAAAGGGAGTAACAAGAATTAAGAGAGGAGAGAGAAAGGGAGTAACAAGAATTAAGAGAGGAGAGAGAAAGGGAGTAACAAGAATTAAGAGAGGAGAGAGAAAGGGAGTAACAAGAATTAAGAGAGGAGAGAGAAAGGAGTAACAAGAATTAAGAGAGAGAGAGAGAAGGGAGTAACAAGAATTAAGAGAGGAGAGAGAAAGGAGTAACAAGAATTAAGAGAGGAGAGAGAAAGGGAGTAACAAGAATTAAGAGAGGAGAGAGAAGGGGAGTAACAAGAATTAAGAGAGGAGAGAGAAAGGGAGTAACAAGAATTAAGAGAGGAGAGAGAAAGGGAGTAACAAGAATTAAGAGAGGAGAGAAAGGGAGTAACAAGAATTAAGAGAGGAGAGAGAAAGGGAGTAACAAGAATTAAGAGAGGAGAGAGAAAGGGAGTAACAAGAATTAAGAGAGGAGAGAGAAAGGGAGTAACAAGAATTAAGAGAGGAGAGAGAAGGGGAGTAACAAGAATTAAGAGAGGAGAGAGAAAGGGAGTAACAAGAATTAAGAGAGGAGAGAGAAAGGGAGTAACAAGAATTAAGAGAGGAGAGAGAAGGGGAGTAACAAGAATTAAGAGAGGAGAGAGAAGGGAGTAACAAGAATTAAGAGAGGAGAGAGAAAGGGAGTAACAAGAATTAAGAGAGAGAGAGAAAGGGAGTAACAAGAATTAAGAGAGGAGAGAGAAAGGGAGTAACAAGAATTAAGAGAGGAGAGAGAAAGGGAGTAACAAGAATTAAGAGAGGAGAGAGAAAGGGAGTAACAAGAATTAAGAGAGGAGAGAGAAAGGGAGTAACAAGAATTAAGAGAGGAGAGAGAAAGGGAGTAACAAGAATTAAGAGAGGAGAGAGAAAGGGAGTAACAAGAATTAAGAGAGGAGAGAGAAAGGGAGTAACAAGAATTAAGAGAGGAGAGAGAAAGGGAGTAACAAGAATTAAGAGAGGAGAGAGAAAGGGAGTAACAAGAATTAAGAGAGGAGAGAGAAGGGGAGTAACAAGAATTAAGAGAGGAGAGAAAGGGAGTAACAAGAATTAAGAGAGGAGAGAGAAGGGAGTAACAAGAATTAAGAGAGGAGAGAGAAAGGGAGTAACAAGAATTAAGAGAGGAGAGAGAAAGGAGTAACAAGAATTAAGAGAGGAGAGAAAGGGAGTAACAAGAATTAAGAGAGGAGAGAGAAAGGGAGTAACAAGAATTAAGAGAGGAGAGAGAAAGGGAGTAACAAGAATTAAGAGAGGAGAGAGAAAGGGAGTAACAAGAATTAAGAGAGGAGAGAGAAGGGGAGTAACAAGAATTAAGAGAGGAGAGAGAAAGGGAGTAACAAGAATTAAGAGAGGAGAGAGAAGGGGAGTAACAAGAATTAAGAGAGGAGAGAGAAAGGGAGTAACAAGAATTAAGAGAGGAGAGAGAAAGGGAGTAACAAGAATTAAGAGAGGAGAGAGAAAGGGAGTAACAAGAATTAAGAGAGGAGAGAGAAAGGGAGTAACAAGAATTAAGAGAGGAGAGAGAAGGGGAGTAACAAGAATTAAGAGAGGAGAGAAAGGGAGTAACAAGAATTAAGAGAGAGAGAGAAGGGAGTAACAAGAATTAAGAGAGGAGAGAGAAAGGGAGTAACAAGAATTAAGAGAGGAGAGAGAAGGGGAGTAACAAGAATTAAGAGAGGAGAGAGAAAGGGAGTAACAAGAATTAAGAGAGGAGAGAGAAAGGGAGTAACAAGAATTAAGAGAGGAGAGAGAAAGGGAGTAACAAGAATTAAGAGAGGAGAGAGAAAGGGAGTAACAAGAATTAAGAGAGGAGAGAGAAAGGGAGTAACAAGAATTAAGAGAGGAGAGAGAAAGGGAGTAACAAGAATTAAGAGAGGAGAGAAAGGGAGTAACAAGAATTAAGAGAGGAGAGAGAAAGGGAGTAACAAGAATTAAGAGAGGAGAGAGAAGGGGAGTAACAAGAATTAAGAGAGGAGAGAGAAAGGGAGTAACAAGAATTAAGAGAGGAGAGAGAAAGGAGTAACAAGAATTAAGAGAGGAGAGAGAAGGGGAGTAACAAGAATTAAGAGAGGAGAGAGAAAGGAGTAACAAGAATTAAGAGAGGAGAGAGAAAGGAGTAACAAGAATTAAGAGAGGAGAGAAAGGGAGTAACAAGAATTAAGAGAGGAGAGAGAAAGGGAGTAACAAGAATTAAGAGAGGAGAGAGAAAGGGAGTAACAAGAATTAAGAGAGGAGAGAGAAAGGAGTAACAAGAATTAAGAGAGGAGAGAGAAGGGAGTAACAAGAATTAAGAGAGGAGAGAGAAAGGAGTAACAAGAATTAAGAGAGAGAGAAAGGGAGTAACAAGAATTAAGAGAGGAGAGAGAAAGGAGTAACAAGAATTAAGAGAGGAGAGAGAAAGGGAGTAACAAGAATTAAGAGAGGAGAGAGAAGGGGAGTAACAAGAATTAAGAGAGGAGAGAGAAAGGGAGTAACAAGAATTAAGAGAGGAGAGAGAAAGGAGTAACAAGAATTAAGAGAGGAGAGAGAAAGGGAGTAACAAGAATTAAGAGAGGAGAGAGAAAGGGAGTAACAAGAATTAAGAGAGAGAGAGAAAGGAGTAACAAGAATTAAGAGAGGAGAGAGAAAGGGAGTAACAAGAATTAAGAGAGGAGAGAGAAAGGGAGTAACAAGAATTAAGAGAGGAGAGAGAAGGGGAGTAACAAGAATTAAGAGAGGAGAGAGAAAGGGAGTAACAAGAATTAAGAGAGGAGAGAGAAAGGGAGTAACAAGAATTAAGAGAGGAGAGAGAAAGGAGTAACAAGAATTAAGAGAGGAGAGAGAAAGGGAGTAACAAGAATTAAGAGAGGAGAGAGAAAGGGAGTAACAAGAATTAAGAGAGGAGAGAGAAAGGGAGTAACAAGAATTAAGAGAGGAGAGAGAAAGGGAGTAACAAGAATTAAGAGAGGAGAGAAAGGGAGTAACAAGAATTAAGAGAGGAGAGAGAAAGGGAGTAACAAGAATTAAGAGAGGAGAGAGAAAGGGAGTAACAAGAATTAAGAGAGGAGAGAGAAAGGGAGTAACAAGAATTAAGAGAGGAGAGAGAAAGGAGTAACAAGAATTAAGAGAGGAGAGAGAAAGGGAGTAACAAGAATTAAGAGAGGAGAGAGAAAGGGAGTAACAAGAATTAAGAGAGGAGAGAGAAAGGAGTAACAAGAATTAAGAGAGGAGAGAGAAAGGGAGTAACAAGAATTAAGAGAGGAGAGAGAAAGGGAGTAACAAGAATTAAGAGAGGAGAGAGAAAGGAGTAACAAGAATTAAGAGAGGAGAGAGAAAGGGAGTAACAAGAATTAAGAGAGGAGAGAGAAAGGAGTAACAAGAATTAAGAGAGGAGAGAGAAAGGAGTAACAAGAATTAAGAGAGGAGAGAGAAGGGAGTAACAAGAATTAAGAGAGGAGAGAGAAAGGGAGTAACAAGAATTAAGAGAGGAGAGAGAAAGGAGTAACAAGAATTAAGAGAGGAGAGAGAAAGGGAGTAACAAGAATTAAGAGAGGAGAGAGAAAGGAGTAACAAGAATTAAGAGAGGAGAGAGAAAGGAGTAACAAGAATTAAGAGAGGAGAGAGAAAGGGAGTAACAAGAATTAAGAGAGGAGAGAGAAAGGGAGTAACAAGAATTAAGAGAGGAGAGAGAAAGGGAGTAACAAGAATTAAGAGAGGAGAGAGAAAGGGAGTAACAAGAATTAAGAGAGGAGAGAGAAAGGGAGTAACAAGAATTAAGAGAGGAGAGAGAAAGGAGTAACAAGAATTAAGAGAGGAGAGAGAAAGGGAGTAACAAGAATTAAGAGAGGAGAGAGAAAGGGAGTAACAAGAATTAAGAGAGGAGAGAGAAAGGGAGTAACAAGAATTAAGAGAGGAGAGAGAAAGGAGTAACAAGAATTAAGAGAGGAGAGAAAGGGAGTAACAAGAATTAAGAGAGGAGAGAAAGGGAGTAACAAGAATTAAGAGAGGAGAGAGAAAGGGAGTAACAAGAATTAAGAGAGGAGAGAGAAAGGGAGTAACAAGAATTAAGAGAGGAGAGAGAAAAGGAGTAACAAGAATTAAGAGAGGAGAGAGAAAGGGAGTAACAAGAATTAAGAGAGGAGAGAGAAAGGGAGTAACAAGAATTAAGAGAGGAGAGAGAAGGGAGTAACAAGAATTAAGAGAGGAGAGAGAAAGGAGTAACAAGAATTAAGAGAGGAGAGAGAAAGGAGTAACAAGAATTAAGAGAGGAGAGAGAAAGGGAGTAACAAGAATTAAGAGAGGAGAGAGAAAGGGAGTAACAAGAATTAAGAGAGGAGAGAGAAAGGGAGTAACAAGAATTAAGAGAGGAGAGAGAAAGGAGTAACAAGAATTAAGAGAGGAGAGAGAAGGGAGTAACAAGAATTAAGAGAGGAGAGAGAAGGGAGTAACAAGAATTAAGAGAGGAGAGAGAAAGGAGTAACAAGAATTAAGAGAGGAGAGAGAAAGGGAGTAACAAGAATTAAGAGAGGAGAGAGAAAGGGAGTAACAAGAATTAAGAGAGGAGAGAGAAAGGGAGTAACAAGAATTAAGAGAGGAGAGAGAAAGGGAGTAACAAGAATTAAGAGAGGAGAGAGAAAGGGAGTAACAAGAATTAAGAGAGGAGAGAGAAAGGGAGTAACAAGAATTAAGAGAGGAGAGAGAAGGGGAGTAACAAGAATTAAGAGAGGAGAGAGAAAGGGAGTAACAAGAATTAAGAGAGGAGAGAGAAAGGGAGTAACAAGAATTAAGAGAGGAGAGAGAAAGGGAGTAACAAGAATTAAGAGAGGAGAGAGAAAGGGAGTAACAAGAATTAAGAGAGGAGAGAGAAAGGGAGTAACAAGAATTAAGAGAGGAGAGAGAAAGGGAGTAACAAGAATTAAGAGAGGAGAGAGAAAGGGAGTAACAAGAATTAAGAGAGGAGAGAGAAAGGAGTAACAAGAATTAAGAGAGGAGAGAGAAAGGGAGTAACAAGAATTAAGAGAGGAGAGAAAGGGAGTAACAAGAATTAAGAGAGGAGAGAGAAAGGGAGTAACAAGAATTAAGAGAGGAGAGAGAAAGGGAGTAACAAGAATTAAGAGAGGAGAGAGAAAGGGAGTAACAAGAATTAAGAGAGGAGAGAGAAAGGGAGTAACAAGAATTAAGAGAGGAGAGAGAAAGGGAGTAACAAGAATTAAGAGAGGAGAGAGAAAGGGAGTAACAAGAATTAAGAGAGGAGAGAGAAGGGGAGTAACAAGAATTAAGAGAGGAGAGAGAAAGGGAGTAACAAGAATTAAGAGAGGAGAGAGAAAGGGAGTAACAAGAATTAAGAGAGGAGAGAGAAAGGGAGTAACAAGAATTAAGAGAGAGAGAGAAAGGGAGTAACAAGAATTAAGAGAGGAGAGAGAAAGGAGTAACAAGAATTAAGAGAGGAGAGAGAAAGGGAGTAACAAGAATTAAGAGAGGAGAGAGAAGGGAGTAACAAGAATTAAGAGAGGAGAGAGAAAGGAGTAACAAGAATTAAGAGAGGAGAGAGAAGGGAGTAACAAGAATTAAGAGAGGAGAGAGAAAGGGAGTAACAAGAATTAAGAGAGGAGAGAGAAAGGGAGTAACAAGAATTAAGAGAGGAGAGAAAGGGAGTAACAAGAATTAAGAGAGGAGAGAGAAGGGAGTAACAAGAATTAAGAGAGGAGAGAGAAAGGGAGTAACAAGAATTAAGAGAGGAGAGAGAAAGGAGTAACAAGAATTAAGAGAGGAGAGAGAAAGGGAGTAACAAGAATTAAGAGAGGAGAGAGAAAGGGAGTAACAAGAATTAAGAGAGGAGAGAGAAAGGGAGTAACAAGAATTAAGAGAGGAGAGAGAAAGGGAGTAACAAGAATTAAGAGAGGAGAGAGAAGGGGAGTAACAAGAATTAAGAGAGGAGAGAGAAAGGGAGTAACAAGAATTAAGAGAGGAGAGAGAAAGGGAGTAACAAGAATTAAGAGAGGAGAGAGAAAGGGAGTAACAAGAATTAAGAGAGGAGAGAGAAAGGGAGTAACAAGAATTAAGAGAGGAGAGAGAAAGGGAGTAACAAGAATTAAGAGAGGAGAGAGAAAGGAGTAACAAGAATTAAGAGAGGAGAGAGAAAGGGAGTAACAAGAATTAAGAGAGGAGAGAGAAAGGGAGTAACAAGAATTAAGAGAGGAGAGAGAAGGGAGTAACAAGAATTAAGAGAGGAGAGAGAAAGGGAGTAACAAGAATTAAGAGAGGAGAGAGAAAGGGAGTAACAAGAATTAAGAGAGGAGAGAGAAAGGGAGTAACAAGAATTAAGAGAGGAGAGAGAAAGGGAGTAACAAGAATTAAGAGAGGAGAGAGAAAGGGAGTAACAAGAATTAAGAGAGGAGAGAGAAGGGGAGTAACAAGAATTAAGAGAGGAGAGAGAAAGGGAGTAACAAGAATTAAGAGAGGAGAGAGAAAGGGAGTAACAAGAATTAAGAGAGGAGAGAGAAAGGGAGTAACAAGAATTAAGAGAGGAGAGAGAAGGGGAGTAACAAGAATTAAGAGAGGAGAGAGAAAGGGAGTAACAAGAATTAAGAGAGGAGAGAGAAAGGGAGTAACAAGAATTAAGAGAGGAGAGAGAAAGGGAGTAACAAGAATTAAGAGAGGAGAGAGAAGGGGAGTAACAAGAATTAAGAGAGGAGAGAGAAAGGGAGTAACAAGAATTAAGAGAGGAGAGAGAAAGGGAGTAACAAGAATTAAGAGAGGAGAGAGAAAGGGAGTAACAAGAATTAAGAGAGGAGAGAGAAAGGGAGTAACAAGAATTAAGAGAGGAGAGAGAAAGGGAGTAACAAGAATTAAGAGAGGAGAGAGAAAGGGAGTAACAAGAATTAAGAGAGGAGAGAGAAAGGGAGTAACAAGAATTAAGAGAGGAGAGAGAAAGGGAGTAACAAGAATTAAGAGAGGAGAGAGAAAGGGAGTAACAAGAATTAAGAGAGGAGAGAGAAAGGGAGTAACAAGAATTAAGAGAGGAGAGAGAAAGGGAGTAACAAGAATTAAGAGAGGAGAGAGAAAGGGAGTAACAAGAATTAAGAGAGGAGAGAGAAAGGGAGTAACAAGAATTAAGAGAGGAGAGAGAAAGGGAGTAACAAGAATTAAGAGAGGAGAGAGAAAGGGAGTAACAAGAATTAAGAGAGGAGAGAGAAAGGGAGTAACAAGAATTAAGAGAGGAGAGAGAAAGGGAGTAACAAGAATTAAGAGAGGAGAGAGAAAGGGAGTAACAAGAATTAAGAGAGGAGAGAAAAGGAGTAACAAGAATTAAGAGAGGAGAGAGAAGGGAGTAACAAGAATTAAGAGAGGAGAGAGAAAGGGAGTAACAAGAATTAAGAGAGGAGAGAGAAAGGGAGTAACAAGAATTAAGAGAGGAGAGAGAAGGGGAGTAACAAGAATTAAGAGAGGAGAGAGAAAGGGAGTAACAAGAATTAAGAGAGGAGAGAGAAAGGGAGTAACAAGAATTAAGAGAGGAGAGAGAAAGGGAGTAACAAGAATTAAGAGAGGAGAGAGAAAGGAGTAACAAGAATTAAGAGAGGAGAGAGAAAGGGAGTAACAAGAATTAAGAGAGGAGAGAGAAAGGGAGTAACAAGAATTAAGAGAGGAGAGAGAAGGGAGTAACAAGAATTAAGAGAGGAGAGAGAAAGGGAGTAACAAGAATTAAGAGAGGAGAGAGAAAGGGAGTAACAAGAATTAAGAGAGGAGAGAGAAAGGGAGTAACAAGAATTAAGAGAGGAGAGAGAAAGGGAGTAACAAGAATTAAGAGAGGAGAGAGAAAGGAGTAACAAGAATTAAGAGAGGAGAGAGAAAGGGAGTAACAAGAATTAAGAGAGGAGAGAGAAAGGGAGTAACAAGAATTAAGAGAGGAGAGAGAAAGGGAGTAACAAGAATTAAGAGAGGAGAGAGAAAGGGAGTAACAAGAATTAAGAGAGGAGAGAGAAAGGGAGTAACAAGAATTAAGAGAGGAGAGAGAAAGGGAGTAACAAGAATTAAGAGAGGAGAGAGAAAGGGAGTAACAAGAATTAAGAGAGGAGAGAGAAAGGGAGTAACAAGAATTAAGAGAGGAGAGAGAAAGGAGTAACAAGAATTAAGAGAGGAGAGAGAAGGGAGTAACAAGAATTAAGAGAGGAGAGAAAGGGAGTAACAAGAATTAAGAGAGAGAGAAAGGGAGTAACAAGAATTAAGAGAGGAGAGAGAAAGGGAGTAACAAGAATTAAGAGAGGAGAGAGAAAGGGAGTAACAAGAATTAAGAGAGGAGAGAGAAGGGAGTAACAAGAATTAAGAGAGGAGAGAGAAAGGAGTAACAAGAATTAAGAGAGGAGAGAGAAAGGGAGTAACAAGAATTAAGAGAGGAGAGAGAAAGGGAGTAACAAGAATTAAGAGAGGAGAGAGAAAGGGAGTAACAAGAATTAAGAGAGGAGAGAGAAAGGGAGTAACAAGAATTAAGAGAGGAGAGAGAAAGGGAGTAACAAGAATTAAGAGAGGAGAGAGAAAGGGAGTAACAAGAATTAAGAGAGGAGAGAGAAAGGGAGTAACAAGAATTAAGAGAGGAGAGAGAAAGGGAGTAACAAGAATTAAGAGAGGAGAGAAAGGGAGTAACAAGAATTAAGAGAGGAGAGAGAAAGGGAGTAACAAGAATTAAGAGAGGAGAGAGAAAGGGAGTAACAAGAATTAAGAGAGGAGAGAGAAAGGAGTAACAAGAATTAAGAGAGGAGAGAGAAAGGGAGTAACAAGAATTAAGAGAGGAGAGAGAAAGGGAGTAACAAGAATTAAGAGAGGAGAGAGAAAGGGAGTAACAAGAATTAAGAGAGGAGAGAGAAAGGGAGTAACAAGAATTAAGAGAGGAGAGAGAAAGGGAGTAACAAGAATTAAGAGAGGAGAGAGAAAGGGAGTAACAAGAATTAAGAGAGGAGAGAGAAGGGGAGTAACAAGAATTAAGAGAGGAGAGAGAAAGGGAGTAACAAGAATTAAGAGAGGAGAGAGAAGGGGAGTAACAAGAATTAAGAGAGGAGAGAGAAAGGGAGTAACAAGAATTAAGAGAGGAGAGAGAAAGGGAGTAACAAGAATTAAGAGAGGAGAGAGAAAGGGAGTAACAAGAATTAAGAGAGGAGAGAGAAAGGGAGTAACAAGAATTAAGAGAGGAGAGAGAAAGGGAGTAACAAGAATTAAGAGAGGAGAGAGAAAGGGAGTAACAAGAATTAAGAGAGGAGAGAGAAAGGGAGTAACAAGAATTAAGAGAGGAGAGAGAAAGGGAGTAACAAGAATTAAGAGAGGAGAGAGAAAGGGAGTAACAAGAATTAAGAGAGGAGAGAGAAAGGGAGTAACAAGAATTAAGAGAGGAGAGAGAAAGGAGTAACAAGAATTAAGAGAGGAGAGAGAAAGGGAGTAACAAGAATTAAGAGAGGAGAGAGAAAGGGAGTAACAAGAATTAAGAGAGGAGAGAGAAAGGGAGTAACAAGAATTAAGAGAGGAGAGAGAAAGGGAGTAACAAGAATTAAGAGAGGAGAGAGAAAGGGAGTAACAAGAATTAAGAGAGGAGAGAGAAAGGGAGTAACAAGAATTAAGAGAGGAGAGAGAAAGGGAGTAACAAGAATTAAGAGAGGAGAGAGAAAGGGAGTAACAAGAATTAAGAGAGGAGAGAGAAAGGGAGTAACAAGAATTAAGAGAGGAGAGAGAAAGGGAGTAACAAGAATTAAGAGAGGAGAGAGAAAGGAGTAACAAGAATTAAGAGAGGAGAGAGAAAGGAGTAACAAGAATTAAGAGAGGAGAGAGAAGGGAGTAACAAGAATTAAGAGAGGAGAGAGAAAGGAGTAACAAGAATTAAGAGAGGAGAGAGAAAGGGAGTAACAAGAATTAAGAGAGGAGAGAAAAGGGAGTAACAAGAATTAAGAGAGGAGAGAGAAAGGGAGTAACAAGAATTAAGAGAGAGAGAGAAGGGGAGTAACAAGAATTAAGAGAGGAGAGAGAAAGGGAGTAACAAGAATTAAGAGAGGAGAGAGAAAGGGAGTAACAAGAATTAAGAGAGGAGAGAGAAAGGGAGTAACAAGAATTAAGAGAGGAGAGAGAAAGGGAGTAACAAGAATTAAGAGAGGAGAGAGAAAGGGAGTAACAAGAATTAAGAGAGGAGAGAGAAAGGAGTAACAAGAATTAAGAGAGGAGAGAGAAAGGAGTAACAAGAATTAAGAGAGGAGAGAGAAAGGAGTAACAAGAATTAAGAGAGGAGAGAGAAGGGAGTAACAAGAATTAAGAGAGGAGAGAAAGGGAGTAACAAGAATTAAGAGAGGAGAGAGAAAGGGAGTAACAAGAATTAAGAGAGGAGAGAGAAAGGGAGTAACAAGAATTAAGAGAGGAGAGAGAAAGGAGTAACAAGAATTAAGAGAGGAGAGAGAAAGGGAGTAACAAGAATTAAGAGAGGAGAGAGAAAGGGAGTAACAAGAATTAAGAGAGGAGAGAGAAAGGGAGTAACAAGAATTAAGAGAGGAGAGAGAAAGGGAGTAACAAGAATTAAGAGAGGAGAGAGAAAGGAGTAACAAGAATTAAAGAGAGGAGAGAGAAAGGGAGTAACAAGAATTAAGAGAGGAGAGAGAAAGGAGTAACAAGAATTAAGAGAGGAGAGAGAAAGGGAGTAACAAGAATTAAGAGAGGAGAGAGAAAGGGAGTAACAAGAATTAAGAGAGGAGAGAGAAAGGGAGTAACAAGAATTAAGAGAGAGAGAGAGAAAGGGAGTAACAAGAATTAAGAGAGGAGAGAGAAAGGGAGTAACAAGAATTAAGAGAGGAGAGAGAAAGGGAGTAACAAGAATTAAGAGAGGAGAGAGAAAGGGAGTAACAAGAATTAAGAGAGGAGAGAGAAAGGGAGTAACAAGAATTAAGAGAGAGAGAGAAGGGAGTAACAAGAATTAAGAGAGGAGAGAGAAGGGAGTAACAAGAATTAAGAGAGGAGAGAGAAAGGGAGTAACAAGAATTAAGAGAGGAGAGAGAAAGGGAGTAACAAGAATTAAGAGAGGAGAGAGAAAGGGAGTAACAAGAATTAAGAGAGGAGAGAGAAAGGGAGTAACAAGAATTAAGAGAGGAGAGAGAAGGGGGTAACAAGAATTAAGAGAGGAGAGAGAAGGGAGTAACAAGAATTAAGAGAGGAGAGAGAAAGGGAGTAACAAGAATTAAGAGAGGAGAGAGAAAGGGAGTAACAAGAATTAAGAGAGGAGAGAGAAAGGGAGTAACAAGAATTAAGAGAGGAGAGAGAAAGGGAGTAACAAGAATTAAGAGAGGAGAGAGAAGGGGAGTAACAAGAATTAAGAGAGGAGAGAGAAAGGGAGTAACAAGAATTAAGAGAGGAGAGAGAAAGGGAGTAACAAGAATTAAGAGAGGAGAGAGAAAGGGAGTAACAAGAATTAAGAGAGGAGAGAAAGGGAGTAACAAGAATTAAGAGAGGAGAGAGAAGGGAGTAACAAGAATTAAGAGAGGAGAGAGAAAGGGAGTAACAAGAATTAAGAGAGGAGAGAGAAAGGGAGTAACAAGAATTAAGAGAGGAGAGAGAAAGGAGTAACAAGAATTAAGAGAGGAGAGAGAAGGGAGTAACAAGAATTAAGAGAGGAGAGAGAAAGGGAGTAACAAGAATTAAGAGAGGAGAGAGAAAGGGAGTAACAAGAATTAAGAGAGGAGAGAGAAAGGGAGTAACAAGAATTAAGAGAGGAGAGAGAAAGGGAGTAACAAGAATTAAGAGAGGAGAGAGAAGGGAGTAACAAGAATTAAGAGAGAGAGAGAAAGGGAGTAACAAGAATTAAGAGAGGAGAGAGAAAGGGAGTAACAAGAATTAAGAGAGGAGAGAGAAAGGGAGTAACAAGAATTAAGAGAGGAGAGAGAAAGGGAGTAACAAGAATTAAGAGAGAGAGAGAGAAAGGGAGTAACAAGAATTAAGAGAGGAGAGAGAAAGGGAGTAACAAGAATTAAGAGAGGAGAGAGAAAGGAGTAACAAGAATTAAGAGAGGAGAGAGAAAGGGAGTAACAAGAATTAAGAGAGGAGAGAGAAAGGGAGTAACAAGAATTAAGAGAGGAGAGAGAAAGGGAGTAACAAGAATTAAGAGAGGAGAGAGAAAGGGAGTAACAAGAATTAAGAGAGGAGAGAGAAAGGGAGTAACAAGAATTAAGAGAGGAGAGATACATTTGATGTAGATAAACAAGGGAGAAAATTGACTTACATGTATATCATTGTGTTCTTTTTTAGTTTGTGTTAATTATTTTATTACTCCTTTTAATTACCCCACCCCCTTTTCTCCTTCCTCCTCTTTTTACACACTAACGTGCTCCTTGTGCTCTCATCTCTGCCCATCTCTTATCCAAACGTTCATACTCATACTCTCTCTTTTATTCTTCCTCTTTTTCTTTATTCAACTTTTTTTATAAACGTTTGATCTCATTTCCATGTTTTTCTTTGTCCTATTCAAACATTCCATTACGACACACGTACTTTCATTACAATACCATACCATGACAAATTATTCGACTACCAGTGGAGACCAGTTCATGACTAGTTCAAAGATTCGCAAATATTGACAGATAAACTGACACTGTAGAAGAATACCACTAAAAAAACAGATCAAAAAAATATTTTCACATTGTTTAATAGAAAGATGAAATTGAATGAGCAAAGATTATCTAAGTCAAATGTTTTTGTTTAAAACTGTCATTAGAATTAACATTAAACCATAGTAATAAGGTTACCCCTTTCAAGTTCTGTCAATAATTCGTGAGCTGCACAAATTTATATCAAATTTGAACAAATAAAACAATAACAAGGGAAACGCTCTTGGCAGTCTCGCCGGTCTCGCCTGCATTACGCAATTCGATATGATGAAAAATTGAGATTGGGACATTATTTATAGGCAGGGTGGCCAATTAGTAGTCCCCCCAAAATGAAATCCTCTGAATATAATTAACATTTTGAAGCGAATATTGATTAAGAATCATCAGAATAATTAGTTACTATTATTTGTACCAAGATTGATAACAAAAATTGATTTATTAATACTCATATTAAGTTGTAAAAACATATTCTAAGTCTACTGACCAAAATGACCTTTAACCTTGACTTTGTGACCTGTATTTGTGTCATATGATTTGTGATACTTGATAACCCTTGGGCACAAGTTTCATGGAATTTGAACAAACACTTTTGAAATTATGCTAAAAATTCAAAACCTTGATGTTGATGCCATAACATAGTCTAAGTTTGTTGACCTGAAATGACCTTTGACCTTGACTTTGTGACCTGAAATTTTATTCATATAATTGGGGATACTTGATCTCTCTTTAGTCCAAGTTTCAAGAACTTATACTCTCAAAATAATAATAAGGTTAAGTTTTTGATGTTGACATATTTTCATCATAACAATGTACATATACAATAATATTTGTTTGAAAACTACGCTCTACCTGATCGTAAATAATTTAGCCCCCTCACTTTGAAAAACGTTCCGCGAGGCCTGTCATACAGTGCAAGTAAGGGGAGTCATCCATTTGTTTCAGTGGAATATATAGAGTCTATCAAGAGTGCAGAAAGCGATCTCTCCTGATCGGTACTGCTGGAGATAGTACCACTCTCTCTCACGCGTCTCAATCTTGTAATCATTGACGAGGTTCTGGGCATGCTTCAGCTCGTTGGTGTACTCATCGATGCTGACCAAACCTACATCTTGCTTTATCGTGGCTATCAGGATTGTGTTCCCTTGAGACACAGCAGCGTTTATTAGGTAACCCCCTAATTTCGCTAATTTATATTTTACAACACCTTGTTTGTCAATCAATCGTATTGTATCATCAGATGCGGTGATCAGGTGATCATTATAACTTGTAATCTTCTGAGGTTCATACCCATCACAAGATATCTCCCTGATTGCCTTCTCACCTGCTGGTAAGAATACCTGGATCTTTTGAGCTTTCCAGTAGCCAACATAGAACTGATCATCACTGTCTACAGTGAGGTCAGCAAATCCACCTTCATCGTCACTCAGAGTCTCAAACATTACATTCAACTGTGTGTACTCTGGTGTGTACAGTGTGATATTGTTTGAGCGATCAAGTATAACACACCGATCATCAGAGAGGAACCCTACTCCACTAATCCTAACATGTTTGAGAAATGTCTGCTGGAGCTGGCCATCAGCAGAGAAGATCTCCACGCCACCTTCCCAACATCCCACTGCCATCCTACCATCAGGTGTACCAACCATGGCACTCATGCTATCCTTAGTAGGCAAAGCGATGTTCTTTGCAACTGCATTTACGATCTTACCGAGAGCTATCTCATCCATTCCAACGTTCCTCTTAAATCTGACACTTTTTCCTTTCTTGCTCGATTGCATCGGCTGGTTGTCGTCAGGATCTTCTTGTTTCAAGGCCTCTTGTAAGTCTTGACATAGAGTGTCGTGTGCAGCCAAAGCATCCATATCTGACGGTACCTTTGCCCTATTGGTTACCACGTCAGCTATGGTGGTCAAGTGAGTGATGTGTTCCACAACCAATTTCTTCATTTCGTCCAGTTCTTTCTCTACTCCTTCGGTCCTACCCTTGACTTCACCAATGAGAATTTCTTTCTTCTTTGTCAACTGCCGGACTGATTCTTCAAATGCTTTGTTGATATCATCTGTACACAGCTTCCGAGCTTTGCTCACATGCTCCTTCTGTTCATCAATGAAATCAACGTATTTTTGAAAGCAAGAGCGTTTCTTGTCTGCCTTGGATTTGAGGTCCTCGATACTCTTCATATGGCTGCTTTCATAAACAGCTGCCTCGATGACCCGATGTCCTTCGTTTGTATGCTCCATGACAACACACCTGAAGCAGGCAAATCTCCTGCAGTCGGAACAGAAGCACTCCTCATCCTCTTTGGGGTGTTTCCTGCATTTACGATACCTACGTACTGACACCTTTCCTGATTCGATCTCACTCATGGCTAGGACCTCATGACTTATGAAGTTTTGCCACAGAGAGTGTGCGTTGTGGCAAGTGATACAGAGATACATGCCACAGTCTTGACAGTAGACAACAGCTTGGGGTTTGCCCTCGAATTTACAATTCGTGCAAAACTGATATTGATTCTTCATGTCCTCTATGAGAGACTTCAAAGCTAGACTTGCCGGTAATTTGCTGACTTCTTGGTTTGGGACCTGGGTTTTAGCTCTGCAGATAGGGCATCGGAGCATCTGATCGTTACCATGGCATGCCAAGAGGTTGTCCAGACAGGCCTTGCAGTAGGTGTGAGAACAAGACAGGATCTTGGGATCGGTGAAGGTATTCAGACATACAGGACACTCCAGACTCTGAGCGATAACATTCTTTAATGCATCAGCCATGATTCGAATTCTACAGGAATACGAAATAAAAGAAAAGGAAAAAAACTTAATGAATAGCTAGTGTAATGTGTAGCTTTGGTTCATCTGATCGTTTTTGTTTTTTTTTGTCGCTCTTTAGTCAATGTACATTATAATGGAGGAAAATGATGATGATGATAATCACAATAATTACAATAACTGTAATTATAATAATGATGATAACAATTGTATAGCTGCACATGCGCCGAGCGAAATAAACTTGCTTTGGAATCTTATACCAAGAGTTTCAAACGTGTGCTAATTATCTGTCTCGAGTATTCATCTGTGTACCTTTAATTAAAGAGTACATAACACCAAGTATTACAAATTTCGTGAAATTTGAACAAAAGAATAATGATCCGTGATCTGCCTTCAGATATGATGCAGATAAACATACCTTATTCTTAATGGAGTCTAGGCTTTGAACAACTCTAAAACTTAATAGGCAACATTATGTACATTATGTATTAAAGCTGATGAAGAATCAACAGCAGTACTATGAACATGTACTTATGCATACTGGAATATACTATTTAACAAAATGATCATGATTGTACAGATGAAATTATTTGCTCTGGTTTGGCAGAATCATTAGCTGAAATGTTAGCTATGTTAAGAATTGCGTAATAACCTGAAATAGTTCCCATGTGTATTCATATCTACATAAGATGCAAAATAATAGTTCATGACACATTTGTTATTCTAATCACAACAACATACCAAAATCGTTACATTTTTGCCCAGGACAAACAAACACTGAGAAGTTATACTTATACTGAGAAGTTATACTTTGGGGCAAATCATCCAAAACTCAAATCCACAGGCTTTTTGTTGTGCAGAAGCGGGTTATTAGAATATTATTATTATTATTATTTTTTTTATTTTTTTTTATTTATTTATTTATTTATTTTTTTTTTGGGGGCAGATGAAAAAAAATCTGCATCACCACCACTCTTACATGTTACATGCAGGCCCCGCGGAACGTTTTTCAAAGTGGGGGGGGGGCTAAAGTATTTACGATCGGGTAGAGCGAAGCACGTGGAGAGTAAAATTGGCGTGGGGTCCAGGGGCAACGCCCCCCGCAAGCTCATGGGTTTTAGGCATTGAATTACGGTCAGATGAGCATCCAGAAGCTCAGGGGTTTTAGGCATATTTAATTACGGTCAGATGAGCATATTTTTATACCTTATTTGTGACCCCGGACAGGTCACTAATTGGAGTGGGGTCCAGGGGGCGGAGCCCCCAGAAGCTCAGGGGTTTTAGGCATTAGATTACGACCAGATGAGCATCCAGGGGCTCGCGTTAGGGGCCTTGGTGTTTAGCATTCACTCTGGGGACCTCCCTTCTGCCCTTGCTCAAATCTTTAGAAGAAATAACCAAATTCACAGCCATAATACTAGACTTGGCTTCTGCTCTCCATTTACCATATGCAGGGACAACCTTCACCATGAATACTCTAATACCATTGGCCCCAAGTTCTGGAATTCACTTAATTCTTGAGGTCATTCTGGGTTATTTGAAACTGTGCCTCTAGTACTGGCCCTATTACACAAAGTAGCGTTGCATGAAGCGCATCGATTTGATGTAGTCTGCGTCATCTGTTCCCGACCTTGCACAAGTCTTCCAAGATTGGGACAAGTCCTATCGATCTTCTGGCATTGGCAGGATTCACTCCCAGAGGGCGCTAGTCGAGGACGTGTTGTTGTTGTGTGTGTGTGTGTGTGTAATTGGGTTTTTACAGACGTGTATCAATCAGATATGATTATTTAAGTCTGGGGACCGACCTTTAGCGTCACCATCCGAAAGACGTAATAGATTGGATTAGAGGTCTGGCTAGGCTTTTGACAAGGCCTCGTGACTTGCGATTGATTGGAGGACTTACGATTGATTTGGATCAATCGTAACTCTTTGTAATGATAATAATAGTTAGCTCTTATATAGCGCTTTTCAGGACCGAAGGCCCTCTCAAAGCGCTTTACAGATATATATATATTATTACCCCGGTCATCGGATTCAGGCTTACCCGCACACAATGTATGCACATTCTCCACTCCCCGGGGAGCATTCCAGCCAGGCGTCATTTTTACAAGCGCACACTTGCTAATCTAAGCACATTAGCTTTCGCATCCTACCGGGTACCCATTTAACACCTGGGTGGAGAGTGGCAAATGTAGATCAATGTCTTGCCAAAGGACATTAGTGCCGCGGTGGCTTTTACTGCTCTGCATGAATTATTCATAACTTTGGATTTATTGACCAATCAGAACGGCCACCTCCCAGTTGGCTTCGTTCGTGATTCGTTCATTATCCAAACATGTAAGAAAAGGTAAAAGACGTAAATAAGTTTTGCTTATGAGATGAACATATAAACGATAAATACAAAATATCACATTCAAATCTATTTTAAATGCAAAATTACAATAAAATATGAAGCATTTGATGACTAATTAAGCCAATTAAGCCAATCATAAGTGAGATCATTGGACTTTTCCTGTATATAAAATGAACCAGTCCAACTCGTTTTCGTTCCATGTTATAGGTTTATTTAGCCCGTCCGTCATTCGTGCTACGTAGAGTTTACTGTGTGTATGTGATGGATAATATATGCTGACGTCACGCGATGATACGTTCGCTGATTGGACGCTACCATTTTGGTAGAGAAGTCCAGTCGGAAACATAGGTTAACATAGAAAATCCAACTTGGCTGACGCCACTCGCTCTACGTTCACTCGGGTTTTCGCTTTTCGTCTCTTTTTAGTCGTTCGGCGTCTATTAGACATGAGGCCTTGTCTCTTGGCTGACGCCACTCGCTCTACGTTCACTCGGGTTTTCGCTTTTAGTCTCTTTTTAGTCGTTCGGCGTCTATTAGACATGAGGCCTTGTCTAAAGGCTAAGGTCTGGCGGACACACCAATGACATAGACGACTGTAAAACCAGTATCTCAGCTTTTAAATGTAGACTTAAGTCATATTTACTTGACAAGTATGTGGATGACAAACTTTATAATTATACCGATTTTTTTTTTTTTTTTTAGTACTGTAACATATCTAACTCTACTCTCGATCTATTGTTGTTATTTCTCGACTTTGACATAATCCATTTGATGCCTTTTCTTCTTCTTTCCCATCTGTACATATACCATATATTTCTGCTTGTCCTCTGCACTCAGAGAGCAATAACTCATTGATGTCTCGATGTGGTGTCAGCTTGGGCTTGTGCATTTACCATATGCAAGGACAACCTTCACTCTAAATACTCTAATGTCCACTGGCCCCAGGTTCTGATCGATGCATCGTTGTGTAGTTGTTTTTCTGAGTGTATTTTTTAAATAGTTTTATATATTCCATATATTATTTGTTGTTGTATTCATGAATCAGTTATCTTTGTAACATCATCTGAGGGGCCTTAACTTAACAAGCTGTGCTTCAACCAAGGTCTCCTCGTCTTTCTTTATTCTACATTGTACTGTTATGATTATACTCTATTATATTTTGTTACATGTAATTTCTGGAAGACAAATAAACTGGATACTTGATACTTAAACGATATCAATATGATCACGAGTTTTCTAATGCGACAAACGTTACTTCCGGGTTCACGATCAAGGACATTCTACTCTTATGGTCTGGTTTCAAAGCTCTGTTTCGTTTAGACTCGGTTAGTTTCATTTTTGCAGCCTGTTTCTTTGTGGTTCACCAAACTGATATCATTTCCTAAACACCTGTCATTCTCATCTTGGTCTTAGCTCAATCGCTCTCCATTAATCAACTCAAAGACATATAAACCAATACCCAAATATTTCAGTCTAAGGACAAAAATGCCTCTATAAACCAGATAAAAACAAAGTCTCAAAAGTGTCTGGGAGTTGGCCTTAAAGAGTGACGTGTTTATACGATAATGTAAAACGATAGTATTGCAAAATAACACTGCATTTCTTTTAGAAATGACATACATTTAAATTTACTCACCTCTTTTTCCGTCACTACGTATCGGTCTATGTGTTATATGCAATCAGTAAACATGTATACTCTTTGCCTTAACAATGTAGTGGTGCACTGATCATAATAAGTGGTAATATATACATGTATGTATTTAGTTTGTCGATTTTTTTTTGGTACTGGGAATTCCCAGCCACCTTTGACATATAGTTGTGATGTTGGAGATGGCGCTATACATGCAAAACACATCCGGCTGGAAAGGAGAAAAGTAAAGAAGATATTCGATCTTAGACCTTTACCTTTACTGGACTAACCATCGTCTGGTTTAGAAAGCTAAGAAGTTGTTTGATTTATTATAGTTTCGGGTTGTGTAGGGGCTATTATGCCCTAATTTCCTAGCCCTACAAGACATGGGGCGGAGGGGGCTGCGCCTCCCTCCCTTCGAATTTTAAAATTGCAAATAACATATTCGGGCACGTGTAATTACCGCCTCCCGATTGTGACAGGTGCGTAATATTAAAAAAAGCCTGCTATCTTATTTATATGTTTATATCTTATTTTGTCCTGATATAAAATAAAAATACTGCAATTCAATTCAATTCAAAGTAACACTTTTCTTTTTATTATTCTTTCATCAGGTTTCATATCAACGAAATACTCATGTGAACAAATGTCCTAGGGGTCTCAGTTAAATATAAATCTTTCTGTTTTCATACAAATGAACTTATTACAGAGGTTGGATTCAGCCTTTAATATTAAGTAGATCATTACTGTACTCAAAAGAGGTCATTGACATCTGGAAAATGTTAGATCTGACGGTATATATTTGTGGTTTAGAAATAATACAAAAAGTGGTTTCGACAGACATGTAGTGTAGACGTAATCATTCATAGAAGAGAATGATTAATGAAAAAATAACTAATAATAACATCTGAACAGAGGTAGAAAAGTCTTATGGATTGTTGACAAATATATTAATGTATGCAAGACAGCAAGAAAGAGTAAGTATTAACCCTAATAAGGCCGGGAGGCCATCATGCCCCCCCCCCCTCCGCGATTTTTCTGATTGTTCGGGAACGCATACGGATGGCGCCCCGCCGCTCGCTGATTCTTTTTCTTTCGAGTCTTGCGCATCTCTTAAAACAATTTTTTTGAACATCGGACGTACAGTTACAAAGTCACGTGACCTTTTGTCTTTGCATGTCAGCCCGAAAATCGCTCATTTTCGTGATTTGTGTACAAAACATATGGAAATGTCATTTTTCCTAAAAAGAGATAAAACATTGGTTATTGGGTCTTGTTTAAAGTTTAGGTGTTTGTTTTGGGAGTCAAAATTAAATAAAACAACAACAACAATGAAATACATAAGTTAAAAAACAATGAAATACATAAGATATTATCAAAACAAGAGATAACATAAGGAATAACCTAGCTCTTCCAAATTTGTTTGTCGTATTATTGTTTCGAATGGTCTAACGAATACATGTAGTGAAAAAGAATGCTTAAATATAAAGAATATATGATTTATGGGTAAAAAGGTGAATTTTATTTCCTTATTTGCATAAATTACCATAAATATGCAAATGAGTGAATTAACAAACAAAAAATTACCATATTATTCTATACACTTCACTTGACATGCATGCAAATTTTCGCGGCGATCGGCCGTTTCACGGCTGAGATCTTAGGGGGGCTATAATGCCCCCGGCTGTATTCAGACCTAAAATAGCCCGGCCTTTTTAGGGTTAAGCTGATGCCTCATTCACACCGAATCGAAACCAACCAATTCTCGTCCATTAAGGTAATTGTTTGCTCAGTCTGGTGTCATTGGTCTGGTGTCGGTGTTGTGACTGGGGTATCAGTGCATCAGAGAAAAGATTAGAAGCAAGGAGGTTGAGGGGCCAGAGAGAGAGAAGGGGATTGGAGACAGAGAGAGGGTGGGGGCGAGTGAGAAGAGAGACGGGGGAGAGAGAGAGAGAGAGAGAAAGACATAATCCTCATCTACCAAGAGACCAAATGTTTGGAACTGTCAAATTTACTACTGTTGTTACAGTGTTTTTGTTGGGGGGGGGTGGCACTTGCCCTCTTACCTATATCCACCACTGGTCTGTTACTACGCTGTTGTAACAATGAATTAAGAGAGTTTGTGACTTTTGCTCATGAAGCTGTGCTATTTTAACTACTCATTTTCTCTCTATGTTTTCACCTCAATCACTTATAATATTCTGTGTAGGCTATCTAGATACCCCCGCCCCCTCATTTTCTCCCTCTTTCTTTCTTTCTTTTCTTTCCCTCTTTCTCTTTCTACCCCTCTCTCTCTCTCTCTCTCTCTCCCTCTCTCTCCATCCCTCTCTCTCTCTCCCTCTCCCTTGTTTCCTTCTCTCATACTCTCTCTTGTAGCGTCCCGATAGTGATGCATGCAGATACTTCTTACAACAATACTCAGAACACACATTTAGTCATTGCATAATTCTACATATATCCATTTATTTCAAGCTATCCAAACATTCTTTGATCTAGAAAGAACCACGGATGACATGATGTGACGTCACATTTAATACTGCGCAGTAATTGGTCAAATCAGCTTCCAGTCTTCTCTCGGGTCGCATTTGTGCATCCCTAAACAGTCCATGGTCGGGTTCGTTGGCAGTGAGATTCAGCGGGTTAGTCTAGATTCCATTACCGCCTCCTTGGCCTATAGAAAAACAGACAACAATATGACATGTAAGATGAGATGAACAAGATATGACCAGTTAAACCCCTCAACAACAATAACTACGAAGAGAAAGCAAGCAAGAAAGAACGGGAGGAAGGAACGGAGGAATAAAGGAAGGAATGAAGAGAGAAAGAAAAATATATAAACAAGAGAGGGAGGGAGAAAGAAACAAACAAACGAACAAACAAACAAACAGACAAATAAACAAACAAAGAGTGACCGCTGCAAAAATGAAATTTCATGAGCGTCATTTGGAAAGGACTGTTACAAGGTTTCGAATTATATGATTCACCTTAGACTCTTAGAGCATGTGTAAAGCATGTGTAGATAAGAGACTATTGCTGCGACTAGCTTTAATTATGTGACCACCTCTTGACATGAACATGCCACTCAAAAATTGACGCTTCTTGTGATAACTATTTTTAATTTTAGCTGTATTTCTTTGGGATCAATCCACTAACATCAGATTAATCCATCTATCAAATATGACAAAAATATAGTATAGATGGCAGGTTCAATTCCCACTTTTTCTGACATGTCTGTAATAACATGATCGAGCACTCGATCTTTATTTACTGGATGCGAGCAAAAATTTATTCATAAATTGAAATTACTCCCAAGAAGTCTAACATTCAAAGCTAGCGGAGCATGTGTTGTACAACCCTCATAACAAAGCTGCCCCCATGATAATTGTGCCCCTTCAGTGGCTGGACTCACTCATGCTAAGCCACTGGAAGCAAATTGATTATAGTTTAGATAATGGTTAACATTTAAATCTACTTCGTAAATTCGAGCCATTAAATCTGACAGTGACTTACCAGAGCAGAAAGCGACCTTGCCTCCTCGTCTGTGAAGCTGCTAAAGTGTAACTTCACGCTATAGCGTAACCTAACGCCTAAGTAACTGAAAAAAGTTCACTTCAGCGGATACGCTATACACACTGATACACAACTGTTATTGAGGAGCACACGCTAACCGTAATTTGTAGGGCAACACCCGCGAACCATATAGTGGCTCTGAAGGGCCATCGCGAATCACAAACTTTGAAGTGAAATTCGTGATGATAATATGCGACAAATCGCATATTTTGTCGCGAATTTTTTGATTAATTTAGTTATCTTCTATTTCCTTTATCTCTGCTTTCTTTCTCTTTCTCCCTCTCTTTCTTAATATCTCTCACTTCTATAACCCCTCTCTCTCTCATCTCCCTCCCTCCCCCTCATCCCCCTCTCTCTCTCTCCTATCTCTCTCTCATCTCCTTCTCTCTTTCTCTCGTTATCCTTCTCTCTCTTTCTCTTTATCTGCCTCCGCCCTTTCTGTTTATCTCTCTTTCTCTCTCATCTCCTTCTTCCTTTCTCTTTCTATCTACTAATTGCTGTTTTGCTATAGCCAAGCTTTTCTACATTGAGGTCCAACAATTTGATGGACACACTTAAGGATTTTCAAAACATGAGTTTGAAGACGAATATTGTGATGAAAAATAAAAAAATTAGGGTTTTCTACGTACAACACAAAACCTAAAATAAATTATTGGACACTCCTTCATCAATATTCGTCTTCAAACATATTTGTTTTATAAATCATTGCAGAAGTATGTGCTAAATGACATCCTCTTTCACATCATTAAACAATTTAAAGCCTATCTGTACTACTTGTAGCTACTTGCTCCCTCTATACAAAAGACAATGCCTAATCGGCGCCTGTTGGTCCCCATGATCCTCTTTTTCTTATGTTAATTGAGAGCTGAGTTGATGAGATAGCCACCTGTCAGTGACCTCGCTGAGTGGTCTAATCCCTCCTGTCAACACTAGTACGGACGGCCTTTAAGTGAAATATTGCAATACATGTTTGGCCAAATTGGGGGTTCGAATGCTTTATCTTCAAATTGTTATCTATTGGTACATAAGGGCCACTAAAGTGTAACCTGCTGCTATAGAGTAACCTGCTGCTAAAGTGTAACCTGCTGCTAAAGTGTAACCTGCTGCTAAAGAGTAACCTGCTGTTATAGAGTAACCTGCTACTAAAGTGTAACCTGCTGCTAAAGTGTAACCTGCTGCTATAGAGTAACCTGCTGCTAAAGTGTAACCTGCTGCTAAAGTGTAACCTGCTGCTAAAGTGTAACCTGCTGCTAAAGTGTAACCTGCTGCTAAAGTGTAACCTGCTGCTAAAGTGTAACCTGCTGCTAAAGTGTAATCTGCTGCTAAAGTGTAACCTGCTGCTAAAGTGTAATCTGCTGCTAAAGTGTAACCTGCTGCTATAGAGTAACCTGCTGCTAAAGTGTAATCTGCTGCTAAAGTGTAACCTGCTGCTAAAGTGTAACCTGCTGCTAAAGTGTAACCTGCTGCTATAGAGTAACCTGCTGCTAAAGTGTAACCTGCTGCTAAAGTGTAACCTGCTGCTAAAGTGTAACCTGCTGCTATAGAGTAACCTGCTGCTAAAGTGTAACCTGCTGCTAAAGTGTAACCTGCTGCTAAAGTGTAACCTGCTGCTATAGAGTAACCTGCTGCTAAAGTGTAATCTGCTGCTAAAGTGTAACCTGCTGCTATAGAGTAACCTGCTGTAGGACTACTAGTAGTAGTTAGCCTTATGATGTTGACGTTGTTACAGTCATCTTCCACGTACTGGAAGCTGATGACCCTTACTTACAAAGATAAGGAGCAGGCACCAAAATAGCAATATGTTGATGTTAGATTTCATGTTGAAAGCGGTATTCATCCCATTTCCATGAAATGTAGGAAGACTATTATAACGTACTGGATGAGCTTATAACTGGATGAGCAGATGCAGGCGCGGATCCAGGATTTCTTAGGGGTGGGGGCCCAAATTTGAAATTGTGCGAGCCAAATATTGGTACGTAATGGTGACCACTAAAGCAGTGGCGTAATGAGCAAAATCGTTTGGAGGGGGAGGCAGACAAAATTCCGCATCACCACTACTCTTACATGCAGGCCCTGCCGAACTTTTTTCAAAGTGGGTGTGGGGGAGGCTAAAGTATTTACGATCAGGTAGAGCGTAGCGTAAATTGGCGTGGGGTCTAGGGGCAAAGCCCCGGCGGGGGTCAAGGGGCGAAGCTCCCGGAAGCTCAGGGCGTATGGGCATTTAATTACGGTACGTCAGATGAGCATATTTTTATACCTTATTTGTGACACAGGCATGACACTTATTGGCGTAGGGTCCAGGGGGCGGAGCTTCGGGGATTTAGGCATTAAATTACCGACAAATGAGCATCCAGGGGCCCGACTAAGGGCCCTAGGTGGGGTCCAGGGGCAGAGCCCCCGGAAGCTCAGTGGTTTTAGGCATTTAATTACGGTCAGATGAGCATATTTTGATACCTTATTTGTGACACTGGCAGGTCACTAATTGGCGTGGGGGTCCAGGGGGCGGAGCCCCGAAGCAGGGTTTTAAGCGCTAAATTACGGTCAGAAGAGCATCCAGGGGCCCGCCTTAGGGCCCTAGTTGGGTTCCAGGGGCAGAGCTTAGGGTTTTAGGCATTTAATTACGGTCAGATGAGCATATATTGATACCTCATTATTTTGTGACACTGGCAGGTCACTATTCTTTCTTTTTCTCTCTTTCTTTCTATTTCTCTTTAATATACTTTTTCAAAAAGGAAGGGGGGAGCTCGAGCCCCGCCGTTCCGCGGGCCCTGACATGTAGGCCTCTAAATAAGCATATTTCTTGGCCTGACTGTAAATTTGGGAATTTGTCATTTTCCAACAAACGCATAAAAAGTATAATTTACTAAAAAGTGAGGAAAAATCCCGGAAAATTATATCATTTTAAGCAAAATTTGTAAATCACTAGTATCGAATTAGAAATAAACCATGCTTAAATTCTATTTGGGGCAACTGCAGTAAATTACACCTGAAATTGCATCATGCGCATTATAAGTTTCAAACGCTTTCTTTCATACAAATACACACAAAAAGTTCCGAAAGCTTGAATGCATACTATTTCACAAGATGTAATAAAACAATATGAATAATTCTAATGATACACTTACATGCAAATGCATGATCATTTTGCGTTTCTTTCTGCCTGCAAAATAGTTTTCTTCTGCATTTTGTTTTGTTGCTGTTATGAGTTTATATTCATATTATTGCTATCAAACAGGAATAAATAAATACATTTGTACGATGATAGTTGTACAATGATGATAGACGAAGCGATAAAATCGCAATTGATCTTTCCTTATTTTCCCCCTTTTCTTTTCTTCTTCCTCTATCATTCTTTCCCTTTCCCTTCCCTTCCTTCTCTCTCTATCTCTCTTCTTTTTTTTACCGAGGGAGGAGGCAAAGGCCTTTCGCCCCGCCGATCCACACCTTGTTGGCTGGGAAAGTCACAACTGATCTACCCCATCTTTCTTCTTCCTCTTTTTTCCTTTCCCTTTCACTCCACTTCCCTTCCCTTCCCTAATTCCTTCTCTCTCTTTTAAGTTTGCTTGGGGGAGCAAGGGCCTTTCGGTCCGCCGATCCACACGTTGTTGGCCGAATTAATCGCAACTGATCTCCCTTCTTTTCATCCTTTCCTTCTTCCTCTTTTTGTTCCCTTTTAGCTCTTCTCTTTCCCATCCCCTTTTTTTGGGGAGCCAAGGCCCTTGCCCCCAATCCACATCTTGTTTGCGGGAAAATCGCAACTGATATCCCCTTCTTTTCTTTTCCTCTTCCTCTTTATTTCCTTCCCTTTATCTCCTCTTTTCCTTTTTCTTTCCCTTTCCTTCCTTCTCTTTTATTTTTTGCGGGGGGAGGCAAGGCCCTTTCGCCCCCCCCCGATCTCCTTCTTTCCCCCTTTTCTTTCCTGCTTTCTCTTCTTTCTTTCCTTTTCTCTCCTCTTTCCCTTTCTTTCCTCTTTCCCTTTCCCTTCTTTTCCTTCTCTTTCTCTCTCTCTCTCTTTTTTTTTTTTTTTTGGGGCAAAGCCCCCCCCTCCCTCTGGATCCGCGCCTGAGCAGATGATTAACTGTGCTGTAGATGCTGGACATGGTGTGGTGACGGTCAGTCCCTAGATCTCATCACGCCTAGCCTAGCCTCAGCTCAGCTCCATGCACGCGCGCGCGCCGATAACACGAACGATACGGTCGCGATGCCCGTTCGCTGAAGTGAACTTCTTTTTCAGAAACTTAGGCGGCAGGTTACACTTTAGCGGAGTTTTCACTTTAGCAGCTTAACACTCGTCTACTGCACCAACAGTTCTCCATAGCATCGCAAGCTAAACAAAAATGATAGGAGAATTGACAATTAATAATCGTGAGTTATAGAGGATGAACGCACGAGTAAGGAATCTATGGATACAAAGGAGGCACTATGAGAGAGAAACTAAACGTTTCTGAAAATTGTGAGAATGTTTCTTTTTTTTTTCTTCTAAAGTTAGTTCTTGTTTCTGCTTTTTCCCGGGTTGTTTGCTACTTTGTATTTTTGTTTGTACTTTCCTTCTTTCTTTTTTTCTGTACAAACGTTTTAAGACATGTGCCCCTTAATAATGCCCCGCCCCCTTTTGTCTTACACGAATGGCTGAAAAGATAATAATGTGCCCCCTTTTCAAATTTTGTTTTTATTAGTATGTTTGTGTGTTGTTTTGTTTTTATTTTGCTTGCTTGTCGTTGATGTCTTGCCTCTCATAATCGGATAATGCAGTAACCTTGATTTTTCTTTCGTTTTCCCTTTTTTTTTTTTTTGTTGCTTCAGAGATAATTCAGAGATGCGTTAATCTAAATCCTACATGTCTTTAGATGTCATAATTGCACATAACGTTTATACACAAGCTCTGTATGGAAAGGAATATAAGCCTAATCATTTATAAACAAAGAAAGTGGACGTTTATGAACGTTTCTGTATACAAAGCAAATGGAGTTTCCTAGCATGATCCGTAATACAGAGTTGCTAGGTTGTGTTCGATTGATTACAGCTTTTTTTTATTTTGTTTTTATTTTTTATTTTGCAGTTTTTCTAATTTTCCCGCTTGTATTAAAACCAACTAAATAATAGGGTTGACTTCGATCTGTGGATTCGACCCTGCTAATTAAAAGTGAAAGATAACTCACGCTTGTATTTCTTCATGGACTGCCCTCTCTTGACAGCTAGATAGTAGTCTTGCATGACGGGGTCCCTCTTCATGAACTCGACATCGAAATCCTCATCGGTATCTTGGAATTCGAAGGCCATGGCGACCACCAGCATGGCCATGAAAGCGATCAGGATCTTGGAAACCATTGTCTGACAAGAAATGAAAAATAGTTCTTGATGGATTCTCGAACTAGGTTGGATTTCAGAGAGCTGAAATACGACCGATGGATAAAGCTCGAGATCATTGCAAGAAAGGATTAACTTCGATGAGTTGGTTTGTTTAAAAAAAAGGAAAAATTAAACTGAACAAAATACAAGTGTATAATATGGGTAGTGTAAGTCAAAATAAGAAGATGATAAGGAATACATGATACTTCTCGTGTCGGGGAATCTACTCTAAAGCTAGCTCTACCTGACTCTCTTATTAAAAAGGGTATTAACTTTACGACCTTTAAAAGCATAGATTTGGGATGGGTGTGTAAACTTTCTCAGACAGCTCACTGTTTTTTTTAATTGAAGTAATGCTATCATTGAAGAAAACAAGGGCAGGGATGAGATTTAGTTTTTACTAGGCAAGAATGAAAAGGGGACCCTCGAGTTGGATGTCCTCTTATGATATTGATCAAATATAAATGATTAAACATACTTTTAAAATGGAGAGAAGCTGACGCTTCGTAATGTCACAAGTGGGATACGAAATTATAAAACAGTATAGTTCATAATGCAGGTTTGGATGTTGTATTTTTAGATCTTGCAAAAAGCTCTTTGAAATATTATCATTATAAATGTTGCAATAAAGCAGTTATATACTTCACAGAAATGAAATAAATTATAGGAAAATTATGTAAATACGATTTATATTAGCAATAATCATTTTTTAATATTGTACACAATTTTGAAAGACAGCAAAATGTTGTAAGTTGCAGCAATACTTACGATTTTGTGAATTGATATGCTTGGTGAGATAAATGGCTTGGTTGACGCTCGTTGATGATTGTTAATCGCCTTAGCTCTTGTTCTTCCAAGCCCAACCCATCCTCCCTGATATACTTTAATCCCGTCTCTCATGAATGACCCATCTTCGGTCGCGGTAATGAACCTGGTGTTTGATTGGCTGTTTGTTAATTAGGTTAGATTAATGGAGCTTATATAGTAACTCAACCAAGAAGTTCATTTCTTTCCTTTCTTTCGTTCTAATAGGGTAAGCATTACCAAGGTTGGTTCATACAGACATAAGTTTGATTAGTTTTATATGTTTCATTGGTGTTAATGTTTTCTTTCAGATATTCTCCGGTCAAACGTACGAAACTAGGGGCGGCGGAGCATCTTTCAAAGTGGGTGGGGGCGGCACCAACAAAAAAGGGGCACTTATTAAAATGTAAAAGGGGAACTTATTATAAAGAAAAGGGTTCCTTTGTTAAACAAAAAAGGGGTACCTATCAGATTTGAATAGAGGCATTGATCAGAGGTGAAAAGGGGCATTCATGAGAAGGGGAAAGGGCACTTAATTTAAAAAAAAGAAAATTCCAGGAAAAGGGGCATTAATTAGAAAGGAAAGGGGCACTTCTTACAAAGGAAAATCTAAGCTGGCCCCGACAGCGTAGTAGTACCCGATTGCGTTTGCGCCCCAATCTTTACATTTCAGTATCATTTCGAAGTGTCTCGAATTCGCTTTGCTCCCTTAAAGTGACAGTACATCCCCATCTTATTATTTTCGTGTAGATACACTGGCATTTGCTGCCGTCCAAAACCAAGATAATTCCTCTACTGTGCGGATTGGCTCAATACCACGAGGAAATTGCCTATTGTTGCCATGTCAGGAAAGCTTTTAACCAATTTGGCTACCTTGAATTATAAATTCGTTGCCATGTCAGACAGCTCTGAGTATTTTTAGTCTTGCCTATTGCGAACAAAAGAATATTGCTACGTTATTATTCAAATAGCCATAATGCCCGCTATTGATAGCAGAACTGAATAGACATCGTCCCTCAATTATTGTTGCCTTGGTGGGGAATGTGATGCATACTGAATTGAATAGAGCACTTTTCTTTTCTTAATTGCTATGTTGGGGAGCCCTATAGACCAGTGGCGGATCCAGGGGCCTGGGGCCCGGGCCCCTCCCTAGCAAAAAAAACAGGTAAAAACACCCTTTTTGAAAAAAGAAGTTGGGCCCCTCCTGGCGCCCAAGGGGTGGCGGTGGAAAAAAAATAACCCTTCCTGTAGGGAAATTTTTTTTTCGGGTGCCCAAAAAAAAAATTTGTGCTCACTACCCCTGGCGCCCAAGGGGTGGCGGTGGAAAATTTTTTCGGGTGCCAACATTTTTTTTTGCTCACTACCCCCGGCACGATTTTCAAATTTTCGCACGAAGTGGGCCCCTTTTTAGGCCCCCTCCCTTGCCGCCGGCTGGATCCGCCCCTGCTATAGACAGAGGCTTAAAACTTAAAACTTAAAAGGAAAATACATTCTGCGTATTCAATCATACAAACCGACCCCCTCTGAATAAACAGCAACAATAATGATGAAACAAATAATTAAAAAAGCGTTTTTATCGCCCCTTTTGTGCTACTCTCGAAATACTATATACTGAATTTTCTATTATCAGCAGGAAAACAATTATTACCTGTCCCTGATCGCTTAGTCCCTAAGTCGTCTTTCATTTAGTAAACCTGGGTTCTGTTTTATCTTCGGCATAGTATTTGTAGGCCTCTTTTCAATCACTGTACGTTTCAAACCTGTCCACTAAACATACATTATTTTCTTCTCTCAATCACTTTGCAGCTTGGCCTGTTTGTGTTTTGAAAATGTTTGTAAATAAAAGATGAGTTTATGCATGCTTTTCCGATGAAGATAGGGTCATTACCTTTCATTCAAAGGTGTACGTGTCAAAATAAAAGGCTCACTTATCAGAGGTGAAAAGGGGTACTTATTAGAAGGGAAAGCGGCACTTCTTACAAAGGAAAATGGGGCATTTATCAAAGTAAAAGAGGCACCTTTCAGATTTAATAATAAAGCCATTTTTATATAGCGCATAATAATGGATTCTCTATGCGCTTGAATTCTCTATGCATTTGAATAGGGTCAATTATCAGAGATGGTAAGGGGCGCTTATATGAAGTAAATGTGGGCACTTTTCCTATGTAAAAAGGGCACTTTTGGGGGCCCCCTCCCCCCAGGAGTGCCACCCATTGTGTCCCCCTTCCCAGGGGCAGTTTTCTGTGTGAAAACGGTTTCTTTGGAGGGATTTTTTTTATTTATTTTTTTTATTTTATTTTTGTCTTTCGAAGGACGTTATCATGTTTATATCATAATTTGATACAATAATGGAATATTATTATTGTTATTACCGGGAGTCGAACCCTGGTCTTTGGCTGTGTACGCCAGATTTCTTTATCAAAATATTTCTCATACAAATGATTTTTCACATTGTGAAACAATTTATCCTAAGAGAGTTGCCGATGCTGCTAGAAAATTCTCACATATCATATTTTTTCTGTTGTTTACCATATGTTATAAGATGCACATGTTTGAAGCCTTACAAATATACTGATTAATTTCCGAAAGGCCACACCAACACATATAATTAGCAATTATTAACAGATTATTATATAGCTATCGAATATGCGTAACCCGGTATGACTTGCATGAGCGTAAGTTTATTGGGTCAACGCAAAAGTTAATAAGTTAATAGGTAATTATGTGCCGGGGGCATTCTTATGTGCCGGGGGCATTTATCAAGTAGTTGATACGATAATTAAACATAACTAAGCCTTGTCGAGATTCGTTGGTTTGTAAATTGGATCACAGAAGTCAGACGTCTATTGTTGTTCTAGTAATCCCATTAATGAACATCTGATCGGACTGTCAAATTGAAAAGGGATTCAGTTGGTTCTACTCAACAGACAGACATACATAATCGAAGAATACAGAGAAGCTAAACAATGATGTCATCAAGAAGTATGAGTTCCCAATTGGTAGCTATGCTTATGGTTTCCATTGTGGCCGTTGCCAATGCAGGCTTTGGTACGTATGTTATTTATATATCGGTCGTAACAATTAAAATAAAATGCGGTAAGATAACAAATATTCGAATAGGCCTAATTATAATAATGAAAATGTGTTATTTTATCGAGGGTAATAATGATTATATATTATATTTGTAAGGCGCCAAACCCACTTGAAATGAAGGGCTCAGAGCGCACTTCATCAGTAGCCTCATAAGTTCCAATGTTGTTCTTCCCGAAGACGCAGCCCTGTAATTAGTATCACTCCTGCCTCGTCAAGTACACATGTAAAGGCATCGTTTAACAATGTTAAATCTGAAATGCACGGCCATACGTGTTATCAGTGTCTGTGATATGGTGTAATATTGAAGCCCTAAAAAAAAATCGCGCTTCAAAATGATCAAGAAGTGCCTCAAAGAAGTAAAAATCTTTGAGTGACCGGTTTTACCATACTCGTTTTACCCAATAGACTGTAGTGTTATGAAAACCGTTAGGAAAACGCACAATTTGGTTTCGATTTCCAATCATAAATATTTTGATAATCATACAGGCGATCGGCTTGTAAAAGTCATGGGGTTCCTGACTGACCTAAAGGTTTATAATTATCATTGCAGCATGAGCTAAATCTAGGATTTTGTTTCAGAATCTGAGGCAATGTTACCGAGTCACTACATAGGTAGTTAGGGAAACAATACATTGGGCAAAACGGATTGTCCAAGGGTGTAAGCACCGAGTAATGATCGAACCCAAGTCCTCTTGTATAGGTGTTATGGCTGCTTTCTTCGTTGCACAAAAGTGCTTCCACATAATATCAGTTCATACACAAAGCCAATGTGGTGACGAGTAAATCTCAACTACGTGTAATCAGAATTTGAATATTTCATAAACACATTGGTTGGTATTCTCGTAAGTTAAGCCGGGACTAAGTCCAGACTAAACAAGAATTTTAGTTCACACTTCTATGGAATGCTAGATTTCATCTTCCTCCTTCAATATTCATGACAAAGATTATCACCAAAGATTTTTATTGAAATTCAGTTCATACTCACATTATCTTTTTCTTCCCATTTCATTGCAAAATTAATTTTTTGACACTTTTCACTGAAGGATTAAAATAATCCGTACATGGTAAATTAGTTGGCAACTCCTTGGGTAAACCGCTTCAGGACTGAGAGACTTTTGCATTTAACTGAAATACTAAGTTTAGTAATATCTGATTAAACTGCAGCTTAAAGTTTCTCAAAATAATGATGATAATAATCTGGATTTATATAGCGCTTAATACGAAATAACGTCTCTAAGCGCTTTATAGTTATTATTACCCCGGTCATCGGATTCATTCACGCACAATGTGCACCATCTCCAATCACTGGGGATTATTCATAACGTATGGTCACCGTGAGGGCATATGGCAATTACTAACACAAAGGCTTCCGTCATGCTACCAAGTCCTCATTCCTCTCCTGGGTATGGAGTGGCAAATTTAAATGAATACCTTGCCAAAGGACATTAGTGCCGTGTCGGGGATCGAACCAACGACCTTTGGATTTCAAGTCAAGTGCTTAAACCACTTGTCTACTACACCTATACAAGATAAATATAAAAAGAAAGATAAGAAGAGAGGGAGGAAGAGAGAGAGAGAGTGAGAGAGAGGGAGAAAGAGACAGTGAGAGAGAGTGAGAGAGAGAGAGAGAGAGAGAGTGGGAGAGAGAGTGAGAGTGAGAGAGAGAGAGAAGGGGGGGGGCGGAAATTTAAAACACCATAAGTAAATCTGCTTCAGTATCAATTTTGAAGGGAGCCTAATAATCAGAGAAAAGTGAGCTAAATAAATGTAAAACAAGAATTATGTGATAGAAAACAGGAACAAAATTATTCATGCGAAAATCCAAACAACTTTTTTTCTACGCCCAGAATGATTAAAATTGAAGATCAATTTCATTTTCCATTCATGGTATTATTGAATTTACAAACAGAAATAATCATAAGCAGTACGTTTCAATATACGAAAAGGATGGGATATAAGTACAGTACGGTCAAATGTTCTTTTAGCGGTGCAAAAAACACCACCTGTCTATAAAGAATGCCTCCCCCCTGAATGGATGCTTCCTCATATCGTTAAATCATGATGGTAACCTGTATATAAAGATCATATTGAGCGGTCTTTCTTAAGATGTAGGTTCCACTGTAATTGCTAGTAAATAGTGTCTGTCTTAACAACGTTTTATAGGGCTTATGTAAACAGTCGATATAAAAGGTTACTGTGTAGATCGTAACATAGATCTTATCTCATTTGATTGGACTTTATCTACAGGTGACTAGTGTATATAAACAGACCTTCAAGAGTGTGGTTGGTATAAAGTTCATCTTCCTCACACCCTTTTTGGTATTCCTTAATGAACTCATCGAAGCAAGAAAAATACAGGATCTGATCCAAGATTTTTTACAATAAAGAGCGTGAGGGGGGGGGGGGAGTGGCAATTACCCAAATTACCTGACGAGCAACACAAATACAAGAGAGAAGGGTAATCGGAGATGGGGAGGGGGCGTCGGGGATATCGGACCCTATTTTTTGCATGTAGTCAGAGTATAGTTTCTTCTTATGGTCTCTTCACCCTTATTATCCTATTAATTATTAATTAATTATTATCCTTTTCGTTATTTATTTATTCTTTTTTTGCTGAGACCCCATGAAAAAACCCTGAAGCCGCCCCTATTTATGTTGGACATAATATAAGAAATGTCTTCCCTCGTTTTCTTGATGAGTAAAACAATATTTGATGCATCTTCTCCTAGGTCCGTCTGCCGATGGTGAATGGACAGATGCTGATCTGATCTCTTACAGTGTGGTGGCGGGCGTGGCAGGAGCCATATTCATTGTAGCATTCATGCTTTATTGTCAATTAAAAAACGTAAGTCAATCTAATGCTTATTATCTCACGTGATTTTATGTTGATTAACAAAAATTTGCAATTAAATATTGAAAATTAACGAATAAATGAAAATGAATTAACCTGTACACACTTAGTGGCTCTAAAGCGGTTGTGTGCCCCAAGTTCTTCGAGGCAACCCTTTAAAAAAATCGTGAGGCACATGTAGATGATTAAAAGAAAATCCAACCCTGATAGCAAAATATCAGAGAAGTAGACTTTGTGAAAGTTTGAAAGAAGAGTGATTAACGACTAAGTCACAATCTATTGACCCAAAAGCTTACCCTTATTACAAGGGTTGGGTTGCCCTTTAATGCAAGGACCACCTAGTACCCCAGCCCCTCCCCAAAGCTTACCCCTAAAACAATCTCCTAGAACCACTCCAGCCTACTCAAAAAAGTGCCGGATCCAACTGTTTGTTTAAAGGTAAAGTAGTTCAGTGGATAAGTCCCCGGACTGTGAACCACAAGGTACGGATTTCGAATCCCTGTCACAGCATTACTGCCCTCGGCATTATATTAATCTACAATTGCTACAGTCCACCCAGGTGAGATAAATGGGTACCCAGCGGGAATGAATTCCTTAAAATGCTCGAGCGCTGTAACGGCAGCCGTGCTAAAAGCCAGGGTAATAATAAATAAATAATGGAGCGCCAGGAGTGGCATGTGATAAATAAAGGAAATACATTTTGTAATAAAAAAAAAATTAAAAAGGAAACAAAAGATTATCAGGAGGATATTCCAGGTCTCTTTATAATAAATAAATCACTTACACTTCATAGGTAGGGGAGGGGGTGGGGGTACAATGTCGGACTTGTGTACTGAAGGCATATCACTTAGATGTCAAAGAGGGAGGGGGTACGGGCCGATTATGCCCCCATCTCCACGATGCCCCACTTTATATGACAGATGAAGATTGCGGTAATACCCTGACATCTCTTTCAATCTTAATTAACTATATTTACTACTATTCCAAACCCCTATTATTTGACTAATATACATCTGTTTTTTTATATTCTGCTACAGTTTATAAATGTCGGGAAGATCGAAGAGCATGCTCAGCGAGTGGCTCGGCAAGCAGTGGCCGCGCAAGAAGCTGCAACGAAAAATAAACAAATCGCTGCTCAAAAGGATAAAGCAAGGAAGGATGTCGCTGCACAGAAAGCCGCTCAGAAAACCAAATAAGATGGGAATGAAACAAACACTTTATTTACAATGATAGCGAGTGATTTGTGAGAAGCTGAGAAGTTTATGACCCAGTTTTATCATCAGTGACCTAATTGTATTGATGATATTAAATGATAAATAATATAAGATTTGTATTAAAGCACCATCCACTACAAATCAATCGGTATGGTTAACGAGGTGAAATCACATAAAAGTACTTCATGAGTAGGATAAAACATAAACAGAAAGAAAACAAATTGATTAAGGCAAAATAAAACAGAACGTTTTTATATTTTTTGAACACTTCAACTGATCTGCTAGGTTTAACATATATTTCATATATCGAGGGAGAGCATTCTACAGCGATGGCCCTGCAAGGGCAAATATTTTCTCCCCCACTTTGTATTCGACTTCGGATTAAAAAACAATCCAGATTTTTGAGAACATAAATATCTAGACGGAATGTATTGATTTATTGAAATAATGTTGTAACGTGAACCATAGCCATGGACACAATGAAAAAGAAGAAACAATGCACTAGGAGAAACAAATACAACGCATTATGTAAGAAGTAAAGTGTTCATTTATCATTAAAACAATCTATTTGTCTTGTACATTATAATATATGATAACAATCTTCTTTCATACCCAAATGCCTAGAGTAAATATCGGATAATATGTACATCAGTACCGACCGTCTCTTGGACACTCAGATGGAAGAGTATTCTTTAGTTTTATCATTAACATTTAAGGTAGATTCATCTCAGAAAAATCAGGAATTATTCTGTCGTAAGAATCGAGTGGTAAAGTAATGATATCCCATTCTTGTACTTCAGTTTAGGTAGTGTTGGGAATATGTATTATTCGCAAGGTCATTACTTCTAAATGAAATCTTTTTTATAGAGAGAAGTATATCATTGGACATGTAAGATTAGAGGGAATTAAGATAAATGGCGCCACTGTAAATATTGTACAAAAACGGATTTTTACACATTTTGAATGGCACGTCATGGCAGAATAATGCAGGGTGTTGCTCATATAGTACAACAAGATGTTATGATTTGCGTGTATATTTAATCAAATGCACATTTAAAAAAAATAATACAATGATGAGTACATTATTCGATGCCTAATACTTATTTCTATCAGCCTAAATATATCAAATTCTAATCGATGTGTCAAGTGTGTTATAGGGTGATGATCAGAGCAAGGAAGTAATAAAGGTCAAAGAGAAGCAGATAGTCAATGAGAGAGAGAGAAAGAGGGAGGGGAGGGAGAGAGAGAGAAAGAGAGAGAGCGTGGAGAGAAGAGAGAGGGAGAGGGAGAGAGAGGGGAGAGAGAGGAGAGGGAGGAAGAAGGGGAGAAACGAAGAGAAATCGAGAGAGTGAAGAAACACAGAGGGAGAGAAAGAGAGAGAGGGGGAGGGAGGAAGAGGGGGACGAAGAGAAATCGAGAGAGTGAAGAAACAGAGAGAGAGAGAGAGAGAGAAACTTTACACAATGTTTGAGTAAGGAATGACAAAAACCATACAGCGATAACGTCATTTTGTGACCCTTACTCTTTCCATCTCCTCTCTCTCTCTCTCTCTCTGTCTCTCCTTTTCCCACTAAATTTTACAATTTGTACTACATGTATTTTAAATCTAGCTTCACAAATGATTATGACAATAACGAATAATTAATACAAAGACAACAAAGTGCAACAGAGAGGAAACTTTCAGCGACATATGCTTATATGCCAACTTGCAAAGCCCTCCCCTTCCTTACCCGGCGACTGAGATATTGATTATTGTTTGTAGGAAAGCATATATTCACCTGAGATCATTAAAATATAAAAACCATGACGGGCCCCAAGAACCACTTGGCCTATATTGTATTCAACTAGAGATGGCGGTATTACGATTCCATCCCAAACTACATTGCTTTCCACAATACATCATTGGTTTGTATGGTATGGACCAGTATATATATTGTGCGAAAAAATGCATATGAAATATGACAGGGAGATAGAGACAGAAAGGTGGGGTGGAAATTGTTCAAATTATGTCGAAGTTATTCCAAAAAGAAAATCATAAAACATAATTTCTACAAAACTCATTTGACATATGTCATTGATTCTAAGTTGAAGATTAAAATGTTTTGATACATTCCATAAAATCAGTTTAGAGAAAATGGGAGAGGTGCTGGCAATTAATGTCTTCCACGACACCTAATCATTTCCATCGTTAACCTAATCGTCACGACAAGGAAATTCACGTACCACTTTGCACCTACAATACCCTACGATGAATATCGACGACACTTGGCGACATGTGTCGTGTCGACATTATGATCATGATCATGACGACATGTGTGATGGTGCTTTATGAATTTCTATTATCATTATAAACATGTAAAATGCTTTTGCTTCATATTTTTGCCGATTTTCGAGCTTCTTGCGACACAAAAGTAGATCTCACTAAATGAAATCCCTTAAACGTAATCTGAAGCTAAAGCTAGTTAACACTTATAAAGAATCCATGTACATTATGCTCATTTGCTTCACATGGCTTTGCATGCTATTATTCATGTAATACAATACACACTTTCCCTTGGAATTTGATTATAGCAACCAATGTTGCTCAATGATTGCATGATTGCATGATAGCTGCATAATACTAACCTCAGCGTTTCGTTCTTGTGCTTGTCTTGTTTTTGCTTGTCTTGCAAGCAATTATCTTCTTACTCTCAATTGTATACTTTTACTGCATTGCACGTACCATAATAATACTATGTATATGTCTCGTTTGTGGATATTTTAATTGGAATGACTTTGTAAAACGAAAAGCTTTGTACATTTTAGTTGTTGTTATTGTGGAAATAAATGAAATGAAATGAAAATGAAATATCTAATATGTGATTACATTTGTATTAAAGCCGACAAAGACTTTTTAAAAAATGACTCGATACAGATTAAAACCTTTTAGCAATATCTCGATTATATAAACCTATAATTGTATTCTACACTTTAACGTAATATAATACAACACACTGAATATCATTCGTACAGACAGCCAAATTTCACTCCCTCCATTTTTATCCATATTTTCCCTGCATTGTTACATTATTTGAGAACCAACTAATGACGTGCCTGCGCATAAATGTCTCCTGTTTGACATAGTTGTGGAGACATACGTTGATAAAACACGTGAAAATAGCAAGACAGTGCCAACATAATATATTCCATACCATGAAGAAGACTGACAGAAGGTCGGCCTGGTATCTCTTCTAGACTTTCCTCATGAAGGAGAACGACGAAATTTTAATCTGAAATAAAGAAGAAGAAAAAAAAGAAAAAAGAAAAGAAAAAAGAATATTGATTGGTCCCCTCGCGCGCTCTCTCTGTCTGTCTCTGTCTCTGTCTGTCTCCCTCTGTCTCTCTGTCTCCCTCCCTCCTTTCTTCCCCTCTCCCTCCCTCATCCTTTCTCTCTCCCTCCCTCCCCCTTCGCCTATCCCTCCCCCATCCCCTTTCTCTCTCCCTATCCCCCTCCCCCTCTCCCTTCCACCCTTTCCCCCATCTCTCCCTCTCTTCCCCTCTCTCTTCATAAGGGCAATTTCTTTTTGGAATATGCCACCATTTCCTTCGCATAATTCTTCACAAATTACATGAATTGGGTCCCGTGTTCTATGGGATGTGTATGAGAACATTACAGAGTGAAGGTAGTTCTGTTTGTTTCTTTGTTTGTTTGTTTACTTGCTTGATTCCACAGAAGTAAGTAGTGCATACACCTGTACGTGCTATTATAACAAATTGATCAGACTATTTCTTATCAATTTAATGATTCCGGAAATCTCACAGTATATACCAGTTCCTATCTCCTACATAATCAAACTTCCAAAATGACTTCCACTTTCTGTCAATATCTTATTCTATATCAAAAGGGCAATTAAAAACGTTCTTCCAAAACAGGATGATTTTTCATTATCATTTTTTTCTTCAATTCAATAGTTTATTTATTAATAATCTGTCTCGCAGCCGTGTGGCTAAATTGTGCATTTTTTACAAATAAAAACAAAATGCATATAACACATAACAATACCATACCAACATTATATAATGAAATAAAAACGATACGCGATTTGGCATGGTTAATTAACAAGATTATTATAAACTAATTCTCTAATTTTTCGTCCGAAAGAAAAAATATAAAACAGACAAAGGCGGAAGTCATTGAGAAATGAAAATATATATCGGTTAAAGCTAATCTTGAGCTCTTGTATTGGCATTGTATGTCGAAAGAACATGACCATAATTCAATCTGGATTGTTTATCCTGCAGTAGATTGATTTGAACCAGTAAAATAAGCACTTACTGGAAATCATCTAGAACAAAAACCACAACTCCCATTTGAAAATAGTGACCTGTGTTAAAGGTACTAGGCTATGTCCCACTTGAAAATGTCTTTAAGTGGGAAAATAACGACTATTAGTTGTCGAATCGACTTAAGTGATTGCAATCATCTAAGTAATATTCTGATTTTCAGACCCTTTTACCGAATGGTCGTACGTTTTGTGCTGCACAAAGATTCAATCAGTTTAATTTTGGCCATTACAAGAAGTGGGTTATTGATGTAGACAAATGCTCATGTACCTGTTACAGCTCATTTTATGTATGTTATTACCAAAGATAAAAGATGTCAGTCAGTCACTCAATAGTGTCTGACAGTGAAGTCTAGAAGGTAAACGGGTTTCCTTGCATAATTTGAATACTAGGACACTGCTAACGTTTAAATTTCACAGATAGGACATACATGACATATTCATAATTCCTGCAAAGTTCTACAGAATTTGATGTTGGCTGCAAAATGATCGACATAGTATCTTTAAAACTGAAGTAAAATAGAAGTAAAAGAACAGGAAAGGCGGATAAGAGCTGGAGAGACTGAACGTAGAGGGCTTTAGTATAGTGCGGGGCTGACAGTCATGATGGTTAGTATTGAGAGTAAAGGTGTTATCGTCAGACTAATAACCCCTTTCTAGATTCTATTGATCTCCTTCAAGTGGTCTACGTGCTTTGTAATGCGGTAGAGGAGAGAAGGAAAAACATAGAGTCAGGAAACTACAGCTTTTATCTCTTCACTCTTCAGTTTAAGGCTGGTCTGTTTGCACTACCCAAAGTTCTGTCTTTAAATCTTGGTGTCTGCCCCATCCTCTACTTTGCTAGTTTATTTAGTTATTCATTAACACACACAAAAAAATCATAATGAATACATAAATTATGGAACAAAATAATAATTGGTGATAGGTTGAAGAAAGGAAGAAACTAAAATGTGAACCTTAGCATCTCATGGTGTTCTCACGTCCATTCTGATTTCAACATCTCGGCAATGTGAACACTCCTAACACTCTTGACTCTCGAGTCTTTTAATGCTCTAGGGATGTTATATATGATGAAAGGAGATAGAAATAAATATTAATGAGCAATGACAAAGTTCTATGACGAGGAATATGAAACCCTCTCAACCTCTCCCCATCCTCTAAAACTTAGGGTGATATAAAAACGACATTCGTGAGTTGAAAATTAATATGTACGTGCTGTCAAGTTAGAAAAATAACTATTTTTTCCCCCGAGAAAATTAATTTATACTAGCCATTCTAGTAGGCCTATCCACTTTCTCATTCCCCCTTCTCTCTCTCTCTCTCTCTCTCTCTCTCTCTCACCCTCTCTATGTCTGTGACTGTCTCTGATTCTGTTTCTTAGTCTATCCCTCTCTCTCTGTCTCTCACTTTCTCGTTGTATCCTTTTATTTCTCTCTTTTTTAGTTATAGATGTATTAAAATGCTCATAATTTGTTGGATATTGTTTATACTCTTTAATTTTTAATTAAGTTTTAACGTTGTAGATTCGTATCTTACTTTGCATAGACTGCTCATAAATCATATCAGATGTATTGTTAAAAATTCATCATTTAGACAATTGTGTGGTAATTTTTGTTCACTTCCTAAAACTTCAAAATAGATAGCTAGTCTTAGGCCCGTATGCCCATGTCTGTCTGTCTGAAAATAGTTATGTCGATATCTGATTGATCAAGATGCTATATTTATTCTTGAAATAGCTCAGGGGATTATCTGAGTTTCTATTGTTGATGGATTGATGACGTCATTATCATAAAAAAAAATGACGAGAGGAGACGTGAGTTACTTCTAACCTGTGGCGCAGTTCATAGAGGGGCACATGCCCCCCCCCCATTCAAATGGCGTAAGAAGATTAAACACGAGAGAAAAAAAGAGGGGAAATAGGGAAACTGGTGAAAAGAGAAGATGTTATATAGAACCCGCTTCTTCATCAATGTCAGTGCATAATTTTAAGCGACACATAACTTTAAGCGACACAGGGGGCAATCTGTGTCCTTTTTCTTTGCATTTAAGTTATCAAAAGTAAGACCGGTGATACTTGCCTCCTCCGTCCTTTATAATGATCCTGGATCCATTAATCCTGGATTCACATTACGTCACTTCCTCTAGTACCGTAATTATGTATTATGCTTTTTATTATTATGAAATGATGTAAAGTGAAAAAAAGTAACATCTTAATTTTTGGGTTAATCTCAAACGCATTTATCTGATTAGAGAATACGAATTAGAATTTATTTTTGACTTTTTGTCTTTTTTAAATTGCTCATTGTTTGCATTCTGCTAAAGTTTCTAGTTGTTGTTGTTGTTGAGTTCAGCTTTACATGGCAATCAATCTAATTTGACTGTTATCACCAACTATGTTTTTGTTAATTTTAATTATAAACAAATAATTCACCTCTCTCTTTTATCAAAATTTGATTGTTGGTGTCCCTGTATTTTTGTCAGGATTTGTATTAATAATATTATTTTTATGATATCATGCCAGGTTACTAAATCATGTCCTTTCTTATTTTGCACCATCGTGATAAGGTTTCTTGGAATTTCAAAGAAATACAAAAACCTATGTTGCTCAGGTGCGGAAAAGGGTTGCTCCCTTTGGGATACCTTTATTTATTCTGATAATCAAAGGAAACGAACTTGGGTGTGAAATGAAAGTAGACCCTTGCATAAGCAACGTCTCTTTAATTTATACCGCAGTCTCATGTCAGAGAGCGACACCAAAAACCAACAACAGAGCGAACAAAAATTACATTATTCTGCATGATTGAGGATAAGTCTTTTTGAGTCGGTCTGGAATCGGTGCGGAGTGAGTTGGCCGGTGTGACTGAGCCACTGAGGTATCAGTCTATAACACTCATCTATGTGCAACTAAAGAGTTCTCCTACGTGACATCAGCATTCTCATACGTCATCATAAGTCCATTTAGCTCTATATAGCAGGGTGGAATCGTATCAGAAAATAAGAGTCAGTCGAGCAAATGAAAACTATTTTTGAGTAAAAAGCACGTGATAGATTAGTATGTAGAAATTTGTGGACATTCTTTATTTAGACTCTATGTAAAGAGCAGATAGTTATGTAAGTCATCTCTTTTGAGTGAGTTTAGCGATTAAATTTACTAAATAGGTTTACTATCGTTTTAAATTATAACTATGTAATTGCTAATTAAGCGAAGTTGAATAAGCTTAAAAGTGAGCGATTATTGAATTCGACAAGATGGACGAGTGCCTTACCAAATAACTAAATAGTTTAGTTTCGATCCCGAGAACTTCTTGTCTGAGGATCAGTGCTCTTAACCACAGGGCCATTGCATCACCCTCTGCATTCGGCATTCGGCATCTACTTATATTCTAATAATGCATACCTCTATCGATTTCAGATTTAGCGGATTGAATTATCAAGATAACTTAACTGAGTCTTCAGTTTTAAGGTTAATTACAAAATCGTTCATTTCCCGGCATCTTCTATCTCATGATTATACAACTCAATTGCTATTAATTCTTATTAAACGTATCATTTTGTGTCCACGCTAAGTAGTCGAATAGTTTAGCAATGTATTCGCTCACACACTGGTCATGCAAACGATGTGTCATTGAGTGACGCAAGACTGCGTCAGCGATTGGACCGATATTTGACGCACCGTTTGAGAGCGACATCGTCATCAACATGGACATCGACATCTAAAAGTGGATGCAAAATACAGTATATAGATTTTTTTTTTAATCACTGTCGTTTTGGGCCAGTTATCTTCCTTGATCTGATTAGCGTGATTAGCGCATGCAATGTATTAGCGCCTTGTATGTAACGGTCTCAATAGAAATACCCTTCGCTAATGAAGCTAGCCCATGTAACCGGCGTAACACTACAGGGATCTATCGTCCTATAATGACAATGTTATACCTTGCTAGGTAACGCCAATTGTATGTAGTTATGAACCTTACTTTCTCTTGCATGAAACAATAACCGTTTAAAATACAGTTTGACAGGTTATATAACTATGGTAAATATGAATTGCTTATTTCGTGGTTGTATTCATTCTCCTATCCATCACTCGTAATAGTCTTTTAGAATATGAGCAATGCAAGAGGTATTATCACACCGGTGTTTAATTCAAGGCGTATTTCATTTTAATGTGCGCTGCGTAGAAGGAAAGAGACGCAGTCAAATAATTCACTCCGTTCGGTGATTCTCTTAGTACAGTATACCTCTAAATCGAAGTGTTTACTGATTCCTTTATAAATACAACAAATTACAGTTATTTTCTTTCAACTTTTCGATTTCGCAAAGTGAAATATCACCGTGGAAACGCCACAGTTTCACCACTCATCGAACTTCAAGGACTGACGTCCATTGACTAATAACATTATGGATCGCAGGAACAGTTTGATGTCGAGTTAACGTCGTCGTTCTGACTCTGAACCTAAGGTTGCATACTGACTGCTAGGCGCGCCGATCAACGACAAACTTAGACGGATGATCCTTTATTCGGCTTCGTCGAAAAGCACGAAATTTAAATTTTTCGATTTAAGTAATAAACCGCTGATATGAATAATATTCAATTAGCGCTGTATAAATGCTTCTAGGCTATAGACAATCGGAGCGAGTTCAACTCATTTGGAATCCATACGACATCCATTACACGAATCGTTTCAAAGAAAGAACCTCCACTAACTATGTGTACTTCATGTTGATGACCTCGTACATATCTGATGCAGTTTATAATCAACTATGGGCATGTTATCATACATACCCTGTACATTCTGATCAAACTCTTTAGATGCAGCAGTTGTTGTAAAATTATAAACGCTGATTATAATCATCAAGTTTGAAGATTACTGTTGTGCTGGTTGGATCTGTTCTGACTGATTAGGAGGTGCTTGAAGTTTTGATGTTTTGCATGTCACGTGACATCGTGGTGAGTATCCTTACAATATGAATATCAATTTCATCTTGAAATGTTTTTGAAGTTCCTGTGACAATTCGAATCGATTCATTTGGAAAATAATGTTCTACGTCAATATTCTTTAAAAAATGATCTTACTTTCGACAGCGTTCAGAAAGACAGGCAACGTCACAGAAATTAGATGAACAGCACTAATGGGAAAATGAGGCACAAAACAATGTTGTTTTGTGCACATGACTTTGAAGGTGGTATAATGTTAACACAATTTTGTTTTTCAGAAGCTTTTATGCAAGTTTTCGGAGGAATTTTACACCATTTATCCCCGATTCAACCGTGAAGCCGCTATCCATACATCCTCCTATGGGGTACTAACAAATGCACATATTTATGTATATGAGCAAACTCCCCAAACGGCTTATGAATTCCACTACACTTAACCTTGGCATTAGATGTTAGAGAGGCGATATCTTATGACATTTTAAAGATCACATTTGAGAGTGTTTACCACTTGAAGTGACTCGCTCACGCTGTAACAATGATTGTAATAGATATGTGAAAGGCATCGAAACACTCATGTCACATTGATGGCGTAAGTAAGGGGCGACCACCAATATCGAAAAAAGGGATAGAGAGAGAGAGAGGGGGGGGTGCAAACAGAGGGATGGGGAAAGAGAATGAGAGAGAGAGAGAGAGAGAGAGAGAGAAGAAGACGAAGAAGAAGAAGAAGAGAGAGAGGGATGGATGGATGAGGGGAGGGAGGAGGAACAGAAGTAATAGTGATAGGACACCCACCCTGATCCACATCCAAATGGTTGGTCATGTTCTTTTGCTTTTCGCATTTTCTTATAGTAAGACCGGTTCCTTCCCCCTTTCAAGATGTGATGATAGCAACTGTGCCACTCGCTGTGGTAATGTCTACAGGGAGGCTCTGACACAGTTATGTCAAAGCACTGGCATGGCTACCCCTCTAAGGGAGAGAGAGAGAGAGAGAGAGATAGAGAGAGAGAGAGAGAGAAGGGGAAGGCGGAAAGAGGAAAACGGAATGTGAAAAGAAAATGATAGGACCCTCTTTCAGATCAACACTTTAAATCGATAGTCATGTTCGTTTGTATTCCACACCCACCTCGTGCCCCCCCCCCCCATCCTCCCGCGACTGCTTTGTGAGAACATGGTGAAAAATAGCAACAAATTCAGTCGTTGGGAAGGTCACATAGTTTCTGAAATGTCGTTGTATATTGTCTCTGAGATATAGCAAGTTTTATTGTATTCAAATTGATTACAGTGCTACTGCGTAGGTTATATGATTTTTTTTTAGAACTTATCACTTTTTAAAACTTGGCAAGGATTTACTCCCATGCCCATTATTTTTCAATGCTGTTGTACATTTTATGATTCTCCATTCTGCATTAACAAGCGTTGATATGTTGTGCGTGTGTGTGTGAGGGTGGGGGTCGGACTTGCCAGGGCCCTGTTTCATAAAACTTGATATCAATAACAAGTTACAAGCTACTGTTATAAGCTACTGAAATCTTGGCATCTGATTGGCTGAGAGCAAATTTGTCCTATAAATTTAGCAGTTGTTATAGATAACAAGTTTGATGAAACGGGCCCCTGATGTTTAATGTGGTACACGGCAGAATGGGTCATCAAAATATGCATCTGGGCCCTGTTTCATAAAACTTGCTATCAATAACAAGTTACAAGCTACTGTTATAAGCTACTGAAATCATGGCACCTGATTGGCTAAGAGCAAATTTGTCCTATAAATTTAGCATTTGTTATAGATAACAACTAGGCGTTGTGGCGTGCGCCTGTAATCCAGCTAACAGTGGAAAAGTTACAAACTGATTCAGCCGAGGACGCAGGTTCGAAACTGAGTCACGTCTTTCGGATGGTGACGTTAAAGGTCGGTCCCCAGACGTAAATAATCATATCTGATTGATACACGTCTGTAAAAACCCAATACACACACGATAACAAGTTTTATGAAACGGGCCCCAGGTGTTAATGCACAACAACCAATATAGAAAAAAAGGATTTCATAACGATTGTACCTGACTATACATGTATAGCATTAAAGTGACTCGGTAACATTGTTGAAGGTTGATGAAAAAAATTGCATAATTTTGGTATGAAATGTTACTTATTATATTCCTTCTACTGTACTAACCCTATGACATGCAAAAATCCTGAAAAAATTTCCAAACCACAAAGATATCTATGGTTTTCTTTGAAGGCGTCACTGGTCAACACCCTCTTACAGTGATTAACAGTAAATTCTCCCAACCATTTTTGAATTTTCCCAACCGTTTTTCTATGAAAAAAAGACATAAAACAGGCTATTAAAAATCTTTCAACACTTAAATGTCTGTAATGGTATATAGAGTCAATTTATTGCTTTGTGACTATTTACATTCACCTAAAATGTAATTAAATTGTAATAATATAGTTGGGAGAATGGAATCGATCAGATCAGTTTTTCCCAATTTGTATCATTAATAATGGTCCGTTTTTACTCAATTTTTCAGATTATCTTTACTTGTACATCTAGCATTGAAGTCAATACCTTATCACCACTTTCTCTCATCTGAACAATGTTACCAAGTCCCTTTAAGAGTATTATACTTATCTGTGCTAGAGCCAGACTTGAGAACAAGGGGATGGGGGGCAGAGCTACAGACAGAGGGAGGGGTGACGCACAAAATTACAGAGGAAAGTAATAGGGTTAGATCAACACCCCTAAGTTCCCTTTTTAGCGGATTGACAGGGGGGGGGGGCTTGTGCTCCATGGCTATGTCTCTGCTTCCATGTCGTCACCAAGACTCTGCAAATTCAATATGACGCAATTCGAAATCACGAGTCAGTGACTTTTATATGCTATTCGCCCCATTGTTTACAATAGGGCAAACTGGAACGTACCTGTAAAACGTGGGTGGCGGTGGTGGAGGGGTGGAGGGGGTTGTGTAAAGTCCCCCTGCCTAGAATACACGTGTTAATACTGCAGAGTTGTAATGACAGTTTTCGGCAGGATTGTATGCTTATGTATGACCATAATTATATAAGGCCAGGCCATCTCACGTGTTGCCCTAAATGCGCATCTTAACTTTGGTATAATAGTCGGGGGTGGGTGGGGGGGGGGGTGGGTATCCCTTAACCCAAGTAAGGCTACGCCCTTGATGTCAGTATATCTTTCAAGTTGAAGATGATTTAATTTCCCCGTAGACACCATCAAATAGCCGGTATCGTATGTCTGCTCAATAGTGCGTTAACCTGTCCGAAACAAGACAGGAGTGTGTGTTTAGATGAACCATTGCAGCTAGACGATGACGATTAGATTTAACACTGTAATATACGTTTAAAGCTGCTCGTGTTTGAAGGAATACAAACTGATTTTATAGATATAAAGGCGCTATGAATCAGCTACTTGTTTTCATTCAATATATTCCAATTTGTTATTTAATCTAAATATTGCTATTTAAATATCAATATATTGTTGAGGGTGCTAACACTGTGTAAAAGAATATGAGTCATTCTGGCTCTCGTTATGCCGACAAAAAGGAAACAAAATATGAACACTGAAAATGGCAAGCAAATTAATTAAAATAAAATATATTTTAAACCTAACTTAATTTTGTCTGTTATTTCCTTAGTCATATTGGTTATGAATTTTGTTATATACTGTATATTATACTTTGTGAGAATATTAAACCACATTTGTATGTATTATTGCCAATGTAAATTGTACATAATTCAGCCATTTGGCTGCGAAGTGCAATTATAATAAAACCTTTTCAATCAATAATGAACTACGCAAGTTAAATAAACCGGGAGCACTTTAATTAGCTCATAGTTTAAAAATGTATATTTATTCATACAAAATGCATACATGTAACGATCCCACAATGCAACAGGCATGAAAGGCGAACATCTTTCAAAAATATCTCAGTGCATCAGATCTTCTACTCACAAGCAAAATCATTCTATAAAACACATCTTATATTCTGTAACGAAACTATTCAAAATGATATAAGTCCTCAGTTCCCTGTGTTAAGTTTTGTTTTGCTCTGTTTTTATCCGTATAAGATATTAACGTTTGATTCAATTACCGTGATAGGTTATAAATCAAAATTGTATTGACTTTGCGATTCAAGAATTCGTCTGAACACGCTTTGATAGAGTCCTTCCCGGCACACTGATATCGGACAGTCTTGGGATCGTAGTGAATATAGAGCGCAATTACTAGAAATTAGAATCTCTGGATGCTTAAATATCACAGGCAAACGTGACGAAAAGGGCGGGAAATAGAGACCATTGAAAGTAATGAAGCAGGACACTTGAGATGTTTGAAGGTATATATCAGGTTTTGGTTGGCACGGCTCATTGGTGCAGAGGAAAGATAGATGACGTCATTCTCAAGGTCATAAGAAGGTCATAGAAATCATCAAGGCGAATATAAGTAGGTCATAGGATAAAGGTTACGTTTTAAAGTGTGATTCTTATTAGATTGGTAGTGGTTCTAATGGATAATGTATAATGTAAATATTTCTACGAGATGCAGAGAATCTTAACACAAATGTGAGAGAAGAGATCGTAATTATCAATATAAAATATTACACAAAAGAGTTTGAATACCACGAATACAGAGAGAAATAAAAGAGAGAAAGAGAAAGAGAGAGAACGTCCGTTTTGTCTGCTACCATCCGTACTTATTATAAATTGTTTTGAAAAAATGATTTTACTCTTTTCCCTTTATTATTTTGTTGGTGTGTCTGGGATAGTCTGAATTTTATATCCCTTATTATAATGATTCTAACCCTAAAATCTCTTAAAGATTAAAA
>CP137667.1:45455103-45497603 GCA_037976565.1 Mesocentrotus franciscanus | reverse complement strand
ACCCGAGACAAATAATTTCACATGCGAGGCTAGGGAATATATAAATAGGAGAACATGTTTGGATATGAGTAAAGCCGGAGGGTCTATTCGCCCAGTTGTAGTAACATCAATACACTACTATGCCTCTAGTTATGATCCTATGCATATTTATTTCATACCGTCTTCCTATGCTCCACTCTCTTTCATCTCCCTTCCTTCCAAAAATCCTCTCAGTTTCTCCTCTTACCACTTTCAACAGATTTTGTTTTGTCCTGTATTTTATTTTCAAATACTGTTATTTCTTCTTGATGTATTCCTTCTATAGCCCGTCTTAAGATATGTAGAAAGCGATGAATAATGATAAGGGTTAAGTACCGGTTCCCTATTGAATTTATCAAACAAATCTTCTTTTCATTGCATTTTTGTCAACATTCTCTCTGTACGATGATTGTATCTGGTTATTTTTCCAAGTTTTGAAAAAACCTACATACATACAGTCGTATTTCAAAGGTGACTGAATACACCTTTAGATCTGTTACAGGCATATACTCGTTTTTCAAGCAATACAGATTGCTAAATAACAATATTGATGGAAGACTTTTATTTAAAGAAATATTATGTTATTTTTGGATATTCACGGAATACATTGATAATGAATAATTTATTTTTCAGTTGATTATTTTAAACATCACTATGTGGACCAAACTTGCACAACAAAGGAGACCTGATAACCATAGCATCCTTCTTTCAATATGTTTTGTAAGAAACAATTATTCATGTACCATGCGAATAAAGTTTCATAATAAATACATGACTTATCTGACTGACTAAAGCAAACTGCTCAACATAAGATCCGACTGCCATCTGATTTTCAGAGGAAAGCGCATGTATTAGTTATAGGAATTCGTATGAAAATCTGATTGCAATTCTGAATAATGATGTGAATACTAGAAATTGAACTTCAGTGTATTATAATTTAAGTCTCCTGGTTAGAGTAAAGGCCAAATCGGCTTACGATCATAGGCAATAGCAATATGGGTTTAAAGTCACTACGATTCGAAGCCGATTGTGAATTGTTTTTCTCCTGCAAGAAGGCTTGCTATCCCTCTAAATTCAGATCTCATTATTCTAATATCTAAAGTATGCCACACAGAATATATCATTTTAATAATAAATGAATCTACTTATTAACAAAAGCACATGGCCTCTTCTTTGATTTCAATTATCCTAGGACACGTAAGCGATTAATGATTACTGAAGCGTTGATTTTCAATCTCGTTCGTGTAGTCTACTGGGTGTTACGTGATAGGAATACCTCTCCGTGACAGCCCTCTGTGAATCAGTGCTCTCTCATCTAGCCTATTATACAGACAGAGTTTAAGAAACTCATCATCAATTGGAAAGGCGAAAAGTTGTATATTTATCCCTGTCATTAGATAATTTAAATTTACTTGAATTTATTGACAAATTTCATTTGAAGAAAAAAATGCAATGTCAAAGAAGAAAATCAAAGATTTCTTACAAATCTAGATTAGACAATACTTGGAAGATACACTACAGGAAATTACGAAGTGGTTGGATCATCAACGTATAGGAAAACAGATCCTTTACATAATACAACACTAACGCAAAAAGAGACAAAGAAATAATAAAATGGTAATTGCAAATATGAAAAAGGCGGTTGTCAAAAGGTTCATATAGTCCATAATGTTCATCTTCGTTTTCGATTCAGCGAAGGAAAATTGGTGTCTTCACATGGTTTATGGATACATGAATACACATTCATACAAGAAGACAAATTCAGTGAAAGATATTTTGAGTCAACACAAACATAAACAGACAAAAACAAAAGCAAGCATAGACATGTAATGCACCGAAAATTATCCATGAAAATAAAATACAAGGTTTAGATTATGCTTTGAGACTGTTTGATGATGCACACTGTTTAAGTTAAGACCACATAAAATCAGTTGTACGGTAACAGATTACCAGGATATGTTTTTGTTTTTGTTTCGTTCTTTTTGGTTGTTTGTTTCCTTTAATGTTTTTTTCTGTAGTGTTTAAGTTGGTTAATGATTAAAAGGGTATTTTACTTCTTATATATATATATATATATATATATATATATTTCTGAAGTGTTTAAGTTTCTTAGGTTGGTTATTGATTAAAAGGGTATTTTTACTTTCTTATATTTTGTCTGCTTTGTTTTTGTTTTTGCTTTTCGGAGGTGTTCTTGTTTTTAAAGCCTGTTTGTCTATAAACCAAGCTTATTCGTGATCTTTCGTAATGTTCTCCCTTCCTAAAATTACTATGTTGAATAATTTTCTTATTATTTTCCCGAATTTCCCTTTCCCTCTTTCTATTCATCAAAAGACCCGTATGGATACTATGTATGGTTCATATTTCATCCCTGCAGTGTTTATATGTTTATTCTCTCTATATATACTCGTTTCATGTTGTATGTATCATGTCACATGTACATTTTATTTTATTTTGTCTGTGAATAATGCATGTAAACGCAACGAATTTCATTTTGGACCAAATAAATTTAAATTGAATTGAATTTAATATAACATTCTCTAATTTCGTAATGTAATGTTCATTATCGAGGGTTGTAACCCCGAATAGTTGAAATATCAAATTTAATAAGAATAGATCTGATGCAGCCCTAATTCCCTCACCGTTTTCATTCTACTAACTGATTTATGCATTAGTCCATTTCCTGTCTGAGTTTGTCCATCCATTCATTCATCATGATAGTCTCATTCAATCAATCATAGATTATTTTCATCTCATTTGCCATTTGACGAATGTTACTAGTAGTCTCATTCCAGGTATGATATTTAGTTTCCCATTCGTAATCGTCTGCTAAATATAACAAATAGATGTCGTAAAATTACCAATTTACCCGAGGTAAATTTGTTAATAATTTTGTTTCATAATTGTCTTCATTAGCCATGTACATTCAACATTTTGTTATTCTTTTTCTTTCTCTTTATTCATCATGTTCATGTTTTGGTGAAAATGTTTTCTAACTAAATTCTATAATTATGTTTAAAGACCAATTTGAAAATCAATTGTGAATGATATGAATACTACATTACAAACAAAAACAAATCCCATTTTTGTTTTTTTTTACAGATTTTGGGAAAAAAACAATAATTGCTTTCGTTGAAGCTGTCGTACACACGATGTAAAGTGAACATAGTTGTTCAATTTCACTTTTATATTTTATAGAACCGTTCTTAATAAATGCCAGCCTTATCTATATTGCATCGACGTTATGAAGACAACAAGACAAAACAAACAAACAAACAAACAAACAAACAAACAATCAACAAATTTTAACATTAGACAAGAGTGAAGATGATTGTGAAGGCAACTAGCCTTCGTAATTAAAATTTTCACTTCCTTTTTTTCATTATGAATTCAGATTTCCTCGAACCGATTCATCCAAATTCAGATTGCAGCGTGGTAACCGTACAAATAAATGCTAGCATGAAAATGTGTTCCATTCTGTATTAAACCTCTCGACGTTGAATAAACCTCTTCTTAGTGATGCTAGAGCTTGGATGGAGGCATAGAGAGAAGGTATAACCTACCTTTCCGATCTCGTCCAGTCTAGCCGTCTAATCCCACTGCAGGCTCAATCAACCAAAAAGATTAATTACTTAGATCCAGATTCATAAAGCCAAACGAATGGAGAGAAGGGAGGGGAAGAAATAAAGCATATAGAGGAAAATTAACACGGTAAAAGAGAGAGAGAGAGAGAGAGAGAGAGAATGAGAGAGACAGAGGGGGAGGGGGAGAGAGAGGCGGAGTGAGACAGAAAGAGAGAGAAAGTATATAAAGGAAAATTAGCATCGTAAAGGAGAGAGAGAGAGATAGAGAGAGGCGGAGGGAGATAGATGGAGAGAGAGAAAGAGAGGGAAAGAGAGAGAAAGAGAGAGAGAAAGAGAGAGAGAGAAAGAGAGAGAGACTAGAATTACACAGGGTAAAAGCAAGAGGGAAGGGATACAAGTGACAATTTATAATGGATACATTTCCACTGAAATTGCAATTTAGATGTATGTCGGCTTCATTTTAACATTTGGACGTTTGTAAACCAAAGATTGCTACGGATTAACCTGTTTCTTATTAAACATAATCCGGATTCGATGAATACTTAGGAAAGGATGATCTAATCCGGATTCGATGAATACTTAGGAAAGGATTATCACGCTTCCAATCAATTTTAAAGAAGCTATCAAAAGAAATGCACTCGGAGTGGTGAATGAAAATATGTAAGAAAGGAAGCATGGAAATTCGAAGAAAATGATCAAGGCACAGTCTTGCCTCCTGCATGTCCTGGTATTGTGGGACTGAGGGAAAACTGGCTAAAAGGAAGTTTGAATTGTTTATCATGGAATAAAACATGTTTAAACCATCAAAATACAGAATTATTTCAACAACCAACCAAGAAAAAACGGGGGAAAACAACAAACAAACAAACATGGGAATTCATTTTCTGTTATAAAACTAGAGTTGGACAGCATGACTTGTAATTATGAATCCATTTGGTACTTTGCCTCGAATTCATAGCTCAAGCTATTTCAAAACGAATCAACATTATACTGTCACATAAAAACAAGCAATACACTTGGTTCACACTTCACTCTTACTTAGCCGGTAATTAGTGTGCAGTCCGAAGGGTTGTAAATATTTAGTAATTAAATTTTAGTAAGTAGGGAGCTTGGGCATGGATGGGATTTCTATTTCCCACTCTAGGCCTCTGTCTTACGTGAAACCAACGGAATACATATTTTCTACAATATTTACTTGTACCATTTGAAGGATATTATGCGAGGTCGCGCAGCGACCGAGCGAGAAGATTTTTGCAATGTTATTAGTCTAAACGTCACCACTCTTGGAGCTTAAAAGTGTGTTGCAGTCTTTATTTGCTACGCATTTTGTGTGTGCACTTTTTCAAGTTTTCCGGGGGGAACGATCCCCCCTAAAAAAAAATTAGGGGGCGTGTCCCCCCGTCACCCCTGGATCGCCGCCCCTGGTCACACACATCACTTTAATGTCCATAGACACATGGGTTTCACTGTTGTGCAATCGCCGCTCACTTTGAACCCCCCCCCCCTCGCCCCCTCACTGTGTACCCACCTACTGAATAAGGAATGATAGTGGAACGTGATCAGAAAGACTTTCGAAAAGTCAACCACATGCAATGTCAATAGCCACATCCATTACCTGTTGTGAGTATGTGAACATTACAATAACGTAATCAAAATCACATTTTTTAAGGCATATACAACAAAGTCCTCAAACTGCCATTGGGTTGATCATTTGAAAGTCTTTAAGATGGTGTTTGGACGTTTAAAGCCTGTCTGCAATAGTTTGTCCAGGAGGGATTAGACCTCCCAGCGTGGTCACTGCACTGACAGGTGGTTATCTCATCAACTGAGCTCTCAATTAACATAAGAAAAAGAGGATCATGGGAGACCAACGGGCACCGCTTAGCCATTGTTTTCTATATAGAGGGAGCAAGTAGCTACAAGTAGTGCAGCGGGGCTTTAAACAAAAATAAGAATCTGGTACCTAACACAATGCTCTACTTGTGTGTTATCTCACACAGCCTTCATGTGGTCATAAAGCATGTAATTCTTAAAGAAATGAAGGCCTCTAACCCAGTCTAACCCAGTCTACAGCGGTGGTTGTATCATAGGAAATGCTTACCATGTAGTACGCGTATAAAAACAGATTTATTTCATTCTGGTTGAACATTCTATACGGGTTCTCTTCATAAGAACGGTGTAGCTATCGCCCAGAGCACACTGTAAGGCCCCAAGCATTGCAGCTGTATAGGGTAATGTTCCATCACCATACCAAGGTAATCATTAGCTGCAGTAAACCAGGGTTGGCGGAGCCGGGGCCAGGGGTACCATACCAAGGTAATCATTAGCTGCAGTAAACCAGGGGTGGCGGAGCCGGGGCCAGGGGTACCATACCAAGGGGTACCATACCAAGGTAATCATAAGCTGCAGTAAACCAGGGGTGGCGGAGCCGGGGCCAGGGGTACCATACCAAGGGTACCATACCAAGGTAATCATTAGCTGCAGTAAACCAGGGGTGGCGGAGCCGGGGGGGTACCATACCAAGGTAATCATTAGCTGCAGTAAACCAGGGGTGGCGGAGCCGGGGCCATGGGTACCATACCAAGGTAATCATTAGCTGCAGTAAACCAGGGGTGGCGGAGCCGGGGCCAGGGGTACCATACCAAGGGGTACCATACCAAGGTAATCATTAGCTGCAGTAAACCAGGGTTGGCGGAGCCGGGGCCAGGGGTACCATACCAAGGGGTACCATACCCAGGTAATCATTAGCTGCAGTAAACCAGGGGTGGCGGAGCCGGGGCCAGCACGGGTACCCTTTTTCTAATGACATGACATGTACGTGTGGACAGATCGAATAATAATTATTAAAAAAAAAAATCTTGAGCAAGTATGGCTACAAAGGCGATGGTACAGCTTTGTTCATTAGTACTTAAAACTCTAACATTTGTATATAACGAAATCTCACAAAAAGTTAATATGGTTATGCGGTTATTTAGTTTTCCTTCATACACAAACACACTTGCAGCGAAGTATACGTTTTAGATAACGGGGCCTGACTTGTAACACAAAGCGATGTCACCAGTGATGAGTTTTGTACATCTTTATCACAGGGAAATATATATCTATTTAATAAATAATGACCATTCCATTTGTATGGCACTATCTGGTTATACGCGTTTATTAGCCCAATTTGTCTTCTTGAATCGTATTGCTTTATCTTAAAGGGATAGTTGAGTTTTGTTGCTGAGGGCGCTACACAAAAATATCTTTTTGGTGAGATAATGAAAAACTGAGTGTCAAATTTGAAAGAATGAACAATTTATAAACAACATCTTTGTTTGATCAAAATCGGTTCAGAGACGGCACACCGACCCCTCTAGAAGCATGCTAATAGTCTTCAGTCGTATGTCCTTGGAACATCATGACGTCCATAGACATGTTACAAATTTGGAATATAGTGTAGCTACGAGCCACCCCCCCCCCTTCGCATCTCATTAGACATGTACATGTATGACAAAAGCAATTATTAATGTAGTGAAGTATCCAGGAGTAATTAATGTATTTATGTGATATACTTATCATATATATCTGTATTACATTAATGACTGTATGTGTAGGCCCATACTGCTTTTGTTTTTATCTTGGTAATTCTTAAATCAAGCGCCTCCGAGCAAATCTTCCTAAATAATATTTCGTTGATATCATTTCTTTATTTAAGAAAAGTAGAATATATACGGAGTAAAAAATAATTTAAATAAATCCAATATGATTTGAGAAAATACAAATAAATCTTTCAACAAAGTAGTCACACAAACATGATAGTGAGAAAGTTGTAATTCTACCAGGTCCATTGCTTATGAAGGCAGATGGCAAGTTTACATGACCAACAATACAATGGATATGTTCCCATCAGGATGTTCGACCGGGGACGGGGGGCGTGTAGAGCATTGTACATGTAAAGATAGAGAGCATGAAAGTCACTCTTTTCTTTCTTCTCGTTGACTCCTTTACCTCATCACTCACATTTTTCTTTCGTTGTGAGGAAACTTTTCAATCGATTTTCAAATCAGGAGAGGAGACCACCCACAATAGAATATCAATTTCCAGATTTCTTGAAGGATTTCAGCTATCCTTCGCACGAAGATGGCATACACCTTAGGCTATCAGACAGGTCAGTTTACCTCGATCATTGAAAAGAGCAGTGCTGAAAGTTTCAAGTGTACCCTGTCCTTTGTCTATCGCATAACACTATGCACCCCAACGCCCCTGCCTCCTCACTATAGACTGTTTAAACAACATCAAACTTATAGGAGTCGGGATGTTTGAGAGAGAAAGGGTTAACAGCTCACAGCAGGTTGAAAGCTTACCCAGACCGTTACACTTGATTTCAATTATCGCGCCACGTGTATAAGCATGGTGGCTTCAGAAACCTGAGATGGTAAAGACAACTTAGGAGTAGCGAGGGTCGCCCGAGCAGCACGCGGTCTATACCACCTGGAATAAGACAGAAAGATACAGTGATGGGTCCACGTGATAATGTTACATTTATAGCCATTGGCGGTGATGAAGGTTGAGTTTCATGGTTTCTTGTCAGGTTGGTTTGATGAACGTCAAGAAGCCAAACTTATATCACTCACGTCGTATCGGTTCAACATCACACCGGAAACGGATGGGTTAATGTAGATGGTATCCTTAAGATAAAAAGTTTCTTATGCTCCCTGCATACAGGCGCCATTCTCTTTCACCTAGCCTAATCAGGCGTATGAACAACATTAATACCTTCTTTGCACTGTACAGATGATGATCTTACGTGGCTCTCCAAACTCAATTCCCTCTTCAGCTGCGAAACGTTATACAAAAGAAGAAGATTCTCATATGGAGCGTCACATGACCGGTGTGTTGGCTCAGTCAGTAGAGCGTCCGCCTCACAACCGGGAGGTCGTGGGTTCGAACCCCGGCCGCGTCATACCAAAAGACGTTAAAAGATGGGAGTTGCTGCTACCTTGTTTGGCGAAGGATTTCACAGGATTTCGCGACGCAGCGTTAAGGAAATGACGCCTCGTGATCAAAGGGCATGATTCCCATTTAACACAAGCAGCAGGAGTAAACACCTAGGCCTACACGAGATCAAAGCAGCAGACAAACATAAGGGTCAAATAAAAACAACCAAAGGATCTGAGAGCCAGTTTACCTCGGTCATTTTAAGAGCAGATTTGCTGAAAGATGAAGTGTAGCCCCCCTGTCCTTCGTCTATGCCCCAACGCCCCATGCCCTCACTACTACTAGTTTAAACAACATCAAACTATATGGAGTCGGGGTAATTGAGATGAGAAAGGCTTACAGCAGGTTGAAAGCTTACCCATTTGCTTACACTTGATTTTTTTCATATTATCGCGCCACGTGTATATAGATCATGAACCTTCAGAAACCTGAGATGGGACACACTATAGGGTAGCGAGGTCGCCGAGTCAGCACGCGGTCTATACCACCTCGGATATCAATAAGAGAAAGAAAACAGTGATAATGTTTATATGTTCCCATCAGGATGTTCGACCGGGGACGGGGGGCGTGTAGAGCATTGTACATGTAAAGATAGAGAGCATGAAAGTCACTCTTTTCTTTCTTCTCGTTGACTCCTTTACCTCATCACTCACATTTTTCTTTCGTTGTGAGGAAACTTTTCAATCGATTTTCAAATCAGGAGAGGAGACCACCCACAATAGAATATCAATTTCCGATTTCTTGAAGGATTTCAGCTATCTTCGCACGAAGATGGCATACACCTTAGGCTATCAGACAGGTCAGTTTACCTCGATCATTGAAAGAGCAGTGCTGAAAGTTTCAAGTGTACCCTGTCCTTTGTCTATCGCATAACACTATGCACCCCAACGCCCCTGCCTCCTCACTATAGACTGTTTAAACAACATCAAACTTATAGGAGTCGGGATGTTTGAGAGAGAGGGTTAACAGCTCACAGCAGGTTGAAAGCTTACCCAGACCGTTACACTTGATTTCAATTATCGCGCCACGTGTATAAGCATGGTGGCTTCAGAAACCTGAGATGGTAAAGACAACTTAGGAGTAGCGAGGGTCGCCCGAGCAGCACGCGGTCTATACCACCTGGAATAAGACAGAAAGATACAGTGATGGGTCCACGTGATAATGTTACATTTATAGCCATTGGCGGTGATGAAGGTTGAGTTTCATGGTTTCTTGTCAGGTTGGTTTGATGAACGTCAAGAAGCCAAACTCCATGAAACACTTCATATCACTGTCACGTCGTATCGGTTCAACATCACACCGGAAACGGATGGGTTAATGTAGATGGTATCCTTAAGATAAAAAGTTTCTTATGCTCCCTGCATACGAGGCGCCATTCTCTTGCGTTATCATCACCTAGCCTAATCAGGCGTATGAACAACATTAATACCTTCTTTGCACTGTACATGTTGCATGTTGCACTCACTCTGCATTGACTGATGTCATTCTCATATAAAGAAACTTCATATTGTATCAAATGATGATCTTACGTGGCTCTCCAAACTCAATTCCCTCTTCAGCTGCGAAACGTTATACAAAAGAAGAAGATTCTCATATGGAGCGTCACATGACCGGTGTGTTGGCTCAGTCAGTAGAGCGTCCGCCTCACAACCGGGAGGTCGTGGGTTCGAACCCCGGCCGCGTCATACCAAAAGACGTTAAAGATGGAGTTGCTGCTACCTTGTTTGGCGTTCAACAATAAGGGATAGAGCAATGTCGATCTGGCGCTGCTCAGTGGCTGCCGGGCTCACGATCAATTGGGAAAAGAATTTCCATTTTCGGTTTAATAAAATTTGGAGTGGACTTTAAAAGATTATATTATTATTATTATTATTATTATTATTTGGCTCAGTCAGTAGAGCGTCCGCCAAAATCACAACCGGGAGGTCGTGGGTTCGAACCCCGGCCGCGTCCAAAATAGACGTTAAAGATCCGGGAGTTGCTAGAGTACTACCTTGTTTGGCGTTGGCAACAATAAGGGGATACGAGCATGATCCTTAAGATGCTCCTACGGCGCTGCTAGCAGTGGCTGCCGGTTGCTCGATCATGATTTTGGGCAATAAAGATCATTTCCAATTAGACGTCCGCGGTGAGTTGCTAAAATCGATAGAGCAATGTCGATCTGGCGCTGCTTGGCTGCCGGGATTTATTATTAATTATTATTATTATTATTATTATTATTATTACATGTTGCGCCAGACACTGACGCAGTCATGCGTTAAGGAAATGACGCCTCGTGATCAAAGGGCATGATTCCCATTTAACACAAGCAGCAGGAGTAAACACCTAGGCCTACACGAGATCAAAGCAGCAGACAAACATAAGGGTCAAATAAAAACAACCAAAGGATCTGAGAGCGTTTGTGCCTCTTCCTCGCCTGACCTTAGCGCTCTAGAGAAATTATCCAAGAATTGTTTATATTGACAAAGAATGGATGTAAATCAACCAAAGCATTCTTATATCAGACTTAGCGTATTACGCACCGCCAACCGAAGAGGCCTACATGTATGTACATAGATGATATATTGTCTCACACAACACTCTCATGAAGTGTTGTGATTTAGTGGACAAGTCTCCGGAATGTAAACGACAAGGTACGAGGTTCGAATCCCTGCCGAAGCACTAACGTCCTTTTGGCATGACAGTTAACTACATTAGCCACACTAGACCCAGGTGAAGTAAGTGGATACCTGGTAGGATTGCACTGAAAGCTATGGTTACCGGAGCTGAAAATATCCAAAGTCTTTTGGAAGAGCAAAGCGACATTATCATTATACAAATAATGAATGCTTATGAGTTCAATGGTGCGAATATTTTCATGAGTTGAATAGAATTAAATTCCAAGTCCGCTCCAAAAATAACTTACTTTCAATAGAACCAGAAAAATCAGACAAACCAATCAAAAAAAGTTTGAGCAAAATCGGATAACTAATAATAAAGTTATGAATTTTTAATGACATGAAACACTTTGAAAATCACTACACAAATTGGCAACTCACTCATGAGTCTGTGACGTATGGTCCTCACTATCCACTAATTATTTTCTTTATATTGATAATATAAATTTCCTATTTTCCCCCTTAGAATCTTATTTCTTCACACCAGCATCCAAGTTATATTTATGGTAATATGTTTTTGTGTTGATGCACTAATATAAAGTAATTCTTGTCCAGTTAAATCATGAAAAATTTGGATTTTGATAAACTATTTATATAAAAATCAATAATTATGAAATACAATATTCAGAAAAATAGTATCAATTCTTCAAAATTTATAATTTATAAAAAAAATTATGCACGCAATATGATACAAATCATATAACCTGGGCAAAGGCATGGGGAAATCAAGTTTTGGGGGATAAAAAGGGAAATTAATGGGATTAAACTATATAAAGCAATTGATAAGTAGTGAGGACATGACGTCACAAACTGATAACCAAATTGGCAATTTGTGTAGTGATTTCCATTGTTTTTTAGTTTTACATACTTTTTCAAAAATTCATAACTTTCTTATTAGTTATCCGATTTTGCTCAAACTTTTTTGATTGGTTTGTCTGATTTTTCTGGTTCTATTAAAGGCAAGTTATTTTTGGAGTGGATATTTGCACTATTGAACGAATGATAAACATTCATTACTTGTTTTATACGACATCTTTCAACAAATTATGCTTTGCTCCTTATATATTAAAGATAAATTAAAGTTGGAGTCAGGCCTTCTCGATTACTAGTACATTCATATTGCCTTCGCGTCAGATTCGCGCAGCTAATACAACAATGGGATACACATCGGGCATGCAGAGAGTGTGTGTGTGTGTGTGTGTGCATTGTACGCAGTCTGCATATAACCAAAAATGCACTAAGGCGAAATAGTAAGAAAGAAGCACGCCCGTGCAATGGTATATCTATTGAATATCATGTGACCAACAATCCTCCAATCAAATGACAAGGACTTACTTAGGTGTTGTATAAAATGAGATAATCATAATATAATGCAATATACGAGATCGGAATATATTAATTTATATTGTTATTTCTTTCTTTCTTCAAGGTTTGCTCTAAACCTCAAAGATAAACCTCACTGACCTTCACATTGACCCACCCCCATCAAAGACCATTGTTACGTCAGGGCCTTCATTACTGCCTTTGGCATTGATAGCGAGTCGAGTAGATCCTCTCCTCCTAAAGTATGTTCGAATTATTCAATTGCATGTTGCTTTGGGTACTTCAGACAGCGTGAAACGAAAGAGGAGGTCTGAAAAAGCGAAGTCAAGGAAACACATTCTCGATTAGCATGGAGTACAAACAAGATAGGAAAAAAAAGATGACGAGGAAGGTTGCATTATCATACGCTGCATGTCATATCAAATGATAATTAGGGCCTTTGTTGAATACTTGTAGATGTAAGCTTCGATATGTCACATTCGCAAGAAACATAAATTAGGAACAATTTTATTTTTTTTTTTTACAAACTCATAAAGTTACAAAACTTGGTAAGGATATGAATAATTTAGTTGTTAACTGGATGTCATATGAAAGCATTTCTAATGATTTTAACCATGCTTTTTCCAATCGTCTTTTGTTCTAATCTTGATTACATTTAGAACTAGTAACCTTTCATAATCTTAATACTAACTGCAATGATTTGTTCATGAAACCTAAACTCAAATTAAAATCTAAAATATTTTATTAATCTTAGGTGTAACATCCCTACTACTTCTACATAGCCTCTAACTGAACATGCTGAATCGTTCTTATTTGCCTAAGTCAGAGGCATATGTACACGATCAAACCTTCATTGCGGCCATCTGTATATGCATTGCGTCAAGTCAATCACAGGGGCAATAAGTAGGTCAGGGAATAACATGTATCAATCAGCATGGTCATTGGGTGGTCGCCATTAGGTTGATGACCACCATGATGAAAACAGTATTGACAATGAAGGGTCAAGCGTATCCGTCTGGTATGAAGAACCAGGGCGGCGACAGCAATTAATGACTAATACTACGTGTAGGTCTACTGTATCAGTGCAACCAAGGGTTATTGAATACAAATGATTGTTTGACAAGTTATATTGACTGTGGATTCCAAAGTCAAGTCTTTTATCTTGGAAAAGCTAAACCGTAGCATACAGCCTTTAGACACATACAATTAGTTTGTTAAATTTTATCTTCATTTTTCACATTTTTAGGCAACTAAATTTTCCATCTATAGACATGATAGAGTTTATTCCTTGAATCTTCTTTTATCAACCTCCCTTTTTTCCAGGCCGAGGGGGAGGGGGAGGGGGGGGGGTGGGTGAGCAAGGGTAGGGGTGCCTTGTCTGAGACACAAAGTGCCGTATAGAAAATAAACCGCTTATCGGATTTTGCTCAAAGGCGTATACCACCTTCAACATCGGGTCCTTGTCCAAATCAATTAATAATATAAAGTTAATATCGTTCTAAATTGGCCCAACACCCTGAGATTAATTCAATTAGGGATAAAATGTGTGGCGTGTTTGTAGGGCAGTAATTCTAATGGGTATAATGAATGATCAATGGGGGAGATGAATGATTGCATTCTAATACGTCATTCTTGATTTCAATGGACCATAGACCTTGTTTCCATTGTGGCCTACCATGTCGATGTGTATAGAGTAAGACGATGGCGTAGCGTGAGTCACGCAATTATTGACGGGGTATATGAGGAAGCAGAGCCATCTTACAGACTTTGGCAGACTTGGTTTCACCTGGACTCAATGGCCCGTATTCTATTAATTCAATTAAACCAGACCCAGTATTAATAATAATAATAATAATAATATTCGGTTCTTCTATAGCGCATATCACATTATAACGTCTCTATGGGCTTCCAAAGAGCGTTTGGAAATTATAACCCCGGCTTTCGCATGGCTGCCATTACGGCGCTCTAGCATTTGAAATAATTAATTCATGCCAGGTACCCAGTAGTGACTGTAGCAGACATTATTGGATAACTCCTTAAGGCTAATCTGCCACACATTTGTATAAGATCACGCTTAATAATGAGAAATTTGAAGCACAGCAAAATATAATGTAGATACAGTGTGATATAAGACTACTGAGTGATGGGATGACATGGGAGGGGGTTGTATCATCTTCCTTTTTACGTCGCGGCTCTTCTCCTCTCATTTTTGTTCTTTATTTGTCATTCGATGGGGGAGGGGTGCCCCCAAACCAAACGTCATTTGTATTGGCATGCGCGCTGAGGCATGTGGATCCATACCGTACATACTGCTACATTGATATGTATACAGCTTGAGGATTGAAGATATTTAAAAAAAGTTTTTAAGGCACTTTACTTTTGACTTTAAGACTACATACCGATGAGTTTTTATCAGAGCCTCATTTCTACAGAGCTGAAAACATCTTGAATCAGTCGCTGAACTTGCAGCTGTAAGAAAGAAAGAGTTAAAAGAAACTCACCAACGAAGCGTCATGAAAATTCCATACATTTAAACGAATCCTTCTCAACCTCCATTTCAACCAAAGTTTACATTGCTAGAAGCAAATAGCTTCAAATGTGTTTACCTTACACGGAAAAAGGAATGCGATACAATATCAGTGTGAAAATATTTGTATGACATGGACTTGTAACACGCGTGTTTATTGTAGGTCAAATGCGTTGATTCCATGACACTCGGCTATCGATAGCAATAGTTGTCTTCGATACAACCGTTTGTGCTTTTTCACTAGTAGTTTAATACCGATGAAAAGGTTTTACACACTAATATAATCTGTACGAAAAAACAGATCAGCGGTTTTATATCTTACATTGGCAAAATAACTCAACCCTCCTATGCATCATTATTGTGGCGAAAATGCAGCGTGTCCTTCATGTAGGCCTAGCTTTTAAAAAAAGAAGAAGATGTCGTATCGGTCTTTAGACATTCTTCTGGTTTGTTTTATAAGGTCAGCCGGTAAATATCACAGCGCTTAAATGTGATCTCATTTACCTTGATTTAGATCAAGCTTCCTGTAAACTGACATAGATTCCAATGCGTGGGACAATGGTTCTAACGTGTGAAAGCTTTGCCATGGTATCCGATTTAATACATCAAAGCTGTGCCTCGATCAATGGCATGCTGCATTAGCTGTATCATGGAAAATAGGTCACCAGTCTGACCAGATGTTGATATCAAGTGCAGATGTGTGATATAATGCGGATAAACGAGGGATTGTTTTAAAAGCTGGTACTGAAAGCAAAGTTTATGTCATGATCGGTGTTTAACATCAAGATTCGTTTCAGATGTTACCAATTCTTAGAAGTACCAAAGATTTAACATAAATATGCTGCGTCACGATAGCTCCCTTTCCCTGTGTGATGTGGAAAACTTTCGGCTTCTATATCGCTTTAGAATGCGCTAATAGACTATGCCGATAAACTGAATCAATAATGAATTGACGATTAGGTTGCGTGATTTAGGTCTATCATTTCATTATCATTATTATTATTATATTAATACTATTATTGCTATTATTATCATTATTGATATTGTTAGTTTTATCATCATCATTATTACTATTATTATTATTATCATTATTATTATTATTATTATCATCATCATCATCGTCATCATCCTCATCATCATCAATATTTTGTTATTCTGATAAGAGTACGAATCAATACACCTTTTCACGGTTACAAAAGTGCGCATGCTCAGACATGGGCGCCATCTTAATTTAAGATAAAAAACCATTGACCTCTAGAGGTCAGGGGTTTACGCGTAATTAAGATAGCGCCCATGCAAATATGATGTGAGCGCACAGCGCAGGCATCTGAAAACATTGATGACATCACTGCCTGCGCTGTGCGCTCACATCATTTTGCATGGGCGCTATCTTAATTACGCGTAAACCCCTGACCTCTAGAGGTCAATGGTTTGTTTATCTTAAATTAAGATGGCGCCCTTAACCGTGAAAAGGTGTATTGTAATCGTCTTCATAACCATCCCTGTCAGGCGCCCTCTATATCATCAATACTTTCACGCACTATATTACCTTGACTACGTTCACATCTAATGCTGATAATCATTGTGGAGCCCCCAAAGTACTATAAGCAGAAAACACTGTACATCTAAATATCAATTGCTTTGAGTTGAGTAACAAAAGTGGTTAAGTGATTAAGATAATATATTTTGTACTAATGCAACTACTACAATTACTACTCCTATAACGACAAAATAACAACATCCGTTACATCATGTATTACTAATTCTACTATTTCTTGTATACATATACGATTGCAACTACTACTTCTACTACATTTATTAATATTACTACTACTACTAATACTACTACTACTACTACTACTACTACTACTACTACTACTACTACTACTACTACTACTACTACTACTACTACTACTACTACTACTACTACTACTACTACTACTACTACTACTACTACTACTACTACTACTACTACTACTACTACTACTACTACTACTACTACTACTTATACTACTTATACTACTACATATGAACGTCATACATGCCTTGTTTCACCAATAGGGCGTTGCTTGCTGTTCGATGACACGGACTCTGAAAAGCCTAGACCTGTGTCATATTATTCCTCGCTCGAATTCTTGTTTTAAGTTCAGGTTATGTTACCAACTGACACGTATGTAAAGCAATTCCTGCTCTTGTCTTAACTTTCGTCTTCCTAGGTGCTTCTAAGAAACCCTGCGGGCATTTCATCTCACCCTCCCTTACTTGATCTTTTTTCAATGATTTTGATCTCTCATTCGCCCTCTCTCTCTCTCTCTCTCTCTCTCTTCCTCCCTGTCACACTCTTTCCTCAATTCATCTCTCTCCCTCCATCCCCTTTTCTCCTTCTCTCTCTCTCAACTGTTCTTACTCTATTTTCGCCTCTATCCCATTTTCTTTCTCCATAGTCTTTTGCCTGTCTCTCGATCTCCTCGTCTTACTTCTCGTTATTTCTCTCTCTCTCTTTTTTTTCTTTCTTTATCAACGTTGTCCTCTCTCTCTCCCCCTTTCTTTCTCTCATTCTCTGTATTTGTCTCTCTTTTTCTGGCTCTGTATAGATCTCTGTCTTTCTTGACTTACATATTGTCTCTTCATTTTATTTCTGCCTCTCTGTCACTCCTCATTCTTTCATGCTTTGTGTCTTTTCCCTCTCTATACACTCCTCTTTTAGTCATTTTCATCCATCCTCTTTTTGCTCTCATCATCATCATCATCATCATCATCAACACCTCTCTCTCTCTCTCTCTCTCTGGCTCTCACTTAGTTCCGTGTATTCTTCTGTTTACCATGGTTACCCTGGCCAGTAATGTCTGACTTTTTTATTTTCTGTGTTTCTGTTTACATCTAAAGGACAGTTTCCATGGCGTTAGATATTGCTAAGTGTCACACATATTCCATACGGGACACATTATTCTAAGCAATGCTCATATTAAGTCAGCATCTAGACAAGGAATTGCGCCACATACATGCCATGTCTAATGGAACTCGTCTATTTTGGCCATGTGAATATGCCTATTTTGTTCTTTATTTTACCCTCCCTCTTCGTCTCTCATTTTTTTCGCCTTGCCGACACAGACAGCCAACCCTTCCAAATACCTGTTTACTTAAGAATCGACGCGAATTTTATCCGCCAAAAACCCCTCGCAAATTCCTTGACAATTCTAGTCGGATCTCGGATTACAGGTTGGGTATTGATTTGATGCGGCCTATGGAACGCCATCGGTGTCTTCCGAGTGCGTCTCGGTTTTCAACCCTTCAATTTGTAATGTCGTCTGTCCTCAGGGTTAGAAGGACTAGTCTTGATCTCAACAGCCGTCTCTTTAGCTGTTACAACATCAGATTTTAGAGGCATAACAATTAGTCTCTATATACATGATTATGTAGCTCATATGTGACTTGTCTCTCTAGATTATTCATTTGAAAATTTAAAAAAGGGCTAAAGTTATTTTGTTCTGGAAATGCTGTAGACATGTCGTAGGCGAATGGTTTTATTTGTTAGCATCGGGCGGATTTGGGCCTACTGTGCTGTTTGCAGGAGGGTATGCATTGTCTCCTTCATTTCTTATTTCACAGTTTATTTTATTTTACTTTTATTTTCATTTTATTTCATTTCAAGGAACTGAATGAGTACCACAATAACAAACTTACAGGAAAATGAAGTAGAGTAACAGATAACAAAATAAAAGAAACCTAATGTCTGTGGATCAAGTACCTACTGAAATCAAGTTTCTGTAGTTGTGCAGCCTGACATTGAATAGGAAATAAATGTTAGAAATATAAAGTATCTTCGTAAAATAGTTTCCCCTCCACCATCTCTCTTCCTCTTCTCTCCCCTCTCTCTCTCTCTCTCTCTCTCTCTCTCTCCCTATACCTCGCGCTCTCTCTATCTTTCGCTCTCTCTTTGTTCTTTAGCTGTTTAGGGTGTATGAACATTATCCGATAAATATAAGCTGCCATCCCCCCCCCTACCCCGCCACCACCACCACTGGACAAGTTGTAGGCCTAAACCTATTGTTTATTGTTTGGTATTCTGCGGGGGATTCGATTTGATTATATCTTCCAGGTGCTTTAAAGAAATTGATTTTTTTTCTTCATATCTATATTCAAAAGACAAAGCAAGGCAAAGGTCAAATTTAGGGCAACCAAACCTTGAATCATGTGGTGTGTTACATGCCAATTCTTATTTCCGAGGGCGGGTTGCATGGTTCACCCGAGATTATTTATTTCAATTAATAATTCACTGAATCTTATTTTTCTTCATTTTTTTTCTTCTTTTTGTCCGCGCATTAAAGCAACTTTACCAGCATTCGAATTCATTATTAAGTATTGTCCCTAAACTGACCATTCATATGTTATCAATTATAACACCAACGATAGTACTGACAAGACTAATTAATAATAACAACTTTTGGGATGAAACCCTTTGGACATGTCTGGCATGAAGTAGTACAACAGTTGATGTCACGTCGGGTATTCATCGTGCAAGCTATCTGGTCGTGATGAAGAATACTAGATGAATTAACATCAGAAATCTAACCAGAAATAACAAAAATAGAAACTTTCAAACCATTAGCGGCACATCATTACGATATCGGTGCTCATACTAAAATTTAAGATTACTATATTATGTCTAGGTTATAAGTATAACGTAGTATTTGTTGTAGTAGTGGTATTATTATTCGAAGAAGAAGGAGAAGAAGGAGAAGAAGAAGAAGAAGAAGAAGAAGAAGAAGAAGAAGAAGAAGAAGAAGAAGAAGAAGAAGAAGAAGAAGAAGAAGAAGAAGAAGAAGAAGAAGAAGAAGAAGAAGAAGAAGAAGAAGAAGAAGAAGAAGAAGAAGAAGAAGAAGAAGAAGAAGAAGAAGAAGAAGAAGAAGAAGAAGAAGAAGAAGAAGAAGAAGAAAAAGAAGAAGAAGAAGAAGAAGAAGAAGAAGAAGAAGAAGACGGAGAAGAAGAAGACGGAGAAGAAGAAAAAGAAGAAGAAGCAGGAAGAGGAGGAAGAGAAGAAGCAAAAGGAGAAGAAAAAAGAAGAAAAAAAAAAGAAGAAGAACAAGACCAAGAACTAGAACAAGAAAAATAAGCAACATAATAAATCGAAGATGATGATAGTGATAAAGACACAGACGGCATTTTGAAAATCACCCATCATGGCAATGCCACACACTTACTCCTCGACCACACCCTGCAATCTCGTGTAAACCATGTTAACCACATCCTGTCACATTGAATGCCGTCTATACACCTGCGGATTCAGGAGGTTGGGGGAGGGGGAGGGGGCTCTTGGTCCTAGCCCCCTTTAAAAAAAAACACCAAATGGGCATTCTTAAAACTTACAAAAAGTCAATGTGCCCCCTTATTGCCGCATTGTGTGTCTTTACAATGCCATGTCCCTAACAAATTTGTGGTTGGACGGGCACTTTGTTTTTTTTTCTTGTGATATATTTTTGGTAGTTGTGCCCCTCCTTCCTAGTACAAAAATCTGGACGTGCCCTTTTCCCTTCCTGTCTACCCTGTCACATCAACTGTCCTCTCCTTATATCGTGCCGTGCCATATGAAACTGGTTAAAATCGGAGGATTCTACCCCACTTACCAATCGATGTCTGTGAGGTGAATTTTGAGGAGAAGAGATTGTCATGAAATTCAGATTAGACGAGGAGAGATATTCAACCTGTCTTTAACCCGTCAGATCTGTAGGAGAGGGGGTACTCGAAGAGGATCATATCGAGAAGAGGGGTAACATAGGGGGGGGGGGCAAGCAAGATGAGAGGGGTACTCAAAGAGGGTCATATCAAGAAGAAGGATAACAGAGGGATAAAGTGAGGATTGAATCAGGATGGTTCTATGAAACATGCTCCCCTGACAGTTGCTTTCACTCATTGGATCCCCTTGTCTTCAACACCATACCAAACACTAAACCCAACCCTATTATATACATCAAACTTGATCTAAAAACCAAATCGCAAACATAATAATACAAAGGCAAATGCCGGATCACACAAGGAGTTATTAATACAATATATACATTATTTAGAAAGTGATCATAATATTGTACCAACCAGTTCTAATCAAAATGGTCACATATTCATATATTCATTGGATTTTGAGGATTGATCAAATTTTAAAATTCAGACGGAAATGCGGGTATCAATTAATATTAATAACATATTTATCTCTCGTCTTAAGCGACCAATTATAACTACTTTTTAATTTCATTAAATCGGTCAAATGGCTTATTTCTCCTCTTAATACGACCACTTATTTTTTTTTTTTTTATTCAAACCATGTTTTCAGTAATTAAAAAAAAAATCATAATCGTAAAACCCAGTTAAACCTAATTACAATAATTCGTTCGGATGATGTAATTGGTAATGACTTGGTTTCTTCGTCGTCAGTGGACGATAAAAGACCTATACAAACGTAGGCAATGACCTTGAAGTGACATTGTAATGCTGCCACTTGCCATCGGGTCATTGCCGGTAAGACATTAGAACCCTGTGTACAGTTTTTTTGTCTCTAATTTCTCTTTATTTATCACGTTTCCGTGGTCATGGAAATATTTGAGAAATATTGAATGCGAGCGAGGACAGAATGAATCAGGTTTGTCATGTATAGTCTGGACTCTGGAATAAAAAATAGAAATTATGGAAAAACGACAACAAGCACCCAAAACAAAAACATACAAGAAAAGCAAAAAACATGGAAGACGAAGAAATTCGAAATAGTCTCTAAATTTGTCTAAGGCATTATGATTTACGTGATTTTGTTTCATTAAATGACTTCGTTACCGACGATGATTAAATGTTTCTTTTTTGTTTAAACACAAAAAAGCACTAAAGGAAATCATTGGTAGAATTGCTTGAACTCGAGGTTTATCAGTTTATCATTGTAAAAAGTTCACATTTTAATTTCATTATCATTTAATTGTTGCATTCATCTTTCCAAACATTCAATGTAATAAAATATTTGGTGAATGTGTTACTCCCATATTGATGTAAATATGTTATGTTCCTTTATTATGTTATGGCAGCTGGTTCTGAATAGCTTCATCACGGGTCTGACATCTAAATTTAGTAACCTGACCTAGTTTCTTATGCGTGACAAAGTAGCCCAGACAGACGTAGTGGACTGTCCTCAGATGATGTTACGTGATCTATAGGATTCTCCATCGCTATCTATCTATCTATCCTAGCTAGAAGATTGCTTGGTTGGTAGGTATTATCCCGTTTTGCACATCGGTTTGTAATCAAAGTCCCCGCGTTCATGCAGCAGATACCAGCTCATTCCTCGGTCACACAGCCAAACTGACTCTGTAAGAACTAATCCAGGAATATAAACCCTCACGCTATCTACGGTCATCTTCACAATTAAACCTCGTGTCTACTTCGGTGTCAACTCTTTCTTATGGTCATCGCTCTTTTTGCAAAGCTTCTGCTGAACTTTGGAACAAACTACCTTAAAATGTCAAAAACTGTCAGACTGTCAACCAATTCAAAACGTATCTTTCAAAAATTATTCAAAATTGCTTTTGATGATTAACTTACTCTGTTCAAATTGATGTATATTTATATGTATTGTAATTTGTAGGTTTATTTGTAATTTTTTTGTTTTGTTTAATATGTAATTGTTTATCATTGTATTTTGTTTGTTATAGCGCTTAGAGACTTCGGTGGAAAGTGCTTTATAAGAATCGTTGTTATTAAATATCATATTATTACATGGACTCCACATCGACCGACTTAGGTCATTCAGAGTATTGTGTAATTGCCAGGTTGGTCTTGTGTCAGTCTCGTTGGTGAGATTGGGTTATGCGAATTTCTTGTTCTTGACTTGACACTCAATGTGTTCCATTTGGTGAAATGGTGATCGCGCCGATACACTCAGTTCACATAGTGCTTGACACAATCACAGGTCTACATACATTATTACCTAGCTGGTCATTGGATCCCTTTACGCGCAAATGTGTGCACCGTATCCACTTCCTGAGTAGAATTCCTACCATAATAACGGCCACCAGTAGCGTACGCAGGATTTTTTCAACGGGGGTTAAAATTTGAAAATCACGCCGAAAATTTCGCAACGACTCAGCCAGCCGCTGAATAAGCGGGGGTCGAGTTTTTGAGGAAAAAATTTGCAACGACTCAGCCGGCCGCTGAATAAGCGGGGGTTAAGGTCAGTTTTGTTTACCCTTTAGCACCCCCGCTGCGTACGCGCCTAACGGCCACTATGAAAGCATATGGCAACTTAAAGCTAACCTAGAGCTCTGGTAAATGGGAATCGTATTTTGAGAGAAAATTGATAGATTTATTCTGGATTGTTTATCCTGCAGTAGATTGGTTGTTTGAACCAGTGAAATAAAAACAAACTCCCACAAACTGACTGGGCATCATCTTCGATAAAAAATCACAACTCCCATATGCACATAGTGACCTGTGTTAAGCACATGGTGTCGGGCCTACTTACCCGGATCTCCTTATATTTCTATGCTCATCACTCAGCCACTATCCAGCAAGGTACATTGTGACAGATATAAGCCTATGTTAAACAGGTTTACAGATCATATTAAACAACATGGTGAGATGGATCGTATATTGATAAATAAAACAACGACTTAACAAGTATTGTGAAGCATGTGCATCATCTATTTTGGAATGTATTATTATTATTTCTTTCATTGACAGATTTCCCGGCTTCATTTTGCCCGTACGAGTGGGACAGAAACGTCAAAATCAATTTCCTTCAAAAACCGCTAAATGAATAAAATATATTGATGTGTATTATCACATAAACCATGACGCGACGCAAAGCAATCATGTAGACATCAATCAAATTTGTCATACCTGACTATGGATGCATGATTTCACACCATTCAAGCGAGTCATTTACCTGCCATGCAAGCATAATACCATTTAATTGAAAGCACTAGTCCGAGACAATACCCAAACATTCACATATCTGATAAAGCATGATCATGTCCATATTAATGTTCGGCAATAATATTGTTCAACTATGACAGCTTGACAGCTTGACACAGTTGGTAAACGAGGGTTAAGCGGAAGGAGAGTCTGCCTCCTACTAACATTGAAAGTACGAGCAATGAACCTTGTTGTAAGCAATAACCATTGCTTAAGACAAGATGAGTAATGCATCAATTTAAGATGAAGACAGAAAGATTGAGTCCATCCCGTTTTTCATGGTTTTACCTGCCTTCTTATGGTGCAAAAGTATACCCCATCCTGAATTCTGCGCTCAAAGTCAAAGTCCCTACTCATTGTTTCCAGGTAACAGCAGCTGAATTATGAAACGAAATATCTCATGTTGTTACGAAGGCAGTCACAGTTGACCAATTCAAAAACAGACTCAATACTTATTTGTACAAAAGCAGTTTTCTAAAAGGTTAGATTTAGTCGGTATCCAATTTGAATTTCATTTTCTTATTAATACCTAATTCTAGCTCTTCCGGAATTCCTCATTCTCTAACGCGCATAGTGACTGAAAAGTGATATACGCTTTAAAAGTATCGTTAAAATATTATTATAATCATTATTATTATTATTATTATCGTTGTTATTAATATTATTATTATTATTATTATTATTATTATTATTATTATTATTATTTTGTTTTCTTTTTAGCCTTATAATGATTTGTTGTCATGTACTGTATATGAGCAGAAGGCAGAACAGGTCCTAGATTTGGCTGTATATATGATCTCAAGACACTCATTCATCAAACTGCTTTTTTCTTTGATTCTATCATCATGTATCATTCCAGTTAGGATACACCCCTAGTAGTCAAGACAGGTGCCCCCTTAGTAAGATTTCCCCCTAACTTCTACAGTATACATGTATATTGTATTCTGCCAATGTGCTCTGAGCTCGGCTGATAGATATAGTCTATAGATGAATATCACGGATATGAGATCACGTGATCCTATTTTGCCGCCAGGCCATGCTAGGGAGGGATTGAGGGCGCTATGAAAGGAAGTGATTTTATATTGTGCTGATAAATGGAGGTGTCTTGATCTTTAGGTTTGATTAATGAGATGTGAAAAGCTTTACCCTGAGGAGAGCTGCTGCTCCAATTTTCTCTCACCAAAATAATTTTCCTGCTTGACAAAATATCGACCAAAAGACCCTAAATCATTCATCACTTCCAACGAGGACTTTTTGTTTATTGCCCTACTGCAACATTACAAGATATTACAAAGGTACGAGCGATCACTATTGTTCCATATGTTTATCAAATTGCAGTGGTGCTCGCCGAGATTGATTTTCCTCTCATTTTGATTAATTCGTCGTAAAAAGCCGAGGACTTCATACAAAGAGGAGTATTACGGATGCACGTACTGCCCACTTTTAGCAGGTTATAAGGCATGCATGGGAGTCAGTTAGGCTGTAACTGTTAAGGTGCTTTATAGAAACCGGTAATTTTTTGTATCACTATTATTAATTTAAAAATATTTGTTAGTTGATTGTACGTGTTACCGTCTAAATCACAAATATACAACTTTCTTTAAACTGAAATGGAACGGCTCTCTGTATTTTCATGGGTGGGATCAAAGCCAACCGTACACATCATTTTTGTTTGTTCCAATTCTAGATCTTAATCTAAATCTAAGTCCTCATCAAGAAAGCTTCAGTAAAAAAAAAGTATTGAAATGCAATCTTGACAGATCTACGAACCAGAGGCGAACATGTTAAAGTATCATAGATTAAAATCGGTTGCAATCTGAACCTTCAGATCCACCTGCGTCTGATAATACTTGCAATATTCATTGGAATTGCCGGCGGATTTTCTTGTTGTCCTCTTGCCCTTTGTTTTTATTTGTCGAGAATTCCACAGGTGCAGTAACCGAGTTTTTGATCAAGGATCGACGACCAGAATTCCATTTATATTCTCTCTAGGAATGATGTCATAAGTAACGAGTAGACGGTTGATATCCATTCCAGGTCTTGACATACTTCTAGAAGCGGGGTCAAAATTTCCTTTGAAAACCAATCGCGACTGTCTGCTTTACTTTATTTCAATTTCGTTTTCATTTTTGACTGTAGCTAACTTCCCGTTTTATAGGGAAAAGACCAACATTGATTTCATTTTAAACGCAAACACCTGTAAATTGGTTTGAGACAGTCAACGTTAAAGCATTCTGTAATTGCTTAAAAAAATGATCAGGTACCCCGTTATTAAAATCCCATTTTATTTTAGAATTCGTCTTTTGTTTATTTTGTATGTTGTTGTTGTTGTTGTTGTTGTAGTTTGCTCTCATTGGTTTGGGTGGCGGTCGTTGTGTTGTGATGAGGATTTCAAGTAGTTTGGTATTTCGCACCCTCAGAATGTGCTGTATCCAATCGAGTTTTTTGTATACATTCGGCTTGCGTGATCGAAAAGCGATAAAGCAGTGAGACATTGAAGGCGATGCCTTTCTCCTCCTAACCTCTAATTCCCTTGCTGTGGGTAAAATAAACGAAATTCAGATGTAAACCCCCTCTGGTTATAACCGAGACAAACTCGGTAAAATAATTCCACTACGCCCCGGCCTCACACCCGCTCGTTTGTTTTATAAATACGTAAATTGAACTCTGTTTGTTCCCAGTTCAACATGGTATCTAATAGATAAACACGGGATATCCTCTGGGATGGCAGGCAGGCAGCTCTCGTTGGCGGATCGCAGCTCGATTAATTTCCTTATCAATAGTCAAATAAGTAGAGCAGATTTTTTCCTTCTGTACCAAGATCCATGAACCAGGTCAAATGAATGCAAATATTTCATTCAGTTATTAAAAATACACGTCTTTTATGCAGAGGATTAAAATCGCTTTCCACTTAAAAAAGTGTTTTATAAACGAAATACATGTGATGAATATAGACATTCCATAAGAGCTTCGCTATTACCTGACCATTTTAATCTTCTTCTTCTTCTTCTTCCTCTTCTTCTTCTTCTTCTTTGTCTTCTTCTTCTTCTTCTTCTTCTTCTTCTTCTTCTTCTTCTTCTTCTTCTTCTTCTTCTTCTTCTTCTTCTTCTTCTACTTCTTCTTCTTCTTCTTCTTCTTCTTCTTCTTCTTCTTCTTCTTCTTCTTCTTCTTCTCTTCTTCTTCTTCTTCTTCTTCTTCTTCTTCTTCTTCTTCTTCTTCTTCTTCTTCTTCTTCTTCTTCTTCTTCTTCTTCTTCTTCTTCTTCTTTTTCTACCTGCCCCTCCTCCTCCTCTTCCTCCTCCCACTGCTTTTCTTTTGTTTCTTCTTCTTTCGGTTTTTCTGTCGCATTATTGTACCTGTTTCAATACCATTGCACCATCTCGTGTCTGTACTAAGAGCATGCCTGTCTATCTTGACTCAATCCTTCGTCTTGCTACACCATTTTTATGTCTCCTATAGCCGCCCCCTTGCGCCCCTCCATTCCCTCTCTCTCTCTCTCTCTCTCACACTCTCTCCATACTCTGTCTTTCTACCTCTTTCTTTCTTTCTTTCTTTCTTTCTCTCTTTATTTCTATCTCTCTCCCTCTCTCTTTATCTCTTGTTCTTCTTTCGTTTCGTTTCGGTTTCAATCTCATTATTCTACCTGCTGTCTCCCACCTCATGCTACCCCCTTTATCTTCTTACCATATTGATCATATCTCTCTGTATTAACTTTATACCTCCGTCCTTCTCCCTCTCTCTACATCATATCCTCGTACACCCCCCCCCCTCTCTCTCTCTCTCTCTCTCCCCTCATATATTAATCCTCATCTATCCCATCTGTCCATTCATTTCTTATCTGAGACGTCGCCTCGTTTGTGTTTCTTCACTTCGCCTCAGGTCCAATGGGCGCCATGATCTGCTCAGCATTCAACCCAAATTTTCAATAATTCGATTTTGATTCATTCTCCACGAATCCCAGCACATTTCTCCTCAAACCAACAGGGATCTTATTACATTACCAAGGTCGTTCCTCATATTCCTCTTTCTGTCTTATTTCTCTCTTTTCAGAGTTGACAAGGGCATATTTGCGAATCTTGTTACGAGGTGACACCCTTGAATTTTGTACCGTGCATTATATAATATTAGCCCTGATTCTAATGATACTATAATGTTGTTAATATAATGATATATACGCATCACGGTTATGATAAGCGCTGCAAAGGTGTGTGCTTGGTGAGAGCGGATAAGATTTATGAAGAAGAATAAGAATCAGGATTAGAAGAAGAACGAGACGAATAATGATAATAATGATAATAATGATAATAATAATAATAATAATAATAATAATAATAATAACAACAACAACAATAATAATAATAATAATAATAATAATAATAATAATAATAATAATAATAATAATAATAATAATAATAATAATAATAATAATAATAATAATGAAAATAATAATGATAATAATGATAACAATACAAATAATAATGATAAGAATAATAGAAGAAGAAGAAGATGGAGACGAAAAAGAAGAAGAAAAAGAAGAAGAAAAAGAAAAAGAAGAAGAAGAAGAAGGAGGAGGAGACGAAGAAGAAAACAAATTAAAAGAAGAAGATGGGAAAATAAAGAAGGAGAGAAAAGGTTTCCTGACCGTTCGAGAAAATTACCCGCTGAAATTATAATATAAGCGCTACTGGAATTTCTTCTCTTCCATTTCATCCATGACTCCAATGTATCTTACTTAAAACCGCTCACATCTTGTGATATTACAGACGAGGTAACTATCAGCTTTCTTAGAAATAATCTTCGATAATCTAATTACATCTATCTACTGGTATGCTCGGATATCTTCGGGAGGAAATTATTCTCCCAAAATATATCTGTTGACACTAGATTACCTAAATAGGCTTACCACGTTACTATACTATCTTTGTTATAGCGCGTGGTAAAATGTGTTACTCTGTTGTATTTCCACCATGATTATTTGAAAGACAATTGGTGGTATTCTCGAAAGCAGACTAACTTTAGTCCATGGTTTAATCCCCCGACTAAGTATGGAATGCCAAGTGTCCATATGAATATATTTTTGAATAATTTAATCTGTCACTAAATTGAAATAAAATGTAATAACATAATTGATAAACAACAATATAACTATAAAATAATTATGTTATTATGATAATTTAGGGACACATCAAATTATTCAAAAAATATATTCATATGGACACTTGGCATTCCATACTTAGTCGGAGGATTAAACCATGGACTAAAGTTAGTCCGCTTTCGAGAATACTACCCAATATATTCAACATGTTCAACAACACAACTTAATCCAACAATTATCATTCTCAACGTTGCCATGGAGAAATGGCTTATCAGCTCCCTGGACTTGATTGTCTTTATTTCTATGAAATAAAGCAGACGTGTTACATCATGATGTTATGTTTTTAGTTTACATTTTAGCGCCAATATACACAAAATTATTTATCTTATGAGGGGTGATGAAACTTGAAACTTTAGACTTGATTAATATATTAAGGATATTGTAAATATATTAAGGATATCGTGTGCTATCGAACGATAAACGTTCATACTAGGTATGCAATTACTTAGCCAGAACCGAGTACTTCAAAAGATCTTTCTGTTACCAAGGCTCCGTTATATGGAATGCATTACAGTCTTACGCTTGGCGTGCTCGCAGTAGATGACTGCATCACGTGCTTTACTGGATTCATTAAAAAAACACTGCAAACTCCTTTCCCTCACATAGTTTATAATTGATTTAATACTTACATGAATATTATATTTGTTGTTATTTTTTATATTTTATTTTTTATATATTTTTTTCCCGCTCATTTCAACATTATATCTTGTTTAATTTATGTGCTCATTATAACTTACATGTATGTATGTTTATATGTTTTATAAATATATTTTTGATTATGTTGATACAGGGCCCCTTGGTCGAGCAGTTTTTTGTATAACTGAAAAGGCTACCCGGTAAAAAATAAAACGACAAATAAATACAATTAAAATTAAACATTCGTCAAAGCCTTTCCTAAAACACAATCGGACAATGTCATGTCTGTTTGCCTGTTTGTTTGCTCTTTAGATCGTAACTTTTGATTCAATGTACCGAATGAGATGCTCAGAGAAGTATCAAGCATTCCCGCACATGATATTTTCATTGATTTCGGTAGCTTATTGTGTGTGTTTCAAGGAGTTTGAAGAAAATGAATAATCATCAAATAATGTTCAAATTGGCAATGCACTGAAGACTTACGAAACCAAGAATGTAAGAAGAAAAAAGATTATATATAGATACTATTTTCAACATTTAACCTGTACCATAGTTCTATTAGATTTTTTTTTTTTTTTTTTTTTTTTTTTTTGGGGGGGGGGGGCGTTTGTTTCTTCCAGTTGTTTTGTTTATCTTTTTGTGTGTTTGGAGGGGAGGGCGGGGGAGGGGTGTAAATTGACAGTCATAAAGCCTCGTTCAGATATGACGTGGCAAAACCGCGGCAGTTATTTTATGATGACGCAAAGTGTACTTCAGACTTCTACATCTCCAAACATGTATAACACACAGAGCTTAATGAATACACGCAACTCCTTTATTGGGCGCTGCCAGGTGCCATTCATTTACACGTTAAAACAAAACCGTGGCGGTTTTTTTGCGGCGGTTTACCGCGCCATATCTGACCAAGCCTGAAGGCCTATGATGAAAATCCACACTGATAACACCCTTTAAACATACCCTGTCATTGACGAGGTGAATGCAAACCATTGAGAAAAAAACTGATGATAAATAAGCTGAATGAAGGTAGATAAGAGTATGTGCAGATCGTGTTGTTTCTAAGTTCTCTCCTATTACATTGAGTACTCATCAGTTCGCCTTCATTGGTCGTGGTATATAGAGTCAATCAGGGTTTTGGCTTGGCTGTCAAAAGCAAAGAGAACTTTCACACTGATTGTTTTGCGCGTTTTGCAAGAACGTGGGAAACCTGCTAATTCATGGTATAATGAATTGGTATTCCCCCGGTGTCATGATTATATGCAACATTAATTGTTTCCTTTCAATAATGATTGAGCGTGTGTTAGTACAACGATTTGAACATCTCTCTATTTTCTCTCTTTCTCTCTGTCTCTCTATCTTTTCATATGTCGCTATGTCTCTGTCTCTATCTCCATCTCATGGTGTATATTTTGTACCTATAGCATCATTTTAATCCGAACATTAATTTGGCCCATAGGGCTTCTGAACCGTTTCTATTTTTTCTTTGTTGTTGTTCTTGTTTTGTTTTCTTATTTTTATTTTCGCTGGGTTGGGGATGCGTAAAAACGTGTGGAGATTAAATAAAGTACATGCACTTTTCTAACTTTTATATCATTTCAACATTAAGGGCTGTCCACACAGGGTCTAGTGTAACGTTCGCACACTCGACGTGACAAGTGCATTCATTATTCATCATTGTAGACATCGTAAATTAGCTAGTGGAAACACACCTAGCTCACACCATACCTCTACTACCATGACTACTCGACCGCTTCCCCTTCTCTCTGTCTCTGTCTCTGTGTCTCTGTCTCTGTCTCTCTCTATCTATCTCTCTCTCTATCTCTCTCTTTCTCTCTATCTCTCGCTCTCTCTATCTCTCTCTCTATCTCTCTCTGTCTGTCTCTCTCTCTCTCTCTCTATATATATATATCTATATCTCCCTCTGTCTCTCTCTCTCTCTCTCTCTCTCTCTCTCTCTCTCTCTCTCTCTCTCTCTCTCTCTTCCCCTCCATCCCTGTAGAATAAACGCGGTCAGGGGCATGCTTGACCAGGGCATGCAGCCTCTAAACCTAAGCCTTTATTGATTCCTATTCAATTTGGACAAAATGCAATCGGTTTTGGGCAAATTTACCAAGATGAAGTGTTTGGTCGAGATGAAGAGCGAAAAGGAGCAAATTAATTCTAAGGGGGTGACTTTATTAGAGAAGCGCAAAACTGCTTGATTGAAAATGAAATAAATTGCTATTTTTTCTTCTTCAAATTGCTCTCATTTCAATCTCAGGATATCTTCAGTGAGGAAAACAAAAGGAAAGTTACCAAGGTAGTTTCATGAAACGGACGTGCATGTCTGGTAAGATTAATGGTGCAAAATGTTCTAATTTCTTTTTAACAAACTACTGGATCAAACTTTAAAAACAATATTATTTCTGTTTTGTTAATGTATTTACTTTCACAATCATATCTTTAGTATTTAAACCTTAAACCATTCGTTTCTCCAGTTCCTCTTTTAAATATGTTCATTTTACAGTGCGGTTCTACATAAAACATAAACATGGTCAACAAATGAGACTTACCGCCGCCCTCCCCCTCAAGGGAGATGGTGGCGATGGTGTTGATGATGAGTCTTAAATTATGTCCCTTATTCACCTCTCTCTCTCTCTCTCTCTCTTACTCTGTCACTCTGTCTGTCTGTCTGTCTGTCTGTCTCTCTCTCTCTCTTTGTATTTCTTATTTCTCTTTGATTTGATTTGATTTGATTCATTTATTCATTCACGGTAAAAGCCCAGTTCATCTGTTTGGCTATTTTTCAATGGGGCCGCGCATATACAAGAAAAAATACAATGTAATCATAAGAACAAAACCATATATCGCATATAAAGAATAACGAAATAGTAGAATTACTGATGACACACCGAGTAGAGATAAATTATATGAAATTCGATTTCACATCTCCTACCCCTTCTCTCACCATCTCCTCCGTCCTCTGTATTCTGTCTCTCCCCTTCTCCCTCACGAACTGCCTGATTCCGTCTTTCTCAAATCTTCCCCCCCCCTAAATTCTCACTACGTTTGATATCATACAGTGAGTAGCCTATCTATGTTGTAATATTGATAATAATTCACCCTAGGTTCTGATGACGGTATATGTTCATGTGCTATCGGGGGCTTTTAACATAATTGATTTTCATTGCACCGTATAAATCAGACATTAGAAAGTACTTCATATCTACAACTGGAGCCTTGTTCAAAATGAAATTAGTTTATTGTTTTCCAAGAGCGATGTTGTAATCACATGTGCATTTTACAGACTCAGCAAAGTGTCACATCTCACCTACTACGTCATAAAAAAGACATGAAATACCCTGGTATTTATGGGATTTACGCCCTGGCATCCGATTGGGGGCACATATCATCAAAATACAATTATGAAATAACTTTTTGTCTTCACCGTAAAGCGACCAAGTTACATATTTGACCGAATTCCGACGCTGTAGTGTGAAAATATAGAGTCCATTTAGCCCGGGGTGGCAGACCGCCTATAGAGTCATGATTGTCAGTTGCCTTCAGTTCCTTTTCTCTTTCTCCCCATTTTCCTTTCTATCCATGCATATTTTCTTCTTCATTTTTCGGTTGGGGGGGGGGGAGGTACGTGCCCACGTGCCTCCTGTAACTACGCCACTATATTTTATCACTATACACATGACAACCAAAGAATGTCAGTGTAGCAACATTCCTCCTGAAGCTTGTTATTGTCACCCTCATCACAATCATCATTTGCATCATTCTCATCATCAGCACCACCATCATCATCATCATAGAGAGAGAGAGAGAGAGACATAGAAAGAGAGTGGGGGAGGGGGAGGGATAGGTGGAAGGGAGTAATGGGGGAAGGGAGTTGATAGAGAGAGAGAGAGAGAGAGAGAGAGAGAGAGAGAGAGAGGGGTATCAGAGTGAAAGTAGAGGGAGTGGCGATGGGAAGGAATAAATTAGAGAGTTATGGAGACTAGAGAGAGAGGCAGACAGAGAGACAGACAGAGGGACAGAGGTAAAGAGAGGGCCAGATGGCGGTAGAAAAAGAGAGAGATAGAGAGAAGGCAAGAAATTTTCACAGAGAGAGGAGAGAGATGGTTGAAGAAGAGTAGAGAGTGAATACCCCCCTCAAACTGGGGGCCGGAAATACTCTAAACCCCCATTACTAGAGATCGATTGTTCGATGTGGGTTCGTTCTCTCAGAGCCTACCGACGAGCTTGAATTATTCATTATCCTCGCTGACAGGTGTAGAGCCTAGCTGAATGTTAAGATCATTGATTTCTTACCATCTAACCTTAAAGCCTTTACACCAAACACTTTAGTATAAGGTTGCCCTTCTCTAGCTCTCTATACTTCATGTACATGTATGTCTCGAGTCGAGGTTTTCTCTCTCTTTCTGTTTCTTGTATGTTTGAGACAAGTTTGTGTCCTCCCTATGGGATCCTTAGCTCTTTGTATTATGTAAGTGCAATAGCATATGGGATGGAAACAGTTGATTGTATTTGACTACTGACGGGATGAAAGAAATATACTAAGACAGACAGAAACATGAAAAATTATAATCATACAATGAATAACGGCTTTTCCGTTTGTATCATTCTCAATATTGATGGCAGTATTGGAACGATAGTATAGCTCATTCTGGTATTTAACTGCTGTGCCATTGACAAACCCCAATAACAACAAACAACTTCTTTTTTACAAAGTTTCATAATGATGTAACAATTGAAATCTATCACATTTTGCCAACTAATTTATCCCTCTGTGATTAAAAGTACATGCAAAATTTTGTGCCAAGCAATGACTTTGCAATCGAAAATTGGATAGGGAGATGGTAAAAGTAGGAAAATGGGGAAAATGAGATAGTGACATAAATGAAACGAGGAAATGGTGAAGCTGGTAGCCTATAGAAACATATGGGGCTGATACACTGAGTCCATGCTACTATTGAAGAGAGCTAGGATGGATGACATTAGCATGAATATCAAGATACCAAATTGTTACACACACATGGTCACCAGCTTTCATCCATCTTTACCCGATACCCACTCATAGCCTCTTATATATTCGTATCCGTCACCATCTACCTGATTCCACGCGCCCCTTGCTCCTCATTGCCGCCACCTCCCCTATACCATATCATCCTCTTCCCGATACCACACACCCAAGCCCCTCCACGATTGTCACTATAACTAACGGTATCCGTCACAAGCTACCCGATACGATACAAAGTACCCCTCCCCCTCCATAGCCACCATCTATTAACCGATACCACACACCCCTGCCCCTTCCCCTCGTTGTCGCCATCTACCCGATACCAAGCCCCCTCCCCCTGCCCCCTCCCTCTTCGTTGTCGCCATCTACCCGATACCACAGACCCCTCTTCTCCTCCTTAAAAGCAATCAACAGCTCTTGAAGGTTAAGACCATCCTAGCAAACACCAGACGTGCTTTATCCCTGCCAACCAATGGTCGTAACGCTCCAATACAATCAGGTCATCCTACTCGTCTCCATGGCAACCGCTACTACACCTCATCCGACATCATATTTGCTCGATGTCGACCTGCATCCCGAAGTGGATCTCGGAAATACCTCATAACTTGGGACCTCATTCCCGTCTGTCCATCACGTGGAAAGCTTATTAAAGGGGCTAAACTGTGACATGATAAACTCAATTACCGTAACGTCCCTACGCCTCCTACTGCACATAATGCAGTTTCAACGGTCAAACTGGCATTTAAGTATGATGTTTTAGCTACTGTAATAAATAATCAAATTACTTGAATATATAACATTTGTCTCTCCAATAGTGGTATACGATTATCATACCAAACTCCCTCCGCATGCATGGACGCAAGCATTTCCCTTCAACAAGCTTGCATGTAAAATACTACGAAATGGAAAGGCTCCGTGGAAACAAAAGCGATGGACATGGTGACCAGGGTTCGTAGCCAAGTATCTAAGTAAGAGCATTATAGCCAATACATAGGCAATTCACTACTTGACCACTAGTAACCATAAGTGGATCTGCCTGGGGAGCGGGGTGGGGGGCTGGTGCTACTGCCCTCTTTGTGATAAATGTTCGTTTTACGAGCATTACGCAACCAAAGATTATGTGAAATTAGACGGCTTTCACCCTGCTCCCAATCTTGGATCCACATTTGACACTTACACCAGTATGATATATCTAGTCGTTCCAAACTACACATCCTGTTTTATAAGTAAGCCTATAGTGGTTGAAAGATGCGACAACAAATTAAGAAACATTTCGAAAAGAAGGGTACGAATACTTTTCTGATGGCCTCCTCCGACTGACCACATGAAATGACCCTCTTCCACATCCCTCACCCTTTCTCCCCCATCATCACCACACTGCCCATAGCCCTCTGTGATTGACGATAATCTATTTCATTTGGACGAGGAATGGAGTCTTGCCTTGTAAGCCGAGCCATCGTGAATTGGTATTAAAACCCATCAAAGGCATATAGGATGATATTTGATCGCGGGCACAAGCCTGATCGATAAGAAATTTCGATTGAAATTGTTTTTCAGATTTTTGCCAAACAACGGCTTCGTCAGATCGCTAGCGCAGGAACGGAGCGAGTTCTGATCGCAAAACCTTTCGATAGAGTCCTCAATTTAACCTTTTCCTTTTACCGTATCCTACATCCATATTGTTTCTTATGTTGTTTTGAAATTATTCAGTACCGAAGCTTAAAATACATTGGATGAGATTTGTATCACAAAGAGACTGAAATATATTACATAAGATTTCACCCCGAGTCAATTTAATAAATTCATTTGATTTTAGTTGACATGATTTAGGGAAATTCAGAAATGCCATTTCTATTTCAATCAAATACATGTTGACTCCGAGTATTTAAACAATGGTTGATAACATGAATACAGTTTTAGAGGATTACACTACGTCGTAATTTCCTTTCAGAGGTAATTTTCATCAGAAGGTAATTACAGAGAAGAAATCCTCAAAAACTCAAACATACAAACATATTTTACACTAATTTTCAAGACTACAAATACATTTTGTCCCGCGTAACGATTTTTGGTTTAAAAGTATGATTACTGATATTAAATAAGAGTAACAGGGAATCTAGCTATATAGAAGTGACCACCCCGTGTATGAGACGCAGTACCTATATGTTTGCATTTTCCTGAAAGGGATTTCATGCAAGTTTCGTTATCGGAATTCAAATATTGACTTTAACCTGATTCCTCCTCGAGTTCTTGTGGGTAATACTGATGTTATTTATATTATCCTTACTTTGTGATTGAAAGAAAAAAAATATATGCAGAAATCCTGCTTTTGTTATCAAACGAAGCAAGCAACTTAACATTAAACAAAGAAACGTACTGTTACTTAGTTCAAATTTCAAACTGTTAAAGCTTTATAGATGTTATATGATAGATATAAATATACTTATATAAACAAAGAAGTGAATAAATTGCACGTTAGCTACCATAAACACGCAGGTGATGGTGATGTATAATCGGTTTGATCATTTACATTTGAATTTTTCTGGCTGCTGTTTCTACGACTTTCAGATGTCAGTGCTAGACTAGCTGCCCATCCGTTTGTCAACATTGAATTTCCTGTAGTGGGTGGAGCCTGTACATAATTAGGGTCAAAACAACTGGACTAGTCTTCAAGTAGTCTTTAAATAGAGTCAATTAGATGCCGCATTCGCATTTGATTTAACCCGGATCATGGTTAAAACGGCAAGGAGCGAGCGACATTAAACTGGTCTATTTTTCCTTTGGGGAGGAGGGTGGGGGGGGGGGCGTTAAGGCTATGTTAGGCGCTCAACAACTAAACCTTGAACATATCAACAATAAGTATTAAGAAAAATAACAGCAACAACAACTACAATAACAACATATCACCATTAATTTAATTCTGAACAGTATCTACTATTTAATGCATAATGATAATAATAATAATAATAATGATAATAGTGGGTTTTTGTATAGCGCTCATGTACCAGTCTTGACACTCCTGCATGCACTCCACAAATATTACCCCAGCTTTAGCATGGCTGCATAGTTCCTTAGAAAGTTTTTCTGCTAAATGAATAAATGACATCCTAATATTCTCAAAAAGAAGAACAAAGGAATCGAAATAATTTTTAAATATTAATATTGAATCCCCCCTCGATGGTTTTAACATTAGCAGGCACAATTGTGAAAGAGAGTCGGCTAAATTTGAATGATATGAGGAAGAGGGTACAGAGGAAGAAGTGGGATAAGAGGCCAGAACTGAAAGAGGCAAACATGAGAGAGAAGATTGGGTTGGCAGAAAACTAGAGAGAGAAAGAAAAGAAGAAGAGAAAGAGAAAAAGAAAGAGCGAGAGAGAGAGAGAGAGAGAGAGAGAGAGAGAGAGAGAGAGAGAGAGAGAGAGAGAGAGAGAGGAGAGACAAACAGCCGGACAGAGACAAATTATAGAGGGGGAGGCAGTATGGTTGGATCGGGTGGCAACAATCATTTGTTGAAAATGATAAAGGAGAAAATAGATTAATGTAGGCAAAAATAGCACCCACAGTTCTAATTTCATAACCGCATTATGACGTCACTAGCAGGACCTGTTGAAGTGCATTGACCCTATGTGGCACTTCTTTTGCTACAGAAATTATTGCAATGATGTGAATTGAATATTAACGAGTTTTTCATATCTAAACATACATGAGATATAAAGCGTACACCATTTGAAAACTATTAGAATGCACATATTTGACTTCATATTTATTTTTAAATGTTGTTATTCTCTTATTTTACATCGAATGGTTCATCCGTTCATTCTGATCTCTCTGTTTTTTGTTTTTGTTTTTTCTTCATTTTCAATATTTTCCATTTTTAAATATATATCTATAAAACTCAAAAAACTGTATCCATGATATCGGCTAATATGGAAACACTGTCTGCAGTAACAAAAAAAACTCGCGCCTTTGAAAGTCCTTTAAAAATAAATATGGCGCCATGCTATATGCTGTGAATAATGTTCATCATCTTTCTTTATACTATGTCTTTCCCGTTGATTGTTATTCTTCCTTCAGGTTTTCATTTACGTTTGTTTTTCTATTTGCAATCCTACCACTGCAGGAATATTTCAATACATTGTTGGACTAATGGAGCATGGTAAGTAAGGGATGTCGCATGTTTATCGTTCAATTTGGGATGCGCACAGTGATGCGCACAGTACATGATTTGTAGAAGATTAGTAGTAGAATTTGTGTGAATCTTGTAACGTGATGTAAGAGCCGTATGAATAGGCCATTTTCGAAATTTAATTAAACTTATTGTATAAATCTTTGTTAAGTGCCTTGTTACAAATTATTTAATTCACCTGTTACGAATAATTGTATTTCAATAGTCAGAATGTGAATTGCATACATTATGTGAAGTTAGGTGGGGCAAGCCATAATGTTTGTCCCACCTAGCAACAACTAATGTATGTAATTTGCATTCTGACTATTGAAATACAGTTATTCGTAAGAGGTGAATAAAATAATTTGCAATGAGGCACTTAACAAAGACTTATGCAATAAACTCGCTTATGTACATGGGGAGTGTTCCACAAAGACTAAGATCGACTTTAGTTGGACTTAACTATGGCAGGCCGTTCATGCCACTGTTTGTTCTCACCATTTACTGGCGTTGGTCTCTCAAGGGACGTACAAATCAAGGTCACAAATCTACAGAATTTACAATTTTCGACAATGCATTATCGAAGGAAAAAGTATTATTTAAAGATCATAATTGAGAGACCAATGGTGAGAGCAACCAGTGGCATGAATGGCCTGCCATATTCAAGTCCAACTTAAAGTCTATCTTAGTCTTTGTGAAACACTCCCCTAGCATATAAGTTTCGAGTTGTGTCATTTAAATTAATGAGCTCTGTTGAAGATGTGGTACAGATGAGACGAGATAAAGGTAAATAAATAAGGATGACCAAAAATCAAACATATAAACGAAACTAAGCTGACTAGCATTTTTAAAGCATTAACAATGATATGTAATTATTATAATTAATTATGAACGAATAGTTTATATATTTTGCTCGAAAGTACAATAATATATGACACAAACATCGCAGTCGATAGCATTGGTTGTAGACTTACACTAAAACAAATGGCAAAGTTTTAATGAGAAAAAGTTTTTTTATGAGAAAAAAATTAAGATTGAAAATGCATATGATGGATATACACGTTACGTTTTTTTGCTGACCTTGTATTTTTGTCTGTTTGCTTTTTAATTGTTTGAAAGTTAGAAATTAGAAATCGTACGCTTGAAGGTCCTTTAGAGTTTATTTTCTTTTAGAAAGGGGGATGTCAACGTGGTATGGTGTCCGCAATGTGTCAAATAGTATCATCTTTCACGGCTAATTTGAAATCTGATATAGACGTATACTCGAGTGCAATTATTGTCCCATGAGGGAATACACTTGAGTAAAAGTGTGACCCTTTAGAGACACCATAGACGATAGATAAGATTGCTGCTAGTTTGTTTATTTCAGACACTATTCCATCGCTAATCTCTCTCGCCTGACTAGGAATACACGTAGGCTCTCACTGAGCATTTAATTTTGATACCATTGCAGTTCAATATAACAGGTGTCGAGTATACTACCTCAAGCCTATATTTCATTATAGACCCCCATTAACGTGATGAATGTCAACATTATTATCAATGCCATCAGGGACCTGTTGTACATGGTCCCACAATACTCATCTGCAATGAAACAGGCTAACTGCAAATACAGAGAAAGAGAGAGAGGGGGAAAGAGAGAGAGAGAGATAAAGGGAAAAGGAAATAGGAGAGAAGTGTTACTATACATTAAAAGTAATGCCATTGTTATGTTTTCTTGTTCAATTGTCAACAAATCATTTAACGAATTATATTCTCCCTTCTTTTCGAAGTCGTTTTAAAGAAAATAAAACCCCATTGCATCCCATTTTTCGGTTTGCGGTAATCTCGAAAATTTTGCGAATTGTAGACGACGGGAATTTGAACGGGAAGAAACTGTCGCGATTCGAAGAAAAAAGAATCAGTGTTGCGCCACTTATGATTCAATTATTATGCGGCATGAAATTCTCGCAAATCTAATCATATGTGAAATCGCGAAAAAAATATTCATGCTCCCAAAGGTTTTGGTATTTCAGTAATCAACTCGATTGAGTGCAGCTTATCAGAGTCTGCGAGCATGAGACTAATAGGTCCCTTGAGATCTCATGAAAGATGAGACGATGAGAGTTAATCGGAAAAAGATCGCATGTTGGTTGACCCCAAGGGTGTCAAGTAGGTCCGTTTCATTTTTAATAAACTGTTTATTTAAGATGTCTGAACAACTTCTCTACATCCCCTTCCCTCAGCACACTTTAAAAAGAAGATTGAGTTCCGGTGATGGTGACAATAATTCGCAGGCATCCTCATTCGTCTCCTTCCAATGTCGAGAAATATCACAGTAGCAATGTCACTTGCAACGGATTTCCCTAGAAATGTCATCATATTTCAAATATTTTACAAATTTGGATCAAAATGTCCCGCCACATGCTTAGGGATTCACGTGCTCAAACCCATCAGATCGGGGCGGGGACTTGGGAAAAAGACGACAGAATCTCCAGCCATACCGTCTCCTCACTCGGAGGCTATATATTATTCTCGTATTCAAACAACTACAACGACCAATGCTCCGCCCTCATGACATCAGTGCCCCCTCTACGGCTGAAACCTCACTATGCCACTGTATCAAGCGATGAGTATTATTTGACCATTCCGGGCCAATGTACCGTGAATTAACCCCAACAATCATAGCCCTGATCGCTCCTAAGGGACAGCTAGGATTCATACTAACTAGAAATAGTAGATGAATTTTAGATGGGTATTTTACTGAAGTGTTATCAACGACAGAATTCCAGGAAAGCTCCGGCGTAGCTTGCTATGAAAATAGTAATGAACGCGTCTGACGATATTATGTCTAGTTCTGTATGGCGTATGCGAAAAATAAATCCTTTCTGAAGGATTCAAATAAGAGCTGTTAAACATTTAATATCAAGGTATCATTTGACCATGCACCGCTGGATGGATTGTGAAAGTGGTACATCTTCTCTAGCTTTTAGGTTCATGTGCTTCCTATGTTCTTTATGGACTATGACAGTCAGACTAAAATAAAGAAAAATATGAAAGAAAAAAAGGAGAAGGACAAGAAGAAGAAGGAGAAGCGCTTGGAGAGGGAATGATAAACAGGATTACAGTGTCTGTCTCAGTAAATAGCTGTCATATTGCAAGTTTAACTCAATCAAAATGAGATGAATTGATGCGTGCCGCCTAACATGAATTCAAGGAATGTTCGGTAATAATTGGATACAATTCAATCATTTTGATGAACGGAGTCTGGGTTCGACGCGAATACTGGAGATACTTACACAATGAAAGCTAGAACATGGTTATTATTTCATTGTGACGTATGATGGTATTTGACCTCGTTCTATCAAAGTCAATGCGTTATTGACCTTAAAAAAGCAATCATTCCCGTCCAAATTAGCGGGCACTTACGTGGAAGTAGAGTAAATTATCTCGAGCAAACACGAGATGGACATCGGTCAATACTCGATTGTGATTGAATTAGAGCGGGATGGCGTCTGTGACTCTGTAC
>CP137667.1:45195103-45450103 GCA_037976565.1 Mesocentrotus franciscanus | reverse complement strand
GGGCCCCTGAAGTGCTCTTCTTATTCGATGTTAAAGCGTGGAATTTAACATTTTAGATCGAGATAATAAATCAGACCCTGTGCTATGAGACAACAATAAATAAAGAAAAGTAAGTTTACAAATTAATCAACGACGTTGCTAAAATACAATGAAAAGCCCAACAAGCTTTTGTTATGAAACAGTTGAATGACATGGGCATAGCAAGTGTTGTATTGTGGATTATTTATGGAGGGTGGGGGGGGGGGACTTGGTGCTTTCCCTTTCCTTCCTTGGTCGATCGCTTTGCTTCCCATATTCTCGTCACATAGTAACACAATCATTCCATTCACTGGACCACGCAACGCCAAGGGAGTCTTTTTAATTTTACCGAATTTGATGCTTCAACGATTCCAGCTATTAAAGATGCTTCACCCCATTATCAAAATGGCCGCTTTTGACACATATTAGTAATGTTCTTAATTAAACACTAATTTCTATGTTGTAATCCTACCTCCTTGGGTGTACGTTATAGTTCCATAATACTATTTCAAGCACAATCGATGACAAATTATATCTTTCTTTTCGCATTTCCTATCGCAATGATATAAATAAAAATGCATACATGTGTCCCACCGCCAATCAAAGAAGTGATGAACTCGATATGAATCATAAATTACTTTCAAGGTCCAAATCTTGTTCATTCTGAGCTTAACTTACGAGATAACCCGCTATCCATCATTTCACACTCGGTTTTACCAATCATAGATTTGGTAATGCGATATAAAGAGCCTTTCATTATCCAACCCATCAACTGTAATTTAAATCCAATTTCTGTTTTCCGAAGTTGGACGATCTTGATAAGGTCAATCACGTGATCTTGGTATATGAGATTATTCCATTCATTAAAAAGCTTACTAGCCTCTTGAAATGTGTCGGAGTATTCCAGCCCGGAAATGATGCTCTACTTCACACTTAAAACATTCATTTATAAAACATGGAGGGGAAACAAACAAAAAGCCACAAACAAACAAAAACAAATCACTGACAAAACAAACAGGAAATAAAAATAAACAAAAATGCAAACTTAAGGGAGAACAAAAAACCGAAAACAACATGTCCCCCAAAAACATAAAACAGAAGACAAAACCAAAACAAAACCAAAGCCTTCTTATGTGCTCTAGTATACACGTACTATACTTGTATTTCAGTAAAACTATAATATTTCATCAAAATAAGTATGTATCCAAAAATATAAGCATTGTCTCCATCGAAAAAAGTGTCTCATGTGAAAAGGGTTTGTGATAAATGGTTGGGCTGGAATATGGGTATGAAAAAGTACCCTGGAGGAAAACAGTTTCTTATTCTTCTTCTTGAGAGTATTACTTGAGCGAAGAGAGAAAGGTAGGCTAGTGGTTATCGGGCATACTACACTTTAATTCAATCAAGCCAATCCCATTATAAAATATAGAGTAGAGTAGCGAGGTATCTTAATAACCCCAGGGGATCAAGGCGACATGGGGAATTCTTATCGAAGAGGTGTGGAAAATCAAGAGAATATTACCATCTCAATCCCTGGCTGCTTCCACTTATACCAGACCCATGTACCTGTAACCTCAGAATCGTCTAGTAACCTTTATTCGCTCTCTCTCATCCAACCCTCGTTCAGTGCCCTCTATCTAATACTCGAATCTTCTATCCTTGTTTCTTTCTTCATCTTCTCATTTTCGAGTAGTTAATGTTCCGGTGTACAAGTTTGTTATTAAGATGTGATCCTTTGAATGAAATGACAGTGAGCCAAGTTGATCACACACTCACACACACACTCTCTCTCTCTCTCTCTCTATCCTTTTTCTCCCCTCCCTCCCTCTCATTCTCTCTCTATCTCAATAACTGTTGCCTATGTTATACTTTTAACCATTTCAAAATATTTTGTGGTCAAGCATCATAAACATGGAAATTTCCTTTGTTTTGACCTTGTTTTGTATATACTTTTAATATTGCCATCAACTAAAATAAGATTTCCATTACTTCTGGAAGAAGTCAGGTGAATTCAAAACTCATATTTCGAAAGCATTAACAACTTCTCAGAAATCTCCAAATGTCGAAAATGTCGATATTGGGTTGTTTACTAGATATGAGCGGATCAAAAATAGAAATTCATTTGGAAGTTGCTGATTGAATGACTGGTCGATGGGTAGGTATAATGCGAATTCAGCATGAACAGATTAGTGGACTTGATGAGAATAGAGAGATTCTGTTTTATTCTATGAGGAACTCAATATTGAAGAGTTGGTAGATTTAATTAGCACATGTCGTATTCGTTTTAATTTTTATTTCGCATTTTTAATTTTTATCGTCGATATCCACGATTCTGTAAAGGGACTCAGATGTCCAAATAGGAACAGAGATGAAAAGGGGCGCAAGAAGACAATTAGGAGGGCTTGCAACATTCTCAAAGGTTTGCAACGATGGCATATAACATAAACAGGAAGCACGGGCCAGTGTCACCCCCCCCCCCTCCCTCCCCGAGAACATTAAAAGTAGGAGGTTTGAGATGAGATGGCGAATCCATTTTAAAACAAGACCTATGTACACCGCTGACGCTGCATCACTGCTCCTCGACATATCAAAGCTTTACAATAACAATTCGACTCAGCTAGTTCGTTTCCCATCCTGACTGACCCTAAGAAAACAGATCCTTAGAAGAGGGTAAAAGTACAAATGCCCTTGATGCAAATATATTGGAGATATCATAATATAGGATTATTGTTCAGCTACCATGACCTTTCATTGTGTTTGTGATACTGCCCGATGTCCAAACCCATTAGCTTCTTCCAGGAGATGCCAAGTTTGACAAGATGATTCCAACCAACGACTTTATTGAAAAGATAAAATGGATACAAAAAAAACAGAGAGAAGAGAAGAATAGAAAGGTTGGGATTTAAGATAAGTACCTGAAATACTTGTAGAAGATACCGACATCCATTTAGGAGACATGTTAAATGGTATATAGCTAAAATGCGAAAAGTAAGTTGAATGATACGTTCATATGAAAATATAACACGAATATCACTACGTCACAATTATTCCAATAAAGTATGTCAATTCAAATAGTGAAAATAATCATAAATATTCTTGATTATTGATGCTCTGCATTTCACAGTCCCAACGCTTTTCTTAAATTGTGTTTCTTATCATGATATCGCATGACCCGAAACCGATCATGTACATTTATGTTTGTTTATGATATGTGTGTATGTTTTGATTTTGGAAGGGCATGAAGCATGAACCGGATCTAAAAAACAAACTGCGATGATAAAACCCTTAAAGCATAATAGTAATGTACTATCCTCCATGGTGTCACTATTCACCCCTTTAAACGCTGAGCAGTTAACAGAATAACTTACGAAACTCCCTGTTGATTATATCACATTGAAATGTGGGTGTGTTCATATGAAGCGCGAGGCACACTGCATTATGCGTTAAAATATATTTCATTCCTAAGGCAGTATGAACAGAGCATTATGTGTCTCGAATATTGCCAGACGAGTAGATGGGATGGGTCTCGGCACGGACCATTACACACGTTACATGGTGGAAATCTTGCAGAACTGTCCCTTTAGATGAGACCGATTAAAGATACCATACATAGCCAAGGTCACTTTGCACGCTTCACGCCTCGGGGACATGATAGCTCGCTTTCTAGTTGAGCTGCATATTTTTCTTGCTTTCTTACCTTATTCTCTCTTTTCATCTTCTGGTTAAGAAATTCATAATGTACTTCCGTTTCTTTTGCATTTAATCGACATGTAATCGAAACACTTTTAGCGCTGAAATATAAGTCGCGAAAGATAACTTTAACCTTTTACCCTTTACGTAGCTCCCATCATACTGGTGGTATGTCAACATGAGACAGGGCTTCACTAATGTTCATCTAACTTTCACATTCTAACTAACGTAGAACACGATACAGACTCTCTTACTCTATCATATTCTCCCCACCCTCTCAATCCTCTTTCTCTTTTTCTTTTTCTTTCTTTCTCTCTCTTTCTATCTCCTCCCTCTCCCTTCTCTTTATTTCCCCTCTCTCATTTTCTGCCTCTTTCATTCACTCCCTCGTTCCCTTGCTCAGCACCTATCTCTTCCTACTTCATTCAATCTGTAGTATATAAACAAAATCTGATTTTCTTATTTTTTATGAAATCTATATATAACTTTTAACATTTTTTCGAGCCAGCCTGTAGCATATCACATGGTTAGAAACATCCCCCTTGATATTATCCGAGTTTCTTTTTTTTGGGATGAGGCTTATTTTCAAATGTGTAGCTTTTCTCCGTGGGGGGGGGGCACTCCTGTGCTTTGTATGTTGTACCGCTACAGTAAAACAAATTAGTTAAGAGTACCCCGTCACCCTCCCTCCCATTTTTTTTAAATTAAAAAACAGGAAGAAGAAAAGAGGACAGTAATTAATTAATCAAATAAAATATGACCATTAAGAGGGTTTTACCGCACCGTTGAATATGCAAATAGTTAGAATGATTCATAATAAGCAGACACTATCATATTTTTCATTTAGTATAACAGATACATAAACATAAACATAATTGCCTTCCGAAAATCTGTTATTATTACTGACACTGTCTGGGATATATACGATACTAAATCAAATACCAATGCTCTAAATGATTCATAAGGATGCTTTGTAGCGGTATGCAGCCGTTAGCACGCTACTAGGATGCCACAAATGCAATAAAAAGAGGGGAAAAAAAGTCAAAATGAGGAGAAGAAAAATGGTCGAGCGGATTTCAATCGGTGGTCAGAGAGAGAGTAAACTGGTTTGAAAAGCCTCTCCTCCAATATGAATTGCAAATAAACGTTCAATCAATACATGCAGCTTGTATTTCACATTAGCGGTTTCCAAACGTCTCTATTTAAGTTACATTACCCGCAAGTCCTGCCAGAGTGGTTCGTCACATCAACCAGACTCTATGAAGTACGTGGTTTTAAGAAGAGGGGCTTAAGAAGATTCCTGGGGTTGATGTGATGGGTAATGCGTCAACCTTTTCCTTATTTTGCACCGTAGTTATTTTGGAGAGATTTCTGCGGGCACCAAAGTAGAATAATGATACGGGTTAAGGGGTATGAGGATGTGCTTGTCTCTAAAAGATGCTTAATCTAGTTTTTATCGTAAACGATTTTCTTGGGGGCAGGTGAGGTAGGTGTGCTGTCTTTTTTTTCCTTTTTTCCCGAAAAGAAAAGCATACTAAGCAATAGCAATTTAAAGTGTTATTCTTCTTTTTCTAACAAGTCTGCGTGGGTATGTGTGTGCTATGTGATTTGAAGAGGTATAGTTTGCACCAATATATTTTCAGTCCGCTTGAAATAATTCCAAGCGAATGTTGGAATATCCACAACACCACCAACGACAAATGGTTAGTCGATCATCTGTTTAGTAAATCTGGAATGCAACATAAGTAACTCATCCTGTGAAATTGGATGTATTTAACCATTTACCTCCCCCCCCCCCTCCCCATTATTATCTGTGAATCGTAATATGGAGCGTTTGACTACCATCAAACCATTGCCCTATCTCCTAATGATTTGTTGACGCTCTTGTATTTTATTATTAAATGTAGACTGTAGACTGTAGTTTTACCTCTGGAATTCATTTGGAAAAAAACAATGTTTCTTATTGCATCTAATTTGGTACATGTCGACCGTATAGTGCATATAAGGAAATGAGTTCGCGAGTACTATGTTTGCTAGTCGAAACTCTCAGCAATGTTTGCACCAAAAAACAGTTTTCTCCTTAAAATGCTTGCTTATTGCTTGCTCGCGACTCGAAGAAGGGTGAAATGATTCATATCACCCCAAAGCAAACATTATTGAGTGACATACCAACGCTTTCAAGCAATAACCACCCACAGATTTCTGTTTGATTTTGTATAATGCGTATTTCTCACGGGGCATCTGGAGAATGATCGCGAAATTTGTCAAGTTTCAATTAAAATTCGAGACGGTTTTGGATAAAAAATAGTCTCCTCACTTGACCCAATTGCGCACAATAGGGGGAGGGAAGCTTACCATTCAAGTAGCTTCATTCAATTCTAGTTCTACAAGGTGTCCAAGAAAAAAGGGACAGCCAATGATGCAAATGCGCATGGCGTGATTCTAAAATGCGTTAGGTGATACATTGACATGTTCGAACTAAAAACTTGAATTAAACATGTGGAATAAAGACGAATATATATCTACAGTTAGGCCTCTCTCCTTCTAAGAATGCAACACCTCGGAGAGAAACATTAATACAATTTTTGTTAATATAAATATTCTTATCATTTTAAGAAAAACACATTCTTGATAAGATATCAAAGCGAATTAAAGGCACTCTGTATCTACTAGATAAGGCGCTACATAAGCAGCGAATATCTTTAATATTAAAGTTATTGTTCACGAACGTTATCCATATTCATCCATCTTCTAAAGCATATCAAAGCAAGTAAATATTCAATTAGATGAATCGATATTCAGATGCCTTTATTTTTTTTCATGACACATCCTTTCTGCCACCTCTCCGGACGCAGATCGTATGAAATCTTATACAGGTTCACGAAGACTATATAGTTCAGAGAACTTCACATTTCAGTCTCATGCAGGGTTTAGGTTAATGACATTTTAGACTCGTCTAGCGTAACACCACGTGCACTTTAAAACCCTCTCCTTGTTTCTTTGTTGTTGTTGAAGAATTCAAGCAATATAGATGTCGCAATGGAACACTCTTGGGAGCTAAGATTACAGTGTATGTGTATAGTGAACGATGGTGTGGCGTCCATAGCTGGCGAGACGCAATTCACTTTCTAAGAAACTGGACAATATGCAACACGCGTCACAATCTTGAGGATTTAAAATTCAATTTTCTTTCTCCTGAATGTTATCAGTATTTCATTTCATCTCATTTTTTTTAGCGGGGGGGGGGGTGTTATTATGTTATGTTGTGATTTTGTGCGTTACATTAGCAATCTCTATTACTATTTATTCGAAAATGAAGAGGTAAACAAAAATATCAAATCTCGGAACAAAAATGATCCTGTCACATCTTTCTTTTAATCCTACTTTGAATACTCTCTATAATAGTAATTATATACCTCACTTTAGAAATCTAGCCATCTGATTGGTCGAAATTGGAGTCGTGATTTCAAGCCATGCCCCACTCACAGGGCATAGCAATAGCCCACAGGGCCTAGTTAAAAGTTTCTACCCTCATCCTCATTATCCTGCGATCCCCATTGGTTTACTGCGATCCCCATTGGTTTGCGTGTTAAAATTGTCTTTGTGCGAGCGGGGACGCCATACAGTGCTCTTTGTCTGCGATTCCCAAATGATTGAAACTTTCACTCATTTTTCAAGTGAAGATTAACAGACAGTGTTTCAGATTTTCTGTGATGTTTTAACAAATTTTTACTCACTAAAAGGCTAAGGTAAGAATTCTTGGTAGATTTTTGTTTTAATTCGGCATATAAAAGTCATATCGACTGCTTTAATACTCGAGGACTAGCTGTTTCTATACTGACTCGCGGGATAGTTGAATCCCCTGCTATCACCCCTCGGCGCGCCGCCCACCCAGGCGCGCCTCGGGGTGATAGCAGGGGATTCAACTATCCCTTGAGCGTATAGAAACAGCTAGTCCTCTCGTAGCAGTCGATATAACTATACTAAAAGTCAACATGATTAAAGTTGGGCAACGCCAATCATTTAATGTTGTGTCCACAATACTTTTCTTTTGATTTGTTTTGTTTTGATTTGTTTTGTTTTTGTTCTATTTGCTTTGGTTTGGTTTGATTTGATTTTTTTTAAATAATTTGCTCTATTATGTTTTGACTTGTTTTTGAATAAAGTCATCATGCCCTTGAATAGTAATGAAGAAAGCAAAAATACAGCCAATATCTAATACATAATTATGGACTATCGATAATTTACATGTAGTAACAATAATTCTGCCATTATTTAGCTCATTAATGAAGAAAAGTCTCTTTTAGGTCACATTTGGTGCTGACCTTTATTTACATGGTTTACCCCATCCCCTCCCTTCCCATTGTCTTACTAGTACACCCCCTAACCACCATCCATCTCGGCGCTGTTTAAAGGAAGTCCATTTCACTCGGCCTCGCCTCGGCATTGAACAGATCAATGTTTATTAACAGACGAGATCTTGATTTGGCGCCATTTTAGGTGACCTCGCGCTCAGGTGTTGACCCCGTTTGGTATTGAGATAGAAAGATGAAGCATCGAAACACACACACCTGCTCGGAATCACGCTATGCTAGTCACGCATAATAACATGCTAGAGATGGAGGGCGAATCCTCCTCAAGTTATCGTAGAGTTAGAGTTAGAAAAGCATTAACCATTTCTGAAAGAAGATGTGCTAATGTCCCTCTGGAGGGCGAATCTTACCCTCTTTGATTAGAACCAGATGGGCATTACAGATATATGGAAGCATGGGCGTTAATGTCCTTCTTGCAGGCAACTCTTTCCATAACCTATATTTGTTGTAAGAGACGGAAGGACGTTCAGGCTATGTGAGAGCATACACTGTACAATGCCCTTCTAGAGGGCAAATCTCTCCCACGACCTATGGTCTGTTAAGGGCCAGATGGGCGTTAAATATACTTGAAAATGTAATGCGTTAATGTCCTTCTCTCTCTCTCTCTCTCTCTCTCTCTCTCTCTCTCAAGGAAGGCACATCTTCCTCAAAAAATACAAAGAGTATAAACGTGAAACGGAAATAATACAAATGGAGATATGTCATGTTGTGTGTTTGTTTGTTTTATTTGTTTCAATACGGTGATAAAAAACCTGATTTCAGCCGCAAGGCTGTTTTTCAGCAAGTCCGTATACAAAAGAATACAACATAAAAACATAACATCAATACAAATTACAAACCATTTACAAAAAATAAATACAAATTACAAAAACTAAATACAAGTTATTTATAAATCTAGAAAAAAGGAAAAAAAAAAGAAGAAAAAAAAGAGAAAAGAAAATAGAGAGCAGAGATAACAGAGATCGTAGGGGAAATATGTGTCATGTTTGGTGAAGACGCAGAAATATGAGGTCAGGATATGAGTGCACAAGGGGCACAAGAAGTGACGTAAATAGACCGAGGGATGATAGATAAATGGAACAGGAGAAAGAGATAGATAGGACGAGAGAAAGAGGGAGCCACAAATATTTATAGAATATCGAGCTCAGCTGAATAGATCGATCATTGAAAATATTAAGGAAAGAGAGAGATACATATAGAGATATAGAACGAGAAAAAGATAGATACATATAGAGATATAGAACGAGAAAGAGAGAGATACATATAGAGATAGAGAGAGAGAGGGGGAGATAGAAAGAGAGAGAGGGAGGTGGATAAGGAGAATGAGGGGGGAGGGGTGAGAAGCGTATAGCAAAGCCTAATGAACAGCTGAACATGATGAAGCTTTTGAAATGAGTGTGACCTTCTTTGGTCGCTAATCAAATCTCTTTTCATCTCCCAACTTCATCTGCAAATTCAAAGCCTTTTATATCATTTGGCATTGACCAATTTTCTTACATTGATAAACATTAATTGACGGATTGATCATTGACGTGTAACTCAAGAATAGATGATAAATTCAAGGAGAGGCACCTGTAGTGAAAAATAATGAAAAAGGAAGTTTATATACTACATAGACAGTGATAACCTGATTTGTATATTTATACAAAGATTATGATTCAACTTAAACAGTGAAAAGGAAACTATTAGGACGTTAGAGCTACCATGGCCAAAATTGTTTTAAGGTTGAAGATATAATCACCAAACATCATTTGAAACACGGTTTTGATTAAAGTCACAATATTTATCCTGCTCGATCTGGTCTGGGTCAGTCTTAGAATGACTATCTTCGTGAAAGTAATTTAGAAATAAACATGAGTTTGACATTCCTTTCCTCGAATACTATCATGACATAAATTCCATACAACATTGTACGTTGTACGTTAAATTCAACGCGATAATTCAAACTAAATATATTTTTGGAAACAAACATGACAAATAAACAAAAAAATAGTATATACAATTTTTGATGCAACTCCTTTATTACCTGGTTGCAATAGCCTGTTTAAACAACCTCTAAATGCAATAAGATTCCGGATAACCTTGGATGAAAGAAACTTTGTGCAGTTTCAATACCTTATCTAATTATTATGATCTTCAGTTTCTACACAAACATCTTTTTGAAATCACTTTTGTTGTGTAAGTCATATGAACAAACAAACAGAAAATATCAAAATACTAACAAGCCTTTATCATTGGTCAGTGGAACGAATGGAATAAATTGGAAATCCATACTGATTAGGATTCCAGGAAGTTACGGAAATGATATTATCGATTTTGCTTCAGGAGATATTAAAGACTGGACAGGTATTCAAGGAGCAGTATAGTTGTGAACTCATGCAGGATGACACCCCGGCTAGCGTCTGAGAGTGAATGCAAATTCGGAGCGTACTTACAATTACTGGAATAACAAACATAATACGAATGTTTATTTTAATTACAATTATGAACAAAGTACACTCGTTGCCATGTTTTTAGGTTTTCAGAGGCGCGTTGGCTCTGTGGCAGGGCAGTGGCCTCGTAGCTTGGAGGTCCCCGGTTAGAAACCAAGTCAATGCGCTCGTGCCCTTTGGTGAGGCATTACTCCTAATTGCCAAGTCCCTCGGAGAGAACTTAAAGCCTTCGGTCCCCTGGTTGTTTACTTTCAAGCATATACATGCTTTCTTAGCAGTCAGGCAAAACAATCATCACCAAATTTCATTATGAATGAAGAGCACATGTATGTTTATGCTCAAATCACACCGAGTGTAATACTCTGGGCTACGTCATGTAGATACATGAAACATGGCTATAATAAATGCTCAACGCAAACAGCAATTAAGTTTGGTGAGTTTGAAAAGGCCTATCTATGGAAGGGGACACCATCTACAAAGTACAGTCAGTACATGGCTCGTTTTTATATTAAGACAAAAAATATATATATATATATATAAGGGCTCGTAATAAAATTGTAAAGTATAGCTACGTCTCACGTAGCTGTACTATTTACCGGCTTTGGTCGAGTAAAAGAAAGAAAAAAAAACAACAATAGACTGACCCAGCCGAGTTCTGTTATACACTCAGAGTAGATGCATCACATTCTCTGAATAATATGCCAGTCTTGGGTTTTTTAGATCAGTAGCGAATAAAGAGATATTAACCTTGACATCTATTAATGAGAAAACAAGAAACCTTCAATATATTAATCATGTACATAGTTCACTTCACAATAGATAGAAGCGATCTTTCTATGTAAATAAAGACCACAAACTGGGATTTGAACCGATGACCTCGCAAACGACGAGGCATTCAGTTTTACCACTTCTGCCCGTCAAGAATGATAATAAGAAGGAAAAAGAGGCGCTGATTCCCGATCAGTACAGCATTTCGTGGCGTCGCATTTTGCTGTTAAGCATGCACCGCCGCCACCTCGCACAGACCGGGAAAGCCTGCTTACCGCCTTTCAAACTGTGCATCGTCTAACGCGTTTATTTCTCACAGATGTGCGTAACATGTGTTAGCCGTCTGCTAAACAAAATGCTAATAAACGAGTTAACAATCGATATATCGATTCCTCCCTTTTCACTGTGTTGCTGTTGTTGTCACAAAAGTTGCTAAAACGCGTTGTATCGGCAGCTAGTGTGAGAATCTGCACTAATCGAACAATGCAATGCAAATATTGGAATGGTTTTCAGGGTTCAACGTTGACGATAGCTCCGTTACTGCGCGATGAATCGGTAGTAGTCGTCTGCAGAGTTTGAAAGCAAATTTGTGCTTTGACGTTCAACACTAACTCTCCCTCAATGCCTATTCCATACGAATAGTATCGATATTATCATCATTTTCTAGTCGTCTGGAGTGAATCATAAGTGGAAAGTTTGTTCGGTTATTCTGATCTCGTACGAGTCTGCAAATATCTGGCCATTCTGTGTTTACCTAGACTCGTGAGGCAGGGAAGGAAGGCTGGTTATTTCTAACGGAACGGGACAGTATGTGGAGTGGGATACTTACCCGCCAAGTCTTCAGCTCTGTTCTGATTCTATGTGGTGTGTCTCAGATGACTTGCTGTGGTACATTGTGAGAGGAATACATACTGTAACATCTATGGGAAGAAACTTGTAATAATAACCCACGATTCCCTTGGATCTTACTTTGTTACAACTGTCAACTCAAGGCATCAGTCAGTTTATCAGGTAAGAAAAACTATAACCAATCTTTGCTATTCCCTAAATTACCATCTTCATTATGCATGAAACCATTACCTTTTTGCACACACCATCGATGCCTTCGATTCAGATTTGTCAAAGAGGGACGAAGAAAGCAAGTCAAACATTCTCAAACATTCTCAAACATAAAAGGTTGAATCATCAGCATAAATTATCATATAATGATCCCTAATGTCAACTTTTAGAAAAAATAAAGAAATTTCTTGAACACTAAAATAGCAAGATGAGAGTAACTCTTGCCCTATAAATACAAGGTGGGATCATGATCAAAACAAGTGACCCAATAAAAAAGTTGTTAACTTGAAATACAACAACCCCAATCCAAGCCTCTCCTCCCGTAACCTCATCCCTAATCTGAAGACGTTTGTATATGTGTGTGTGTGTGTGTGTATGTGTGTGTGAGGGGGGTCCCTATCGTTTTTTGTTTATGCCTGTTTCGTTTTAGGAGTGGGATAAAAATGTTGGGGTGCACACGAAATTTTTGAAAATCTTAGAAAAAAAAGATGTATCAGAAACGTATAGGAAGCAACTTTAGACTTCTTATGCTTGCATGATTGTAGAAGCTTGCCAAAATGAAGGGAAATGAGTCGCCTCCAACCATGGATACACCCCCATTACCACAACCATACCTTAATAAGCGGGTGAGCTATGTAACAAAGAATAGGAATGTTCTTTATCCAAATTTTTGAAAAAATATTCACTTTACACAGATTTCGTCGCATTGTATTTCTCGTTGTATTGTGTTCATATTTACAAGATTTATCAAAATAAGCGTTATATTTTGTGTAATCCAATAACATTATCATTATCATTAATATGTACCAACATTGTTTATAAAAGGAGATAATAATGGACTATACTGGCTCTATCTAGATACGAGTGTAACCTCGTAATCATATTCCACGCGAATACGAATTCTCTTTTTGTATATAATACGTAATTCAATAGTGCTATTCATTTCGTGTGATTAAGCTCATTATGCGTCCATGTTTCACACGGCGTGCTGTAATGACATGTATCTCATTATACATGCTATTTAATACTACAGATCATACAGGTGTGATTTTTAATCATAGCCCAGACGGTTTTCATCGTGATTCCCCCAAACTGTCGGATGTTAATATATCGTGCTGTATAGAGAGTAAATGAGTATGCTGCAGAAAAAATAATGGAAATGAAACACATTTTGCGCCATGTAACACTTTGCCATTATAATATTCTATGAAAATGCTTAATGTCATAGGTTTTTAAAGTATAGATTTATTAAGAATCTTCAGTCATATGGTATGAATTACGAAAGAAGAATCAGAAAAAGACAAGAAAAGGCAAACACCTAAGTTTGATAGTCGAAAGCTGGGTATTCTTTCTTTCAAAAGGCAAATTTGCAGAGGGGGTACATCCTAGATCTAATTTTATCTTCGATTCACTTATCGGTAGGACAGAAGAGTGTAAAAAAAAAAGTAAATGCTTTCTTTCTAGGACGTTTCTCTTTTAGCCTCTTGTGATAGACACCGTGGAAATTGGTTTACAGGTCTACCTGGAAATAATACTTATATAAGAACAAGTTATCATTTGTGTTACTCTGTTCTATATATTCCAAATGTCTATGATGAAGGTTTCTGTTTTAACACATTGATGCAATATTGTGCCTATCTGGGTAATATCTTGTAAATTTACTATCACTTTTTGTTTTTAATTCTGTCGCATGCCAAATTTAATTTATAGATAAGGGCTCCTATTCATAACACATTAAAAAGCCTAAAATTCATTTAAAGGGATTGGGTAACTTTGTCTCAGATTCTGAAACAAAATCCTGGATTTAGCTCATGCTGCAATGATATTTTAAACCTTTAGGTCTGTCAGGAACCCCATTACTTTTACAAGCCGATCGGCTGTCTGATTATCAAGATATTTATGATTGGAAATCGAAATCAAATTTTGCGGTTTTCAAAACACTACATTATATTGGGGAAAACGAGTATGGTAAAACCGGTCACTCAAAGATTTTTACTTTTTAGAGGCACTTCTTGATCATTTTGAAACGCAATATTTTTAGGGCTTCAAATATTACACCATATCACAGACACTGATAACACGTAGGGCCGTGCATCTCAGATTTAACATTGTTAAACGATGCCTTTAACTATTATAGCCTATGGAGTTGACAGCTAGCTTAGTTAGTAAAGTTTCACAAATATGAGTTAAGGATTAATAGGATAGGGATCCAAACCTTTGCCCCTAAATAGAAAAATAAAATATCACATCGGTTTCTTAATCACTCAGGGTTTGAGTGTTGCTCCTTTAGCAATAGTGATGGACGACAATTTCAGAAAAATGTTTCTTACCAAGTTTAACCTTCATTATACTACCGTCTGCCTCTCTCTCTCTCTCTCCCTGTCCTTCTGTCTGCCTCTCTCTCTCTCTCTCTTTCTCTCTCTATCTCGCCCTCTTTCTACCTCGTTCTCCCCACCCCTGCGTACTTTTTTAAATCTCTCTTTTCTCTCTTAATTAATTCTCTCTTTATATCCTTTTCTCCCTCCTCTCTCTGCTCTCTCTGCTCTCTCTCTCTCTCTCTCTCTCTGTCTCTCTCTCTCTCTCTGTCTCTCTCTCTCTCTCTGTCTCTCTGTTTCTCTTTATCTCAGCATATCTCACTCACACTCTCTTACCTCTCGTTTCGTCCAATCTTCTCTCTTTCCCTTGTCCCTTACCATGTCTCTATTTTACACTTCAGTCTCTCACTTTCCCAATCACTTCCAATTCTCCTCATATATTTTCCTTCTTCAGAAAGGCAAATACAATTTTCCACGGTTCTCTCTGCTCAGTATGAATAAATCAATTGGGAGATCTATTCACCTGACCTGTACTTTTGGTGACTGAGCAACCAATATCTATGTCCGGCATAGCGGAAATCATTGCAGTAAACAACGTTATAGGCGCCTTATAGCTGCATGGGTATTGTCTTAGAAATAAAGTGCATTCCCAGTGGGTCAGTCTTTGTCTTAAAGCCCCACTGCACTACTTGTAGCTACTTGCTCCCTCTATATAGAAAACAATGCCTAAGCGGTGCCCGTTGGTCCCCCATGATCCTCTTTTCTCATGTTAATTGAGAGCTGAGTTGATGAGATAACCACCTGTCAGTGACCACGCTGGGTGGTCTAATCCCTCCTGGCCAAACTAGTGCAGACTGGCTTTAAAGGAAATTTCAACCTATCACACTGCTCTAATATAAGCTGAAAATCAGAGAAGCAGACGTGTGAATTTGTGTACGAAATTAGACAAAAGTTATGATTTAAAGAAAAATTGTAATCACTATACGTATGGGCACTTCAAATTGGCTGAATCTTATTACGGCGTAGTGCTGGACTTTCCCATTTGTTCCATAACACAAAATGACTAAAATATCAGTCTTTCAAAACGTATGACCCAAGAGGGCCTTTTCTTTTTCGAGGACCCGTAATAATATGCTATCCATAATATTTCCTCTGTAGTCCCGAAGGGAGAAAGCGCTTAGGAAAAATACATAAATAAAATTGTTAATAATATTTTTGTAATCTTTGAAGGCTTCCACAGTGAAAATAGATTTGAGCGAGGTTTGTGGTGTAACCGCAAACCTCGGTCAAAAACAAACACATATTAGTGTACATGAAAAACAAGAGATTTGTATGTGCATACGTCACAATCCACTGTCCAAATTGTTAATTTGAGATTCACATAGATTTAGTAATATCATATTTCAAGCATTGATAGCTGGCTTATTATTGGTCTGATTTATTTCAAGCTTTCGCCTTTTTGTTTCTCTTATTTTTCTAGTCTGCTTCAATACAATCCCACATCAGTAGAACGTTATTGTAATACTCATGATTAATTCATTTTTTGGCATGATTAAAAATATGAAGTCATATTTCAAACGCTCATAGCTCTCATATCATTGGTCCAATTTATTCATTTTATTTCTTAGCATATGTTTCCGCATTTAGCAAAATTAAGAATATTCAAACAAAGCAATAATAATATATAATATCATTGATTTACATAAAATGTGACAACTGAAATACAAAAGAATTACATAGATATCATTGAAAATGTGATCAAAAGAATCAAGATAAATGCAAAGGGCAACTGTCATAATGAAGAATGCTTGAGTCGATAGTTTTCACTATTTTTTTTTCTGTTTCTCTTATGTGCATGTATGTTTTAATGGAATGACCAAAATTAGAAGGAATTGACTCAGTTTAGAAGAAAATCACATGCACTGGACTCAATTTGTTTTGGGACTGCACACACATAAGTTCGGAATGATCGCCTTTCGAATTTAATTTAATCGATGATTTGGTTTCATGATTTGGTTTCGCTCTATATTTACATAGACTCTTAGATAATAATAATAATATAATAATAATATTTCGGCTTATATAGCGCTTAATACACCGGCAAGTCCGAGTTTCTAAGCGATTTACAGTTACTACCCCAAGTAATCGGATTCTGGCTTGGCCGCACAAACACAATTATATATAAAAGATCATGTTTTGTTTTAATTTCTTTTGGAAAAATGGCTTTGTATAATGATAATTAGATGTTAGCATTGTATTTCCTTTATCAGCGATATTAAAAACAAAATATATTGGACATTCGTTTTAGAAATAATTATTAGTATTTTCTTAGAAAATCTAAATAAAGTCGTTATCATCTGAGAAGAATATTCATCTAAATAATTGCTGAATTCATGTGTAATTGAGTAAGAAATCCCCAAGTATCCGAGCAAAAAACCGCATAAACATACAGCAAAGTGTATCTAATTTCTCGCGAGGATTGTATTTCGATTTTGGATTTCCCAAGAAATATAGCTCGAGGAAGTGCTTTTATTTCATACGTGTATTCCTTTTCCTCAAAGGATTTCGAGTTTCTTGTTTTTCCATTGTATTAGTCTTTCGAGGGTATTTCGAATAAGTATTAGATTATGATTATGATGCAAGCTCAGATAACAGTTATCCACACTAGGACAACAATTATTTCTCAGTAAACACTCTTCCATGAAGCGTGTATACACATGGCAGTGTGTTTCCATATGATATTCCTTTCCTTCGGCAGTTTACTTGAATAAACTGTATTAAATCTAGCCTCAAAAAGAGAAGCATAAACTATTGTAAAAGGAACACAGGTATATGGTTTCATTCATCACAGTTTTGTAACAGAAATAGAGAGTAACAGACAAAGAGAGGATCGTATTGTATACTTGTTTTGATTCCTACCTTTTCACCGTTGATGTATATCTTCGAAAAGTTAGTTCAAGGCCATTATTTTTAAAGTAAAATCAAATTATGCCATGAACTTCATATTTATTTGAAACTAAGGCATATAATCATAATGTAACAAAAACTTGAAGAAAGAAAACAAAATGGCAGACTTACCGCCCTGCCTGAGGCACATTCTAGTAGGTCTACTCACACAACTGCGAAACTCATACAATTGTTATCTTTGTCTTGTAAATAATGTTTAGTGTTAGTTTTTATGATTGTACACCTCCTAGTTTAACAATGTTTAGGGTAAAAATACATATGTATCAAACATTAGTGCCGACTGATATTATAATATATTTGAAAGCACACATTGGATAGTCCTGGAAACCAGTGAATTATTATAAGTCACAGTAGGATAATGAACGAGACTTGTCGAGTTCATTGTCTGTCTCATTGTGATTTAACCAAGTGCAGTGCATATCACTGATACACGAGCTAAAAACGTGTATTTTTTGTTATAAGATTGGTCTACAATATGAGTATCAAGTCGAGAAATTGACGGTTGTTATCACCAAAATGCACTCCCCGTGCATTTGGTAAAAAATTAATGCACGCACACGTGATCTATTTCGACGCTTCCCATTGGCTACATTCCAGAACCCATTTTATAAATACGTCATGTCAAGACAGTACAGCCTGATATCTCCTTGGTCTTATTAAATACAGGAAAGTTATTACGCCTTTTACCTCTTACCTTATCCGCCTCTCACACCAGGCCTTTGAAATGGAAGTTGGGGAGGGTTAAACAAATACATAAAAGTATTTAGATTTAACAGACCGGTCGATTTGTGGTCACTTGCAAAATGATCAATACAATTGTTTTGTTTAAATGGGCCAGCCCAACAAAATTCCCGAGCCAGTTTTGAATTCCCGTTATCCCATCTCTCGCCATTGCGGTTACAATCGAACATAAAGTGCGTATAGTAAACACAAAGGTAATTTCTATACGGCCCAGAATAACTCAACTTGTATATATGCTTACGTCATACCTAACCATTGTTCGATACTGCTAATAACATAAATCGATTTATTTCCTAGTGCATAGACTCTGTATGAGTCGTTTTGTGATAAGGTACAGAGACAGATCAATATAACATATATGGTTCTATGCGTGAGTATTGTCTGTATACCATGTACAAGTACGAAGCACTACTACTATTATAATTACAATACTTCATGTTGCACTTGAAGACAAAAAAACATAATTTTGTAGGTAAAATACAGTTTATTACAATATTGAAAATTAAGCCATGGAAAATGAACTATGGGAGGAACCTGAATGTTAATTCATCTGTTGGACTTGTACTCCCTTTAACAAGTAGAGACAGAGAGGGAGGGAGAGAGGGAGGGAGAGAGAAAGAGAGAGAGAAAACGGGAGGGGGGGGGGGTACAGAGAAATAAATTACATTGATATTCTTAACCTATTTGTTTTGTTTTTCCATAAACCAATTCCTAGTCCCGTTATGAATGATGTTAATAATAATAATACATGTAATAGTAATAATGATACCACTTCCACTACTACTACTACTAATAATAATAATAATTTATGAGATTTGTAAGGCGCCGAATCCACTTGAAATCAAATACTAGAGGCGCACTTGAAATCAAACAAAAAGAAGGAAAAAAAGAAAAAAAAGAAAGCGATCACTCGAAAGCATCTGCCTTATTAACAAAGGAACAGGAGTAAGATAGAACATACACAAATGAACGAACAATTAATTATATGCTGAATTAAACAGATTATTTTCAAACACTTCAAGTTATCTGCTACTACAAATCTCTCTCTCTCGAGAGAGAGAGAGAGAGGGAGAGAGAGAGAGAGAGAGAGAGAACATTCCACAGTAAAGGGCCTGCATGAGCAAAGGTTCTTTCCCCCACTTTGTATTGAACTTAGGAAGAACAAGATACGTGGAGTTTTGAGAGCGTAAATACCTAGACGGCATGTAATGATTTATCAACATAATATTGAAAATAGTTTGCCATTGTGGTGGAAAACTAAGCCTTATATTTCAATATTTAGTTTCAATAGAAACCCAACATATTTAGAGTAATACGGAAACTAATTTAGAGATTATTATGTAAATATCGATTAATTATTCATCAAGATTAAGGGTACACAGTACTTTTGTTGCAGCAGGCAAACGCATTGCTAAATCTGGTCTTGATACAAATAAAATACTTACAGAGGTTGTGTTTCAAAGTCTACTTTAACGAATATCTCTTTCTATTGCTTTTAACATGTCACGATGAGACAGACAGACTAACATCAAACCTAAGAAGGCAGTCTTGTAAAAACCACGAATAATTGCAGCGGTAAAAGGAGCAAGCAAACATTGTCACAGCGATGCTTCCGCAAGATGTGTGAAGGTGTCTTTCTCCAATCAAGGGTATATCGCCTGCTAGACACGTATTAGAGACGCTTGAGTTCTAGGTGCGAGGTTGCCACCTTCGCTAAGGAGAAGCAGACGCTGCAATCCTAGGCGCGAGACTGCCCTTGATTTGTCTGGCTTGGTTTAAGAGAGCGGTAATTAAAAGAACTAGAAGTAATCTTAGTTTGTGTATAAAGTAGGTTACATATTTCCTACCCTCCCTACCCCCTCCACTTGAAAATCCTGTCATTGAAATAAGTTTTCAGGCTCGGCGCATGAAACATGTCGCCCTCCATTTGAAAAAAAGACGAAGAAGAAGAAGAAGAAGAAGAAGAAAAAGAAGAAGACGAAGAAGAAGACGGAGAATGGGAAGGAGAAGAAGATGATGAAGAGGAAGAAGAAGAAGAAGAAGAAGAAGAAGAAGAAGAAGAAGAAGAAGAAGAAGAATGAAGAAGAATGAAGAAGAATGAAGAAGGAGAAGAAGAAGAAGAAGAAGAAGAAGAAGAAGAAGAAGAAGAAGAAGAAGAAGAAGAAGGAGAAGAAGAAGAAGAAGAAGAATGAAGAAGAATGAAGAAGAATGAAGAAGAAGAAGAAGAAGAAGAAGAAGAAGAAGAAGAAGGGGAGGAGGACAAAGAAGAAGAAAGAGAAGAAGAAGAATATTATATTTTGGGGTGCCAAACCATTCTAGTCATTTCGGGATAGAACAAGTTATTACTCAGAATGAGACCCGATCTGAAAAAGATGCCCTTTGTTGGGAGGGGGGATATTGGGCCTACCATGTTGGCCATAAACTGACAAATCGATATGCTAAGATACCCCGCCCCCCTGGTATTTTCAGCAGTGCAGCTATAGTCCTTCTTATATTAACGATTTAATAGCGCAGGTGTATTGTGGCTGAAGGTAGATTAGCAGAGTGTGGTTTACGGCACCGAATGTAGTTCCGGAAGATTGTGCCCGGCCTGATTCATGTGATATGATATGACACATGAAGGTAACAACATTCAAACATTGCCGCAATGTCGAATGGGCTATAGACACCAATGATAGCTATGATTTGTTACATTTGTCTGGAATCTTACCATAACAGTAACTGGTTAATGAGAAGAGTATTGTAACACTCGCCTCTGAAACCTCGTTAAAAGAATATCGTTGATGGTGTAGGTAGTGAACGTGTCGTAGTAATGATGAGACGTCTGGTGACACCTTTAATCTTCTTAAATCAAGTTAGATATACAGACAAAAGTTTAAATGAGATAAGCTATGTGTCTCTCTGCCTGTTGCATCAGCCTCATCTGTTTGGAGATTCCTAACTGGTGACCTGATGCATGGTGGCAACACAGACCAAAGTACTTATAGAAACTAAGTTACTTTCCTTGCTGACCATTTATGTCAGTATCATGACTATGGTCGGGCCAGTTGGCGTAACTATCCAAAAAAGTGGTAAAAAGGGGGAGGTGGTGAACATGGGTTTTCAAAGCAACTTTTATTGATATTTTACTCTTCCGGACATTCCAAGAGGGGGATGGGAGCGAATAAACTAGAATCGGATGACGTTGGATACGTCATTGTGATCTTGAGACACAGCCATTTCCGCTGTTAGGTTTAGATGTTCCATTGGAGTCGTCTGTCTTCTCCATAATCTCTGTCATACCCATTGGTAGTTCTTCCAGCAGTTATGAAAACATAACATTCGCAAGCAGATGAAAAGCAATTGCAAAACAACTGTAAGTCGCCTTAAATCTATAAACACTTAAAACAACTCCCCAACCCACTCAACAGTTCGCTGGCCTGCTTAAGGGATTACCACGCAGTACTCAGCAATCTGTGATAGTCCCTCAGGGGTATCAGCAAAAAAGGTGAATCTGAGAGCTGTCGACAGGTCTCCCAGAGAGTTCAAGCCTACACTTTTCCGTCGTGTCAATATTTAGACGTGGTAGTTTGGAATCTGTTGGGCACGGTTTACTCGTGATTTATTACGCAGACCTGCCTGGGTTCAAGACATCATTCATCATTTCAATAAGACCCTTTTGTATCTTCTAAGATGCCTTCTTGCTTTGCATTAAGCCTTATTAAAACATAACACTCTTTATGTTTGTGAAGATTTGTAAAGTTCTGTTTGAATAGATTATGACATGGTTGCCATGAACAAATATACTTATCAAACCAAATCCAGAGTCTTCAAAGTGAAGTGATCTTTAAAGATACTGGGTTTGAAGAATGTACCAATATGACTTCAACTGTTTCGTTTCACTAAGATGATCGATTATGCTAGGCTTTGTACTCAACGTTCAAATCAAATATGAAAAGAAACTGACAAGAGATACTAATATAATGGGTAAAACAACTGTAATTAAAAGACTATATCGTCGGTTATCTGCCATGAATGCCATACATTTTCATACACTCGATTTCACATCAAAAATCATTTCCCTGGAAATCGCTAGCTGATAAACAAAGCGTTTGCTCTTTTGTCTGGCTTGTGATTAGTGATCTCTAAAAAAATGTTCTTGAATCAAAACAATTGATCAGGTATTACAAAGGAACATTAAAGGACCTATAAATCTATATTTTCTACGTGAAAGGGGGATGGAGAAAAGGAAAGCAAGTAAATATGTAAGGAGGGAAAATGGGATTTTTCCGCGCATACCATCAGCATCACATCGTGTCTTACGAGGCACGGTCTTGTTGATAAGTTCAGCCATGACGCACGCGTTAAACGGTCCATTTGCAGAGGTAAACCTAGCTGACAGGTACAGTGATGGATCCCTGGTTGCTCTTTGGGGCCACCATACATGATACATTCTGATCACGCAATGCAATTCGTTATGTGCATGGGTTTGGTTAATGCTTTGAAAATGGAAAAACATCTTAGCATAAACGATTTCGAAGTAGAAAAGGTCAACATTGTCAAAGGTTCATTCAGTTGTGAGAAAACATTACTTAGTAAATAACAACAGAATAGAGCGAACAAACAACCAAAACGAAAAGAAAACAAAAACGAAATTGACTGATACCGTCGTCTAGACTGCCCTATTCCAAGTTGATTTGCTAAAATGTAGACTGTATCGAGCGGTAGCATGGAATTGAATTTAATTTAATTTATCTGAAGTGAATTGAATTTAATTTAATTTATATATGCACGGTAAAACTCACATTAAAGTTTTTAAAAAAGCTTACATATTAAATGAAAATAACAGACATAGATATATGATATAAAAAATATAACTTGAATCAATAAGCATAGGGGAAGGGTAAAATGGGCAGGATGAAAAAAATAAAAGGAAAAGAGAGAAAGAATGTGAGAAAAGGAGAAGAATCCCAATAAGGAAAGAGAGAAGGGGAATCTGGAAAACAGGAGTGTAAGAGATGGGAAGGGGAGAGAGAGGGAGAGAGATAGATAAGAAAAGGAATGGGATAGACAGCGAGTGAGACAGAAGGAGAGAGATAGAAGAAGAAAAAGGGTGAGAGTGGCGGACTAGTACAATGCAAATAGTTACAATAAATATATTTACACATACATAAATAATTGTTACATTCTTAATTTACACGTTTGTTGGTATGATATCATATTTAAAAAGGTTCAATACCTTTTAGTCTTCTCAACCAGACGCTAGTGTAAGCTTTGACTACTATTTGTCTATCATTGAAGTGTTTGACTATTTGTCTTACAAACGAACAGTGATTATTAGTAGCACCATCCCTCGTCACTCTCCAATATATGACTGTACATTAAACAAAGATGGATATTCGGTTGCATAGTATCTGAAGTGATACATTCTGCACTTTTCCTGCGATGTCAAATCAGCTCTTTAGCCACACAGACCTATCTTCAATCTAGGATATATTCGTTTTCTGTAATTAATAGGTTCTTTCGGCCTTTCCACTTCAAAACCTTTCGTAATGTTTTCATATTTCTTGGGGATGAATATAACAAAGTAATTGGCCAAAACGTTATTCCCTTTTTTGTCCTCCAAATATGCAATAAATTTGAATGTGTCTGCTCAAATGATGTTCTCTTGGGAAAATGGGACTAATTAGTGGATATTTGTCATCGATATTTTTACACAACAAAAGGAAGGAGGAGAAGAATCAATGAAAAGTGGCCTATCGATAAAGGCACATTCTATCACACACCTCTCCTTAGAACAAAACATCATCAACAACGCCACCACCAACACCAGCAGCAATAACGCCACCACCAACAACAGCAGCAACAACGCCACCACCAACAACAGCAGCACCAACGCCACCACCAACAACGGCAGCAATAACGCCACCACCAACAACGGCAGCAATAACGCCACCACCAACAACGGCAGCAATAACGCCACCACCAACAACAGCAGCAACAACGCCACCACCAACAACAGCAGCAACAACGCCACCACCAACAACAGCAGCAACAACGCCACCACCAACAACATCAGCAACAACGCCACCACTAACAACAGCAGCAATAACACCACCACCAACAACATCAGCAACAACGCCACCACCAACAACATCAGCACCAACGCCACCACCAACAACAGCAGCAACAACGCCACCACCAACAACAGCAGCATTAACCACGAAAGAATGATGTCGTGACAGGCGTCATCGTAATTCCATTTAGAGCAAATGATTCTTTGACGTATTTCTATGCCAAAGTAATCACTGTAATGAAATAAAGGCTACCAGAGAAAAAAGGGTAATCGAGTACCCACGACGGGAGAGAAACAGGGACGGTCAAAGCAGTGATGACAATATTCATGATAAAATCAATGCATACTTTTCATCTGATACCTTCCGTTGCATCCCCAATCGCGGTATTCTATTGTTTGTTATCTTTGACACGTAATTCTGATCAATTCCCAAACTGATCTCTCTGCTAGCCAAGTTTTCTTCCAAACACTGATCAGAAGCCTACCTTGCTCGATATCCCAGAACATGTTAGCAATACCATGCTATCGATACCAAGCTCAAGGCAACTTTTCTTATTTAGTTTCCCGCCAATTTACAAGACCTGTTCCCACGGCGACGGGGAGGATAATGACTAAGGACAAAAACAAAATGTCAATTTTGTACGTGAGCTTTGATTAAGCAATCACATTTCTCTTTCGCCTGTAATTTTACGTCCAAGTTATTTCAATTCGTCAATATTTAACACAGTTTAATGTTCTTGCAAGGCATTCATCCAAGATTAATTTGGCAACTTTTTATTTTCTTTAACATGCACAATCTGTCTATCATATTCATTCCCTCAGTGTTCAATATAAGTGATGACATATAGATTTGGTTGGTAAATCAATTATGAAAACTAAATTCTATGGTGAAATGGCTAAGCGTAAACGCAAATTAAAACAACGCCCTCACACTTATTCACCCCAAGCATTTTCTCACTGGCGAACCATGATATAAAACCTCCCCAAATCTAGATATAATGCACCCACGCAAACACAAACCCTCGCGCACACTTTTTACCAGATTTAGAAATGTGCGCTGCGGCAACGAACGGGGACGCAGAAAGCCCGCGAAAACTTCCTCTTTGGTTTAATGTCGGCAAGGAAAGCTACGTGCTGTGTGAACGAAGACCCAGAAAGCCCGCAAAAACTTTCTTCTTGGTTTATCATCTTCGAGGAACCAGATCTCCATTCAAGCTCCAACACCGAATCGGTGGAACGGGGAAAATTCAATTTACGGAGTGCCACGCGAATCGTTGGTGTGAAAGTCACACCGAATTATTAAGTAATGCGAGCGTGGGGATACGGAAATACGTAGATTCTAGTCCAGAAGAAATACATAGAAATGAAGTGTATAATATCAGAGGTATTGAACTATACGAAGGATGGAGAGGATATGATGAGTATGATGATAGATGCCGTGATAACAAGGTGGATTGAAAAGACATATAAACACAGTTGGAGCAGAGATGAAATCAAAAGAGAAAGGTGTTTTATTATATCTTATATATCTTATATCTCTTGAAAGACTGTATTCCAACCATCGCTTGCAAATATATTAATATTGGGTAAAGTTGTTTGTAGCGAATACATGTCCAGCTACATTATGTAAGTAAGTGAATCCGTATGTATGTTACACCTGCTGCTTGTGATATTAGTATTACTTCTACTACTACTACTACTACTACTACTACTACTACTACTACTACTACTACTCATATTCTACTATTACCGCTGCTACTACTACACTTTTGTCTCTAACTGTCTTGTTATCTCTTTTTTTAACCTCACCCCGCTCTTTCAGAAAAATATTAAAAGGCGAAGATTTTAAAACTCACTTTTGTGTCAGCTGAAACAAAAGGTTGAATACAGTTCACAGTCGACAGTGATGTATTATTCATATCTGGTGATGATACATTAATCCCTCATCCATCGTTCATCACCATACAATTGCTGCTAGACAGAGAGCAATCACAGATTGGTATACATAAAGTGCTGGCTTTCACGGATAAAGCAGTGTTAAAATACATTTTACAATACTCGATACATATTTGTATACGACTTCCCGTTGACTGATTAGATAAGAAATCACTTTCCATGAAACAGTAGACGATGAATATTACATAAATCAATGTCGACATGTTTCAATCAATTATGACTGTGACGTGCAGTTTTAGTGGTGAAGGATTATCTTCTATTTATTTGTTTTTCCATTTTTACAACTGTTTCTTGTGAAGATACCTGGTATGTATCTATCATCAAATCGTCGAATTGCCTATCCTCTTTTGGAAAACTAAAGTGCACTCAATGCCATCCGCTTTCGATGCAAAAGTATGTCAAGAAAAATGCATATTAAAATATTTTTCTTGGTACTGCTATAATGACCATCCTGTATTGTGTTTCCCTTTTCAGCATTAATATTATTGACGCGAAACGAAATAAACTCAATTATGTTCTACTTTTAGGTTCTGTTATATTTCGAGCATAATATCCCATTTTTAACAAAATGTTACAATATGTTGAAATTGTCATAACTTAATGTAATTTTTGGTTGCTTGGAAACAATCGTTTTTTTAAGACGTTATATATGGAGGGATGTTTTGAATAACCTGACAAAGAGTCTTGTATAATTGCAAGTGGTGACTGGCCGTACTCTTAACGGAGGTAATAGCTTGTGTTATTACAGCACAGTACACACAAAGTGCAATTGAACGCGATTTTTCAAAAGGTTCTTTCAACTATTATTCTACCAATCTGGCACTCATTGTTATATTGATTCGTTTGCATAGATGTTGAGGCTTTGCTTTAAATACTTTGATGTTTCCTTACTGGACAGCAGTACAGGTGTTTTCTCTTTTAGGTTCATGATCAAGGTCATTCATTGAAGGTCATTCCATCCGTTTCCTGTAGACTGGATGAAATAGCACACTATATCCCGGCTTCACACCATCTATGGTATTGACAAGTGTCAAAATCATGAGGAAATACAATGTATTTTACTTCTTTATTCGAAAGTGAACCTTTTAATAGGCATGCTATATAAGTTTTACAATAAACAGGAAGTTGAAAGGTAATTGATTGGTGGAATTGTGATTTAATTCGTTATGCTTCAATTCATTGCTACATTTTCGAGGACGAAGTTACGCTGCAGAAAAATGGCATGAAATTATCATTTTTCTTCAGAAATCTTATCAAAATAAGTTCAACAATATCAGTCATGGGGCCTTGGAGAGCTTTTTCTTTCGTTCGTGTGGTTGCAAACTTCTTTCAAGACCAGTCAAACAGGAAGGTTACTCAAAAGAAGATCCACTGTTATCACCAAGCTCTTGCAAGTCCTCAAAACCATCGGGAGCCTGGTGGGTATTGTATAACTGGAGACTAGTCTCGATTGTCTGGGTTTCCCAAGAATTCAGCCGAGAATCTAAATTAAACCATCATTTCCAAGTAAAGTCAATCCAGCTTTTTACTCTGACTGTAATAAATGCTTTAAAGATAAAGTTGAGTTCTGGTCATGCGATTGCATTGTGAAAGAAACGTTGTGGAATCGATCAGAAAAGGTTGGTCATCTAGCATATAAGTATTAGTGTGTACTGCAAGGTTCTGGAATCATCAAAGTGATAAGAAATTTGGCCCAGTCTTGGTAAAGTTACAAGCACTGTACACAGACAGACGTATACGGGACTACACGAACAGGTGGCATAAAAATCAGTCCCGATTTTTCTGATGTTACATGCCATATTTAGAATATTAAGGCATTTGAAGGGCCATGCTTTTCAGGGAACATTTTTTATCTGATGTTCTTCCACACTTGCATAATACAATGATAACGCTCACAAATTATGTTTCACCTCTTCCAAGAACTCAACCTTCTCTTTAAATTCATTACAAAAGAACTGACATACATCTGAAAAGTGAACCATACTGTAACGACATTATTACTGTAAATAGATGGATGATTCTCCGAGAAGGCACGAACTATGTGATAATCCATTACAGTGATTAAATGATGATAATTACATGTCACGTGCAATAATGCGAAACTATGGCGGAAAGATAATGAAGGTTAATCATCGCATTTTAGAATACATTTGTCGTGTAACCATGGTTACTGAATTTTGTTTCAATCAAGTAAAGAACTGACCCCGGGAATATCACAGGGAAAAAAAAGATTAACATGATGTAACATCACCATGGCAATACTGATAATAATTTGGCATTTTACAAATAGTATGAAGTCTCCTTGAATCGTTGAAGCAATGCTAAGTCTTCGCGAGCTCTATGAAGAAAGACGGCTCTGCATGGACTATGCCACTCCGACGACTGTTTGATGATTATCGATTGGTATTGATTGTAATCTACGAAAATCGTTATCTTTAGAGGAAAGCACACAAGACTCTGTCAATATTAATACATGGAAGAAATTACAGAGTGGATGGAATATTCATATGCAACGTAGTACATTGTGACAACCAGAGTGAAGTCGAAAATAAAGGAGAACGTACTTTATGTTGCGATGAAGGCCGTTGAATTGTGTGAAGTTTGAGTCCTGATAAAACCGGCAGTGTATTTTGTATCAATCAATTGTGTTCATGATCAGGAAAAGTATATCATCTCGATTATCTAAAATTGTCTAGTGCCAGATGATGATAAATAATGACATTTTTTAGCCCACTTTCCTCTGCAAATTGCAGGAAAGAAGGCTATACTTTTTGAACACTTTCCTAATGCTATATATTAGTCTACTGGAATAGAAGCTTGTTCTGGTCCGTACACGTTTAATAAGTCTCAGCCTAAAAGAGACATTACCAATTCAGCCAATTTGAAGAGCCCATACCCATAATGATTGCAACTTTCATAAACAAAAAATCCGATTTTTTTTTTCTGATTTTTTTCTTCATTTTTAGTCCGATTTCATTCAGACTTTCACCAATATGCTTTTCTAAATTCCCCCTTTCTTCTAGATTAGTTTGCTATTAAAGCCCCTCTTAAGTGTTGGGAGCCCCAAATTCGCTAAAAAAATTGATGGCAAAATGTTACTTTAACTGTGTAATGATGTGAAAGAGGATGTCATTTAACACTCAACTCTGCAATAATTTTAAAAAGAAGATGTGTTTGAAGACGAATATTGATGAAAGAACACAAAAATTGGGTTTTGTGTTGTACGCAGAAAACCTGATTTTTGTATTATTTCATCAATATTCGTCTTCAAACACATTTATTCTGAAAATCCTTGCAGAAGTCAGTGTTAAATGACATCCTCTTTCACTTCATTATACAATTGAAGTGAAATTTTGCCATCAAATTTGTTGGGCTCCAAGCACTTTAGAGAGGCTTTAAGGTTGGATTTCCCTTTAATCCAAACTGATGTATGTCCATCATAAATCGAAAGATATTAATAATTCAGCGAACAGGAAACATGGGGAATGAGTGTTTAAAATAAATGCTCTGATGAATACTAAGCTGGTAGATATAGGGATATATTAAAAAGAAGTTTGAAAATAAGACGAGAGAGATGGGAATAGATGGATGGATAGAATGAAAGAGAGAGATATATATATAGAGAGAGAGAGAGAGGGGGGCAATGGGGTGAGGGGGATGAAGGGAAGGAAATGTAACCATTGTATAGCTATAGAGAATCAGAAGAAAGAAAGAAATGGAAGAAGAATACAAGAGTCGTCCTCTCAAATAACATTGACATAAATTGGGATCGGGTTTGGGCATGAGCGGTATGACGAAATATTCTTTATCGGACAGTACATAACTTAATTTGTGAATGAGGTGCGAATGAGATGGAGTAGGGGCGAATGCAATCGAGGGAGTGGAAAATGTTCATCAACTATCATTCTTTAGCCGCGATGCTAACACCGAAATGTCAACACAGTGTAGGAATGACATTTGTGACAATCGAAGCTAACCTGGTTTGGTCTATTAGCGGCTCCCATGAAAGGAACATCGGACATACTAGACGCATAGCAGAGGAAGGAGGGAGTGGGGGAGGGCGAGAGGGGGAAGGGAGAATGTGGTTGGGAGAGTGAGAGTGAGATAGTGTGTGAAAAGAAAGAAAGAGAGGGAGAGAAATAGGGGAGGGGTTGGGAGAGAAGGAGAGAGAGGGAAAGAGGCAGAGGGAGAGAAAGACAGGGAGACCGGGAGAAACAAACAAACAGACAGATAGACAGAGAAGGAGGCAGATACAACGAAAGAACAAAACGGAGCTATTGGAGGGAGGAAAAGGACACCGGCATGTCACGATGGGAATCTGATTTAGAATTGACAAATTACTGAGGTTCGGGAGGGGGTATTAATAAGGAGAATAGGGCATTGGATAGGTGAAGAAAAAGAGAGAAAAAACATCTGGCTCATCATTCAGAATACAAACGATACCATGGCCTCACGAAAATATCAACCGCCCTCCAACATGATAAGAATATAATCGCTGAACTATCCCGAGTATGGGCTTAATGAATTAGTGCCAATCTTTCATGGGCAGTTACATGGAAATAGAAACTAATTCATTCATATAAAATGATATTAGATTATTTCAAATTGGTTTAAATGGGGTGGGTTTAAAAATAATTCGGGTATAACTGAACAATTACAAGTCGAATTGCCTGTATATAGCTCGCACGTATGCTCCTGGATAATGCGTTAACAATTAAATTAAATCAAAACAATCCGTTTGCAATGTAGCATCACGTTCGGACATCGCCCTGTTAAATTGAACTAGATTCCATTAATCTGCTTTATTCCGACAGTAAAATGATATCGTACTCGTCATTTTATCATCCGCCTCTGGTCTCCTCCCGGCAGTTAATGACAATTTCATGACGCTAATAAAATTGATATCAACAGAAATAATTACTTTCACTTCCTAATCATTTCCAAAACAGTCGCTTTCTTTATTCTAATCCATTTCCTTAGGGAATATAAAATGACGCATTTGTCAGCTTTTGTTGATTAATAGGAATACAGTGTTATGAATATTGCATAGAATCCCTGAATTACAACCCTATTAATACAATATAATAGTTGATGGAATAGATCACATTTCTCCGCTTTTCCCACGCATGCTCTCTAAAAATATAACGAGTGGATACCCCAGTAGCGGTCATGGGAACTCTAAGATAGTTTTAAAGAACGCTCGCCAGACCGACATTGCCAGTCTCATCGGATTTCAGTCTCAGAGGCCGTTGGTCTAATAAAGTCTCGGTCTCGTTTACTGTCGAGCTCGTGGGCTAGTCAGTTACAAAGTAGTAATAGTGGGAACGTGCCCAAACATCAACAAGTGATTTATGAGGAAGTAATATTTGATCTTTAACACTGTGTGATGGTTTGTGATGTTCAACGTGTACTCAGCTGAATCTACAAAGCTCACTCTCACAATCGTTACGTCCTGTATGGATGTTATTTAACGGTCACGTGGGGGTATGATACGATTGATAATGGACGGGTGCATCTTTGTATAGCTGGGTCGAATAAAACTTCATCCATTATCGTCATTAGATGTTAGAATGCTGAATGTGGTTCATAATCAAATACTACAATACAATGTATACCAGAAGACACACATGTTATCATAGCTCTCTATTCAAACTAGTCCAAAGTGTTACACAGTCATGGTTTATCGTCACTTGCATGTTAGGTGCCAGGCTGGCTTACCAGTAATTCGTATTCATGGATACATTTTCTAATTGTAATTGTGCATTTGTATTCCGTAATTTTGGCATGTTTTTAATCTGTAAAACTATGATAATTCAGCCAGCCATCTGCTAAGACTTTGATAAATCTTGAATACATTTTATTTCAACTGGGTCGAGAAAAACAAGAGGTGGAGTGATGCCTTGGTCATGCTGACGAGAAGGACATAGAGTAATGTCTTTGGCCGATATTCGAACCGTTAAACTCTTAATCCATCATGTTGTAGACCAGAGGGACATTCACATTCGACTAAAAAACCTCAGTCACATCTCCAAACCGACTTCACACCGATTCCAAATCGACTCATTCTTGGCTATTGTTACCTTTGTCACACCGACAAGACCGACACCAGACCGACACCAGACCGAGCAAAACATTTATATTACGTCCATGGCCAAGATTCGGTGGGTTTGGAATCGGTCTCAAGTCGGTTCGGCGGTGTGACTAAGGTATTACTAGGGTAAATACAAAATTTGTTCGATCTCTCGCCGGTTTGGTGTCGGTCTCGTTGAGGTGACTGGGGCATAGCACACTCAGTTCAAGTCGTATAAGTAGTTCAATGCCATGGATAAGACCAACGCAATTCACATTAGGCCATTTTCGTAATTTATCCAAAGTGCCTCGATACGAATGATTTCATTCACCCGTGACGAATAATTGTATTTCAATAGTCAGAATGCAAATTGCATATATTACGTGTTGTTGGGTTCAAGTTCAAGTTCAAGTTCAAGTTTTATTTCCACATCTGATTAAAAAAAAACAAGTATAATTTATATGCATATATACAATAGTAAACGTTAAAATGAAACATCTTCAATTGAAATCATAATGTGGTGGGAAAAACAGAGGCCAATGGCCTATCAAGGTTATTCCCAAAGATAATAAAATTTACATAAAATGTTTCTTAAATATACAAAAAACAAGATAGAAATACAAATATTAAAATGACACAAAACATGAACATATATAATTAAACCAGACTAATCCATTACAAAAAGAAAAACAGAAAGTGCATTTATGTATCAATAATCCTAGTTATACATATTCATTTACAAGATATTTATTAAGCTTTCTTTTGAAGATTGACACTGTTGGGCATATTTGAAGTTCTTGAGGCAATTTGTTCCATAACTTTGGTCCGGCATAAATAATTGTTGTTCTTGAGAAGTCATAAGTTAACATTGGTAGGTGGACAAGATTTGATTGACGAGTTTCATAATAAGTCACATTTAGACTATATATAAACCAATCATTTAGAAACTTTGGAAGTATATTTTTAGAGTAAGAAAACATAAAGATACCAATCTGTTGCTTATGTATATCATAAATGGTTAATATATTATGTTTTTTAAATACAGGAGCAGTGTGGGAAAAAGGATGTAAGTTAAATATAATTCGTATTGCACGTTTCTGAAGAATTAAAATTCGATTTAAATACGTTTTAGCACAATGTCCCCCACACTATATTACAGTAGCTAAGATTATACATGGTATATTATGGTATTATACAGATCAAGAAGAATATCAAAGGTACAATTTTTTTTTATTCTGTTCATTGCACCAATAGCTTTAGATATTTGACATGATACATAATGTACATGTTCCTTCCAAGTCAGTTTGTTGTCAATTTTTACTCCTAAAAAAATTTGTAGAATTTACTATCGATATATTTTTTTGGTTGATACTTATCTCCATACAGGAAGTACTAATATTTTTGTTTTTTGGCTAAAATAACATACAGCACGTTTTGTGTGCATTCAATTTTAATTTATTTGCTTTAAACCATGTATCAATTTTGTTAAGTTCCGTATTAATAGTAGAACACAATGTATCAATATTTTTACCAGACAAAAATAAAATTGTATCGTCTGCAAAATTATCGACTGTAAGATATCACTTACGAATTGTATATCATTAATAAACAACAAAACCAATAACGGACTCAATACTGATACCTGAGGGACACCAAATGGGTTTTGTGCAATTTCAGAAGATACATTATTTACACATACATATTTCACTCTATTATTTAAATAACTTAAAAACCACTTAAGGACAGTACCCCGAATACCATAAGGTTGCAATTTGTGTAATAATATTTGATGGCTTATACAATTAAATGCCTTGGTAAGATCTAAAAAATATACCAATAACAACTTTTTAATCCTTAAATGATTTAGCAATAATCATATTCGTAAAATCCAAAAGAGCCATATATGTACTGTAATTTTGTCTAAACCCATACTGTTTATGGTATAATATATCTCGTTTACACAAGAAGGAAAATAGACGACTATAAACTAGTTTTTCAAAGATTTTTGAGAAAGTAGATAACATAGATATTATTAATAGTTAAAAGGTAAAGCAAGCTATAATATTTGTCCTACCTAGCAACAACTAATGTATGCAATTTGAATTCTGACTTTTGAGATACATTTATTCGTAACAGGTGAATGAAATAATTCGTATCGAGGCGCTTCACAAAGGCATAGACTATTCATAAATTTGGTTACATTACAAAAATAATCTATTGAGAATGACAGACCTGAATAACGGTAGAGGGCGCTGTGCACGCCTTTTGCACTCCCTTTAAAGGTACTATGTCCCTATTGCAGCTAACATCGAATTATGTAGAGCTTTGCAGGAATTGTGAATATGTCATGAATGTCCTATCTGTGAAATGTAAACGTTAGCAGTGTCCTAGTATTCAAATTATGCAAGGAAACCCATTTACTTTCTAAACTTCCCTGTCAGACACTATTGAGTGACTGTCTGACATCTTTTTTTTAATTTGGTAATAACATACATAAAATGAGCTGTAACGGGTACATGAGCATTTTGTCTACATCAATAACCCAATTGCCAAAATTAAACTGATTGAATCTTTGTGCAGCACACAACGTACGACCATTCGATGCAAGGGTCTGAAAATCAGACTATTACTTTGGTGGTTGCAATCACTTATGTCGATTCGACAACTAATGGTCGTTATTTTCCCACAAAAAGCCATTTTCAAACCCTTTAATCTTGAGGGAAGTTCTAAGTAAGCATTGTCTTTCGAATGCCGTTGGAATTTAACCTTTTCACTTTTTTTTGACCTGCAAATGGGACATAGTACCTTTAATACGAACCGACATGATACAATAGTGTTTGGAAGCCGATGAACAAACGCAATCCAAGTTGGAGCATGCACGCCTCTCATAGCTGGCGCCTTTGGTTTCCGTCCAATGATTATGATTTCATTTCTTGGTTCAAGGTCTCCGACTAATGAATATTATTGATTGTATACCCTAAAATAACTATTATATGCTCCACTCCTTAGCTACTTATTAGATTATACAGCATCATAGTTTGCATTCTACATAATTAACATGTGAGAGTTATTTAAGGAATGGTCAGACGAGGCTTACTTTATGTCTATCTCAAATTAAATTTGGTTGTGCTTATTGTTTGCATTGATTCTCATTTGCCTTTTATGTTATCGTAAATCAGAAGAAGGTTATCCTTGGAAGGGTAGAGACATAGCGAAAAGAAAACAATGAAGTAGATGAGGTGCTTAGTTGATTAATATATACGGGAAGAAGGAATCCGAGATATATCAAGTGAATTATACACTACACATTGGAATAAGGAGGATGTACAAGCTAATTGTACATCTTAGGCCTATGCCGGTTTTACTAGTGAATTAATGTTTACTTGTATCATCATCAAATGTCTCACATCTGTTTTATATTTATTTGCTTTATCGGTTTGACAGTTTGCTCTTATAGATGAACTTAAATACATCGAATCTTTGTTAAGCCAGTTTATAGTATGCAATGAATACTACGAGAAAGGACATATTATTTTAGTACAGAGTAGTACAAAGAACACTTTGTAGGCCTACTGCAGACACAATGTGTGTAAGCTATTTCCACTTATTTAAAATCATTTTAGATGGACATGTGTAATTACCTTAGCAACAACACGTTCACCTTTAAATGAAAGTAAACTTGAAAGCTCCATTGCAATAGATACACCGACAGCATGGTGGCCTGTACTTTTACAGAAGAAGAAAAATAAGAAGAATGTAATTTGATTAAACACATCAGCTAAGAAGACAGATTTAGAAGAAAAATGTTAGAGTACTTTTATTTCCGTAAGAGTTACAGAAACCAATTGGTGTGTAAAACATTCGTTTTCACATCTCATCTGATTAGCATAGAGTAATCATATATAACAAAGTTTGCTTTCCCGCCAAAAAGACAATCCTTCCTCCTTTAATACTCCTCCTTGTGGGTGATGCCTGGACATTTAAACACGCATGCGCTCTAAAGGCCTGGTCATGTACAGGTGGCTGTGACGTAACTCAATCCATCGAAGGCACTTTATCTAATTGCCGTTGATTCACCCGTGTAAACCGATCATCAATTCCACGCCGTAATTCGTTTGGAAGAGTGACGAACTTCTGCTTTTTATTTGAGGAAGGCGAAAGGTGAAGGGTTTCAGGTTATTCCCAATTTTGTCAAGGAACCCCTCCGGCTAAACCGGTCCTCCTTCTCTCCATCTCCACCATTCAGGGATCCCCTCAGGCTAAACCGGTCCTCCTTCTCTAAATCTCCACCATTGCTATTTCGGTCAGATTCAACAGAGTCACATCGAAGGATACGGGTCATGGTTATGATCTTTTCATGAGGGATTTGGCCGAATTTGAAGTTAAGAACAATTTTGGAAGTTTATTTCACAACCTACTCTAAGGAACAGCTGTGTTCTATTAATCATATCTTTATAATATTTCATTGAGGAATACTTTGCTTTTTGGTTTAAGATTTGGAAACACACGTAAGTATTCGTTTTCTGTCTATATAACACCACTCACCCCGCTCATTTAGACTGTTTAGTATCCTCCTCAACCCCTCCCCCTCCCAATCTGTCATCGGAATAGTATCAGAATTAATTATTTAACACTTCACTGAAGTATCTTCTGTGCCTCTCTCCTTTAGCTTTTCAAGATGACGTGCTACACACAATCCAGTTACGTTTGTTTATGATTTTTTTTTCTTCACTATCGGCGGAGAAAGAACTCGGATTGTCCAAAATTAAGGGTGTGTGTGGGTGGGTGAGAGGGGGGGGGCATCGCACCAACTTTTATAGGCTTGCTCACTAGGGAGGGGTCCCAACGGAATCTCAGTGGTGCACATCCAATATTGATGTGATGGTTATTTCTTTACCTGACTGCTAAGAAAGCATAAATGCTTGTAAGTAAGCAACCAGACGGACGACGGCTTAAGGTCCTCTCCGAGGGACCTGGTAGTGAGGATTAATGCCTTAGGTTATTGTTGTAGTTGTTTTTCTTTTCCCACATTTAAAAAAGAATGTTTACTCCTCTTGTTTACTTTCCTATACTATATATAACTTTCACGGAGCAGATGTTTGTAAGGATCAAAGTAATGTATAAAACCCATTTGTAGTGAATAGATTTTGTAGATACATGTGCGGTACTTGCCTTGATTTGCAAGCGTTACCATTAATGACATTGTTGTATCATTGTGATTATTGATACACCAGGGACCCGTTTCACAAAGCCTATGTCAATGACAAATGACAAAAATCAGTGACAAATCTCCTGATAACCAATCAGAAGCAGGATTTCACTAGCTTAGAACAAAAATTGTCATTTGTCACTGATGACAAGTTTTGTGAAATGGGACCCTGTACCACAACATGGAAATGTGACAGAGTACGAGGCCAATAGGAAAACTCTAAAGTTTCTTTGATCAAGTTTCTTAATACACATTTATCATGGCACAATGCACTATCAAGGCCGTGCACTGCTCAGAATTCATGGCACTCGCAGGCCCGTAGCCACAGGGGCACGTGCCCCCAAATTTCAAAGATCATACACCCCTCCTCATAGACCCCTCACCAAGACGTCGATCAATTACATGTATGTGTCCCCCAAAAAAAAAAACAAAAAAAAACATCAAACTCTGGCTACGGCCCTGCATGGCAGCGAAGGCCAGCCACTCTCAACACACTCCTTGGCTATTCACGGATTCATGGCGGCACATTTCCATCCGCTGTCGCTTCCGCTCTTTTGTGTTTGTTCCTCACCACCACCATAGCAAAAAGTGACAGGTTTACAGACGGCTAGAGTCAGCCTTGAAGTTTGTAGTACAGTTGGACAGCTCTCTGACGCGTTACTTTGATGTGGAGAATGGTGTCTGAGTGCTTGGTGTAAAACCCATCAATGGAAAAATAAGGGAAAATGAAAATGAGAATTTAAATGAAGAAAAGTACCAAAACCCAATTGCCACACATTAATGGGTGTGATATTTAACCAGAAAGGGTGCAAAGTAATTAGTAGCAGTTGCAGGTTTAATGCTCTGTTAGAGTTGTATCTTACTTGACATGGGCATTTATTTCTCAGTTTTTAAAGCGAAAGGGGGCGGGCCACCTAGGAGGCCCCGTTCCACGGATCTGATAGTAATGATTAGCAGCTTTGATGGGGCGTTGATTAACATCTATCTTGTGATTCGTGCCATTACTTTTCAGCGAGTAAAATGAAGAGAAAAGATCTTCTCGTGTGGAGACCTAGGCCATACTCTCCTGTTAAGTTTGTTCTCCTTGTCAACCCCTTTATAAGACTTTAACCGGCTATGCCTCTTGAATCGGGCGTATTAAGGGTACACTTCTCTTTCATTGTATCAGCCATGTTGGATTAGTTGCTCATCCGATATCCCTTATATCGTGCCGCGATACTGACAGATACAATCCACTTTCAATGAGCCTTATCGATTATCTCTTTCGTTTTCGCTCTCTCTCTCTCTCTCTCTCTCTCTCTCCCCTCTCCCTCTCTCTCTCTCTCGCTCTCGCTCTCCTTTTTCTCCTCTTCGCTCCCTTTCTCTTTCTCCAACTAGTCTCTCTTATTCTCCCTCCCGCCCCTCTCTCTCTCTTCTCTCTTCCTCGATCCCTCTATGTATCCTTCCTTCTCCCTCCTTCTACATTGCCCCCTTTCTTGTTTCCTCCCTCCTCCCTCCATCAAATTTGTTTCCCTTTCTACCCCCCTCTCTCTCTCTCTCTCTCTCTCTTTCTTCCCCTTCCTGTCCTCTCAATCTAAACTCAGACCCTTCGAGTTCTATTCTATTCTTGTCCGATCGAACCAACTAAGTAGTAACCTGATGAAAACAAAGGTTCATTATACGATTGTCCTTGGTACATGATATAATAAAGCTACCGCCTACTGCCTCCAGGGATCAGATACCAAAATACATATTTGGATGAAAAACCGATAATGGCTGACTATACTTCTTCATAGATACACCAGAACATCGTTGGGCCATCCATGCTTTAATCACTGTGCCTCGTATCGATCTTTACAATATCTCTTTTCTTTTTTTTTCTATTTCTTTTTTTTCCTCAATTTTTGAATATTTCCCCTTTTACTCTTTTGTGTCCAATTTTTTAAGTTTGTTTCATCTGCTTTTTGTGTTTTCTGATATATTTTCTACATCACATGCTCATTTTGTTTTCCTTCTTTTAATCGTTTTATCGATTCCCTTATTTTCTTCTTCCAAATCTGTGTGTCTGTCTCTTTCTATCTGTATCTCTCTCCCTCCCCCCTCTCTCTCTCTCTTTCTCTCTCTCGCTCTCTCTCTCATGTTTTGCTCTCCCACTTTTTATCTATCTATCTATCTATCTATCTGTATTTCACCTTCTGCCCCTCCCTCTATCTCCCGTCGTCTAACCTCTATCAGTCGCATCCGTTCTATTTGTTTTTCTTTGAAATAGCTTCCTGTATTAGGAATATCGTCTACGCGACCTGTTGATATTAATGAAACATCGCTACGAGTGTCAAGTTATCCATAAACATACTGCCTAATTTAAAGAGCATTGCACTTTGCGGTGCACCAATATTGTCTTTTCTTCCGATTAGGATGGAATCCATTAGTGCAAGGAGTCTTTGTTGTCAATATCCTCACGTTAAATCAGCTAGCCCTCTCCCTCCGCGTGTTCCTAAGATGTATATACTGTTGACGACTGAGAGAGTGTAACGACCCGATTGCCCATTAATATCCTGACTGAGCATCTACTTGTCAGTCCTAATGCACACTCTGGATATAACTGATATCTTAATGGATAGTACCTACGATTGCTTAGTTTGAGCATAAATAGTATTAACTAACACCGATGAAGTACTTGATGTATCATGACCCGTTCAAGTACCCTTTATCAATTTCATTTCACATTCATTTGATCATCATTAGTATCATTCTCTCTCTTGCTTGTCATTTCCTATATCTCTTTTCAGTTATCCCCTCTACTCCCTCCCACCCACTCCCTCTTTCGCATTTTCTCCCCCTCTCGCTATCCCACTTCGCTCTTATTACTACAACATTATTACAGATTTTCTTGTGAAATCAAATTCATCATATGGGACATGCCCTTATACTCGAACCTCGTTTCACACCCCTCTTTCTCTCTCTCTCTCTCTAGATTTAATTTTACTAATAGCACTGCTACAGGCTGATCAAGTACGACATTCAAACTTGTCATGCTTATGACCTTAGAACTTTGAAATGCGGCTGAAACATGGAGATTAAACAGGAATACATACCTAGTTCATTACGCCCATCCCTCCCCCTAAAAAAGTACATCAATGTAATATTTTCTTTTCTTAAATACATTGTTTAAGAATGCCAAATCTGATATACATGGCCCTACGTGTTATCAGCGTCTGTGATATGGTGTAATATTGAAGCCCTAAACAAATTCCGCTTCAAAAGGATCATGAAGTGCCGCAAGAAAGTAACAATCTTTGAATGACCGGTTTTATCATACTCATTTTCCCCAATAGACTGTAGTATTTACAAAAAAACCGTTGGGAAAATGGATTTTGAAATTTCGAATTCCAATCATAAATATCTTGATAATCAGACGGGCGATCGGGTTGTAAACGTCATGGGATTCCTGACTGATCTAAATGTTTATAATTATGATTGCATTATGAGCTAAATCCATGATTTTGTTTAGAATCTGGGACAAAGATACCCAATCCCTTTAAACATGTTTTTCTTTAATGCAACATACTTACATCATAAAATGCCTGACATTATACAATGCATGGTGGTATTAAACTTCTCCTCCCTTCTCAAATATGTGATGAACTGAATACGGCAAGACTAATTTTTAATTTCAAGATTCATGTAAACCGTATCTCGTCTTTTTTCTCTCAATAATTAATAATTGACCTGCGTATGGACATATATCAACATGCAACATTCTGTTGCTGATCTCCGACAAAAGTGGAGGGAGAAGAAGAAGAAGAAGAAGATGAAGAAGAAGAAGAAGAAGGTATAATTTCGATATGCATGGTCTTGCAGCTGATAAGTATAACACACCTATTCTCGATCGTTGATATCTGCATATAATTATGATACACCTATGAGATTTCTCAGTTATTAAATGCAAAGTAAGATTGCAGGTTTTTTTAACCACATTTTATCTGCATAATCTGCATCATTACTTATCAGGCTAAAACGACAATTTTTTTAAAACATACCCGAACAAAATGTCGCCACCATTTTGGACCCCTAATATCCAATGACACGTTTGTTTAGAGGAGCAGTACAATGATATATTCTTGTCTTAAATATATACATGTAATATAGCTGCCTATTTACTTCTCTGGTTCGTTAGCTGTGCAGTGCGTCGAGTCCACATGCGACCCATGTTTAAATGGCTTGTTATCACGTGACCTTTGTGTTGACCAATGAGAAGCGTAGTATCGGTATTCGGAAAAGCATGTGTTAGTTCCCTTGAAATTCCCCGAACAATGAAAGTACAAATAGGATATCCACTGGCGGTCTCTTGTACCCACTATAACACAGACCTTCTGTAAATTATCTGTTTACTTAGGCCCTCTAATGATCCACAGATGAATCATTAAATCCAGTGCCTGCTAAGTTCTCTGACCTCTGCTCGTCCTTTCCCAATAAAAGGAAGAATTAGGCTCGGAATGCGACCCATAATAAGACCTAAAAGGCCGCTAATTGCACATGATTCACAGATGTAACGGGTCAATTTGAATAGGTCGCGAGTACCGCAATGAAGGTTCTTTTTTAACAAAACTATTTTGTAATTTGATAAAGATTATAATTTCCTTCCAAAATTTGTCACATAGGCCTATACTAAGACTTCCTGACTTTTGAAGACCCCCCGTGATAATACACAATAGTATTAAAACGAATTTACTTGATTTTACGAAATTTATTTCTGATACATATTAATTTAAAATATGCTTTGGACGTTGAAACGTAGAGTATTCGAATATCGAGATTAAAAGAAAGGGAGATAGGGAGGGATGGGCAACACATCCGATATTGAAAATAAAATCACTTCAGAAAGAAAAGGAGAAAAATGAGAGAAATGTGTTTGAACGTTGTGGAATTAGCAAGAGAGAGAGAGTTGAAGAGAGAGAGGGAAAGATAGAGAGGGGGTATTAGAAGAAAAAACACATATGCAATGCTATAGAGCGTCTTAACCGATGCATAATATACAACCCCAAATAAAAATCGTAGCACCCTTCAGCATCATAGCACACGTTGTGTGCATGAATGCTATTTTTGAAATTTTGATTGAAATTGATTTATTTTCTCCAATCACTGGGCAAGGACACGTGCCTAGTGACCTTTTCTCATTATAAAGCATGTATCATGGAACATTTCTGTTTGCATCCCTTTCATATCTAGCCATGCAAAACTGAACACAGAATATTTGATTAAAATCTTGGTAAAGCATTACACAGAAGTAAATTGTTGAATCTCTGTAAGAAAGCTTGAACTTACGTATTGTTGTATCAAATAAAGCTCGTAAAGGTCTTATCGAAAGCCTACAACATTCAGTAAATTATAAACCCATACAATGACCCAGCCTAAGGCGGTAGAAAGAGGGATACTGGATATGGCTTTTTCAAATTCTTACACTTTGAAGGTGCCAAAAGCGGTTAACATGGTCGTAGTGGTAAAGGGTGTTTGCAACGAACGAACATTGACTTGGCTACGATGACACCAAATCTTATGGACTTTATAATTGAGCAAGTAGATTTTCACAGTGGAGACACGCTGTTCGCATGTTTGAAAGCAAGCTATAAAAGACATACCTGAACAGGGGGTGTTTCACAAGGACTAAGATCGACTTTAAGTTGGACTTAATTTTGGCAGGCCGTTCATGCCACTGTTTGCTCTCACCATTATGATCTTTAGGTAATGTTTTTACCTTCAATAATGAATTATCAAAAAATGTAAATTCTGTAGATTTGTGACCGTGATTTGTACGTCCCTTGAGAGACCAATGCCAGTAAATGGTGAGAGTAAACAGTGGCATGAACGGCCTGCCATAGTTAAGTCCAACTTAAAGTCGATCTTAGCCTTTGTGAAACACCCCCAGCAGTCATAGAGAGATTGACGAATCATGAGTGAAGACACGGAAGGGAAACGGCATGATGGAAGGGGAATCAGGGGAGGGGCTGCCAGGGGTCCCACTCGCTGAACACTGAATGAATTGCCACTATCTAGGGCAGGGGGAGGGGAGTTGACATGGCGTCTTTCTTCCACCTTCCCTCCCCATTCCATTTCCATAGCCTTTTCTTTTCCCTGTTTAGTTATCTTCTATTTCAAGTATCAAGTATCAAGTTTATTTTGTCTTCCAGAAATCACATGTAACAAAATATAATAGAGTATAATCACAACACATTAACAGTACAATGTAGAATAAAGAAAGACGAGGAGACCTTGGTTGAAGCACAGCTTGTTAAGTTAAGGCCCCTCAGATGATGTTAAAAAGATGACTGATTCATGAATACAACAACAAATAATATATGGAATATATAAAACTATTTACAAACTACACTCAGAAAATAACTACCCAACGCTGATTGGGGTAGCATAATAATATTCCTTCCTACTTGCCCGTTGTTACACCACTGGTCATAGGTAACACATATAACCAGGATGTTGGCAATGGGAACTTTCTCTTACCTTGAAGATTAATTTTATTTGTTTCGCATTTACATCAAAAACAATTGAGATTCATACAATCCGAAGAGTAACAAAACCTAACCGGTAGGTAACTTAAATGAAGTATAATGTACAGTAGATAGCAAGGTGTTTCGAGAGAAGTGATGATATGGCAGACAATATAACAAACGATGTATAATGTGAGGAGCTTAAATAATTTTTTTTTTAAAGCTTGTGCAAGATCAGGCTTCTGTGAAAAGTAGTATTGTGAGTCTGATTATTCGGTAAGAGGAGAAACGGTAAACATTGTAAAGAAGAACAAACCCTCTCGCTATGTACACCACTGGTCATAGGTAACATAAAGAACCGGGACGTTGGCAATGGGAACTTTATCCTTACCCTCATAAACTGCTTTTCTGTAACACGGTAAATAAAAGCTCCCATTCCAAGATGCGTTCACTAATGAAAAGCAGAAACCTTGGCCGGCACGTACCAATTAGCCGCTCCTTATTCAATTGTAAGGCGCCACGCATATTGTATGGCACATGCGACCGGGTAAAATGATTTATTTTGTTAGACGATTTATAGACTGGAAAGAGTTTGAGTTCATTTGATTTGTTGGTTCTTCGGGACGTCATCCAAGTGTTACACCCAATCATAAGATGCTGGAAGCATGTCCTTATCTCACACCTTTGATACAAGGAAGTTGATCAAGGAGAGGGGAAGCCTTGTCAAGATTCACACCAAGGACAGGCCAGGCTTACTTCACTCTCGTTTATATTAATTAATCAATATGACTTTCAGCAAATTGATCCTCGTTGAGGTTTGAATATTTAATGTCTCTCTAAAGTATTGCAAAATTTCACTTTAATTGTATAATGATGCGAATGAGGATGTCATTTAACACTGACCTCTTCAAGGATTTAAAAATAAATAGGTTTGAAGACGAATATTGATGAAAGAATATACACAATTTAGGTGTTCTGCGTAAAACACAAAACCTAAATTTTGTATTCTTTCATCAGTATTCAGTGTCAAGCACATTTGTTTTTAATATCCTTGCAGAAGTGTTCGTTAAATAACAAACCTCTTTCACATCATTATACAATTTAATTGAAATTTTATCATAACTTTTGTTGAGAATTTGGGGCTCCCAACACTTTAGGGGGCTTTAAGTATGAACTTGGATAATTCAAACCTAATTTTGTATGAATTCAAAGACGAATACACGATGGTGCATCTAATATCAAATTAAACAGAATTAGTGGGTCAGGAATTTTTGTTCTCCAACAGATAGGCAAGTTGCATGCTACCTCTTTGCTCGCACTGATTACAAAGCCTAACTTCAAGGTGGATATGCTGGAGCATGCCTCGTTCAATCAAGTGTTTCAATTTACAAGAGGTCAAATGGCTTATAAATGCCTTGATTGGCTGTATTTTGTGTCTTTATTCAAATGTCACAGAAGCTAACAAATCAATCGAGTCGTAAACTATATAACACCTTTCCTTTACATGTATTTATCTAAACCAGAGGAAATATATATATACCTACGAGCAATATTCTCCTGTATTCCCACCGCCTCTTACTCTATTTCAAATGCTATGCCCGATATATGGAAAAAGCTTAATGCTCGTATCATACAAACAAGCTTCTACGTGTATGCATGTCTTGAAATCCTATAATCCAAACGGCGGCATTTTCTAGATATGAGCTTTTATCTACCCGATCCCCTCGCCGACGTCGTCCGGTGATCATCGGCGACGATCAGCGGCGACACAGTTGATCTGCTGATAGCCCAGTAAAGCTAACAACACCTAACTAATGACTCAAAGCATCACTTGTATATTTTGAAAGCATTCGTTTCACGCTGATGTGCCTCGATGACGACGTCTGGACGGTTTCACCTGAAATGGGGAGATTTCAAAGATTTGTTGTTTTATTTCGGGCACCATCTGCTGATGTGACTACAAGCATTGGAAGGGCCTACATGCGTCTTGGTATCTCTACTTTTATCTTTAAATGGAGAGATTTACAAGATCCATTGTTATACTTTATACGTTATCTGTGAAGTCCGTTTAAAGGGAACCCTTGATATCTTGCTATATCTGTACGTGTTTGTTCACCTTAAATGGAGAGATTGTCATGATTTTCTGTTTTATACTGCACGTCATGCATCTACGAGTTCAATTTAAAGGGTGTCGATATCTGTATTTCCTTAGACTTGAAAAAGAGGGATTTTCAGAATTGGTTATATTGCACGCCATCTGTAGCTTGTGTTTTCCATGTACAGGGCCTCTTTATATCTTGGTATCTGTATTTTGGAGTCCTGAAATGGGGATATTTTCAAGATCCCCCTTTTTCACTCTTTCTTTCTCTTATTTTGCAAACCAACTGTGATTTCTGCTTAAAGGGTATCCTTATGTCTTCATGGTCTTGATATCTGTGTTTTCAGACCTGAAATTGAGAGCATTCCAAGATTTGTTGTTTCATTTCAGGTGCCATGTTGAGTGTTCATGCCCTTTTAACTGGTGTAAGCCGTGGCGGGAATCTCTGTATTTTGCTCGGTTATAATGTTGGTAGACCAGGGGAGTGTTTCACAAAGACTAATCTCGACTTACGTTGGACTTAACTATGACTGGCCGTTCATGCCACTAGTTCCTCTAACCATTCCTGGCATTGGTTTCTCAAGGGACGTAAAATCGTGGTAAAAATGTACAGAATTCACCTTTTTGATAGTTCACTATTGAAGGAAAAAATATTATACATGTATAACGATCATAATTGAGAGACCAATGGTGAGAGCAGACAGTGGCACGAACGGCCTGCCATAGTTAATTCCAACTTAAGGTCGATGTAAATACCCCCAGGGCCCTGTCTTATAAACAGTTGATATTAATCGCAACGTATTTAACTTATTGTACACAAGAGATGGGAGACTGCAAACTTGCGATTGATTGGAAGACTTGCGATTGACTTGGATCAATCGCAACTCTTTATAAGACGGGGCCCAGAGATGCCCACACAATGATGTCATCTTTATCCTGAATGAGGTTAGCCATCAAACAGAATAGTTTATCAGCACATTGAAAGCTTTAGTTATTCTTGAAAGGTCTTTTCATTCTTTTAGCAGATCATGCGATGATGTATATGAATCACCCCTCTCTTTGATTAAAAAAGATTTTTGTTTTATTGATTTAAATATCGGAATGTTTTAGATTGTATGAATATAAATAAGGAAATTGATAGGTAGACTTAGTTATGTTATTTTGTTGAACAAACGTAAGTATAAATGTGGGGGAGGGAAGGGGGTGGGGGATCTCCACATTATGTTACTTTGATTCAATTATTCCAACCGTTGATTAAAGGTTATTCGTACAATAATTGATCATGCTTCTACATTGTTTCTTTTCTCGCCCATATCTAAATGATTAACACCAGACAGACAGACAGACGGGGCAGTCGTGTAAAATTCCCTAGTGTATAAAATATATCAGACCATCGTTTAAACGTCTGGCCGCTTCTCATCATTATTTCACCCCAAACCGTGTATTGTCGGGTTTAATTTCTTCTCTGGAGGCAAACCATTGCCAGCCTCTGTTCCAGTCTATGTTTTCTTAGCTGCAGCAACGTAAATACAATCTCCTAGCATCTTCAGTCTTATTGGTAGACAGGGAATTCGGCTTGAATTCGTTTTGTATCGATCTCGTTCCGTCCTACTGCTACCGGCATCAGAGCGGACCACTATAATCAGATCATCGGGGGCGTTCCGGGCCAAATGTTATTACATGTCCGATAGTTGTAGTTACTGCTCCACTTACGCCTGCTTGCATCTAAAATGGCGTTGTTAAATCTGTATGGGTGAAACTGGATATGTCCAATTGCATTGCATACAGCTAAAGACCATGGGTGGTATTCCGATAGCGCGAACTAAGTTAAGCTTGGCTTAACTAGTTCACACTTTTATGGAGTGCTTGTTGCCAACTCATTTTTCCTGTACAGATTATTTTAATCCTGCAATGAAAAGTGTCCAAAAAATTAATTTTGCAATGAAATGGGAAGAAAAAGATAATATGAGTATGAACTGAATTTCAATAAAGTCTTTGGTAGATTATCTTTGTTATGAATATTGAAGGAGGAAGATGAAACCTAGCATTCCATAGAAGTGTGAACTAAAATTCTTGTTTAGTCTGAACTTAGTCCCGGCTTAACTTAAGAGACCATTACTTTAAATTGAATCGATGCATGTCTCTTTTTGGTTTTATTCTTGACTTCCACTGCCAAGCTTATAAAAGAATTCCCATCTTCAGTGATCTTTATATGATTTTATATATATACAATTATGTATATGTAATTCCGCTTCTTTTTGAGGGTTGATTTAAAGAGGGGTGCTTTATATGTCTTCTCTATTTCATCATCGTTACGAAGGTTATTTTGAACGAAAATACTTGTTATTGAATGGGTTTATACTAGATAAAAAATATGGGTATTAAAAGTAACTATATACACGACCCTCAATAACGCAATTAGAGTCACTGCGTTTTATAATACCTAATCACTTAAACACTACCATCGCATTATATTGAAGATCAAGAGACAATAGTGTAGTGTGGAAAGTGATATCATTCTGTGTGTGTGTGGGGGGGGGGGATCGTTCTAGGTGTGAACGGGAATAATGTTGAAAGGGAATCTGTAAAGAAGTGGGTGAGGGAGAGGGTCATATGATATTTCCCTTTTTATCTCTTCGAGGAAGAGGAGGGGGCACGTGCCCCATGTTTTCTCTTTCGCTACGCCACATGAATCATGTTCATATCTGTGTACCCCTATTGACAATGATCGAGCCTAATTTATTCTTCATACATTTAATATTGTACCACACTTATACATGTCCTGCACTCCATTCCCAGGCCAGGCGTCCTGTAGATCCGTAGTATTTATAAAAGGCTATAATTCGATTTAATTGTCAATCTTTGAGAGGGCAGGTCGACGGGTTTTCAGCTTTCTCTCTGCTACTGCACTTTACCGCCAGACGAACGAGGCTAGTCTCGGGCCGAAAAGGGCGGACTAAATTTGATTAAAAACGTGCCTTTTGCGGTGTTTTCAACGTCTGGTTTTTGTTAAATGAAGCTTGCTAAGGCCTCATCTACACGTGGCATTTAGTCGAAACACGGTATGCAAACTTGTGATTAAAGACTGTAACTCTATTACAAGAACATGTTTTTATTAGGATCTAGTTATGCGTAAACGCTTCGATTTTTGCATTCGAGAATTTTTCTTCAAATTCTAAACAAACGGCTGTGCTTTGGTATCACATTCATGACATATGCATAATGTTATAAATTTAGTAACTCCCATTGTGTAAATGATAAATGCTTAAATTTAAATAGACTATTTTTAAATTTAGTAATGCAATCAAATTTAATGCATAGATCTTTGTGCCATGTTACAAATTATTTAATTGATCTCTCATGAATAATTGTATTTCAATTGTCGATTGCATACATTAATTGTTGCAAGGTAGGGCAAACATTTTGGCTTGTCCCACCTAGCAACACCTAATGTATGCAACTTGCATTCTGACTATTGAGATACACCATTATAAAACAGGTGATTGTAATAACTCGTCGCTAGATAAACCTCTATAAATTTGAATATATTTTGTAAATGTCTGTTAATTTAAAGCCAGTATCAATACCCTTTTGTCCCGAATTCACAAAGGAGGTTTAAATTTAACCCATGGTTTAAATCTTCATTTACATACATGTAACCCATGGTCTAAAATTAGCGCAAAATAAGCGCGACAGAGTCAGACGTCCAATACTAGACACGCGCAAGGCAAGGTACTCTTATTTTGCGCTAATTTTTAAACCATGGGTTATGTAAATGAGGTTTTAAACCATGGGTTAAGTTAAACCTCCTTTGTGAATTCGGGCCATTGTGTATCCATTAAAACATGTTCTGATTACGTAATGCATCAGTGTGAGTACATTCCGATGGATGATGGAAAGGGCTTTTGATTTGTCTCACTTTGGTTGACTTTTCGAGAGTCTATGCAACCATGTGTTAAGGAAGCCATATCACTTTTTGCCTCTTAGTGTATGTATCAGTTGTAACTTTCCAGATATCCATTTTTATTTCAATGAAACCAGCCCGTTTAGATTTGAGATTATGACACTTGTTCAGATATTAATTTTCAACGTTACTATTTTTCTGGTAAATTAGATTGATTAATCCATAAATTCCATCACATGATCATACATCAGTTTTGTTTTCATTATCGCAGTCTGATGATGATGATGATATATGATCACAAAATATTAATCTTCTTCTGTTTTTTTCTCCCCTTTTTCACATGCAGTGCATAAGGATTATACATGTTTGTTTGGAATATACTAGAAGCTTTGCTGTCGACAAACCAAGTAAGTATATGAATAAACTTTTTTTTTCTATTTCGAATTTCCATCAAACAGTAATTTAGTCAGTCTGCAGGATGACACGTTCCATCCCTTTGATTAATAATTTAAACTCATTAAACACACCAATAAAGTGATATATATATTCTTTATTACCGAAATTGATATAATTAAAATGGTCACTTTGTGAGGAATCGTAATCAAATCACCATCTCTCGAACTCATAAAACCCTGTCCATTGCCACTTACTCTCCATTTTAGAAGCAATAGTAATATCTATTGCTCATCGACGGTATGTATGACACGTGCATAAAGCGAACTGGCCGAATTCTGATCCAATTCAATTCATGCTACGTAACAATATAACAGGATCGAAGATAGCTAAATGACCTTGAACTGGGTCAAGGTCATGATCGCTCTGCAGATAAACTGTGTTCATTATTTCATTGTTCGTATTCATCATGCATAGATTTGTCACCGATAACGATATTATAAATCATCATTTAATATATAACAATGTAATGCATATAGCGCGTTCAATACTTTGTACCGCTTGTTTGGTATAAATATTCGTCAATGGATTCCTATATTTAGTTCTCGCTGTTTTCATTTAAATTCACTCTAGAAGAACTTTATAGTATAATTTCGTTTCATTTTCTTCAATCTAGAATATATTGTATACGTATCAATATCATTTGCTTTAGAAATGTAAAAAGGAGGGCAAACTAGCTTAAGGCTTACATCTCGAAGCATTGTGTATTATAATGTTACAGGGTGTATGTACCCCTCTTTTGTTCGACAAAAGGAAAACAAAGAAGATCAGATGAAAAGAGAAAAAAAGAAAGGATGAATTATGGAACGTAAAAATATAAATGATAAACTCTAAAAATGATAATAATAACTTTTGATTTATTTAGCGCATAATAATTAATACTTAATTCTCTATGCGCTTTACATTAAAAGAGAATGCTTTACAATCTACATCAACATATATAGAAGAGGACAAATAACACCACTACATGCACACCGACACATCCAAACAAGAATTATTACACTACTGTAAGAAATGGTATGTCTGTAATGCTCTCTTAAAACCATAAAGGGAAGATGTATTCCTGATTGTCAAGGGCGGAGAATTCCACAGAGCTGGAGCCGAAACTACAAAGGATCGATCTCCATAGGTATGCATATTAACATGGTGTACTGCAAGGAAGTGTTGTGATGATGATCGAAGTGTACGTACTGGATTGTGCTTACGAATTAGATCTGACATATAAGATGGAGCAAGATTATTCTGTGCTTTAAAACACATGATAAGAATCTTAAATACAACACGTTTTCTATGGGCAACCAGTGTAGTTTCTTTAGAAGGGGAGTGATGGAATCTCTTGAACGAGCACCCACTATTAACCTTGCTGATGTGTTTTGAATTCTCTGAACCCGGTGTAATTCCTTTTTCGGAAGGCCATACAACAATGAATTACAATTATGAACATGGGACATTATCAAAGCATGAACAAGTATTAATATATCTTCTATTTAGATATTGCCGGATCTGTTCAATTTTCTGAATGGCCATGAATGCCAACTGACAGGTTTTAATGATGTGATCAGACATTGTGAGGTACCTATCCATGATTACACCCAAGTTGCGTGCCTTGCTAACTGCAGGAATGTCGACTCTGTCCAAAGTGATAACAAGAGCAATCAAAGGAGGTTGAGCAAACTTTGATGTAAAATGTACAAACCTCGTACAATAATTGATAACCCGCATAATCAGTGGTAGAACATTGTGACCGTGAAATCCAGAGTTTGAAACCAAGTGGATGCGCTATCGTAGAGGATTTAAGTACATCGGTCCTCTGGTTACTTAAATTACAAGCATACGTCACATGATTTCTTAGCAATCAGGTAAAAACAAACCAACTCAAATTTGCATTCATCCCCCGAGGAAGGTTGGGCTTCTCTCTCCCCCCTCCCCCCTCCTACATGATGCCGGTGCCCGCTCAGTGCATGGACCCTAGCTACATTAAATATCTGGAAATATAATTTAAAAAAACTAACAAATTGAACAGGCTCCTCCCATCTCGAACCTTCCAAGTACTACCAAATGATTTCAGCACATCTTGGGGGCTGTCAGATTTGACCCAGAACGAAGATAGTAAATGATGTTGAGCTGGTTAATAGTATTATCTTTGATTCATTGGTTACTGTAGACCCACTGGAGTGGAAGAAGATCTGAGAAGGGTGATAAATCCTCCTCGCTCTTAGGCTGACCCTCAAATGGTGGGTATATTTTAAGAGGAGGATCCTTCAATCTAGTGTCATGCCGACTGTCTTATAACTCTTGCCTAGGAGAATTAATATTAAACATTCCTCAACACAAAGGTCACCTGGTGAGCACAGTATACCAAGTTGATTTAGAAATGAAGACAAATTCATAGAAATAGCTGAGGTCTTCTACCCAATTATTCAGGAACTGCGTCAATAAAGAATTTTAAAAAATTGTGAAAATTGTGAAACTTGAAATTTTCAAGCATAATTTAAAAAAAAATTATCTGAAGGAAACAAAGACTGGGTTTTTTTTTTTTAATTATTATTATTTTTTTTTATTTACCAAGACAAATTTACGTTTAATAACAGTGCCATTTCAAGAAGCCTTTTCCCCCTCATTTTTTGTTTCTTCAAATTAATCCAAGCTATGGATAGCAGCAGCTAGTAAGGACTGACGACAGTGCAGCAATACAGACTGTTTTTCCCCTATCTTTTTGCCACTGATATTCACAGTGACGATTGGTTGTGCAGTGAAGCAGATTCGTCATCGGGATTTTTTTTTCTTCTTATTCGCACGTAGTAAATGGCAGACCAGCTACTATAGGGCAATGAGAGAGTGATCTCGGGGTATTTCACAAAGACTAAGATGGACTTATGTTGGACTTGAACTGTGGCAGGCCATTCATGCCACTAGTTGCTCTCACCATTGGTCTCTCAATTATGATCTTTAGATATTATTTTGTCCTTCAATAGTGAACTATCAAAAAATGTAAATTGTGTAGATTTGTGACCACGATTGGTACGTCCCTTTAGAAACCAATGCCATGAATGGTTAGAGGAACTACTGGCACGAACGGCCTGCCATAGTTCACGTCCAACTTAAGTCAATCTTAGTCTTTGTGAAACACTCCCCAGAATGGGTTTTCATTCATACATCGAAATACGATACCAGCTGATCAGCAAACAAACCACAATAAAAGTGGGAAACAAAAGTACTTTCCCTTCCTAGCAAGTGGTCTCTGCTGACAGGTAGAAACGATGGATGCTTGTATGTGTTTCTTATACCACCTGTCTTTGTGTTTACGTTTACAATCAAGAACTCAGTGATGCGATGATAGATCGATGCTTCCTAAAAGACTGCATCATGTCGTGCTGGTATCAACAAACGTCATGTCTTCAACTCATGAAGAATCTTTATTTCCCAGTCATACCAACGAGACACTCACCAGCCAGATAAGAGACTCAACACAAAAATTACATGTTTTCCAGTTTACAAAATGTGGTCGGTTTCCGGTCGATTGGGAGTTGGTTTTTGCGTTGTGACCTAGGAACTACGTCAGAGTGGATTTAAAGCTATAGCGCGGGCAGAGAACCACAATCTTGAAAGTATGTTATACATTTGTAATAAAGACAAACAAACAAACAAACACAAAAAGATCCAACAGAATATCAAACCTTGGACAATAATGTCGCCCTCTCTTTAAAAATCAATTTTGAAAATTATTAAGCACCACCTATCTTCCTTTGGATAAAGTCCTGTCATAATGTAAAACCAATATTTCCATGCAAAGTTATTGTAGGAGATTATATGATAGAGAGGTCACTAAAAACAATTACATGTAATTACATATCACCAACAAAATACCAACCCCTGAATGTCAAAAAGAGGCAGCATAATTTCACAACCAAGATGATGACTGTAGGAGAGAAAGAACAGGCAACATTAACTAAACAATCCGACCGTCTCAGTTATAAGGACGCTACATCATTAATCAACACACCTGTATATATGCTGTGTAGAATGATCATGCTTTTGGTTGGTAAGAACCAACAATCTGTACTTGATAAATGCATCAACCTCTGTTAAACAAGCTTCCATGAATGCCTTCGGACAATAGACATTTCTACAATCTGTTCTGATCACCTTTCAACCAGGGAAAATGAGGGGTTGGCGTAGCATTAAACGTGTATTTCCCCGTTGTCCGTCTACACTAGGTAGCCAGCTGGCCTTGAAAACCTATTAAGTTCCCATGGCATTCATTTTTCTCACTTATATTGGCAAGTCTTGCCCCCATATCTCATTGTATCTTTCATATCACGTTACAGCAAAGTGTGCAGGTATTATTACTTACAATTAGATTATCTGCCTGGTTAGAACGTGGAATTATTCTTAATTTTAAATTCGAAGCCAATATGCTTTAAAGTGAGTCAATTCAACCCTCGGGATTTCAGTAGAAGATTCAAACTTCTGCTGCTGAGCTATTTCAAGTAAGCGAAAAGGCATGAGACAAAATAGAAAAAAAAACAATAAAAGTACTAGTATTGTTACAACTAAAGGAAACTGAAAATTAGTATACTTTTTTTTAAAAATCGTTAACGCTCAATAACCTTTTGCAAACAGCAACCTATACTTAACAAGTGAATGAAACATGATTAAAGGTGATTCAAGATTGTTTAAGTTTAATATTAAATTTAAGTTTAAAATTATTTGTTTCACATTTTACCAAAAGTATAGACATACATATCAAATAGAAATTATATGTATTTACATGTAGTATAAGCACGTCTCAATGATACTCAATTCACATGATCGATTAAGTACAATTTTAGGAACCTATTGAAAAGCAATGTTTGTATATTATAGGTTCCTGATAAAATAGACATTATAGATGTAAAAACCGTAGCAGTAGAGAAAGATGTAATTTAGAGGGGGACATTTAAATCACAGTGGAATAAGGAAATTTGTATACAAATACATTAGCAACGATACCCAACATAGATATATAGTAATATCCTAATGAATTTCAAGAAGATCGTTCCAACAAACCATGGAACAATACATTCATATCTACTGTAGATAGATATTAACAGACATTGCTCTACATTTGCCATGGGTACCTGTTTGGAAAGAATTCCTTGAATGCTGTGAGCACCAACATTGAAAGGCTATTGCTAAGGTATCACTACATCGCCTTGGGCACTCTGCGTGGTGAATTTTTTTAAAGCGCTATGAAGGTCTCTAGTTATTATACCTATCCTGTCATTATAATTATTATTGCTGTCATTTGTCATTCATTTGTTTCATTATTTTTTAAGAGAGGGCGCATCAAAAAAGTTACCGATTAAAGAAAGAAAATTCAATCATGATAGTAAGAATGTGTCCAACAAACCTCTGGTTAATTATATCCCCAGCTGAGTGATTTATATTCGATTAGTAGTAGAAGACGACCGTGATTAAACAAACATTACATACCTCTCAAAACGATTTCGCATTTGCCACTTTTACTGTTTAACTAAACATTTATTTTTCGTCAGAACATTATTTTACAGCCAACCCTCTCGTTATAATTCATGAGTTCCTCTTGATTTAATTGTGCCTACTGTCTATAACCTGTGTTGCTTCACGGGAATAAATCTTATTGGTTGCCTATAGTATGTATACATCTATATTAAATAAGACAGTGCAATGATTGCCTTGTATGTTTCTCTTCTTTATATTGACCTTTACTTTTTCTTTCGAAGGTGACTTTGATGGAACGGATGATTTCACTACATTACAAGCCATCGCTTTGGATGAATTCACAGATTTACAACGTCAAGGAATAATTACGAGTGTTGTATGTCTAGCGTTGTTTTGTGCGAACTGTGTTACATGATAAGGATGTAATCAAAACAACTGAATTTATCTAGAGAAATCCCAGCTTTACAGACAAGTTCTCTCAAAACCCGAACCCTTACAGGATTTATTTTCTACAAATTTAGTGTTGGTATTCATGTCTATGGTTCTCTTCCGGTTAATCTCACCGATTGTTTAACACATTTTACCAAAATCATGGCATCAGTGGATCTGCATAATGTGGCGGATATTAGGGGATATTAATTGTATTCAATTGTGTCAATTGTGTCATGATAACCCACAAATTGTTCCCGGAATTGAAAATCATTCTCCCATTTTCTCTCCCTCACCTACACCCTTTCTCTCTCTCTCTCTCTCTCTCCCTCCTTCTCTCTCTCTGTCTGTCTTTCTCTCACCCTCTCCCTCTGGCTCTCTTTTTCTCTTTCTCTTTCCGCGTGCTTGCAATAGTGTTCCAAAACGCTAATCACTCTGAATCCTTTTGCATTTTTTGGTCACTTAGAATGTTGTTTTTTTTTTCCTTGTATTTGTTGTTTGTCCTTGTATCTTTCTTTCTTTACGATATTATTTTTTTCTTCTACTTCTTCTTCTTCTATTGCTTCTTCTTCTCCCCTTCCTTTTTACTCTTTCTCTGTCTAGCCATGGCCGTGGTCCCCTATACATTTCATTTATTAGTTGTTTCCCTGTCTTGCACCACACTTTTCTTTCTGGCCCCTATCTCCCATCCATCTTAAGTCATGTTGGCATCTGGTTTATAATGTTCGTTTTGATTCTCCGTTACTCTCCTGACCCAAACAAAAAACAATTGAGAATCTTCATCGCGCCCGGTAAAACCACCTTTGATCAATTCTGTGTAAAGAGATTGGTCTGGTCTTCGTCCCCCTCCATTCCGCATCACATGTCCCTTTTATCTTTCCTCCCTTTGAGATCATTGAGATGTGATTCTGGTTCGCCGTGTATTGTTCCGTAATGTTCAGCATGACTAAACAACATGCAAACCTTCTCTGGTCTTACCCCATCCCCTTTTCTACTTCCAAATCGCCCTTCTTTCTCCCAAGATACTTTGAATGATGTATGTTTGGGCGTCTAGGGCATGTGAGAGGTCGTCTAGCACCGGTAAGCAATAAGTGAACCCGTCATTCATTCCTAAAGAGATTACAAGGATTTTTGACCCCCCCCCCATCACACACAACCCCCTACGCCCCTCCATTTTTCATCAACTTCGCCCACTTTTTCAAACTCTCTTTTCTTTCTTCTCCCAAGCAATCTGTAATGATGCAGTTTTGGAGGTGTACCGAGTTTCTTAGGTGCCGTGTAGCATGGGTAAGGAAAAAGGGAACCCATTATTGTTTTCTTAAAAAGATTAAAATGACCTTTGCCCGCACCCCTACACACACACCCTTCCACTCTTCCATCAATGTCCAGTCTTCATCCCCTTTGCCCCTCTATTTCTTTCTTCTTCTAAGCCATTTTGAATGAAGTAAGTTCGTCGATGTATAGAGTTTGTTAGGGGTTGTGGGTACGCAATAAGCGAACTCAAAAATTATTGTCAAAGAGATTAACTGCAACCTTTGCCTCCTTCCCCTGCACTCCATGTCCCTCCATTCTACAGCCTTGTTTACTCCCCCTCTCCACACCTCCCTCACTCCACTCCTTTCTTCTTCGAAGCCATCTTAAATGATGGAGGTTGTATAGAACTTGTTAGGGTCCTGTAGCATGGGTAAGCAATAAGCGAACCCATAATTGATTTGTAAGGCTGAGAGGGAAGACACAACTCGCTTCTCAATTTATTGACTACTGCAAACCACCTGTCCTGGTCGCCTTGTCTCAACATTCATCATACAGACTTTAGTCTTCTTTTACAAACTCTTGCTTCCTGACATGAAATAACCCACGTCTGTCTACTTCACCTAAACAATTTCAATGACGTAGGCTCTCTAAACTTCACTGAGTACTATATGTAGTACTTTTTTAAAAATATAATTATAATCATGGATATCCTCTTGAAATTTAGCAGCCGTTTTTTTAAATTTGAATTGATTGCATGCCGTGCCGTTTCTGTTATTTTTTATATCAATTGATGAATGGAATAAAGGGACCATGAGTGAGACAAAGTTTAATAAAAGTATGTAAAGTAGAAGTCGGCATATTCCTCAGTCATCATGTTCATCTTCTAGACTCCATCAGACTACATGACTGTATAATTATCCACATGACACACCTACATTATAATACATACATAGTGGGCTGATATCTATTGCCCAATGTATTATAATCAGGATAATTCAACGTTCTAAAGTTTGCAAGTGAATGTAGCAAGCAAGCCAAAGTGACGCTCTATTTTAATGAAAATTAATCCATCACCAGACTATTAGGCATGGATCAGGGCCCTGTTTCATAAAACTTGATATCAATAACAAGTTACAAGCTTCTGTTATAAGCTACTGAAATCAAGGCATCTGATTGGCTGAGAGCAAATTTGTCATAGAAATTAAACATTTGTTAAAGATAACAAGTTTTATGAAACAGGCCCCCTGAATAGGCCTGTAGATTGGAAAGACACTACTAATTGACAGAATATAAGGGGGAGGGGGAGGGGGGGGGCTCTCATCTGCTAAAAAAACTTAGCACACATTACGTAGATATTTGTTCCATTTTTAGTCAAACTCAAGTGGGAAACTTACCTGGCAGGTCTGTAAATGTAGACTATTCGATGCTGCTGGCGCAAGGTCTTTGATGAGGAAGCTGGGGCAGACTTCTAAATCAGGTTCAGGACTTGGGGTTCTAAACCACCTCAAGGTTTCCTCTCTTATCCTCAAAACAGAGAAGGGACTAAGAAAATCAGTTTATACAATACCAAGTAGTGCGAAACACAACAGGGTGATGCAGCATACAATCATGTGTACACTAAAGGCGCGTTCAGATATGACGCGGAAAGACTGGGGCTTTTTTAAAAAATAATGATGACGTGAAGTGTAATACCCTTCACATAACTGTATCTAATACAACACAGAGCCCAATGAATACGGGCAAGTCCTTTGCTGCGCGCAGTTGCCATTCATTTACACGTTAAAGAACATAATTTTATACCAAAACGGCGGTTGTTTTGCGCGCGGCTTACCGCGCCATATCTAAACATGCCTTTGTACTCCTCCCGTCTATTGTACACGTTTTTGCCCATTTTTGTCCTCCTTTTTCCTTTGTTTTTTATCGATGGAATTTTATTAATATCCTTCATCATTTAAGAGATAGGATTCAGTTAATATCATGGCTTAAACAAGTGGCCCGGTATTTTGATTGCGATGTGGAATGAGAAGTTTTTTTTTTTTAACGATTTTAAGTTAGAAATAATTTACGAGTATCGTGTTTGTTATGATTTTTCAGAGTTTTAGGACCGCTTCCCTTGTACCAAGAAAAAAAAATGTGCGTGCTCGTGCGCATGTGTGCGTCTGTGTGTGCGTGTGTGTTTGGGAGGGGGAGGGGTGGTACCAATCTTTTCTAACTCATTATCAGTACCTGGAATGACCCCCAAGGGAGGGCCGTGGAACAAGAAGTTAAATCTACAATCAGCAAATAATCTATTGAAGACAAATCAACCGAAAAATACACGTCATCAATTTAGCAATGACGTCACAATCCGGCTGCCATACAAAGATCGATACATGATTTACCTTGAAGCGGCTGTACGCAGTCTGTTTAATCAACTCCTTATTGTACATCCATGTACCTTATGCAGTTCCCAATAATTGGGTTGACTCATTCAACTTACTATAGGCCTACATTTGTATATGCTTATTATACATTATAATCTACAATTGAAAATGCGCAGTGAATTGATGTAAGATCTCTCTGAGGCTTTTAGATGTGTTATTTCATTGGTTTGGCATGTGATACTGAATGATATACTGATTCTAATAGTCCCAAGATAAATTAAATACATAGAGATACATCCTTAAGAAAACATGATACACATTGCTTGGTACATTGATAGCACAACATTAGATCCCGTGATTATTTTTTTTTAACTTCTCACCCCCTTTTAAGAAAGAAATACGATGTATGATATCTTTAACCATTCATGTCAATGTTAACATTTTCAACTGCATGACTGTATATAGGGAACACTACAATCACAATATTCAATGAGGACAGACTTTCACATTTACCCACCCCCCCCCAACCCCCATGTTGTGCATGGCTCCTTTTCTTCTCTTTACTTATACATTCATTGTTTAATTTACCACCCCCGCCCCCTCCTATGTCTCCGTTTCACTCAAGCATCCTTTCAAGACTTACTAAACTAGGACTCACTGATGATTTCTCGCATAATACAATGCAACTGCATTCTAAATTCCACTAGGATTAGAATTATAATGTTGACATAATTCTCCTTAGGCATTTGTCAGCTAAATCATATTGACATTCAAAATACAACATGTATATCAAACGCATTATCGGGCGCCAAACACTCTCTTTTATAAAAATGAACAATGAGTTTATTATTCAAGAGTTTTATCGTCCTTGATCTTGCTTTTTTTGTTTACCTCATAATCCCATGTCTCTGTCTCTCTATCTTTTCCCATCAGTTTTTTCTCTCCATCTGTCTCTTATTCTTTGCTCATTCTCTGTCTATTAGTCTCCCCCCTCCCCTACCCACTCTCTCTCTCTCTCTCTCTCCCTCCCCTTCTCTCCCCTCTTTCTTTACCCCTTTATTTGTTTGCCCTGCACGTTTTCCATCAGTCTTTCTCCGTATCCAGCTCTCTCTTTCTTTCTCTCTCTCCACTTTCCTCTCTCTTTCTTTCGTTCTCTCCCCTTCCCCCTCTCTCTCTCTCTCTCTCTCTCTCGCTTCCTTCCCCCGTCTATTCCTCCCTTCGTTTCCTTCTCTGCACCCTATTTTCTAGTTATCTTATTAATTTCCCATTTATGCTTTTGCTAGGAATGATAAGCAATTTATTGATGGATGGCTGCATCATTAGAAAGCGTTATTGGAACCCTGTGGAAGGGGGGGGGGAATCGTTGGAACTGAATTGCCTCTATAGTCCATACAATAAAATCAACTGTTCACATCTCTTCAAAATCAATAATCAGATGATGTTATTAGCGGAAAGCTATGGGCGTAGAATTGTTTTACTTTATAATTATAAGTACACGGTTACATTAACAGCTCCTTAGAATCTTTCTATTGAAGATAAACAATTTCTTATTGCTCGACTGATCCTATTCATAATTTGTTGAATAAAATGAATACGGTTATATTCTCAAAAGGACTAATACATACTGAGAATAGTGCAAATCGAAACTTGTGTCTACTGTATTACAAATATTTTACCTAATTTGATCATTGTTTCCATTATTCTGCCATACATATTTAAGTGCAATAACATAAATCAGTATACGGTAGGTTGAATTTCCCCTGGTGAAAAAACCGGACCATTTAGAAAGTGAACAAGTCATCATTTAGAAGAAAAAAATGTATACATCTTAGGTGTGCAGTAAAATGGTCATTTGATATATGACCAAACATTAAAAATAGCGCCTTCTGGACATACAGCGAAAGAAAGGGCTCTTTACATTATAATTATGTGCAGTTGCGAGCGGGGGTGCCCTTATTTGAATCTGGAATAATCCAGATAGAATTAATAATTTTATAAATATGGTGATTGTCTCGTGCATGATACTTCAATCCGATTCCCTTACACCGACTCTTAACAGGGTTAAACAGATTTCTATTGCAGTTTGAAATGTATAACATAAAACCAATGTCCCCTCGCCCGTTCAAACACTATCTCTGCGCCACCGGTATACATTGGCAGATGGGTGGAGAGAGGCAGAAAGAAAGGACCGGCTTTATATAAGTTAAAGCATAATTAGCGGTTTCGAGTATTTCCTGCAATTAACAAATTGTTTAATGTCTTAAAACAGTTTTGTTCCTCCATATCATATTGTATGAGGGCTATTTCGTGAGAGGTGTCCAGTTCCATTTTTATTTAATTCAAAACGATATCTTGATATGATCATTGAAAAGTTGTTCTTTATCATATTCATGTAATCATCAACATCCTTCTATTGTCATGTCATAAGATTTCTTTCACTTCATTTTTTGATAAAATAAATGTGGGGGGGGGGAGGTTTCATGGCATATGAGACAGAGTACAGTATGGAACTGCCCATCTTTGAATGTGAAGATCAAGAGTGGGGGTCGTTTGCTCAAGCCCACATCGAAGAGCGGCAAGACTAATGCGCCATTTAGCGGGAGAACCTTGACAGGACAGCGTGACATGGCGTGTGATGGCGTTGTACTTTCGTGACCAATCCAAGCTGCATTACGTCAAGACATGTCATAAACATATGTCGAAAATCTCGCCTTTCCTTTCTAGCTAAAAGACGCGAGAGATCAGACTAGCTTGGTTGTCTTGTAAAGCTGTAAATCTCTCTTAGCTCTTATCCGCTCTCTCGCCCCTGATGGCCCATCGTAGGGATCAACGCGTCAGGGGTATTAGGAGCCATTCACACTACGCATTTAATTCACGTTGCACACGGGGCGTCATTAGGGACTTTTAGATTTTACACGACGAGAACGTGGACTGCCACGGTGACATCCTTTTAAGGTAATGTGACGTCCTTTTAAGGCACTGCCGGGCACGGGCCAGTGCCATGAAAGAATGACACACGTTGCAGTTCACTACGTCGACGTGCAAATCTAAAAGTCCCTATTTGCTAGACGTAGGACTGTGTCAGTGAATGACTGTGAGTTTGATGCATCATGTGAAAGTGACTTAGTGAATACAAAATGAGCAGTGCAATGATAAGTAATTGCGTCTGTGAATATTGACTTAACAGGCTTGATAGGATGTCATTCTCACCGTGGAGCGTCAACGACTGGGCCAGTCATGGTGCAGTCCTGCGTCAACAGGGACTTTTAGATTTACACGACGAGAACGTGAACTGTCACGTCTGCCATTCTTTCAAGGCACTGGCCCGTGCCCGGCAGTGCCTTAAAAGGACGTCACATTACCTTAAAAGGATGTCACCGTGGCAGTCCACGTTCTCGTCGTGTAAAATCTAAAAGTCCCTAGTAATAGCGTAACGTGTACATTGGTCGTTGGGCAATCTTTTACGTGTGTAAGAGTTACAAACTCACATGGTATGAATGCAGAATAAGGATTTTAGATGAATCAACTACATTGTTTAACACCTTGTCGTCTGGTTATCAAAATTTCACGGATGCAATCGAAGTGAAAGTTCAAGATTGCAGTAACAAAATCTGCCAAACGAACTTGCTTTAAAATGTATAACAGCTTGGTTTTTCAGAAAAACGAAAAAGAGGCGCTGGCGAATAGGAAATACTGAATGTGAACTGACTCTCTGAGTGATGTATGCAATGTTGTGATGAATATTTCGAGCATTCTCTAAATATACTTTGACTGTCCCTAGACAAGGCTGAGATCTTCAACACGAAAAGACGTGTTAATATACCTTGACTTGACACTAATGACGATTAAAGTGCAACTTTGATTTTAGCTGTATGTATTTTTGATCTACCGTATAACAATCGATGACAGACAGTATATTTAAGGCCAATATTAAACGTGTATATGAAATCTTAATGTGGTTTGCACAGAAAAGAAAACAAAAGAAATGCATATAGAAATGAGAAAATAAACATACCGGATGCTTCAAAACATTATTATGCAAAGATTTTATTTGCTGAAAACGTGCCAACAAGAAAACAAGAAAAAGGGATGATGATGATGGTGATGATGATGATGATGATGATGATGAACAAGAAGAAGAACAAGAAGAAGAAGAAGAAGAGGAAGATGGGGAAGAAGAATAGGGAACAAAGAAAGAAATATTAAATCTTAAAAGACCACGTCTCAAACACTAGGTATACGTTTGTATTTTTAGCCTTGTCCGTCAAAGAATAATATAGAGCATACCATAAGTAAACCCGGGGCATACCATAAGTAAACCCGAGGCATACCATAAGTAAACCCGAGGCATACCATAAGTAAACCCGAGGCATACCATAAGTAAACCCGAGGCATACCATAAGTTAACCCAAAGTATACCATAAGTAAACCCGAAGCATACCATAAGTAAACCCGAAGCATACCATAAGTGAACCCGAACATACCATAAGTGAATCCGAAGCATACCATAAGTAAACCCGAAGCATACCATAAGTGAATCCGAACATACCATAAGTTAACCCGAAGTATACCATAAGTTAACCCGAAGCATACCATAAGTAAACCCGGAGCATACCATAAGTGAACCCGAAGCATACCATAAGTGAACCCGAACATACCATAAGTTAACCCGAAGTATACCATAAGTAAACCCGGAGCATACCATAAGTAAACCCGAAGCATACCATAAGTGAACCCGAACATACCATAAGTGAATCCGAAGCATACCATAAGTAAACCCGAAGCATACCATAAGTAAACTCGAAGCATACCATAAGTAAACCCGAAGCATACCATAAGTAAACCCGAAGCATACCATAAGTAAACCCGAGGCATACCATAAGTAAACCCGAAGCATACAAAGTTAGGCACTTGTTCAAAGCTTACATTTAACATTCAACATTATGTATGTTCATCTGCACTGTACAATGCATGTTGTTGTTTTTCTTCAAAAAGATATGTGTGTATCGAAAAACTTATTGTTATTTTCGGCGGTTAAAATACAAAAACAGAAAAGCAATCTGTGATTAATGTGAGAAAAGTAAGTAAACAGCCTTGTCGCGCGTTCCCACTAATGCGGTGATTGAGATGTAGTGGTGAATATTTCATTTCTTTTGTTCACACTGCCAGGGGTTTTCCCTTTCATTCCTAAGAGAAAAACACAATGAGGCTCAATGCTATAGTGAATATTGGTTTACATTATTGTTGAAAAAAGTCGTTACCCTTGCTTTTATTTTAGAGAGTAACTCTATACCATTATGCGTCATCCTTAGGGACCCATTGTCATTTCTCTGATTTCGAATTATTTTCTCTTGTAGATTTTGCTTCCTGACATTTCTTACGTCCATCCAAACTGTATTTTAAGTATTCCGAAAGAGTATCTGATATCAAATCACAATTCTTATGTTCATCAAAGCCACAAATTATTTTCTAGGGATTGCGAAAGAGCATGTCCTATCAAAATAAGATACGATTCGTGTTTATTAAATTCAGTCGGTGGCTTCAGATTTTGTTCTCTGTTTTTTTTTTATGTCACCTGTACTGTTGTAAGGCGTAGTTTGTTTTTTTCTCTTTGTGTAGTATAGTCGTTATATCTTCATTATGTAAATGATTGTTTCTTCTCAAGCTATTCTATGTCATTCTCTTTATCGTTGCATGTTAGTCTGTTGCACAGTGTGAACTATGGACCACGTAATATCAGGGGTTCGAAGCCCTGCTACGGCACTTTTTGCAATATATCCCATCTATCCCATTTATAACATCATCGCAGAGACTTTAAAAATAACCCTCAGGGCTATTCCAATTCCTTATTGTGTAGCTTATTTCATTTATTTCCATTGATTTCATTTATTTTTAAGTTCTGAATAAAAAATAAAATCAGTATACATTGAAACATACATGAAGAAATATGAACTTATTTTAAAGAGTACTGGTCAGGGCTCCACGATAACCAAAGCTTGATGCCTTGTGAGCCCTGACAATTAAGTACATGTACAAGCAAAATACATAAATTAGGGGGTACCTGGTGATGCAAAGAGAGAGAGAGAGAGAGAGAGAGAGAGAGAGAGAGATGGGGGGTGGGTTGAGGGGGTTGAAGTGAGAAGGAGTTACCATTGTCATGTTCGCACATTTCAATAGGTAACACACAAGGCTATTAGAAATTACCATAGGTTGATTTCTTGAAAGTTTTTTGCGATCGTGTTTTCTATATCGTCATTATGACATGTTACAATTGATATGTAAACTCTCTCGTATTTGACAACCATACCTTAACTCCTCTCCAAAATTGATAAGGGTGGCGGAGGGGGAAAGGGAGGGGGAAGCACCTGCTACTGTGAAATGTTCCGAACTCCACCAAGCTAAACATGGGCTCAGGCGACGAGCAACAACTACGTCTTTATCCTTACACGCGTACATCATAATGGATACTGGGGCTTAAGAAAAGATAATTTCACCTTCATCCTGCCTTGAGCAAAGCGGAAGCCTTTATCTAAACATGCAGCTGGAATCGCGTCTTTGAACATAAATTTATATCATTTTGTACGACTTTTCGCACCCTATTGAAATAACACATTGGTTTATGTTATTGTGTGGCAAGGGTGTGAAAATTGGAACAGTTTCAAGGCGACTTTTCTGTGGTCTTGTCGTAATCTTTGTAATCCATGTTTTTCTCTCTTTTTCTTGTGTGTGGGGGAGTGAAGAACATCTGTGAAAAATATGTTTCAGACATTGTGGTGCCGCAGGCCTAAAATGGATGTCTGTGCTTCAAACACATTTATTTGATGGCAAATTTTGTCAAAATTGATACGATAGAGTCCAAGAGAGTCATTATTTATTTGAATAGGGTTGTTCTTTAGAGGATAGGAGTATGAAGGATTTAATCGGAGGTTCGGGTCAGTTAATTAAAGGACACATTCAAATCCACATGGTGCGTTTCTGTCAGAATTTATGTCAGATGAATTTCTCCCCGTTTATACCTCAGTCCCACCGCCCAATCTACTCCAGTCCGACCGATAACTGACACATATTTGCAACTTCGGGGTAGTTCGGTTTTCTTGTCGTTGTGGAGGCGGTCTCGTCGGTGTGTTGTGCATATACATGAATACTTCAGTCATACTGCCAACTCCATTTACCGCCGACTCCATAACGACTCCACACCGACTCCATACACTGCAAATTCGTTGTGTAACGACTTTACACGACATTGGGTGGTTCACTCCTTACACAGGGTTGTGTTAAGTTGTGTAAACAAAAATTACTCATCTTTACGCAATGAATTTGCAGCGTAAAGATGTGTATTTTTGTTTACACAACGTAACACAACCCCTGTGTGAGGAGTGAACCACCCAATGTTGTGTAAAGTCGTTACACAACGTTACACAACGAATGTGCAGTGTAACGACTCGTTTGTGTGAACGGGTAGCAATGAAGATGGTTAATGACAATTCGTACGTGTTCGGGAATATAACTATCTAATCAGATGAATGGACGGATCAATAGATAGAGTTTTCTACTAAGATGATAACATGTCATCTTGAGAGCCTCGCACTCTTTACCAATTTGACACGTTCTGATGACCATTTATTACTATATCATTAAAATACTTTTCATTCACTTCTGTAACTATTTGGTTTCTATTGAGATAAACACGAACACTATATACGGAGGCTAGTGACAGTATGAACAAAGAGCATGAATTAATGGGATGATATACAGGCAGCCAGAGTTTGTGAAAGAGCAAAGAGATACAGAGAGAGAGAGAGAGAGAGAGAAGGGTGTAGTGTGTGTAGGGGTGGAAGGGGACAGACAGACAGACAAGAGGGAGGAGGTCGATCCATGCCCCCTCCCCCTCCTCCCAAGGAAAACAAAATACTAAAGACTGAATGAATTAATAAAAATTAATATATAGAACAAGTCAGAGTTTTTTGAGAGAACATTAGAGAAACCGAGATCAAGGTGGGGGTGTATGGGGGGCAGACAGACAAGTAGAGGAGGGTCGAAAGAAATAATCAAACGAAAAAACATACAAACATCTTGTTCTTTCTTTATATATCTTTTGTACTTGTTATTGACATTCTTGTGCCACTATACCATGACACTTTAGTCGTAATGTGTCACATTTTGTATTATTGCCTGGATTATCTTTATTGGAGTTGTGTCAAACTGAAGAAAGGAGGTCAAAGTAAATGTCCAAGTTAAATAAACTTGCTTTTCTTGTTTCGTATATAAATTTGGAGGGAAATGCAATGTATTTGATAATCATATGCTAGAAAATACTATTCAAGAACATTGCCGAAATTTCTTGCGCACAATCCTAATCTAGGACTTAACTCTGTATTAAAGCGTTAAATTCGCTTGGTAATAACCAAACTTCATGATTTATTCCCTTAAATTTTGAAATTGAAAATGACACTGTAAAATTAGTTTCCTGACATTCTCTGTAGACTCCTACAGTCGTTGAACCCAATCTTAGTTATATTTGCATAATATGAACATGTACATTGGTCGTATCGCTGAGATTAATGACTATCTTAGAATCTTGTGACATGAAGCAGACAGCAAGTGATACCATGTTTCCCGCGCAATTTACATTTGGCGCCAAGACACTGTAATTGACTACAAGGGATCTATCGTGTGGTCATTAACCCATATTTCGGGAAGGTACTTGTATCAATATAGCTGGCAGTCATAACGCAGTCTCATTTTGTGTTATACTTAATGAGGGAGTTAATCTGACACGACACTCATTCACATGCATACCAGACAGCAGTGTTCACATTATCCGTTATCTAGTTAAGACCATGTTCACATTTCCAAATATTTAGTGAAATGGTGTGTGATATAAGTTTAAAGGTGAGGAGAAGGAGGAAGCAGGAAATGAAGAGAGGGAAGAGAATAAGAAGGAGGAGGAGGAGGAAAAGAAGAAGGTGGAGGAGGATGAGAAGGAGAAGGAGGAGAAGGAGCAGGATAGGGAGGATGGGGAGGAGAGGAGGAGAAACACGTATCTCATAAAGTTGCTGCACCCCCACCATGCACACCCCTCCCGCTTCATCATCTGTATGATTTACTTTAATTCATGTTTGGATGATTGGGTAAGTGTTTATTTCCTATGGAACATTCTTACACCGAGATGATGTGCCGATGTTTGTTTGGGAGTATGCGGATGGTGTCACAGGAATGGACTTTACCAGAACAGAAATTTAGTTAAATTTTAACGTCATTCGATGCTTTCACTATTCAACATGTGCCGGGTTTAATGTAATAAATCATAGCTAGGAACTCACAAAGTGATGTTTATTCATGAACTATTCCCATGGGAACGATAAGATAACACAGCGTAATGTAATTGCATCTGCTCAGGATAGAAAGATACGATTCGTTATCACATTACTGATTTTTTTTTTTTTTTGTACTTCACTTGAAAGGAATGCAAATCATGTATTTGTGCATTCTTCTTCTTCGCCTTCTCCTCATTCTTCTTCTTCTTCTTCTTCTTCTTCTTCTTCTTCTTCTTCTTCTTCTTCTTCTTCTTCTTCTCCTCCTCCTCATCCCTCTTCTTCTTCTTTGCCTCATCCGCCTGCTCCTTCATCTTCTTTTTTCGTTTCCTTCTTCTCCTTCTTCTTCTTCTTCTTCTTCTTCTTCTTCTTCTGCTTCTTCTTCTTCTCCTCATCCTCCTCCTTCTTCTTCTCCTTTATTATATTCTTTTTTCCTCTTTTTCTTGTTCTTTTTTCCCTTCTATTTCTTCTTCTTCCCATTCTTTCCTGTATCTTCCTTTTCTTCTTCTGCTTTTTTTTCTTCTTCTTCTATACTTCTTCTTCTTCTTCTTTATTATTTTAAAAGTTGTACCACAAAGTCAACATCACTAATTAAAAAAAAACTCGCATCCTGTCCCCTCCATTACCATTTGGTTGTATCATGTCACCATATCTGATGATAACGATATACAAACCAAGTGCGTTGACACCTTTTTGTTTTGGTTTGTTGGCGCTTTATGGGAACTGTTCTATTAGAAACACAACAGGATGTAGCAAACTTGACAACATAGTAGATATCTGCTGGAATCTTCATCGTTCTTTGACTAAGTTATTTCATATAATTCGACATCTTCCCTTGATTGTTTCTAATGCAAATAAGTCTTAATAATAGTCCTGATTTAGTTGCGGTTATTTCCTTTTTTCTATATTCACGGTTTGGCCTCACTGTTTCCCCATTTATCCTCTCTCTATATCTATCATGTCTATACGCCATTCATCTTCTATTGAATCAGTAATGAAGTATGTTTGTCTCTATGCCTCTTTGGCTCACACCATTCTTACACACACTCACAAACTCATACACAAAGATCGTATAAACACATTTTCATTTTAAATTTCACCTTAAGATTTTTCTTTTGAGGCCGCCATCCTAGTCAAGCATCGCTTATGATTGCGGTCTCCTGCACTTTTTCCACAGATAGTTCGAATATTACTTTAAATTTATAATAATATGTTATAGAAATATTAAGCTTCGTTATTATATGTATATATGTGAAAAACATTTTGACATGAAGTTATTATTGTTTGTATATTTTGTATTATACCGTACGTTTATTTGTTCTTTGTTATTCAGTTATTATATGTGGAAAAATGCAGAAAATCAAATCAAATCAAATTATATATATTTCACTCTCCACGTCTTTCTCATTGTTTTAGACATTAATAGTACTATCCCTAAATGCTATTCGTACATTAAAATTACATTCACAATGCTTACATGACTGAAGCGATACGTTTGCTTGCTTGTCTGGTCCAGACATTGGCGATCAAGGCTTTCAATCTATGAAAGCGGTTCATATTTATAGAGCAACAAAAAATCACTTCATGTACCACAATAAGTATTGTCAGAACAGACCACGCATTAACAAAAATTGTGTGAAATATGGAGAGAAAAAAAATCCGTTTCATAGCTTGAAATAAGTGTGAAATGATTGGATTATGTACGTCACTTTGTTCATACAAATCTGTCCTAACAAGTATGATGAATGTCAGTCGTATCATTTTACTTCTCAGGTGTAGTGCATTTCATTTCATTAAAATGAAATCTTTATCGTTCCATTATGAATCAATACGCGCGAATGATTTATACCGAATTTGTCTTCAATTTGACTAGCTTGCATAAAACAAGTATAATTCATGTGGAAAAACACCAGTTATATTCAAGAGCAAATACAATCTTAATATGACTGACTGACGTAAGCATGCATTGCTCGCATGTAAAATACATCAGTCAAATTATACCATAAACAGGAGAGCGAAGAGTGAAAGCCGGTTGGATATGAAATAATAAATCCACCACTTATGTTTTACTTTGACACAGAAAGAATTTTGAGTCAAATGATGTGGAGGTGGTTTATTTATTTAATGAGATTTAGACTGAATTTAATCGTCTTAATGATATTTGGTTTAAGCAGGGTTTTTTTGAAATCCGCAATGTCATTATCATAATTTTTCTTCTTTTCTTTTCTCAGCGTCTACAGATTGTTGTAGGGAACCCTACCAAGGTAAGCGAATGTTCTCTTCATAAAACATTTTTCATTTTCTTTCGTCTTCTTCTTCTTCTTCTTTTTCTTCTTTTTCATTTATCTCCTTCTCTTGCTCTTAGTTATCCATCTCGTGGGAAACGTTTAAAATAAATATCTACAAAACAAAATATGTGAGAAAACTTTGACTTAGTATGTGTACTAAACATGTTTTTCGTCTGAAAATCCTCACTGAGATAGCTTGATAAAATCTTTATATCAATATATACAGTCAATTAAGTTCAATTCAATAAAGGTTTATTCGAACATGTTTCGCAGTACAGAGACTGAATTATACAAGTTATACAAAGATAAAAATACATTGTAAATACAAATTGCAATTGTGAACAAAACATATTGAATTGAATACCAAATTACATGAAATACTTTACATTGATAAAATTGTAAGTAATGAATAGAAACATAGACAAAAAAGCAGTAACTTGATACATGCCGACAGATTCACTATGTATACACGTAACTTTAATGAACGGATAACATCAACTTGATATCCACGTGAATACATACTGCGATGTGATATGCAATACATATTTTCAAGGTCAGTGCTTTACTTTCTTTTTGTACACATTCCAAACATTTGATTTGGGTCTTATGTATTTAAGAGTATATCGATCACGTGTACTGCAGACGCTGGGTATCCATTCATTATAACACGACTGTGAGCAGTGGCAAAGCATAGGCCCAGACATTGAGGGGGCACCAGGAGGAGGGGGGCTAGTGGATGGATATACTTCGAGGGAACACGGCGATCAAATCCGAAAAGAGCGGATGGAAGGGGCACCGCGTTACCTTCGTCTTCGCGTTGCTTTCCCTATCTCCGTGTCTTCCTCTCTCTCTCTCTCTCTCTCTCTCTCTCTCTATTTTCTGTTATACACGACTTGGGGTTTGGTGTAGGGTGGCTCCATCCATTCAGTGGTCACTAGTGGCTCGCATTGAATGCATCAGAACGCAGTGATTTTGCCCGAGGGAGGGGTGTGATTGGGCTCAGTATGATTTTCACTTCTTCACGTTACAACTTTCCTACTCTCTCGTTTCTACCCTGTTTATTATGTTTTTAGAGCGATACAAATACCTTCGATAGTTGAATGTAGACATCAAATCGAGTTCTTACCGTTGATCAAGAAGAACGATATAAATGTTGAATCTCAAAATGGCTCTCATTCTTGGTGCTCTATGTTGTGTACAAATAATCTGAGGAAACAATGTTTTCATATTTATTCGCCCATTTTTTTAAACAAAAATTGCCGCTGCCATCCGCCGCCCCGTGTTGAGCAGCTACGCCACTGAGACTATTCTGGGAAACATATATCAAACTACTTTTCTGTAGAAAAATCGATTGAGCAAGAAGACAGACTGCGTTTTAACACGCGGAACATGTTCCTAACAATAGCACGGGTATATACAGGCGCACCTGTCATTTACTGGTATAACAATCATATTACAAAGCATGATTATTGTCGTGGCTGGATCGAGCTGGGTGTTTTTAGAACAGGATATTAGGTGTGAAATGAGTAATGGTATAACATGAATGGACCCATCAGAAGGCTTTGAAAAGTGCGTGTGTAAACAGAGAGACGCGAAGAAAGGATTGTAATACCCCGAGGAGTTTATTGATCTTAGACGTACTATAAAATAACAGACGGTACTATGAAAACATACTCTGAATAAAAAAAGTACATGTGCTTATACAGTTATACAATGGAATACATAGCAAGAAAAACCTGTCTCTATCTGACGGATTCTATACGATGTTTAGTGATTAAGAGTGACTTGTTTGATTTTGAACTTTTGGAAAGTAATTGCACTGAAGTAGTCATGTGACCTTTTATCCACAGTGCTACTATATTAACATAAATTCAGGTATTTTATTTATTTGAGTTTAGAAAAAGTATTTTCATATCAATACAATCACTGGGAATGAAACATAATGATTTAAAAGAAATGTAAAAGAAAATTGTTTAAATTATTGTTGATTGTATGTAGCAACATTATCATCATATTCACATTAGAGATACCATGCTTAAATATCTTATTTAATTCAATAAGCCATCAACTTCAATAACTTCATTAAGACTTTATTGAAACAGGCATAGCTGGTAGGTGTCTATGAATATAATAGATATCAACGATAGTATTACGGTTCGAATTGAAATTGAAGGGAGGGGGATGCGTATTTGCTCTTCAGTTATCTAATGAAGATGTGAAACGAGGATGGCAAGACGTTAATCTACATTTGCCACTTTCCACCCAGGTGTAAATGGGTACCTGATATGCTTGAGCGCTAATTACTTAGGCAGCTCGGCTATGACCAGGGTAATATGTGTAAAGCGCCATGAGCGTCAGAACCTGACGGATACCGGCGCTATATAAATATCCATATTATTTATCTATTGATTCTGTATTTATTCATGTCTTCTTTAAAAAGCAGGGTGGGTCATTTAGTTTAAAAAAAAATGCTTTACAATGACGCCCTGCTGCATAATACAAAATACATGAACAACAACAACAACAAAGAAGAAAAACGTTAAACATGAAATACTAGAAAATATCAAGGTACAAATAATAATTGATATATTATATAAACAATAACATTGCGAGAGTTACAAAAGTAAGGAAAAAACTAAACAGGTATTATGGGATAATAGCCATGTAATTATACAACATTCATAACTACATGTACTTGACATTCCTTTTTGAAGATTGAAAAAGAGAAGAGAGGAGCTTGTCTTAACATCTTTTGGGAGTTTATTGTACAAAGAGGGAGCTATGTTAGAAAGCGACCGTTTGTTGTAATCTGTTTTTGGTTGGGGAATCAATAAAGGACAGTTTAAAGAATAGCGGCTAGTGATCATATTCAGATCCTATTCAGATTCTTCCAAGATTAAACCCAACTAGAAAATACATTGGGAAACTTTATCCGAAAGAGCCTATAACCATTATATCCATAAATATGGTGAACAGGCCTTCGACTTTCATTTTCCATTAATTGTATTATTTCGTTACTGGGTGCTTGATCGTTGTATGTAAACAATATTGGTAACTGACACGAAACCATTTCACTCGATAAATAGATGATTTATATTATAGATCAATCAAGAATATAATTTAATACTTTTAAATATGATTGAGTCAATATACAAACAATCCTACACTAAATATATCACTATAATTCAATTTGATCAATCTTCAAGGGAGAGCTATACTTAACAGTTTGTGATAAATGTTTTCATGTCCGTAATTAATTTGATTTCCATGTATTAGTCTAGACTAGCACTACTCAGCGCGTTCACACAGACCAATCTATATCATCCTCATTTATATTTGATGCACTGTATTCACTGCCACCTGCATTGGAATGTGGTGCTTCATCTTTATGACGGTTTGACGGTTATAGTGCGTTTCCACTGCTCAATACATTCTCTGCTAAGTGTGTGATAGATCATTGGCTACCTCTCTATCTATTGAGTAGAACAAGCTTCCTCACTTTCTCCGCTCTTGGGAATGTCGAACGTCAGCTTAAAGAAAAATCAAACCTTAATAAACAACTGGTTTGTTTTGTTTGCTGTTATTTACGATCGTAAATATAAAATACAAACATCATAAAACATAAAGAAACAAAAATTAAATATTTTACAAGGACTATTCAAGAAAAAAAATTAAAAAAAAAAATAAGATCGAGAGATCACCCGCTTCAGATCAATCTGAGCATACTGGTGAAGATTTGAATGAAATATGACCGAAAAAACATTCTGTTTCTTTTATTTTTCTAGAGGCTGCTTTCATACAATTCATCATCAGTAGGACGTTATTGCAATACTCATGATTATTTCGTTTTTGTCATGAATACAAATATTAAGTTCGCCCGCACAATACCAATCACAATCGCATCCTATGTATCTCCATCCCAATACTACGATTTGACAGCCCGGGCAGTGTGAACATGCTCTTCAGTGATTTAATCATACTTTCTATTCTGTCCTCGTTTGATGTAAATCAGAGCCTATCAGAACTCACAGCTCCCGCCACACAGAAATCAAAATTCATTTTGCAACGCATCATATTAGAAGGTTGCATGGATGACTGCGGACGACACGGGAGCGAGCCAGCTAAGAAAAGGCGGGAAAACGACAAGACCACTGATCCGTGTGTGTGCTGATACTCACCATATAAACTATACTACAGGGTACACTTTTTCATTTCATTTCATTTTCGCGATAATAATATTTGATTTACGGTTTATTCCTGAAATTTGGTAGAGGGTAAACGTTTATTTACCGTGAACCTCTAATAAGGAAATAGGATATGTGGTTACATGTGTCATATAGTTTGAAACTGCATTGTGAGATTCAATGGATAGAGCAAATTTTGGGAAAATGTGATCACTTGATTTTGGTTTATTTTATGTGAAATGCCCAAAGTGTTCTCTTCCTTAATACATGACCAAGAGTAAAATACAAATTTGTTATGGCCAAGACTCTCTGCTAGTCTAAATAATATGCTTCATATGATCTCCGCTGTTTCCTCTTTTTATTACATTTATCATTGTTTTTATTTTCTTAACACTCCCATCAATGGCTTTCTCTCTTTCTCTAAACTATTTGTAATTGATGTCTTTTTCATTTTCATTTCATCCATTTTGTCCTATTTATCATTGATATGATTTAAACGACGTGTCAGAGTATGTTTTATGTTATGCTATGACGTCCATTAATATTTGTCCTGACGATCAAATTGCATTCTTGTCTAAACATAACTACGTGAAATACTTGCAATTCTTCACTAATAGCTTTCTATTGACGATGATGTGATGTGAACAGATGTCATACTATTAGATATTTTCTGCACAATCTGCATTGTACAATATCTCTGTATTTAAACACTCGTCATGCTTATGAGGCTAAATGGAATTTCTTCATTTTTTGGTTTTCTATGTTACTTTGTGCTTTACGTTAAGTATGTTAAACGTTATTTACAAAACGGATCATCATTTGCATGCAGACCATTGACACCAAACTACCAAAGTGGTAATATTTTTCATGAGATACCCTATAAACGAGCAGCGCTGCATGTGCGCAGTAGTAAGTTTGTACGTAATAAACCAGCCAAGCAGTCCGCTACCTACTATCACCCCTCATTCAACCGACCGTCTGTTTTCCACCACGGACCTAACATAAAATCTTTTCCCGCGTAATTTCAGCAGCATTCAATATATAGTGCGCCACCAAGCGTGTTATGGGATATGACTGAGCTACTATTGCATCTCAGCTGGGAGTCTGCTCTTAATACTTTGCTTGGATTATTATTATATCGGGAAATTCTATAATTATGTTTTGGCGCTGTGATGTGTGGTAAGTTATTTATGTTCTCATCAATTCTTCATGAATCTGTGTTCAAGTGGAAAGCTGGAATGTTGTTACGTTAACGTTGAGTAGTCTCACTATAGACAATCATGTAAATGATCTTTGATTACGACTGATCTTATTTATTTGCATTCTATTCTAGGAGTTGAACTATGACCTCTTTATTCGTGGCTTTCATCTTTAAAGCCGGTTCACGTTGTTTTACTTGCTACCAATAAAATGTTTCTGTTTTATGTTGTAATACTGATTCTCAATTTTGTTCCAAAAAGATTTGTATAAAATTGTTCCAAAAAAGATTTGTATAAAATTATTCCAAAAAGATTTGTATCAAATTGGTCCAAAAAGATTTGTATCAAATTGTTCCAAAAAGAATTGTATAAAATTGTATAGGTCTATACATATTTCGTATCACTACACAAAAGTAGGTTACTGATATTCAAGAAGAAAATCCATTTGTTTATCGACACACCATCCATCTCTTTCCATTCAGCACATTGAATGTTGTACTTCTACAGAAGATCTTTTTATACTTTAATAATGAGTAATTTGTTATAGAAATTACTGCAGTGTATTCTCAACATATGCTGTGGTAGAGACATCATGGGACGCGCTATTCTGAACCTGTGTTTAAATCGAAACTTGAGAAAAAATATATTATTATAGTTGATAGGTTAAGGCTAGTTTTGAAAACATTTCGATATACGGTATATCACAAACGCACAAACACAATTGCTAATAACTTTTCTTAACGCGCACCTCTACAGATAAATTCTTCCAATTTAGCATGTTTAGCGAAACTGTTAACAGGGAAATAGCTTCACCTACTGATTCGACACATATAGTGTGTATGCACGACGCCACCCAATTAATAGTCTAATCTAATTGCTTACTCGATAACAACATCCCCTCTTCCTGACCTGCCATACCTATACCCGTACACCATATCTTAATTAACACGTGGTCTGCTAGGGGTGGACGCATATCAATACCATAGTATCAATGTTATTGATTCGAATACTGGTTAGTATGCACGGTCACGGAGATCGCATCGGGCGGTCATGTAATTTGAATATGCAAGGCGTATATATGCAATCGCAACATCTATACTAAATGCGTGCATTGAAGTATATATGTATATATATATATATATATATATATATATATATATATATATATATATTGTTTTAAGGTACGCGAATTACTTCTATCATGGAATTCATTTTAAAACACGTGCATTTATGACATACATTTTGAAAACAAGTAGATAATCTGTTTTCAAAATTTGGAATTGCGCATTTCATCAATTCCTGTCATAGTTTTTTTTTATCATATAAACTAAAACATAGTGGTTTCATCTATATACCAGTCATCCAACATTACCTAATAAATAAGCAGGTCCGATGTATTTGTGCGACCCATATGTTTCCAAAAATCGATGAATTATGATATTTACATACAAAGTAGGGCTTTCCTTTATATTTGTTGTTATCTAAGCTCAATAAGGGGATACAAATTCATTACAATCATCAATTAATACAGGTAGAATGAACTAGAATTGTTTATTGGAATACGATTTGTTTTCACACATATAATAATATCCAAATTTCTTTAGAAGCACATAGAGTTCTAATGTGATTTGCGCTATACAAGAGCGGCATACAATACCTTTTATACTAATCTTATATTTATCATGTTTGTTCGAGGATCTGAAAACCCAGCTTAATATCGTTTCTTCAGTACTGAATGAATACAATAAAGAATACTACAAAACAAAAATTGTGGCACCTGCTAATATTTTAATGCATGTTAAGCTGCATGATGATCTTTTCAGCTTATTGATCTTTTCTAGCAGTCTTCACCCCTCACCCCTCGTCCCCTTACCCACCCGCTCAATGTAATGGTGATATAATATAGATACCTTTATAGGCAAGTCACGTGACCTATCACAGCATTACCAAGACTAATTAACGTATGTTATTGCGTGTGTTTGTAGATGATGGGAATCATAGAAAGATAATGAAACACAGAATCGATGTGACTAAGAGCTAGAGGCCACCAAGGTGAGGTCAGTATACTGGGTCTGTTAATTAGCCCATTGTTTAAATGCCCTGGAACAGTTTCCAACTGATTAGCAGTCTTCTAACGAGGGAAGGAGGTGCTCTTTTACTCGTCGGAATTAGGATGCTCCTTCGTCTGGCCGTGTCGCAATAGAGGCATATCCGGTAATTCATAAAGATAAGGGGTGTACATGGAGTGACCTGCGAGCCGTAAGCCTGCTGTGTCGGTTTTCTTCCTGGTGTTGCAATGCGGGGGGGGGGGGTTAAAATAATGTTTGTAATATTATCATCAGTCTGATAGCGTTCAATGTTCTCTTTTTTCATTCTCTTCTCTATTCGAACATATTTCACATTCATATCAAATAAATTCACCTAATGTATTTTAACTTCACTTAAATCTTGTCACATACGTTAGATTTATATGTTACTGTATTTTTGTCAGTGGTAAATCAACTATATTTTAGTAAAAGTTATCATCATAATTATAGTTCAAACTTCAACTATACATAGCCCTATACAGTGCAGATTAAATATAGTATTATTATGTATGAAGCCCTTTTTTAATCAACATGAACATCAATACTTTTACATCTAAGTATCCTTTATTTGGCCCTTCTTGTGCCTTTAGAATAAACTATCTATATCATGATATGTATATTAAATCATTTCTTTACAAAGATCTAATAAGGGTGATTATTCCAAACGGCCTTATACGTATTTTAGCACGGTCCTATTCCCTCAATATATATCGTTATAGAGAAAGATACCAGACTTTCGCTCAGAAAAATTATCTTTAACAAAAATGAGACATTCAATAAAGGGTCTGCATCTCAGGCTAGGCCTGGTTTTTATTATTAGAAATTATTTTGACAATATTGTTTATGCTGGTCAGGTAGGGAATTGGGTATAGAGGAGAGAGCTAGTCATTGATGCACGTAATCTGTTATTTTGAATGACTGAACACTCCATGTATTGTTAGCTGGCTTTCATTAAAGGCCTGCGCACACTTTCAAATTCTATTCTTTATTAACCTATTTGAGGGAGAGAAGACAAGAATCGGATGCAGGAGTTAAATTGACTCACCCTGCAGTGTTCGCGCGTTCCTAGAGCGTCCCTGGAAAAGTGTTGTCCTTTCTGTCAGTGGGGATAGGGTTCATTAGGTCAATACATTAAGGAAAATACAGAAGCTATGATATTCTTAATTTCCAGACGAAGGGCATTTAATTGTCAATTAGCAGATGGAAATGAAGGAATGTGCGTATGTGTGTGGCGTGTGCGGTGTGGGTAGGTTGGGGAGTGAGTAATAAAGATAGTGCAACTAGAGCCATTTATGTGCAAACTTTCACCAACCCGATTATAGTGTATAATTGAGGCAATATGGCTGATAAACCAAATTGGGGAAACAAAGAAACAGAAAGAAAAAAAGACTCGGTGATTATCCATGACCTAAGGAATTAAAATGAAAGCTCCTAAATACGAATGTAAGATTCCAAGTTTGAACTCGTCTCAAATTGTCGATGCTAAGAACGTGGAAGGTCTTGATAATTAGGTCGCAGATGGGTAGGCCTAGAGTTTCGAACTTCAATTAGATTCATTGGATCGTTAGAGATTGCAAGATAGAGATAGAAAGAAAGAGAGAGAGAGAGAGAGAGAGAGATAGAGAGAGAGAAGGGGGGGTTGGGGTTGGTATCTTTAAATTTAATAACCATTATTATAGTTTGTAATCCCTATTAATATTTCTATTTGAATAATGCACTAGATTGTTACATGTCGATAAGTCTTCTGTGTTAAATATTGTTAAATAACAATAACTCAACAGTTGATGTTATCATAGCAAATATTTGCATATCATCTTAGGCTCAATAGTAACAGAAAATCTGTTCCTCTCTTTAAAGCTTGTCATAATTGATATGATTGTATACTAGCAGTCCACCGACTTATGGAATGCTAAATGTCAATGTCTTCCCACTGTATACACCATATCATTACCTGAAAGTACAATTAAATTAATTCAATACAATTTTAAAAGAAACAATTTATTGTTTAATCAAATCAAAAATGTTCATGCTCATTTAATTAGATTTGATTCCCCATTGTATAAAACATAAGGGATGACGCGTTCCAAGAATCTCTAAACTAAGTTAAAATTCAATTAAGATTAATTTGTATTCAATTCAATTCATTTATTACAAATCTACTTAAGGTCACAGTAACATTTAATTCTTACATTTTTGTTCTTCATATTATCTTAATACTCAAATAATATACTATATACTTCATAGCGTATATAATGTTAAGAGAATATTAATGCAATGCAGAAGGCCTAAATCCGATTAAGCAAATGCTTGTATCGGGTTCACTTATAATTCAAAATAATACAATATAGATATAAGAATGAAAGAACAGAGTAGACTAATAGTTCAAGGTTCACAAAGAAAGGTAAGAAAAGGGAAGGAAAGTAAAGCAAGGTGAATATTAACCATGCATACTTTTGTGAATACGGACCTAGATCAGGCCTGCATCAAAGCATGGTTACTGACTATAAGCATTCTTTAAATATGTAGATTGCGTCGATATGATATGATTACAAGAATTAAAGGATGGAAAGATAAGCAATGTTTGAATGAACCATGCATATTGTCGAGAATATGACGTAGATTCAATTCAATTCAATGCGATTAATTTATTTCAATTCCAGCAATAACTTAAAAATACAAAGGTAAATACATGAAATACATACATACATGTACGAGTTAAAAACAATATATATATATATATATACAGTATAATACAGTACAATTGTTTGTATTATAGGAATTAGGATGTCCATAAAAGCCAATTGGGGGATTTGCCGAGACGGCCAACAGAACAAAGTATAAATGAAGTATATTGCAAGACATGTTTGACATAATTTTGTATTTACAATAAGAATATTTTTTTTCCACATAAATATCCACAAATTAAAATGACATATATAAACCATACAGTATTACAGTATATAATAGAACACATGAATTATACAAGTAACGAAAATACCGATAAGTATGTACGTAATAAAAATATAGCTTAATAATAAATATCATAACATAAAAAATGACACACAAACAAACAAACGAATACTTATACAAACCCTACCCAAATTACACGAAAAAGATGACGTTTGTCAAAATATGAACACCCGACTATCAGCATACTTGAAATACACCTTAGATATAGATATAAGACCAAACGAGAATAATAATAATAATTATTATATTCCGCTTTTATATATCGCTTAACACAATGTCTCTAGACAGACAGAGACAGAGGTAAAGAAAGGAAAGGAAAGTTAAGCAATGACATCTATCACAGCACGGATACCTGACGATAAAGCATCCTTTAAATATATATGATGACATGATTATCTTCGCGAGATGACGTTTCATTGATGAGAGAGAGGCAATTAATTCTTGTAGACATCCAGATGAACGATGTTAGAAACACATCGACCATTCCACCATTCGCTATTACTGAATTAATGATTTCGCACGTAATGTTCATTTCACCTTCTCGAGTTTTCATTACATATCATTTCATTTATGTATTTGTCCAACGTATGTTTGACATGAATATTTCCTTCGTTGACATTATCATGAAAGGTTCAGACATAGTTTATTACAACAGAAAATAGGATACCAAACATTGATACTTTCTCTTGATGAGACAACAATTTATATGGTTATCAATTTTCGCGTGGTTAAGACGCAAATTGAGGTTGATCGTGTATTAGGGATGACTTTTGTTTCTCCTTGGTTTGCTGATGTTTTTGCAAAATGAATTCCTATAAACAACAAATGTGAAATGCTTGGTGTTCAAACGAGGAAGAAAAGGTAAAAGGAGAAGAAGAAGAAGAAGAAAAAGAAGAAGAAGAAAAAAAAAGGTGGATGAGATGAAGAAAACAACACCAACAACAAAAACATCAACAACAACATCAACAACAACAGCACAAATAAGAAGAAGATTAAGAAGGAGAAGAAAAAGAAAAGAAAAATAGAAAACAGCAAAGAAGAAAAGTGAAAGATGAAAGAAAGAAGAAAAATGACCAAAACAAACAAAATCTGAATTATGTCTTAGACATGTTAACAAAAAAAGAAAAGGAAAAGAGAATTTAATATGAAAAATCTGTAAAGAGACCCCCTTATACATGTATTGTGGTGTGGAACATGTGACACAATTATCATCATCAATATAATAATGTCTTAATCTACTCATTTCTTTTATACTTGTATGTATTGTGTTGAATTGTGCATAACCGCATCGCATCTCTACATCTACGTGGTTCATGTGTATATGTATTGCGTTGTGGGAGAGTGGGAGGTGACAAATATCACATACCATCATACATGATTATATCACGGGATGGAGAATGATACCGTTCTCGAGACAGACTTGCCTGAGATTGCAGGGATCATTATAAATATAAAATTCATAATACGGGGAGTGCGTATCATTCTCGCTCCCAAGAGGGGTAACATGCATCGCTCCATTAAGAGAGAGGGGATGCAAAGGGGGAGGAGGTGGCGAAAATATTGTATAATAGCTCCAGATATTGTAATAATTAATGGAAAATGCACTGGGGCTAACAAGGGAGCATGATTGGACAGGTTGGAGAGGAAAGAAATGGTAATCATTATGTAAGACATGTCTAATTAATTGAATAATTGAAATAGTTAATGTGAAATAATATATGGGGGGCATGGGTATAGGATAGGGTTGAGAGGATTAGTATTGTCATCATAGTAATCATTGATTGAAAATATTGGTTAAGGTTAGAAGAATGTTAGAGGGAGTGAGGGGGTGCATCATGGTTTTGTTATTGTGATGATTTATGTAAAACTGGTAACGTTACATTCATAGCATGCTATAAATACAAGACCGGGAGTATTTTCTAGAGCAGTTCATGATACACATTCATACCAAACGTAAATACAATATGCCCCTCCCCCGCCCCTTATCGTATCAGAAGTTTATCTATTGTTAATTCTCCCCGAAAGTATAAAGCATTTCAATGAGATTGTATTATTTATTGTTGATAGTCAAAAGAATAATGGGTTACCTGTTCCGCATTTCCTTTCTATTTTTATCCTTAATTATTTCGCCTCGCCAAATCCCATGCATCTATTAAAAGGTCTATTATTATTACCCCCCGCCCCCCACATCTCCACTACCTTCACCACCACCACCGCCACCACCACCACCACCACCACCACCACTATATGTTCACAGCACATCCCAACCTCAGCCCTATCTCTCTTCATCCCTGCTACGCCTCTGACTTGCTGGGTCATTGACTTACCGAGTATACCCCCATGAGCTGAGTATTCGTTCTCATCAGCGACTCACTATCATTCTTTTAGGAGTTGAATCACAGCAGTGATTTGCATGTAGCCAAGGACATTATCTATTCCGATTTATCACCTAATATATTAATTTCCACCTATGCAGCTTCTGGTGCATTTGTGAATGATCCAATTTACCATTTATGTTAAGTAATATCTATTTATCAAAAGAAAATAATTCCAATGATAGATAAATCAATGAAATGAGAAAAAGACGTTTCGGAGTTTTGAATATAAGTTGTTGAAATGTTGGGTTATATTTGGCCGAAAATAAAACATTTTACTTCTCCGACTGCTCTCCCAAACCACCATAAACAGAGCGTTCATTGCATAAACAGAGCATTGACAAAAATATTACTGATATAGCCTACATAGTTTATACTTAAAGATAAAGTTGAGTTCTGGTCATGTGATTGCATTGTGAAAGAAACGATGTGGAATTGATCAGAAAAAGTTGATCATGTAACACATAAGTATTGGTGTGTACTGCAAGGTTCTGTAATCATGAAAATGATAAGAAATTTGGCCCAGTCTTAGTAACACTGAACACAGAAAGATGTATGTGGGACTTCAAAAATATGTGGCCTAAAAATGAAGGTGTTACATGTCATATTTAGAATATGAGGCATTTGAAGAGCCATGCTTTGCAGGGAACATTTTTTCTCTGATTTTCTTCCACACTTGCATAATAACAATGAAAACGCTCACAAATGACTTTTCACCTCTACCCAGAACTCAACCTTCTCTTAAAGGAAACCTAACCCCAAAGAATAAGTGTAGGTATTTTGAAAAATGAGATGTATCCCTGCCCTTTGATGTACAATATTCCTTACGAAAATGTACAAGATATATATATATATAAATGAAGATATTCCTGGCATGATGTGATGTCTTTTAGCATGACATGGGCGCAGCCATTTTCTTGAAAATGTGACGTACCTGTTGAAGTTGTACATGTATCATGCACCAAACTTTAGTTGGAAAGAATTTTTAAATCAATAACGAAACCTTTACTTTTCAATGAAAAAAAATCATCACTGAGATGATAGAAATTATATTTGGTGAAAAATAAATAACAGGGGAACAATTGTATCTAAATTCATTTATAAATACTATACGCTATAGCAGTTGACAAATCTATTTCATTTATGAGAAACCTTCACCCCAGAAGAGCAGTAACTTATTTATGGCAATTGTAGTACAAAGAATAATAGCAGGTGAATGAAATGCTTCATCACCGCACAAGTCTGGGAAAGAAGCATCCATAAATTTGAATACATTTACTTGATAAACAACTTCGCATAGTACTTCACATTATCAAGAAAATGGCGATGCCCATGTCGTGCTGAGAAACTGTACATTATTTTTGCTTTATACCTCCCTCATACACTTTGGTGGGGAGTCTTGTAGATTAATGGGCAATAATATAATAAATCTCTCATAATAAGTAAAGTTATTTCTTGGGGTTCGGTTTCCTTTAAATGTGACAAACAAAAACCAATCTATTAAATGACTGACCGAGTATCACCATTACATTCAAGGCCACAGACTGGTGAATTATTTAATGCTTAGTCCATTGTTCTCCTATAGCTGGTATCTAATAAAGCTATTTGTGATCGCTGATGCATTTTTATCGTATGGGGCAACAATGTTTCTGATAGTTTCTAATTATTGATGGCGTCTGCAATAGCATTATACACGCTAGCACCTGCTGTATATTCACTATATTCAATCTATTCATCTTAGAATATCGCTCTAGAATGGAAGTTCGGTAAACATGCCTATGCAAGTCAAGAGAGAAACATATATTGACATTTGGCAATGTTGGGAGTTGATTTTAAGGATTCTGATGAACTAGTCCTTCTACATCTGTCCCCCATCCTGCCCCCCCCCCCGTACTGTCCCACCCTTCTATATGTCGGTCTGTTCGTTGTATTGGTCGCGTGACTGCCCCCTCTCTCCCTGTCCTCTTCCTCTCTCTGTCATGCTTTCTTTCTTCTTGATTTAAATCTCTCTCTCTTTCTCTCTCTCTCTCTCTCTCTCTCTCTCTCTCTCTCTCTCTCTCTCTTTCTCTCTCTCTCTCTCTCTCTCCCTCCCTCCCTCTTTTCTCTCCCTCTTTTCTCTCCATCTTTGCTCTGTTTATTGGCTTTCTACCGGTATGTCTCTCTACCCATGTCTTAGATAGATATCTTAGCGAATACTGTCCCTTACGATTCTCAGACGAGGGCGGGAAGGGGGTGAACATATTGAACCGTTAAACTCGTTTGATTGTAAGGCGGCTCTTTGAGGCATTGCGGACAAAGGGATATTGTTAAAGCATTTAATGCCACTGATCTTCGGTCTTTTGTTAAGATTACCCTTTGGGAGGAGAGAAAACGAATAAGGATGAAAATGCACCTGCTTCATGCTCTCAGCAATATTTTATAGCATTATTGAATTAAATATGCATCATATAATTCTCTTGGAATGTTCACCAACTCCCAAAACACATAATATAGGATACGCAACTGTGTGGGTGTCCCATCTAATACGGAATTTTATTTGGACTAGTAGACAGCTCTGTCTTTATTACCATCTCACCGACTCTGGCGGACAACGGTTCGAAACTCAGTCGCGTTTTTCGGCTTAAAGGTCGGTCGAAAGACATAAATACTTATACCTCATTGAAACGTGACCGTTTAAAAAACAGATGTCAAAGACATCTTCTATTTAAATATTCATTATTAACCTATAGTGGAGATCGTCAGAAAAGTATTCATGTAGCAGGGCGAAGACTAGAAGCATGACAAAACACACAAAATCATCGTTTTCTTTCTTTCTACAAGACAACAAGGCGGCGAACAACACACCTTTCCGTCGCCACCGCTCTGTACTGATTTATCGGCAGTAGTATAGCGTATGCTACCGACCTTTCTTTCACCTACAAAATATCAACGATCGAGCAACACATAATTCTGCGTTGAATGAATGCTAACATATATGTCTGCAGTAGGCTCTCTGTTCACTAGAAATTAGTCCCAAGGCATCGGCATGTTCTGTCCAATCTTGCCTCTTCGTCTTATCATCAGAGTATAGAGTTACAGTAATTGAGTAGTGACCATTGTCAGGCTTATCCATCCAATATAATGCTCTGTCATCTCACCGTCACGGTTCTACCACGAGGTCATGGATATATGGCGAGAACTAAACAGCTATCTCTGAAACGATGTAGAGATTCGCAAGAACCATTTGTCGGTACCATGGTAGGAAATTATAGCACTTTTGGCTCATTGTCATGACGAAAAATAGGAATGGAAACAGTAATCCATACTCAATTTGATCATAAGATGGTGATAATCGTAATGATAGTAAAATTGTTTTCTTGTTCATTATACATCTCAACTTTATTACCTTTAAACAAAAATCTACATCAATTTAAAAAAAATATTTGTTTAAGTTTTAACTTTCGTTATACGGTGTATGCCATGTATGAATGTTTTATGCCCTATTTTATGGTTATGAGTATGTATAAGAACGGAATATTATTGTGCATCAGTTCTGTTTAATGATCAAAATGTAATCGTATGAATCGTTATGAACTTGTGTACTTTACTGATAAGTTGATGCATGATTTTGTAAAGTTTTTTTGTTGTCGTTCAATTCATAAATGCTTGTAAATGGCATTTGCTTTGTAGTTTTAATGGTAAGAAAGGGCTAAAGAAGAAACGTATTTTGGTAGTTTTATTCAAAGTTATAGCTCAAAAGCAGTATAGTGATGCTGTACAATAGTACCATACTCCTGAAATGTGACATTGCAACTCGATCGCAAAAGCTGCAACAAATGTTTCAGAATCTATCAAAATTTGTGTTTGAATTTGTTATCTTATCTTTATGCTTTGTGCTACTCACTTTTCTCATTAAAATAAAACAAAATTAAAAATCACAAGCTTGTTAAAACCTATTTATATAAATTGAAGATGTTATGATGACATTGCATACTTAGTACAATACGAGGAATATTTCTAGACGCACCTACTGTACCTATCGGTGTGCCGCAAGCACTCCGGTCCTTTCAACCACAGTCAGTCTCCTTTCATTAAGTTTGATATAATGAAATAGATCAATAATTTCACGAGTACCGACGACCTACAGCTCACCAGGTGCAGTGTGATTCATTGCGAGACACAATTATGAACAGTACATGTCTTGGACGATTTTATATCAAATAATACGTTGGCCTGCCTCGTTCTTTGGCACTACGGCGTCTAATGTAAAGAGTGAATGGATACAAAGATGGGTTACCCTTTGCACCGAATTCAATTCTTTCTTCTATATTTGTGTGACGAAGGCGATGACTTTATTTAGAAAGTGTTAATCCGTAATGTTTAAAGTAAAATAACCTTTACAACGGCATAATAAACAAAATGATGTAGTATGTATCATCCTAGGCATGTATTCTGAGTCTATCGGACGGAGGGTAGGTGAAGGATTGATATACTTATTTCCCTTCCAATCTAGGGGGCTTATTTAATGCAAGATGAAACAGTTTCCAATACAATATTACCATACATAAGATAGAGCGACCGACGTAAATCTAGATTAAAATAGATGCTTTCTAATTTCAATATCGAGTCCTTCTACCTTCACCTTCAAAGGAAACATGATATGATTATGCTAAAATCATACTCATACTACATAATGAGTCAAGTTTAAAACCATTATTCCTTTAATACGGCGAAATACTGAATGCACATGCATGGCGCGTCTTTAATTTTTCATGCCCCCATCGCCGTGCATAGTCGCCGTGCATCGCCGGTGTCTAAGTTTGAGTGAACGGAACATAAGAATTAATCTTGAAGCCGTGCATAGCATACTATTTCATGGAGCAGTGCGATAGAATAGTAGCCTCAGGGTGCATAGGCAATTGAAAGAGACAAATGCTATTTAATTACGCTTCATCGTAAGGTGTCGAGAAGAAATGAGGTCGAAATGAAATCTAATGGTATGGATGTCTTTGTATGCCGTTTCAGCAGTTTCCTTGACGTCAAGTTTTATGTCTCGAACTACCTTTATTTTTTGTTACAAGACTCTCTATTAATTTCTTATTATTACCTTTTTACGATCAAGATACTCGACTTTTTTGCTCTTTTTTGACTCAATCCACCTCCGCATTTTCTTTTAATCTGTTTTGCCGACATCCTCCTAACGTGCATTTTCATTTTTCTTTTCCAAATTTAAATCATGCATGTGTACGTCAAAGTAGCAATGACATTTAAAATTGAAAATAAAATCCCTTTTGATACAAGTCGTTTATTGGTTTCCATTTTGTATTAACCAAAATTACTCGTTGTTTTCTTCCAGCTGTTGGTGATTCACGTTGATTTGTATAATAACTGAATATTTAGAAGTGTTTAACACTGGTTAGCACAATATTGTTTTTCGATATTCTTTATCAAACATGAGTTGATCTTAATTTTCTCTTAATTAATCTTAACTGGCTACATTACATTAAGTGTGTCGTTGTTTCGACTTTTATATTGCCTTATTAATGCACGATGCATGTGACATACATTGGTGTGTTATAACAATAGACCAATGATAGCCCTAATCGTTCATGTTAATTGGAATAAATGCACAGTCTGTGTTTTCAATCTGAACTAAGCATGGGAAAATTATTATCTCGAATGTGCCAAAATCTATTCTGCAAACTCGCTTTTGAAGAAACTGGTTCGTTGTACGAAACATGTAAAACATAATCATGAATTTAAGTGCGCTTATTTTGTATAAAGCGCTTATTTTTATAAAGCGTGAGAAATTTGTCTTTCAAGTTTCGAAGTTACAAAAGGAAGATTGCACGAGTTAGGATAATAGTTTTGATCGACCATTTACTGTTGTATAATGTAGAAAACATTCCATCTTCCAAATCAATTCTGTATTAAAGGGAATAATCACTGAAGGTCTATGGTCACTTGCACCGCACTGCCATACTTCACATTCATCAATGCTAGAAAACAACGGAGAATGCCGTCTCTTTAGCCACAACTTATGTTATATCCACTAATAATACCACCCCGGCCTCCCCCCCCCCCAACAAAACAAAAAAAGGATTAGTGTCTCCCCTTCTCGCCTAATTTTTATATTTTGAAGTGAAAACAAAACAACCAATCTCCTTCACTAATGCAAAATATCTGAATTTCCATGCAGTTAATGTGAATTTGAACCTCATTAGGATGCTTCGGTGTGGAGGCTTAATTGAGAAAAGGGATGATTTACATAATCGTCTGAATATAGAGCGAGAAAGGCGTTAATACCTCATATACATTTAAACAGATAAATGCTGTTCTTACTCTCAACAGGCGATACTGTTATATCAAAATCCCAATCGCTGATTCAGGTTCAGGGTTTAGTCATTTAAGTACGGGTATTTCTGCATGTATGGCTCGTTCAGAGTAGTTTGTAAGATGAGAAACAAATCCCTTTCTCAGATAAGCTTGCATCTAGGACGCCAGCCGCAATTTTCAGAACAATATTTGCCCTAAACAAGCCTTGATTGGTGCTACGGGCGGTGTATTATGAGGATATTATGCGCTGGTTTGGGCTAAAACCTCACTGATGAGAAAACGCCGCTACCGAAGATAGAGAATATGAAGCCGAATATCCCTTAAAGAGATAGTTGAGCTCTGGTAAAAATGAAAACAAAATCTTTGACCTTTCTTATTTTATTTTATTCATGAGAAGAACACAATTACAATAACGTCACATGAAATCGATGCTCTTGAAACTGTTGCATTCCGTAAATTTAAGATAATGATGACAGTTTAAAACGATTTCTTTATAATTATAATGCAATATATTTGAGTGTAGTCCCATATACTAATATATTGATTTGGAAAACTTCATTCATATAGTACAATAAAATCTTGTTTTACAGAACCATGAAAACATTATAACAAATATGAATCGAATAAAATATAATGTGAAAGATATGGGAATAAAATTAACATGGATTATGAATACGTGCAGTGCTTTTCATTTACCAGTATTACCCGTCAGTATATTATGATTTTTATGATTCCAAAACACCGCAATATATAATTATTTATGATTACTACATTAATAAACACATTCCAATAGCCGTCAGACAGTTTGTTTGCATCTTGCAACCGTTTGCCCAGAACTCTACTTTATCTTTAATCTAGAGCTTTTGCGAGATGAATTCTTTAAAATCATGACCGACATTCTTCTACTTTCTAGTCTGGTTGATATGAAGTTATCTCAGGATTTGAAAAGGTCATCCCGCTTCTTGGACTAAGTGAATGAAGCCTGGATGATACCACATTTCACTGTTCATCTCCTGCTATACCCAGGCTCCTAGCTAAAAGCGATCATAGGCAAGAAGGAGGCTTACATTCAAGATAATGATGGGTACCGGTTATGGAATTTCATTCATTTCAAATAAATTATATAGAAGTGATTATGAATGAGTGAGGCCGGTAGTAAATAAGACTATCTTGTACTATGAGACTTTGGAATCATCATATTTTAACAAATAAACAAAATCTGGATGAAATTCACAAACTAAAAAAAATAAAAAAAACACTGGTTGTGTAGGTATTTTAGTCCTATTAGAAATATGAGAGCGATTCATTTATTATAAGTTCGATTATGAAAATGTTGAAAAGGACATTCTTCATCATAAATATATATTAATAAATCAGTTTCTTCTTCTTCTTTGCCTTCCTCTTCTTCTGCTGCTTTTCCCCCATTCTCCTTCTTCTTCGAACTTTCTTTCCTTTTTCTTCATCTCCTTCTCCTTCTTAAAAGGGCGATTCATGAAGCCCCTCCGGGCAATGCCCTGTTTTATTTCCGGTGTCGATCAACAAAAGCGAGAGAGAGAGAGAGAGAGAGAGAGAGAGAGAGTGAGCGAGAGAAGGGGAGGGAGAGGAGAGGAGAGGAACGCAAGTATGGGAGGCGCATCAGTCTAGTGATCATTCCACTATGTTCATACCAATCCCACGTGTCTCTTTGTATCAAAGTAAATTCAGAGACATGTTTGTCTCTGGTGAATTTATATTGGATTTAAGCCATGTGTAGAAATTACTGTACATGAGATGGAGGGAGGGTTACAGTAAGTATGTGTCACAAATAGTTTACGTTCTTTCTGTCATGGAGTGAAAAACGACCAGAACTTTTAAAAATCAACAAACAACAAGAACAAAAAGCAAACAAAATATTATATCAACAAAAATCTGCGCCACTCTACACTGGCTAGCACATCATTTTTACAAAACAAAAGCTTGAATGGATCCCTAAGGTTTTGACCATTGTACGAGACATTGTACGTTTCATTTATCTTTGATTTTTATATTTTTCATTATCTAAGAGAATCTTATGGTCGTGGTATTTGATTAATGCGATCCTAATGACAAGCATTACTCGTAACGTTAAGGTTGAACCACGAAAAAATGACATTGCTATCTTATGTTTTTTTTTTTTTTTATGTAAGCCGACATAAAGAGTATAGTTTCAATTTCTCCTGTCTGAAAATTAAAAAAATGCTTTGGTAAATGACTGTCTATACAATGTCATTCAGCTGCTATGAATCACAGCCAACCTCCGTTTCCATTAAGACAAAGAAAATATGAAAAAGAGGAATCGATTTGGTTTGACATTTTCAACTAATGAATTCTTTCCATTAGAGCTTTATTGTGTAATACAGTCGGCTGTTTACATAGCTATTCTTTCATTGATTGAGTCTACTTCAATGAGATTCGGTATTAATCTATTCTTTAAGTGGCTTACAAATGATAACATTGCATGCACTCGGCAATGCTCGAGTACTCGCCGGCCTAGCTGTATACTGGCTATGTCAACTGTTACGTCATAATAGGAGAAGTCACGTGACTGGATGCAAACTGGTGTACTGGCAGGCTTTTAAAGGCTACTGTCAATGAATCAAATGAATAAACATGAACTGAGCTGTTCTTGAGAAATAAACGCCGGTCTAAGAGAAAGAAACATAATATTATATTCATATGATTCCGAAATTGTATGATCGAGTTTCATTCAGTAAGTTTAATGATATCATATCTTAGTCGTAATCAAAATGGTCGTTTGGAATAATCATAGCGGGAAAATTGGGGAAATAGATATTGAAAATTCGTGAAAAGAGATTACATTGAATTTCCAATTTCCATTGAGTTATGGGGATGGATTCATGACATTTAGACCTCGATTGTAATTTTGTGAGTAACTCATAGAGGGAAGGGTTGAATGATCATAAGAAAATGGTTGGTATAAATCTAGAATCGGGGTCGGCTGAACTTTCAACAGATGAGATATTATATGTGAGTTTGGCATATGGGAACCAATGATGTACGTCAGACTATGAGTGACTGCTATTACGTACCGTCGAGAATACGATATATCTCTCAAAATCCCCTCCTTCTCTTCATACCCTCCCATTCTCTCTCTCCTTCTTTCGATCTCTCCCTCCCCCTCCCCCTCTCTCTCTCTCTCTTTCTCTCTCACCTTTTCTCCTTCTTCCTTATTGTCCTCGGGTGGTATTCTTAAATCTGTTGCAACTTTTGTCTTCAGTTTCGATTTATGTTCAAGAGATTACATTTGCATAGTCATAATAGTATCTTTAGATCAACTTCTTGTTTCCAGATTTCGATGTACGTTGTTTTACGTTTAGTTGCATTGTTCATGTACTGTGTATTTCAATTTCAATTTAATTATAATTCTCATTAACTCTCCCAGCGCCTTGAGCATTTTGCGTAATGGATGTGGCACTTATGGATGATTATTTATTATCATCATGATTATTAATAGAATGATCATACTGCTGCCATGGTCTGAAAATTGTATTAACGGTCTATTACTCTTTGACACGCCCAATTTGAGATCTATATCACATTAACCTATACGTGAGTAATTCACAGCAATGTTTGCACGGTTCATCCGTCTGTTTGGAGCCAGAAGGGCGTTAACTCATATAACCTTAACACAAAATTAACGCCCCTCTGGCTCCATATAGATATACTCTTGGATTACGTAACCTTCACTGACGCGTCAAAGGCAGCGTCAGTCTCTGACGCAGTCCTACGTCAGACGAATGACGCCTCGTGTGCAATGAGCATTAAACGAAGCTATACTGTTCAGTATCGTAGAATACACCACCGTATTGGAAAGTTAAAGTCCAACCTCTATAAGTAGTGAGTGCATTATCTATTAATCATACCCTCGGGGTGTTCCGACGTCTTTCATTTATGAATTATGGTCAGCCCTTCGCTACGACCGTCGCTTTCAATCATCGTATTAGTTCGATAAAGATATAACGATTAATATTGTACACGTCTTTTCTGCCATGCTCTCGGTGAACCACGAACGAATCGCCTGAGAAGGTTCCTGGAAATGTACCCCTCGCCAAAAGTCGAAAACTCCATTCATATTCCCCCGTGCGTACGGGCGCAGCTGATGGATTGCATGTTCTCGTATGGTATTTGTAAAATGATTTGTAAAACAATTGAGTTCTCAAGTTAAATGATCATCGCACTTGTTTCAAAATGAATGATAAATTATTCTCGGTCGAAATACGTTGTGTCTTCATGCCGGTATTAAACGAGCATTGTGTCCAAAAAACTAATTTGAGTTTAATATTATTTCACCTTCAAGATACGCTCATTTATTGACTAAAAGGACATGTTAAGTGTCCCAAACCACACAGTGTTTTGGATAGCATACGAATTTTAACATTTCCCATTTCTTACGAATGACCATTCTTAGAACCTGTTAGTCATCTGAAATGTTTCCTGTCTAAATGTTAACGTTTCGATTTATTACCAGTCAAGGAATCACTATTCTGCGAATCTATGAAGTATCAATTTATCAATAGTATCGAGAACTATTGATAAATTGATACTTCATAATCAATGTTGGCATGAGCGAATTGCTGGCGAATCTTCCCGCCTCTCTCAGTACATCATTTTTGATGCGTTCTCTTAAAAAGACTACGCTCCCCATCTTTTTTAAGAAATGTCCTCGTATCCATGAACATGGTCATAATGGTAGCCAATATTCATTGAAGTATCTCAAACCACTTAATGTCGGAGATGACATTTGAATTTTAACCTTTTTCATTTTGACCAACATTCGAATGACCAGGCTAAGAATCTATTAATCATCCTGGATGCTTCCTCTCCAAGATCCGCTTTTTTATTGATTAGTGCTCCATTGATAGAAGGCCACGCTTTACTAAAGTCTACTAGCCGTCAATCAAGCGGTTTACCTGGGACGGTGTGTAAACAAGGACCGTCAATGCTCTAACTAAATTCCCAAAGACCCGAGTCACACTGTGGCGGAGGTTTAAACCTTTCTACATTGACTTACTGCTGGGAACAGACCAGAGATGGTGCACAAGAAAAGGTCTTCAGATCAAACAGGCGAAATACGAAGCAAAACAATACAAACTAAACAAATACAAAGAATAAAAAAGAAAACGACACTAAAGACAACCAAATCGCTTAAAGCCCAAGTCCACTCCGATTTTCAAAAATTATAACATGTTGTAAATAAATCAAAGGTTAAAACTGCCAAATATCACGGGCGTACTTCAATCAGGTGATTTTTAAGAGCGATTTTTGTTTCGGGTATTTCGAGCAAAACATTTATATTGCTGTACGGATGTGACGTATATGCTCCTCACAACGAAAGTGCCAGCGGTATACATTCTGACAATAGGCTATTTTCGTAATGTAACCAAATTTAATGCATACGTCTTTGTGAAGTGCCTCTATACAAACTATTTCATTCACCTGATAAGAATAATAGTGTTTCATTATTCTTATCAGGTGAATGAAATAGTTTGTATCGAGGCACTTCACAAAGACGTATGCATTAAATTTGGTTACATTACGAATCTGTGTTGTGAGGACCCTACGTCACAACCGACTCGATCATTAACTTGTTTTTTGCTCATTAAAAAAAATTGTTAAAAATAAATCTGAGCACTATTTTCCAAAACCAAGTTATATTTGGGCTTTTTAGATTTTTGTCTATCTAATCAGCTCAACTTTTCAGTGGAGTGGACTTGTACTTTAACAGGGATAGTAGGTCAACATAAACCGCCAGCATCGGCCATTGCTTCATCATTCTATTACCCCGAACCCAACATCTCAAACCCAAGTCTAGCTAGGACGAAATTTTGTTACCGACCGTGAAGGCTTGGTACATGCTTTTGGCAGCATTCCTTTACTTACAACAGACATGACAGAATAAAGATTACTTTCATTTCAACATCAAATTCGTGTTGATTCTTAGAGCCGCAACGTTTGATATTTGACATTTGATATAAATATATATACAAATATATATATCGAAAATGCTAAGGGGAACAATTTCCAACGAGATGCAAACTAAAAATAGTAAAATATATATAAATGTGTGTGTGTGTGTGCGTGCGTGCGTGTGTGTGTGTGTGTGTATTGTAGCTCCTTCACGATTCAAGACAATCTACCTAGTGTGCATAGAATAATGGCAACGAGTTAACAGGATGATTGCAAAGGCTTTCGATAAATCAACTTAAGGATTGCAATGCATGGCTATCCATACTCTACATTCTAAATGAGTACTCTTGCACTACATTTACCGACGTTTTGACGTTAGATCAGAACAGAAGCTGGCTTTTATGACGTAGTGTCTGTTATGACGCCATGTGTAAATGTTTGTTGATATTTCTCATTTGTATAACCGATGTAGCCTAAGTAACCTGACGGTATGATTGATAATGATCTGTTCGCACGTAAAGTCAGGCTTCTTGGTACGATAAGTCTTTTCTTTGGAGGGCTAGGGAAAGCCGAGGCACATTCTGACTGGTCAGTGGGGTAGTTACGGAGAACATGGGGCATGTACCCCTATGCCCTTCAAATTACGGGAACCTGTGAAAGAAACATATGTGAACATAATGGAAAAGAAAAGGGGATATATCATTTTTCCACAGTACCCGCTTTTCACCCCTCTTTCTATTCGATGGCGTCGTTAGTTCCAAGTTCATGCGTGAGACCCTCCATACAAATGTCTCAACAATAACTGGACCAGTGCCATGACAAATACATAACCGACTAAATAATGTACAAGAAGGTTAAAACGACTGTCGCCAACCAATGTGACTGTTTGTGCCATTAATTGTCCGGTATCCATGCATGGGAACAAGTAAGACTGTAGGAGTGGGGTCAGTTATGGGGCACTCTTTTGTAGGGGCTTCACACCCAGTGACTACCAGATGTAATAATAATGTGTGTAACATCGTTAACGCGCATTGATAAGGTCAAATTGATTTTATTTTATTTACCAACTGCAATACATTTTCATACAATGTGTTTACATAGGCCTATACAAGAAGAAAAACTATTGGCTGGTAAAAGGGGTCAGATAATAAAACATGTGCTAGTCGAACCTAACCCCTTAAATAGCTAAACAATTTGGTACAAATCAGGCGTGATATTAATGTTGTATAACATTTTCATTACATTTAGGAGGATACTGTTATTTTCACATTGTATCTTATTGGATACGTCATTTCCTGGTTACGGTAATGAGTTTCCTTACATACTAAACAGATACCGAACCAATGGTCCAAATGATTACGCCTTATTTTCAATTTCCATGCATGAACGGTTGATATTTAATATTTAATATTACGTTTGCATTGATTAAATGCCGTCGTTTTATTTATAGACTATTCATAGACAGTGCATATACGTGTAGTTATGTCTTTGTAAGCGGTTAGTTTGGAAGCATCCCCTCTGCTCTATGGTTATGGTTTGGATTCTCTCTCTGTCTCTCTGTCTGTCTCTCTGTATCTCTCTCTCCCTCCCTCCTCTTTCTCTCTCTCTATTTCTCTCTCTCTCCCTCTCTCTCTCTCTCTCTCTCTCTCCTATCTCTCTCTATCACTCTCCCTCCCTCCCCTCTCTCTCTCTCTCTCTCTCCTATCTCTCATATCTCTCTCTATCCCTCTCCCACCCTCCCCTCTCTCTCTTTTCTAGATCTCTCTATCTAGCTCCCTCCCTCCCCTTTCTCTCTCTCTCTCTCTCTCTCTCTCTCTCTCTCTCCCTCTCTCTCTCTCTTTCTCTCCATGCATGTATCTCTGTATTACCCGCTCTCTCTATTTTTACTTATTCAGTTATATTATTACTGTTTTTATTAGAAATTGACCCTTCCGATGGCCGGAGTATTTTATTAGCCTAAATGAAACAGGTTGACTACTCGACGCCTCTACGTATTTTCATTAATTTTCAAATTGGATAGGGAGCTTAGAGGGAGTGTGGACAGTTCGGTTTTAGGAACACTTTTAAATGTATTTTAATGATTGCATTGGCCCAGTCAGCTTAATTAAATAGGTTGATAAATTGCTGTATAGTATATCACACAGGACTGAATGAATCACTATCAAATCCGACGCGTGGACGACCATTATGTAAAGAAACTGGAGGTTACGTTTGAAGATAAAATCAGAATGATTAATTCACGATGTGTGAATGTATATAGAATATATGACGTTAACACATATTTCTTATTATGCCATGCATTGCCTATCTGTCAGAATTATACCGCATACAACTTTAATGAAATTAACCCAATTCTCCTTCTCCGTCCCAGTTCCCTTTTGTCGGAAAATGACAACACCTTTAGAATCTCACTATGGACGGGTAATTAATATAATATGAATGAGTTCCTGTTCATTCACCGTAACGCTTGTTCTCTCAAAGCGCCATTACATACAGAGAAATCGCATTTGTGCATGAGTCGTCCACTATAGACCTATCCAGGCATCAGGTATCTGATAATAAGAAATATGAAATATAATACAATATGAATTTTAGGGGTTTAAAGCCGTGAGTAAATACTGTTGTATATATTGTTATGCTCATATGACTTTATTATACAATTAACTTGATAAGATGTGAAGTTAGTATGTTGCCGAAGATTTTCTTAGTGCAATGAATTTTGAAGACATATTTTTGTGCAATTTGTTTGTCAAAGAGGGAAAACAAATGCATTATTTTTAGTTTTCTTTAAAATAATTATGTGTGCGTGTGTTGTTGTTGTTTTTTTTTTTTGGGGCGCTTCGTTATTCTTCTACATCACCTTTTAAATACGCGCTCCGTGCGCCTTCAATACCATAGATAACATGGCTATTGTTTGTAGCATTGTATTCGAGTCTTTAAAGAAAGAAGAGAAAGAAAGAGAGAGGATAAAGAGGGAGAGGGAGATGAAGATTGGGTGGGGAGTGAGGGAAGGAAAGAGGGAGAGAAAGAGGGAGAGAAAGAGAGAGAGAGAGAGGGGAACATTTAATGAATTAATCAGCCCTAATTATGATTTTCATTTCTCCACCCCATTATTACAAATAAGTATGACAGGGTCAATAAGCTAACTATACTTCTTTCATAATATAAGACACCGTGTGTGTAGAGTATTAGCATAAAGCTCGACTAGAGTGGATTCTAAACTCTATCTCCAAACAAAGTTATAAGAACGCATTGTCGCTTCGTTCTTTCGTTCGTTCGTTCGTTCGTTCGTCTTACCAGTGTCGATCGGGCTGCCTGGAGGCGACCATGGAGCTCCGTCTGCATTTCATCCTAACGCTCTCATGTTTGTTCCTTATCTCAACTCGTGATCAGCTCCTTTCCACATGTTACCTTGTCACCTGATATATGAAGTGGCGGGAAAACTGGCCTGAAGTGGCGGGAAAACTCGCCCGTAATGAATGATAATAATCTTAATGTTCCCAGCGACCTAGTAAAACGGAACTCTTCGCTCGCAGGGAGGACAGTGCTGATTTTCATCTTAAAGCATTGCAGTATGTTGCTTTGAGGAGTCGCATATTCGTGAGACCTCATCTTACTCGCTCTGGCGTTCAATTAGTTTAGACCTTACCTTCTTGTTCGTTCGTTCAACAGACTCTATACATACCAGCAGCTACGCAGAGATGAGTTTTATCTACGGGGAAAACTCGAGGCGTTAGTAGTATCCCTTATTCATGAATAGTCAAAGTCTTCGTCTCTTTATTTCTATCTCTTTCTGTATCTACATTTCTTAGTCGCTCTCTCCCTTTATTACCATTTTCTCCTCGCTTCTCCTTCTCTGTAGTCGAGGATGTGATAATTTATATAACTTGAGAATACTAAGCATTGTTTCTTTGATAGAACGACTCCTTGAGATTACCTGTTGATGTTATGCATGTTAGTATAATGTTAGCAAGTGCTCTCTAATGAATCTTTAGTTGAGTTACACAACGTTTATCACTCTGTCAAAGGTCATTCAATGTATTGACCCCAACTTTTTTCTTGCTTAGTTACAACTTACAACTTCTTACTGAACGTTTCCCGAACCTTAATCGTAACCCTTAACCATTGACTCGCATTAGCCTGGTGGCAAAAGAATCTCGCTTCTCCTTATCTAAAACAAGGTAGACTTAACAATTCTTTAATTTTTGTATTGTAAATAAGTTGTTCATGTTATATTTATCATGAAATGAATCGTTGAAGGGATTAACCGCAGTTTATATCTGATTGTCCAGGCGAATAACATCCATCGTGATCATGTTGTAACATGTTTTCATATCCATCTGTCACGTGACAAGTAAAATGACAGGTCTTCAAATTTGATCTCTTTGTTGTTCTTTACAGACGGAGATACTCGTAAGCCCTGGCTTGTCGTAACTCATTAAGGTATGTCAATTTCTCAATACGTATCATTTCATTTTCTATGCGGTTTGGTTCGTATATGCATTATTAAAATGCTGTGCAAGATTTATGTTAGGAAGCTGCATGCCTGAGGGTTTTATCGAATCAATTTATCCTGTCTGCTTTCCTGGAAGCGGGGGTTATCTATGTTTTTGTGTTTTCTTCGAATAAATTATTGCAACTTAGTATTAGTGTCTGTTTCGGGAGGGATGGCATCCACGCTATTGTGTATATTGACTACATTTGCACATTTACGAATACTTAATATAAACTAAATTGGTATTAAACATGTCTAATTGAAGATTTTGTGCATGATCATTAAATGAGGACATAAAACTGATTGGTGATTTTGTTATATATATATATATATATTAAGGCCTAATCACAAATAATTATGTTTTATAATCAGATTTGAGTCCTTCTAATCCTTCGATTTAAGTATAGTTCTAGGCTTTCGGTTGCAATTGGGTTGCCGGTTATGTTAAGGGTTAGAGTTTAGGTTAGGTACAGTGTTGGGTCAGGGGTTGAAGTTCTGAATTCGGTTAGTTTTGTAATTTACCGCGAAGCAATTGCGACAAGAGCAAGACGTGTCGTACTAAGATAATTACTATGTGTTTTCTGTTATTGGTATTTGCTATCATGGAATAATTCAAAGCAGTCAATGACCTTGATACAAACAACACGAAATGAGACGATTAGATGACTGCTTTATCAGCAGAATTACTTGCTATTAGGCGGAAGGGTCCCTCAAACACACCAATTTAAATGCATTGATGACGTCATGAATACCCGGCAATGATGTTGCAAAGGTACGTTAAGCAAGTCCTAGACAAACATTACTTCACTGGGTTTTTTCTTCTTCATCTTCTCCTTCTTCTTCTTTTTCTTCTTCTTAAAGATAAAGTTGAGTTCTGGTCATGCGATTGCATTGTGAAAGAAACGGTGTGGAATCGTTCAGAAAAGGTTGATCATCTAGCATATAAGTATTGGTGTGTACTGCAAGGTTGTAGAATCATCAAAATGATAAGAAATTTGGCCCAGTCTTGGTAAAGTTACAAGCAATGTAAACAGAAATATGTATATGGGACTACACGACCATGTGGAATAAAAATCCGTCCCGATTTTTATGCTGTTACATGCCATATATTTATAATCTCAAGGCATTTGAAGAGCCATGCTTTTCAGGGAACATTTCTTATCTGATGTTCTTCCACACTTGCATAATAACAATGATAACTCTCACAAATTATTGTTCACCTCTTCCCAGAACTCAACCTTCTCTTTAATCTTCTTCTTCGTCTTCTATTTCTTTTTCTTTTTCTTCTGTTTCTTCTCTTACGTATTATTATGTTTTCTTTTCTTTCTATCTCTCTTTCACTCTTTCTTCCTTTCTTTCTTTCTTACTTAAAAAAAAAATCTTTTTGGGGTCCTTTTGGTATGGTTGGTTGTTTTTGCTTTACTCGCATGATGCTGCTATACATAGTAACTTCAAGTTACTTGGGCATTGCCAAATCATGATTGAGTATCAAGAGACGAAATTTGATACGAGATCATCTGACGAGCTTTGGCTAACGATATTACTTTTGCTTAGGGTATACCTTAAAGTTTAATGGAAATGTAAGAGATATACAGTAGGAGAAAGAGAGAGAGAAAACAATAGAGGGATAGTGAGAGAGAGATAGAGAGAGAGAGAGAGAGAGAGAAGGAGAGAGAGAGAGAAAATGTCAAGATGTATTTTGCTTGAGAACGAATCGTTATATGATCTTGATTAGTGAGAAGATGTAATCTAAAACTAGAGATCAAGTTCCCACTGGCAGTAGATGACTTAATGCCCATTGCACACGAGACGTCATTTTCGATTGCGTCATTACCCGCCCTAATCATTACATTTATACAATGCCAATCTTACATGGTGCGTCAAAGATCACGCAAGTTGCTGACGCAGTTCTCACGCCAGACGAATAACGCCTCGTGTTCAATGGGTATTCGATGGACTTGTTACTGTTGTCTGTTACACACACAACGTCGTCTGCCTATCGGAGGACTGCGTCAACGAGTAAACAGCTCTCTGACGCGCCATGTGAGTGTGATATCGCACATAAGCGAACACAAAATTAACAATACATAATCACACAGGTCCCCATTACTTGAGTATGTACTAACTGCTTCCACTGGTTTTATAAGCGCAATTAATAACGCAACACAACATGACGCCGCTCGTGCAACAGGTAGTGTTAGCATACATTGATGTTGGTATAAACGGGTTGTGCACCACGTATTTTTATCCCAGTTTGCATTTAAGTACCAAGGGCACTGTTAATGTAAACAGACCAAGTACCCTCGATCGCATAGTCGCTATAATGTATGAAGTTAATACCTTAAGCCATAGGAAATGGATTTTTAAAAAGTAGATCAGTTCTGCTTTTCATTAGAGAGTCAAAATGCATTGCTAAGTCGAATGTGAAATGAAGCCAGCTCCGCGCGAGACTTTTTCTCATTATCAATTCGCTGGATAATATTCTAAAGATCAGAATTCTGAAATTGGAAAGGATATTACAATGTTCTACCTCACAGCGGTGTTCACGTATTGTATTCCATGTGGGGTGTAATTGATATTTTGATGTATATTAAGAAAGTATGTCTTCTTCTTGTCAGCACAACGGCCAATATCACGTGATCAGTGTATTGTTTCGTATAGGATAGCAGCTTTCTCTTTGACATAATAGATGATGCCCGTTGTATAAAACATTCATAAGGTGTCATTTCGAATGGGACTTTAACCTACGCTTACGAGACATTTTGAGGAAAATGGTATTCTGGCATATTCTCCATTTGTTCAATGCAGCATTGGCACTGTTGATATTACATTAACTTTTTTGTACGATTTCACTTTCACATGGCGCGTCAAAACCAACCCGCGCTACTGACGCAGGCCTACGTCAGGAAATAACGCATCGTGTGCAACCGGCATGAAGCCATGTTGCGTGTATGTTAGTATAATGGTAGTGGTAATGCATTTTGATATAAACTGAACATTACCAAGAATCAAGAAGAATTCCACGTAATCCTAATTAAAAAGCACTGTTGTTTTCAGCATAACTATATTAGGATTTTGTCGGGTCAGCAATATACTTATGGTACAATGGGATGTCTACTACATAAGTGAAGAAAATATGATTAATTTGCATATATATCCTTGTCAGTAATTGCGTCAGTCCATCTGAATGTGAAAGTATTTCAGCTACGATTGATTATTAGCATCTATTCGGACAAATTGCTAAATGACTAAACGACATATCATTTCAACAAAAATATATCTGTCCAAAAATACGCCGGAACAAAAAAAAAAATTACTCAAAAACACCAAGACCTTGTACACGGGAAAATTTTTAATTCAGTACATCAATAATCATAGATTATTATTGCACAAGAAAATCGTTCTACTTTTGGACATAATAAATTAGCCCTATCTTGAGTACTGGGGGTGTTTCACAAAGACTAAGATCGACTTTAAGTTGGACTTAAGTATAACAAGCCGTTCGTGCCATTGTTTTCTCTCACCATTATGATCTTTAGATATTTTTTTTTTCCTTCAATAATGAATTATCAAAAAATGTAAGTTTTGTAGATTTTTTACCATGATTTGTACGTCCCTTGAGAGACCAATGCCAGTAAATAATGATAGCAAACAATGGCATGAACGGCCTGCTATACTTAAGTCCAACTTAGAGTCGATCTTAGTCTTTGTGAAACACCTCCCTGGTTATATATTAATTATACAAGAACAAAGAACGATTCGTTTCCACCTCGAGAATTCTTCCAATATTTCAACAAAATATGACTGAATTTGATTGAAATGTGTTCAGAGTTAGGATTAGGTATACGTGTTAGGCCAAAGCCTGTGTAGTTGTCACATTATTTACAGCGTTTACAGCGTTTACAGAGGGAAAATATCGCCGGAGCATGTGTCGTAAAAACATACGCACAGAAAGAAAAAAACCCGTAATGTTATGTCTGCACATTGTCGATATAGAAGCGCACGATTTGATCTTTATGTCTTATATTCAGATAAAGACGGTCGGAATGACTTTCCACTATCATTGTCTTCATGTTTGCTATTAATCTTTTTCTACTCGCCAGACAGACATCATACCCGGGAGACAAGTACAATAACGTTACAACCTTCGTACATAATATATGCATTCCATATTTCCGCGCCATTATAACACATCAACCATTGGGTGTTCTTAAGCCATGCCCTTTTGGTGGATGATGTCTTATGCTATAATACTTGGCTAGAAGGGAATACAGGGATTTTAAGCATTTGGCTAATCTTTCTGTTCTCATGGTCCTATCATTGTATTCGTCAATCGGCAGTATAATTATTGTAAACAATGCCCTCTGTAAGTTGTATATTCTATAGAGCAGCTTTATTGGGGTTTTGCCAATCTATAAACTATCTCAATCTGTTCTCCTCCCCCCTCTTTTTTACGAGTAAGGCAACTATTCTCGTGTCAAGTGCATGGAGATCATTTGATATGTTATTGTTACGATGGTAAACTAATGTTATTACATTGAAGTGTTATTGTTACGATGGTAAACTAATGTTATTACATTGAAGTGTTATTGTTACGATGGTAAACTAATGTTATTACATTGAAGTGTTATTGTTACGATGGTAAACTAATGTTATTACATTGAAGTGTTATTGTTACGATGGTAAACTAATGTTATTACATTGAAGCATATATCATCGAATGCACTATTTGGTTTTCATAATTCCCACTTACCATCATACGTTTCAAACTTTGTAATATAAAAAGGAATCTTTATGGTTACTTTGATAGTTTTATTGTTATGCTTCGAGGGATGAGAGGAGAGAGAAAGAGAGAGAGGGGGGCGACAGAGAGACAGAGACAGACAAGCAGAGGGACTGACAGTGAAAGAAAAAGAGAGATAGAAAAAAAGAGAGAAACAGAGACAGAGACAGAGCGAGAGAGAGAGAGAGAGAGAGAGACAGAGAAAAGGAGAGACAGAGAAAGAAGGAGAGAGAGAAGGAGAGAGAGAGAGAAAGAGTGATAGCTAAATGTAGAATCTGAGCGAAAAAAGAAAATTAACCACTACACTTTGTTTGGATGAATATTATGACCCACTCAAAATGGATTAAATCACAAAGCTTGACCATTTTACGACAATATTACGATGCAATAAAATCTATATTCCGTGATGGTCCATTCGATATTAATGGTCATGTTTGCCAGGTAACGGTCTGCCCTGCATACTCCAGCCAGCCTGTATAAACTCAAATGTAGGACAGTCTATTCTCATCAAGAAGGATATAAGATGACAAACGAAAACAACCAGGTATATCAAATGGCATTTGACTGGCTATTGACTGGTCACAATGTGGCATACAATGTACAGTCTCCTCTGCTTTTCAGTTTCCTTCGTACTCTATTTCACTATACGTTATCATTCATTATTTGAACAAATGGGCATATTGAAAAAAAGTAAAGGTGACATAAACACATATTTAACAATATTTTCATCTCAATTTTTATTTTAATAAACTTATTTATTTAGCGTACCAAGCTTCATTTGTATCTATATTTGCATATGTTTTTAATTGAATAACTTGCAAAAATCAAAATATACTTCTTTAAATGCTGTAAAAATGATGGTCCTACTAATGACAGTATTATCTGTTCGGAAATGGACACGCGAGATACAATTTAAAGGGGAGAACAATTCATTAAATATTAACATTGGGAATTATATGACGAAAAAAGGTGTCATTATCTGTCATTTGCACACAGCACAGCTTGTTCAAAAACCACAACACGACTTTATATCGGACAGTGAATGGCTTGATAGGAAGTGAGAGAGAGAGAGAGAGAGAGAGAGATTGATTGGGTTTGTTTGCTAAGCTAAGATAGAGATTACCTCAAGTATGGATCAGAGTCAGTTTACTCACAGACAATCCAAAGCATTTACTCATTAAGCTCTTGAATTCTATTTCTGTCGACTTTGTCTCCCTTCCTCCCATCTCTCGCCCTCTCTCTCTCTCTCTCTCTGCATCTCTGTCTGTTGGTTTGCCTGTCTGTAACTTGGTCTCTCCTTCTCTCTCCTTTTCTGTCTCTTTTTCTCTCTACCCTACCCCCACCCCCCTCTCTCTCTCTCTCTCTCTCTCGACCTCTCGACCTCTCCATTCCCTATATCTCATCCTTGTGCCATTTTGTTTAAGGTTTCTTTCAAACTTAAGATACATTAATTCGATCCGGTTTTGGGTATGGTTTTGGGCATGTAATATATAATATGTAATAATTATGTAATATGTAATATAAAACTAGTTCCCTTGTAATAAGGCCTTATTCCTCACTATCAAGTCCCTCGGAGAGGACTTAAAGCCGTCGGTCCCCAGGTTGCTTAATGACAGGCATACACCTGCTTTCTATTAGCAGACAGGTAAACCAAACCAACAAACCCGAACGATGTCACTCATCGTCCCTTTTAAACGATGGTTTAACATTTTAGTGTAGAGAGTATAAACATAGCCCGAGCTGATGTCATAATCTGTCAGCACATAAGACATGACTTGTTGTTTAGGAGACGTTGCTGTAATCCGTCTTCCCTTTCCCTTCTCGATTTATGCGGATGTTGTTCGATGTAAAGACGTGCAAGCGATTAAAGGAGAATGGGACATCAAAATACTGGCAAGTTTTAAAGGGCTTGGTAAAATTTTTCAGGTGAGAGAAAATGGTGCTAAGTTAGTGACTTCAATGCTGGATGTACAATTAAAGATAATCTGAAAGTTTGAGTGAAAACAGACCATTATTAATGATAAATATTGGGAAAAACTGATCTGATCGATTCCTTAATTCTCCCAGCTATATTATTATAATTATATTAAATTTTAGGTGAATGTAAATCATCATGAAGCAATGAATTGGCTCTATATATACCATTCCAAACATTTAAGTGTTGAAAGATTTTTAAAAGCCTGTTTTATGTCTTATTTTCATGAAAAAACGATTGGGGAAAATTACTGTTAGAGGGTGTTGCACAATGACGCCTTCACAGAAAACCATAAATATCGTCGTGGTTTGATAATTCTTTTTCAGGATTTTTTGCTTGTTAGAGGGTTAGTATAGTATAAGGAATATAATAAGTAACATTTCATACAAAAATTACGCGATTTCTTCATCAACCTTCAACAATGTTACCGGTCCACTTTAAGATCACTGTGGTATATTGATGAACGCCATTGGATTTCATACCAGAGGTTTTGGGTTCGATACCTGCTTGATGCTTACGTGGTCGAGGTGTTTTACTGATATTTGACCTATTTTGCTCTACCGTTTTATTGTGGGCAAGGCATTTTACTCGAACCAGGTGCATTTAAAATGTAAAAATGCTGCTGTTATGATAATCACACGGCCCTCAGGATGAATAATATAGAAACTCATTATTGCCCCCGCTGATAAATGATTACTATTATTTCATGCCTGTATGACGTCTATTTGTGAGCAGAACTTCAACATGTCAACAACAACAAAAATGTTAAATTATACGTTAGCACTTAAAAGAACAAGTGATTAAACTGAAATGGTTCGCTGTTTTGCTTGTCAATAAATATATAAGAAAATCACATTTATCAATGTCATCGTGTGCCCACGTAAATTTATCTCACCGTATAACTAAGTTATACGAATGACGAAACAAAATGATAATAAACCCTCAATATTAACGGTTTTCTACCTGAAAGAAATGTACCCTGCAGAAATCGTGTTTCCATAAGACTTATTCCAATAAAAAAATATGTAGTGTGCATGCATGCCACCGATGATATAAGATTTTGCAGTGGCAAGAAACAACAAGAATGGTCCTTGCTAATAAACTATTACTCGTCCATTTGAACAAACAAAGTCGTTTTGTATGCAGGGATCTTGCAGTGTCAACGTCACGAATCGTCCTTGGTAACAAACCACCAGTCGTCCCTTTAAAAAAAGAAAGTCGTTTTGTATGCAGGGATTTCTAAACTAATTCAAGAAGTTGGCAGGATGATTGATGGTATCCGCAAAACACAATCTCTTATTAGTTTAGGCGATGCTTCAGCAGCATAGGAAGGAAGGAAAACAGAATACCATAGGACAGGAAGAAGCAATCCTAATATTGAAATACAAGAAGCTTTGTTACGAAAGAGAAGTGGCAAGAACTTAGCAGGGGAGGTTTCGAAAGGCTTTCCTTCTGTTTTGTTATTGTTCATATCTCTTTTTAGAGCTCCTCTTCTTTGTTGCTCACATAATGTTTTCTTTTCTATCTGGAAACATCTTAAAAGGATAGGGTGATAATACCTATTATACGTTGACTGTTATATCATTGGATAATTGAATATGGCTCAACAAAAACTATTTTCCTGCTGGGAAACAATCTCTGCCAAAGAGTACTATTTTCATTCATCTGGATCAAAAGGACTATTACATTCTTGAGACAAGTTTAATAAGTAGTTTAGTTACCACTCGTGCTTTTTACGCACCACTCGTTTCAAGACAACAAATGAGAAACCATCTATGACAAATTGGTCTGAGAACGTCAGGGGATCATCATTTGTGTATTATAGGTTTACAGATAATAAACTTCATGTTTTGCATACCCAAATCATCGCATTTTATACAATTATTATATAGGCTACCTGGATGCCTCAGTCATTAGCTGGCGATTAGCGACCATATCTGCACTCCTTCTGACCTGCAGTGTCTGCAGTAATCTGTACCAAAAAAATGTTATTACATACACCTCTTGTGCAGTCCGAGTGGAAAATTGATTCTGTTTTTAATTCTGCAATCTTCGTACTAAATTGATCGGTTATGCAATTAGGATTACAAGGTTACTCTCAATTACACCTGCGACCAATATTTCTCCTCTTAACGGTAATCCATTAAATGTCATTGAACATTTTAAGGGCTTGTTTGCTTCCCGTTTAATGGACTACCGGGAATTTACTTGATTTCATTTATTAAATTTACAATTATTTTAATCGTGTTTGATGCTAACTGCATGTTGTTACTGTTATCAAGGATGATATTAAGTGATGAAGGTGAGTAATCAATTTAGGAACAACCTTCTACTAAATATGTATTCACAGTCATGCACGTCTTCATCATATATGCTGTGTTTACATGGCTTAAGTTGTGAAACGAGTCAATAGACCTTTTTTGTAATGTAATCAAATTAATATTTTACATGTTGTTAGGTAGGGCAAGCCATAATATTTTTGTCCTACGTAGCGACAACTAATGGTGCAATTGAATTGAATTCTGACTTTTGAGATACATTTATTCGTAACAGGTGATTGAATTAATTTGTTTCGAGGCGCTTCAAAAAGGCATATGCATAAATTTGGTTACGAAAATGGTCTATTAGGTTCCATTAAAAGTTGCAGCTTACACAGTGTAAGACCACGCCTCATTTATTCGGTTTTATCACCAAGTTCTAGAAAATAAACTGACATGAATTATCTTTAGAGAGATAAATGTTGATTTCTGCCCGATGCACACGAAACGCCTCGAAACGCCTCTCTAAAGTGTTGGGAGCCTTAAACAATTGATGGCAAAATATTTCACTTAAATTGTATCATAATGTGAAAGAGGATGCCATTTAAGACACATTTCTGCATGGATTTTCAAAACAAATGTGTTTAAGGTCGAATATTGATGACAGAATACAAAATTTAGGTTTTGTGCGTACAACAGAAAACCCAACTTATGTATTCTGTTATCAATATTTGTCTTCGATCACATTTTCGTGGGGGAAATTTTTGGCAGAAGTGTTTCTTAAATGACATCCTGTTTCACATTATGATACAATTTAAGTGAAATTTTGCCATCACATTTTTGGCGAATTTGGGGCTCCCAATACTTTAGAGGGGCTTTAAAGCTTGCCCGATGTTTGCCCGACTTAGCAATACGTAATGTATGCAGAGTGGATTCTAAGTATTGTAGTTCATTCATTAATAACGGGTTAATGGAATAACTCGTCACCGGGTCTCCTTTGAAAAAAAAAAATCCATAAACATGTATTTGAATACCTTAGTAAATCGGTCAATAGCGTCATGACCTGCGTCGTGACCTGTGCTAATCGAGCTTCATGAAGTCAATAGGCCATGCTCGTATTATAATCAAATGTAATAGTCGGAATGCGAACTGTGTAACATTAATGCCATACAACACGTAATGTATGCGATTCGCATTCTGACTATAGAAATACAATTATCCGTAACAGGTGAATGAAATAATTTGTGACATGACACTTAACTTAGCCTAACATGACTTTTATTAAATTTGATTAAATTACGAGAATGTTATATTGGCCAGTGGTTTAACGCGATGTTCGCACTTCATTCCTCTGTCATTCCCTCGTTGTATCATGTCGCTCTTACATAGTGCGACAGTGACAATTGCATAAGCCGTTGACACTGTCCTATATACAGCGTGTAGAAGTGGCCTCCACGTTTCGAGATCTCCATCTACACAGCCATTCGAATATAGCTAAAATAAACTCAATCGAGTCTGTTTATAAGGCGCGGTGTGAACGCAAACCGAATCTGCGAACGACACGACGTGAAATCATTTATTGCGCTGATTGTGATGGAATATAGCACTCACTCTTAATCTTATTCATTATATTCAGGAAACAAGTGAAATTGCTTCATGAAGACTGTGGGTCATGCATCGAATAAATCATGATGAAACCATGGCTAACAATCCGCACGTGATCGTGAAAGCTTTAATATGAATGATAACATAAGAAATGCATATGTGGGACTGTGCGTGTAACCAGTGATGGATGTAGAGAGTGGGCACATACCACCCTTAAAACGAAAATATTCATGAGATTGATGTTTTCCTAATATATTACAAAAGTACAATCCTGTAATTGCTTCATGAAGACTGTGGGTCATGAATCGAATAAATCATGATGAAACCATGGCTAACAATCCGCACGTGATCGTGAAAGCTTTCATATGAATGATAACATTAAAATGCATATGTGGGACTGTGCGTGCAATCAGTGACAACTCTAGGGAGTGGGCACATCCCCCCTTTCATATAATAATTTTCATTTAACATGAGATTGATATTTTCCTAATAAACTGCAAATAGTACATTCCTGTTTGCATACCTTGAATACACTTTGCCCCACCCTATTGTAATCTCGGCCCCTTTCATATTTTCAACCCAATTTGGGGAATTCCGCTCTCCTTGAAATTGTTGTAACCAATGCGAAAATAGAGTCTCTCTGTGTTTTATTTTACCAAAGCCTGAATCTGACCTTGACTAAAAATGAAGCACTTTTATTTCATTCCATGCTGTAGAGGATATAGATCATAATGAAACATCTATCTCTGTATGCAATTAATGTCAAGGACCAATCAAGTCATTTCGATCATTCGAATCTCCGCTATGATTCATTAAACATTCATATGTTGATATGATGCAGATGGCTATAAATGGATATCAACCTTGGCTGGAATGTAATGACTTGTGCTCAGCGGAGGTAGTTATGACTATTTGCTAGTGTAAAACTAATGGCATAATTTGATTTTCAATTATCTTTTTGGAGCGTAATGTTCCGAACAAGTGAGTCGTTTCCCTTTCGATTTATGTCCTGTACGTCATCGAGGAGACACAGTTATGTAAAGTCACTTAGTTTGAACATTGTTAAAGATACCTAGTGTCTCAAACAAAAAGATGCGTAACAAAATTTCAACAATATGAAACATAACATTCTATATTTCTTCAATGCATTGATAAAGTTTGCTTTTTAGGTACAAGTGGTGACGAGGAAAGAATTTTCCATCCCAAATGTGATTAAGCAAATCATCTTATGACTCAATAATTCAATCATTCAAATGATTTTATTTCTCATGCAAAACATAATACAATGAAGTTGCAATGTTATTTGCAATTTAATATAAGTATATTACCAAAAATATACAATAAAACAAGACAAATATAATAGTAATGGCACGAGAAAAGAGGAACTAACTAGAAGCAGAGCTTGTTGAGGAATTAGTTCCTCAGAGGCTGTTTTACAATACGTCTTGAAAACAAAGTATACATCGAAAATCAATAAGTTGTAAAATATGTAACTATTAAGAAATTATGAATTAGGGGAAGGAGACTTAAAAAAAGAGGGAAAAATGAGGAAAACTAATATTTAAAAAAAGCAAAGAAGAAAAAAAGATAGAAAAGGAAAATGAATGATTGCAAAAGCTCTAGAAAGAAAGGGGGAGAAAGGGATTGAGTCGAGAGTCAAACAAACCGAGATTCATGCATACCGACGTGTCAACAATGTCAACAAGGCAGCTGACCGTTTGAAAAGTTTGAAAAAAAGCAATTTATTTCTCTGATTCTTTCGGAGTTTTTCATTTTTGTCCATTTCTTCTTTCTAATCTTTTATTTCTCCTTTCGAAACACACTGTACGATATAACGCTTAGGCGTTTATTGAAAGCTATTCAACGGTTGGAATTATGTTTTGAAAAATCAGCCCCAAAATGACCGCAATCAAGCTAATATTGTTGGCGACAACAGTATGGAAATCATGTGACGTTTCCGATCTGGGCCCCATTTCACAAAACTTGTCATCAGTGAAAAATGACAGTTTTTGTTATAAGGTAGTGAAATGCTTGCGTCTGATTGGTTATCAGCAGATTTGTCTCTGATTTTTGTCATTTGTCATTGAAAAAAAACTTTTTGAAAACGGTCCCTGTTCATGATGACGACTTGTGTTAACCTCCGTACATTAATGTGGGAGAATCTTGGTGTAGTGGTTTATTCCCTTGATTGTCAATCAAGAGGTTGAGGGTTCGCATCTCTGCCCGGTGCGTATGTCCTTGTGTAAGGTATTTTATCTTCATGTGTCTCTCTCTCCACCCATATGCAAAATGGCTATCAGTAGGATTTATTCCTTGAAATGTACTGTGTGCTGATAACAGCTAGCTAAACGCGTGAGTGTTTATATCCAAACATCTTCGGAAGCAAATAATAAGGTTTTTACATGATAATGTATTATCTGTTTAATAGTATGATTTTTACTTTTATTAAAAATGGCGATCTGTTATCATTTATGTTGATGGACTCCTCCTAAACCACCTTTTTCCAGCAGTGTGAACCTACCTAATGACAATTCATCTTCCTGTATAACGTGATCGACATGTTATGTTATGCATCTGTGATACGATCAGTTTGTTGTCTTTTGTTCTTGTGTCCTTGCTATTCAGTATGCAACGGGGGCAAAGCTTATTATGTAAAACCTGATTATCGCGTTTTCCAATTTCGTTGAGATGAATTTTTAACTGAATCCATCCAAATTTCCATGTATTTTATTCAAAGTTTCCATCTCTTTGATAATCCTCTGGGAATTAAACTGAGGTCTGAATGAAGACCGGTCACCTCGTAATGAAAATGAAATGACTGTTACAGAGCTTTGTTTTAGATGCAGCGACAACAGCAAAATGGATGAGATTTCTTCTTTGTTATGGCTCAGAGAAAGTTAACGCTCGGAAAACTTTTATGCGAGTTTCATGCTCTATAAATCTCACTGCTAATTATAACTACCACCATCTTACAGTCGAGAATTCGCTCATAGCCAATCAAATGCAGGGAAAGTGTTTTCTCCAGTAGATTATGTAGAATATAGTTACTTGTTAATGATAACAAGTTTCATGATACAGGAATCTTTTTGAAGACAATGAGATCTGGGGGGTGTTTCACAAAGACTAAGATCGACGTTAAGTTGGACTTAACTATGGCAGGCCGTTCATGCCACTGGTTTCTCTCACTATTGGTCTCTCAACTATAATCTTCAGATAATATTTTTTCCTTCAATAATGAACTATCAAAGAATGTAAATTCTGTAGATTTGTGACCACGATTTGTATGTCCCTTGAGAAACCAATGCCAGGAATGATTAGAGGAACTAGTGGCATGAAAGGCCTGCCATAGTTAAGTCCAACTTAAAGTCGATCTTAGTCTTTGTGAAACACTCCCCTGCCTACTTTTACGCTGACTTTTTACATCGTTTCAAGCCAGATTGCATTATCCACAGGCGCGGATCCAGGATTTCTTAGACGGGGGGTGGGGAGGGGTAGTGACCACTTTTTTTTTTTTTTTGCACCCGAAAATTGGAAAATTGGAAAATCGCGCCGGCCGAGAATTCGCTCAGTGGGGGGTAGTGAGCACTAATTCTATTTGGGGGCCGGGGGCACGTGCCCCCTGTGCCCCCTGGATCCGCCAATGATCCAGATGTGATTATGACCTAAAAATGACAATACAAATCCAATGATGTACGAGGAGAACGTAAGAACAGATTAAAGATAAGCTAGGGTTCTGGTAATGATAGAAAATAAATTATCACAGAATCCAACTAAACTTACACTGAATGTTCAAGATTACAAATAAATGACATGTGCCAAACGATTTTGGTAGAAAATGTAAAGGGGCTGAGTAATGAGCACAGAAAGATAAAGAAATCAAGGTAAGTAGGCCCAACACCATGTGCTTAACACAGATCACTATGTGCAAATGAGAGTTGTGGTTTTTATTGAAGATGATTTCCAGCAAGTTTTTGTGAGGTTGATTATATTTTTCTTGTTAAAAAACATCAATCTACTTCAGGATAAACAATCCAGAATGAATTATAGTCTTGTTCTCTCGACATACGATGCCCATACCAGAGCTCAAGATTAGCTTTAACCTCTTTTGGATACGTATGAACACTGTGAATAATGGAGCAAATAATGGGTTAATAGTGTGTTATGAGGAAGAAAGTCATAACGTGTTTCATGACAATCATTGAAATGAATGCATGGTTAGTATTGCAGGTATAAGCCATATTGCGATTTGAATGATGGATGATCCTTCGTTTAACCTAATCTCCTGTATCAATAATATCACCTACCTGAGCCTTACATGATGAAGCAACTAGATCTACAAAGATGCGCAGGCTCCATGTACACAAAATAGGGATTCTTGACTGATATGTTAAATCACCAAATAAAATAGCTGAGGAGTACATAATTTTCAAACAGGTTAGAGCGTTGTGTTGAATCTACAACTCTGAAAATGCTGCCACTCCTCGACCTTTTGAAACACATTGCCTACTTAGACCAAGTAGTCTCTGTATCAATCCTATTGGATTCAAAGAGATTCAGTAGTCAATAGGATAACATTTTAGTTTTTAGAGTGAGGGAATGTCAAGATAATGCCTCGATTTCGTTTGTGAATGAGCGAGGTAAAATCCGACGCGAGATTGTATGCATTGGACCTGGGCAGTTATATAAGTAACTTATGCAGGCCGCCCTTAATTAAATTTAACCATGAATATCTGGCTAAGTGACCTCACTCCTGAAGGCATACACGTTGAAGCAGCTGATCCGCTCATTTGGAGCATATTTTCTTGCAGAATATCGATCTGAATGCTGTTTATTAATGCTCACCATCCCATCCCCAGTCATGCCCTTTCAAAACGCATGTTCTCCTCCGTATGTTAGATACGATACGGTGCATGAATTAAATGACACGAAGAGAGGCTCAACTCACCCCAATCCCCTATTCATCATCCAACTTCAGTGTCGCCTCCTTTATTGTATCTCCTTTTACTTCATAATGTACTCTGACGATCTCATTTTTCCTTATCTTTTTATTTTTGTTCTTGTTCTTGTTCTGCTTGATCTTCTTCTTCTTCTTCTTCTTCTTCTTCTTCTTCTTCTTCTTCTTCTTCTTCTTCTTCTTCTTCTTCTTCTTCTTCTTCTTCTTCTTCTTCTTCTTCTTCTTCTTCTTCTTCCTCTTCTTCTCCTCCTTCTTTTTGTCGTTTCAAAACTAATTTAAACACCACAATTTCAGAATGATAAATACTAACTTTGGATTGTCTGTTAATTGCGACGATTGTTCACTTCTAGGACTTAAACCATGAATGTGAGAACGAATTCAAAATCTTTAGTATCATGGCTGCACTAATTTTTTCTCACATTTTTTCTAGTTTAGAATTCGACTAGCGTTAGATATTTGGTGATCAGAAATAATTATGCTCCGGCCAGTTATTGATGTGGACATGGTGGGAATGTTTGCTCCTTCAAATGTTTAGGCTTAGGGTTAGGGTTAGGGTTACGGTTCCAATTGGGTATTATGTTAACTTGAGGCTTAGGGTTAGGGTTAGGTTAAGGGTTCCAATTGGGTTTTATGTTAACTTGAGGCTTAGGGTTAGGGTTAGGTTTAGGGTTCCAATTGGGTTTTATGTTAACTTGAGGCTTAGGGTTAGGGTTAGGTTAGGGTTCCAATTGGGTTTTATGTTAACATGAGGCTTAGGGTTAGGGTTAGGGTTAGGTGTAATATTAGCTTGATAAGTTGTTTTTTCGGTTAGTGTACTGACGGCCAGATATTAAACGGGGAGCAATATTGTCAGCAGAGCATAATATGCCGTACAATCAGTATACCTTCCTCTCAATGCTCTAGAACCTGGCCTTTACACACCCTACTTGCACCCTTTCAGTCACCAAACATTCACAAGTTAATGTTGGTTTGTGGCATTGCTCTTAGAAACACCTGAGTCAGGCAACGTATTAAGCAAACAATATAAAGTATATAATGGCAATGTGAATGTGCTTTCTTGAGTGGGGTAGACCCTCGGGCAGAAAGACAAGAAGAGAAAATAGTGCTTTGACTTCTACCACGTCATGTTCACATTTTCACATTATTTCCGTTATAAAGGTCTAATGAACGGTAAACAGATCCAAATTTTAAATTGCTTTGCATGTTTGAACATTCAATCCTATATCCAATCTGGGTAAAGATATGGTCAAACTTCGGTATGACGCCATCAATCTTCAGTGTGACTGACCATTTGTCCTTTTTAATCATAAAAACGCCCTCTGCACTGCTGGTCTGTGTTTAGTATGAGCAACTATACTCAGCACATTATGTGTGCCAGTTGAAGTGTGGAGAGCCCCCCTTTATCCTCTATGCCCCTTTATGTTCTGCATGACAGTACATTATATTAAAATGTACATGTAGGCCTGTGTAGGATTATGCCCAATCTGCCTTTATAGGCCCAAATTGTGTTTAGTATGAACAATACTCTCTTTGCTCGGCCTGGCTTGAATAATGAATAGTCAACTGTACACACAGGCAATATTCAAGTATGATGTACGCACAGCAAGAGCATGGATAGCAGGAACTTTCTACAACTGGTCTTTGTTAGTTATAAGCATTCCTCAGTCTCTAGACCGGGTCTTCGTAAAATACATGTGTGAGTAGGCCTTTCTACACCTCTCTATTTTTAATATAAACTACCCTCTCTACTATTCGGTCAGTTTTAGGATATGAACACCCTTTCCTCCTGCTGCTCCGGTCTGTGTTGAAGTGGTTGTCAATCCAGACCAAGTACCCACTGACCTCAGGCTGTACTTCCAAGGACATAGCCACGGATTGGATGACCCATCACTCTCTGTCTCTATCTGTCTGTCTGTCTGTTTCTCTCTCTCTCTCTCACGCACACACACTCCAAACACAACACGCACGCACGCGCGCACACACACTCTCTCTCAATCTCTTTCCCTCTTCTACTCCCTCGCACAAACCCCTACGCACACTCTCGTCTCTCCCTTACGCTTGAATACACCCACATCTCACTCACTCACTCCCTCCTCCCCTCTGTTTCTCTCCAACAAACACAACTGCTATCCCTCCTTTCCTATGTCTCTCTCTCTCTCTCTTTCCCACTCACTCTACCTGTCTCTCTCTCACTAACTTCCCACTCCCTTCCGCCCTCTCTCTCTCTCTCTCTCTCTCTTCCTCTCAATCTCTATCCCCTCTACTACTGCCTCGCGCACACGCTTACACACCCTCTCTCTTTCTCCCGCACACATGCATACACCCATACACCAACATCTCACTCACCCACTCACTCACTCTCCATTTCACTCTCTCTCTCTCTCTCTCTCTCTCTTTCCTCATGCTATCTTTCTATTTCTAATCAGAGTAATTAATTCATTTCATTTCCAGAATTTATCTCTCGTATTACGACGCCGTTAACCCAAGTATAGGTCTTATACATCATCGTACAGTGACCGTGTCTATATACAGTTCTCCATGTATGTCTGCACCGTCTACTCTTGCCATTCAAAAGGAACATATCAATCCGATCAGTTTCGACTTATTCTAAAAACAGAAAAATTATCATGTAAAACACAATCTCAGTAGTTTACCATCTACTCCAGATAAACTCTATCTATCAGTTTACCATCTCCTGCATAGAATGGTTAGTTGTTTGAGAGCAAATTAGAATGGATGAAGACACATATCTCCGCAAAAAAAAATATCTTTTCAGGGCGAAATTATGATTGTAATGGAGAAGACGTATTATTGTTACTGAAAAAAACAAACATATAACCAATATGTTACAATCTACTCTAGATAACTATAGCACACAATTTTACACCAAATGCACGGCTAGGGTATGTGATAAACTTACATGTAAATACAATTTTTTGATGGAAATAAGGTAGCGTTTTGCAATGATATGTTTTTAACAAGGTAAATATAGTCTGCACGATGTTTATAAGAAAACGAGTAAGGAATAATGGTGGCGCATTTTTTACCGTGTTGTACACTGTATCAATACAGAATATTGACCGTAGAGTACAAACAATCTATGTAGAGACTGTTATTGTAATCAATGTCCTGGTGAAGAGAGAATGACCATCACTGAAGAACTAATCAGTCAAGGATAGGAAGCTAGTCATCAAATCATCGTTTAGTCACGGGCATTGTTGATTAACCGTCAAAGCTCTATTGTACCTATCCTATCTAGGGCGTAGTAACCTGACCATTTTGATGGGGGAGGGGGGGGGGTTGTGTCGGAACAAATTGCTAGTAGTCGATTAATAGTCGTGCTATTAAGAAAACAAAGAAGCAAACTAAGAACGGTCTTCAGATTCTAAGATTAGCCGACACGTGTAAAAAAAATAATAACAAAAGTAAGTGAGAGATAGATAGATAGATAGAGAAAGAGAGAGAGAGAGAGAGATAAAGCGAGAGAGGGGGTGTGCGGAGGATGAAAGGGGATACAGAATCAATCACCTCCGTATATAGTGATGCCCCTGATCACACCGCCTCCCCCTCTTCGCTTCCCCTGAGTTTAGTATTCCCTTTTGGTTGTACCTCTTACTTTTTATAATAGCATAACATTATGAACAATGGATGGAATATTGAAAGCTTTTCGTTGCGGTCGTTTTGAGCTGTTAGGGGTTTGTCATCATTGACTTTGATTTGTCTTTGCGTTATTAGCGTTTTAAACGATTTTCCCGCGTTGCATAGTAATTATGAAAAGATTAAGGTTACAAAGAAGCCCATTATAAACTAACGTAGTACCTACACGAAAACACATTACCAACTAAAGTACACTCAAGTAATTGAGTAAGGTCGCATGTTACATTGGGTTACAGACCATGATGTGTTAGTATGTATTCCTCGCATTTGTGACTAGGTCACGTGATTGGAGTGGTATTTTAACGACTGTTAAATTACGACTAATGAGAGTTTCATAACCTATCTAGCCTCCTGTACATTAGTCTAAGTCAACGGGGTCAAAGTCATTGCAAAGGTTACTTTCATTTTGTAAATGTGGATGCTTCACAGAGAGAGTGAGGAAGAAGGGGGCGGGAGTAAGAGATAATGCCAAGGAAAGAAAGTTAGGACGAGGAAGAGAAAGAAAAGAAGAGTATTAGCTAGCGGAAAGGAAAACAAACATGAAATGAATTACCAAGTACATACAAGAATTCAAATCTGGATGTTAGGAGCCCCATTTCATTCTAAACACACATCTACAAACCCACAAAATCTACTTATTATGCAGACACACTCTCTCCTTAACGGGATGTTGTCGCCAGACACACTCATTATCGTTGTTCCCATTCTAATAATTTGTCATCAGACTTTAACCCTAGGTCACTGTCATAATATGGCCACAGACAACTCACTCTCTGGCTCGACGAAAAAAGGAAACAATCTGCAATTTGCAGTCTGTCTCTGAGTAAAAGTATTCCTTCTTTTTCTTCGTGTTCATCCATCCTCTTCTTTTTCTACTTCTTCCTCTTCTTCTTCTTCTTCGTGTTCTTCTTTCCCCTCCTCATCTTCTATTTATGTCTTCTACACTTAGTTTCACAGAGACGTATCACATAGAATGATGGTACTTTGTACAACGATATAAACACTGATAGATTGAGTAGATTTCATAATAATAAATAGGTTTTCCGATGATATTGTACGTTGAAACACTGATTAAACGCTTACGATTAATCGAGACAAAATGAAACACAACCACTTTGTCCTACATTTAAACAAATGTGTATTGTGGTCTTCTTTGGCCTGTATTTTAAATGTCGAAAGGGAAGGCAGTGCGGTCCGAGGTAATCCAGAGCCATTCATACAGCACTCTGCTACAGGTTCCTCGAACATACACCAAAGCTGGCGACAATGCTTTCCAGGCATGCGCTCCTCGACTCTGGAATGAGCTTCCACGTTTTATTCGTTCATCTCCTTCTCTGGATGTCTTCCGAAAGTGTCTCAAAACTCTCCTCTTTGTCCATGATCAACAATAGATTATTTTATAACTTTTTATGTAAAGCGCTGTGAAACAACAGCTAGTTTGTAAGAGCGCTATATAAATGACTTTATTGTATTGTATTGTATTGTATTGTATTGTATTCATACACAGATTTATTCAACTTGGTTTCAGTTGGTCACGATATGGCGTACGTCCTTTTCTTTTTTTGGTTGACCCACAAATCAGGATTAACTATATTGTGCCCTACTCGAAGCGGGTTGGCCAAACTCTCCTAATCAACGACACTGATGTAAACACTCTGGACCACCATGCATCCCCTTTAGATCGTAGTTTAATGAGAGACCTAGTTACTGAGTTCGGGGTCACCGAGCGAATCCATAGAGTCTTTATCCTGTAAAATGGATATAATTGAGAATTTCTTTTTCGATCTAAATTGTTTAACTGGTTCTTATACATGTGGTATAAAAAGGACCGATATCATTGCTCATATCTTGTCATACATGATCAGATATAGCATGGCATCACTAGAACGATTTTTGACTTTCCATTAGAAGTTTTGATTAGTAACATACTTTACAAATCCAGATTCAGGGGAAGAACCTTCATTATTGTTAATGGATTCAGAGCAAGCTTTGGAAGACAAATTGGTTTGATCTCTAATGTATAATTTTAGGAGGCCTGTCTAATTACTTAGCCCGATGTATCTGTCAGGGGACAAAATGTAACATGCGTCAATTGAATAGAACATTATTTGCGTCTTGGAGACTAGAGTCAATTACTTCAACCTTGTACAATGCATCATATGGACCATTGCAGACGATGCGCCGTTTGCTGACGTAGGATTACGTCAGAGATAGGTTTGGTGTGACCCATTGTACACGAGGCGTTGATTGGTTAAAGAAGCCTATGAAGACACTGAACCAATGCGCCAGTTATTTACTCCACATGTGTTTCCCTTGTTTATGTTGCAGTTACTTTGCGTACGATGTCATTCTCAATCTGTTTGTCAGATACTGTACTAGTCGCTGGAGCAGTCGTACGTAATCCAAATTACCACTCGATGTGCGCGATGGTCATAATAGCACGCTCTGCGAGAGTCACCGCTCACAAAGTGAATGTAAAATGATCAATGTAAACATTACTAGCGTATTCGCTGATCCCCCTCTTAAACTTGATCATCGTATGTTATTAGGCAGCAAATTGACGCTTCGTGTGCAAGGGGTATAACAGTGACTAGTGTGAACATGCACAGGTTGTAGGCGTCTACACGTTCATACGGGTGGTGTTAAAGACCAGGTTCAATACCCCATATAACTTGCACATGCGTCATTGGTGCGTTATAACATGCGCTAATAAACTCTGTACAAGCAATTAGTGCGCACACCAATAATTCAAAAGCAATGTTCGCACTGCTTATTTTGCGTTCACCGATATATCATTTTCACATGGCGTGTCAGAGGCCGAACCAGTCACTGACGCAGTCCTATGTTTGGCATAATACGACTCGTGTGCAACTCACGTCACATCAATCAATGCGAACATGCCTATCTATAAGGCGTCTAGACATTCCTACGGGTGGTGTTGGAACCTGACCCTCTTAGAGCAATATCAATAAATTACACTCATGTGAGCTTTAGACCTCATCTATTAATCATGCTGTGCACATCATCTGACAAGACTGTCACTGCTTGTTCATCTCTCATACCGACATGGGATTCCAAGCGCAGATCGGGTAGCAGTATAATGTTCAGCAAGAGGATACATGTCGTGGGTTTTTTTCTTCAAAAATCAAGAGAACTGTAACGAAATATCACAATTTTCCTTTATTTCTAAGCCAAAAATCCTCGATTCTTTTCTTTTTTGTAAGTATTCCTCAACTTTTCTGCAATATAATTTTAGATTCGTAAGATAGAGGGATTTATTAATTAATAATATAACGAACTGTTATTCCAAAGGTGGTAAAGGATATTTAAACGTTTACCCTCCTTTGCAATAATGCAGACAGGAGGGGGAGGGGGCTCGCCGTGCATCCCACGTGCGCTCCATGTATAGTTTATTCAAATGTATAAATGTTTTTATATATTGAATTGCTTTGATGGTTTAACTCGTGTTTTGTTTTTATGTTTTATGTTTTGTTTGTATTATGTGGAGTTCTCCGTTGGAAAGCAGTTTCTTTTAACTGAATTGGACTACCCTCCACTGTTTTATCAATTGTAATTAATAAAAATGCGTTAGAGAAGAAATATAAAGCTAGGTAGAGAGAAAGAGAGACAGACAGACAGACAGACAGACAAAGAACGAAAGAAAGAGAGAGAGAGACCTTCGGAGAAAGACAGACAGACAAAGAAAAGAGAGACAGAGACAGAGACAGACAGAGAGACAGAAAAAGATGAGGAAAAAAGGAAGAAATAAAAATAAAGAGATTATTAGAGGTTAGTTATAAAAACTATAAAAAGCATAACATATGGTAAAGGAAAAAAAATGAAAAGACGTGTAAGAAGAAAATGTGGAGAGACAGAGAGAGATAATTCAATTCAAGTTAATATATATATCAGCCAATAAACACATAAACAGTTAAAGATAAATTGGTAGAATAATAACTAATAGTTAAGAAACGAAATGGGAAATAAGATAATGAGAGATAAAAGGGAGGAGGAGAGGGAGACGAAAAAGAGACATGAGGCGATATTTGATATGACGAACAGAGAGGATAAAAAACCATGATGGTCAACAGAAATTTGCGAGAGAGATAGCATCATTAGTCATAGACTGGTAAAAACTAATGACAATGACCTTGTAATAAATGAACCCCTTCAAGGTCATATCTCAATATGCCGGGTTATTAAATTAAACATTATTCTTCAAATTAATACGGTAAGCTTAATCATGTGTGAAAAAAGGCGAAATTAACACTTCACGGGTTCCTAAGGGACATTTACCCCATGTTGGATTTGACATTTAACTACATCCATCTACAATGTCTTATTTTTCTTAGAGTATGTAACAATGTGCATTGGCATACTGATTGACTCATCGTACTTTTTTTATTTTTTTGGACTCCCAAACCCTCGTAATATCTTCACTCTCCCCACCCCTTCCTGCAAGACGTCCCCGTATAATGCAGCTCACCCTTACTTCAAATCTCGTCGCCTATACAAGCCCGCTGGAAGGGGTTTTATAAGTTGGTAATAATGTGACTTTATCTACTTCGCTCTCTCTCTTTAAGCCCCCTTAATCCGCCCTCCTCTCTCGCCATCCTCTCGCCTCTCTTTCTCTAAGGGCACGTACTGTCAACTGAAATAACTCACTATTCCCCCTTTACTTAATCTATACAGTAAATCTGTGTTTTCAGGCGATGCGTCCCCCGCTCTACTCGAGAGGCGCTACTCAACCTGATAATTGTACAGAGTGCGAGCGCTTTAGTGTACACCGCCAAGAGCGATAGATTTGTCTTCTGCCCACTGAAATTATTTATTGAAGAGATAATTTGAAGAGGGCTAAAGCTGCCTTTCATCAATGGCATTCGAGGTGAAAGTATGAACTTGATTTGATTATACAGCCAAGCCTTAATTTTGTACATAATGCACAAATTTGAAAAATTCCCCACATCGGTGGCTTACTACTTTGGTAGCAAGATGTTTGGAAAGGAGCACGCAAATTTGAGAAAAGGATTGATGAATGCTGCCTTTTAAACTAGTAAAAATAGTTTTACAGTCCTGTTTTTGGGGTCACACTAACACGGATTCTGTCATATTACAAGAACCTCCACATGCTGGTCAAAGGCAGCTCATATAAAACTAAATCAGCCCCTTTCTTTTTTCCCTGCATTTCATAGAAGTGACATACTACCCTCTCGGAAAATTTCTCGTCCAAGTTTTCTTTTCATTTTGCGCTTGACACTTTCTTCTTCCCCCAGCATCCATTGTTCTGTTTGGGAATGGCCGACATCCTTGTGTTTGAAATCCCAGTATAACTATCGGCCGGAGGATGTAACCTCCGATGGGAGTTGTCCGGGGAGGGTGAAGTTATCCGGGGATAGTAGTCCGCAGACAGGGAGAGACAGCGAGAGTTGCGGTAGAATTCATGCATGTATGCATGTCGATATTTCGTATTTGTGACATAGCTGTAGTTATGGACCTGCTAATTAAAACAAATTATGATTGCTTTTATTTGTTGGTAAGGCTGTCAGTCTGCATGCAGGCTATGTTTGTTTGTCAGTTTCTTTTTTTTTGTTGTTATGTTTCAAATCAAATTTGCTGTTTTTTATTTCAACATGGAATTTGTTTCATTATTGAACATGTTCACGATACCGTTATTAGAGACAGTGACGTCATGGTTTAAAAGAGAGTAGGAAAAATAGGTCTGTAGCAGAATTGTAAGATTGACTCATAGGCTGGTCTTTAGAGTGTATTATCTACCTTGCCTTTATACGCTTACACCGCTCCTCAAACATGCCTTGTATTGTTTATCACAATGTTTGCAGACGGACTGTTTATTTTCCGAGTCAATTTATTTTGTTTTGATGACGTAGCATAGGAGTCAAGAAGTTCATTCGATTGTTAAGTTTCCATGACAACGCAACGAGAGAGCCGATAACAATAGAATATGTCCTTGTCATTACTATAGATGATACGTGCCTAATCTAGACTTTCTACTTTAAGATCTTCTCTCATGTATTCTCTTCTTTCTCATGGTCATCATCTCTTTCGTTCTATTCAATATGTCCCCTCACTGATACGTGTGCTACGTGAATGGTTGATAATGATAATTATGGAATTTATGAAGCCAAGCGAATTCAAACTCATTTCTTGTATGTTGACTGTTTAGACGGTTTTCGTTTATTTAATGTTATTTCTGTAAATATACATGTATCTCCAAGGGGTTCGTTAAAGAGAAAAGGGGATTACACACCTTGCCCCAACTCTTTCAAATCATTCTATCGTCGTCTTCTTTTTTTACATCTCATTTACTCCTTATTCTCTCTCTCTCTCTCTCTCTCTCTTCCTCCCTTTCCTTTTTTCTCGCTCTCCTTCTCTTTGTCTCTCTCTGTCTCTCTTTCTCCCTCTATTTCTATTTTTTTCTCTCTCTCTTTCTTGCTCTCCATCCCTATCTCTTTATCTCTCTCTCTCTCTCTCCCTCTCTCTTTGTGTCTGGCTCTCTCTTCCCCCTCTCTATATCACCCTCGCCCACTCACCCTTTCGAGCCTGCAATCTGTCTGACATCCTTTCGTCCCCAGTCTATCTTTTACCCCATGTTTTTCACCAAAATGCTTCACTTTATCCAGAAAGCAAGGTAGACTATCATGATCTACTTTGAATCCATTTCGCACTTCTTTTGCATACTTGTATTCCGTTTTATATAAGTCTAGTGTGACATCTATTAATACATATATTATTATTTATTTAGGAGCGCTTAAAAGAAACGTATTTATACATAGAGTCATATAATCACGATGATAGGTACGTCACATTATATTACTTAAACATTAGTATGTTCTAAGGGAGCACATATTGGCTAGTGATAATTGTTTGTATGGAATACCTGATCATAATTTGGGTTTTAAAAGACGTCTTTTAATTTGTACCTGCATATAAGTGATCGTTTTTAACAAGGAATCCAAAAAAAATATTTGAGTTTAAAAATATTTAAAAAACATGACCGTTTAGCTACCATATACAATTATTTATAGTATTAAAAATTGCATTGCAGTGTAATAGCCTGCAAAAGAGGAGGTCTTAGAGCATTTTAGCTGCAGGTGCCGACAGAGAAATAGGTTAAATGACCATAACCCATTGTGACATGTAACGACTACGTAGCGCCATTTCTACGGATAAATCACTGGTATAAAACGCTTTATGAGTTTTCCACACACGCCGGGAATCTCTTTAAACCTTTGCATCCTGTATTTCTATTTGCAGTATACGCTAGGGTAATGTTCTTTCCAGATGGTTTATTTACGTTGACGGCTGTTGAGGAAGGCGGGTGAATGATTTTTACATGCCGTCATCGATTTACCGCCTGATTAGTTTTATGTAGTAATGTTTTGCTCTTTAATGTACAATTTATTTTCATTTGCTTTCTCTAGTGAGGCAAGAGAAAAGGCTTGAAATTGGTAAATGCGGTAGCGTCATCGCAATAAAGAATTCACAATTCGAGTACTTTATTTTAATTGATTTGCGCATGTGATGCGTGATTTTTTTTGTTATTGAAAAGAGCATGTTCAGGTGAGGGTTTATTGTAATGTCCACGACTGGTATCTACACTGAAAACGTACAATTACTACTCTCCATTTTATATCTAATTATAAGAACTGTAAGAATAAAAACTTTTGATAGAAATCTTCATATGAAAGTTACCGAGCCCCAGTTTGCGTTTAATATTGCGCTCTCTCTCTCTCTCTCTCTCTGGGTTTGTCTTTATGTATGTCTGTCTGTCTCCCTCCCTCCCCCCCCCTCCCCCCTCTCTCTCTCTCTTTCATTATCTCTCCATTTCACTCTCCTTACATGCTGAAGTCCTCCATCCAATTTATTCTTCTCCCTTCCATAAAATCTATATTTCCCTTCCTTTCTCTCAATCAACATTACTTACTAAGTGACGCATTTCAATCATTTTAACCTATTACCACTTTACCAATTCAAAAAGAAAATGTCGGGCTTATTATTGTAAACACATTAGCTCTATTGAACGAGGTAAGAATTACATTTTGAGAATGCTACACGTGCAGTGCCTTTAAGCTATAGCAACGTAATCGACATGAGCGAGTGAGTACCATTTCTACCTTGGCATTGGTAATAGTCTTCCTTGCAAAATATGAAATTATTAATAGTTTCCCGCCCAGGGCTTTCGATCGGCTGACGTAAAGTAACGCATACTTTCCGAATTGCCGGCGACATATGATCGTGGCTTTTGTGAGATATGTAATTCTTCTGAGATTTACTTGGCTCCAAGCTTGTTGCTATGACGGTGAGAGGAAGAAAACACTTGAAATGTTATTGGTTTTTATGAGAGGTTTTCTTTCTAGTCTCTTAGGTGTTTATTCTTTCTAGATATTTTTTTGTAAATGTTTTTAAAACTCCATATCCTTGTTCAGTACTTGGAAATGCAGGGTATTACGCCTTTCTTCTTTGTATTGTTCACCATCGCTCGTTCCTGATTATCTTTTATTTAATCTCATTTGTAATCACGTTATTCCAATTGAACGCGTGGCGGCGAATAGTTTTTAAGATACTTAATGTCTGATTATTAGTTCTCTTTGATTAAAATGTCATCAAACCATTTTAAAATTTCCATGAGTATCCCATGAATATAAATACATCGACTTGTCTTCATCACCATTTCATACAATCCCCATTGGGAAAGATGATCAATGAAGCTTTTGTCTAAAATGCACACATTTAGGCAATTTAATTTTGTTTTCAAATAAAAATCAGTATATGTGTAATTACCAAACTATAAGTGTTTTTAAAAAATAAAGGTGAGCTCGAAGGTAGAAATTTGATTTTAAATCAATGAAATGTTATTATTTTGTTTGTTTGTGATGATAAGTGTCATTCATGTGCTCTATAGTAGAAAGGGGAAAAAAACACTTGAAAGATTTTTTTGTTTTAAACCTAAGTGTGGGTGGGTTTTCTTCCATCATGGTCGGACATCCCCTGTTGGTTAAATGTATACCAATGAATCAATACCGTCACTCAAACCTCCTTTCAAGTGAAAATAATATCTGACAAATTGTCCCTTAAAACACCAACTCGTCACCCTCGTAGTATATTCCTACCCCACTCCTCCACACTGCGGATATCAGTTGCATTGTGGTATGCTGAAGAGGTTTGGACAGCTTTGCTCCACCGGGACGCCCCTTTACCTTTCATATGACACGTTTGATAACACCTCATAGAGTTCCCCTCAAACAACATTACGTGACAGTGACAATAGCAACCTCCTACCAATGAACACATCCCACTCCTGACACCAAGGTATAGTCCCCGGTGATAATCTTGACAAGGGGATAGTATTTACTATTGGATCGATGATATCAATGTTTGCCTCCATGTTAGCGTGCGTCTGAAGAGGGTGATAGCAAGCATTCATCATCAGACTACTTCACTTCAATGGGCTGTTATAAGGACTAGATACTTACAAAGTCTAAAGAGTGTAGATGTTTATACAGTTACTACTCCAAGCATATGAATTGCGTATTATAATGACTATACACATGATGTGAAAAGAGCGTGGATGAGTTAAAAGATCCTACTCCAATACAATTTTCATTCAAAAGGAGAAAAAGGTTTATTGGAAAGGTTATTATCCAATAACTATCAATTCTATTATGTGTCATAATGACGGAATGAGGTGAAAATATGTTGGTATCAAACATTCATGATTCTTAAACCGCTTTTATCATATTAATAATTCCTTTAGATTTGGATGATAATACAGCAAGAAGCAGAGAAGGCTGATGTGATATTATTTGTATTCTCTTCTTCTTCTTCTTCTTCAGGAGATTTTTGAACAAGCAAGACAAGTCAGAAAGAAAAAAAGAAACTAAGATCCCGGCCAGAATCTACATTCCTAGGATTGTGAAAAATAAACTGGTATTATAATGTTGCAGTGCATGTGAGCTTAGGCGATGACAGACTGGAGCAATGGCCTCGACTCTAAACATCATCTTCAAACCCTCACTTCTGATAATGACTAGATTGTTAGAAAGTGTGAACTAAAATGCAATAAATAACATTCATTCGTTGTGACAAACGGAAGTTTGCAATTTGTCAAGCTTTCGGGGACTGAAACAATATGTTGTCAAATTCTCTCTTCTGTTTTTCAAACATGTTTTTTCTTCTTCTCTGTATAGCAATGCTGGAATCAACACAAGAACCTCAATTTCTCTCAATCCAACCCCTGGCACACCTTTGAAATGACAGTGGTTTCCTGTCAGAAGAGTTTATTGATGATAAACCTAACATGCTATAATCGCGTCATTAGGAGCGTAAATTTGTTTGCTTGATACCGTCTTGAACCTGTCACCATAACTCTTCATTCCATCTAATAGACGCAGGGCAAACCCTCAGGTTGGGATGCGTTCCCATTGCCTCGTTACCATGACAACATACATCGGAATCCCTACGGTTGTTGGATGTAGCTTCTGTCTTGGCACGCAACACTCGTGACATTAATCATTGTGCCTGGAATGTTTGCTCTTTGTGTTGAATTATTTTAGGTGTCGCCTAAGATAGCATCTTTTAGTACTTTGTAGCACCATTTGTATCACTATGGGAAGTCATCCTTCCTCCTCGTGATAATGAGAATGGACAAGAGTCCTCGTGGATGAGATGAAGTGAAAGAATCAAGCAAATCGGTTTACTAACACATCATCAAACATTATGGTAATGTTTGAAGAAGGGAGATAGTGAGATGCAAACGATGGGTTGATGTTACATGTTTGAATGGAAAAGGGAAGCTAGAAACTAGCCGTGCAATGATATACAGCTATGTTTGAACGATGGTGTAATGAGATGGTAATGTTTAAAGAAGGAAGATAGTGGGATGCAAACGACTGGATGATTCTACACTTTTTAATGAAATAGGGAAGCTAGTAGCTGGCCGTGCAATGATATACAGCTATGTTTAAACAATAATGAAATGAGATGCAAGCAATAAATATAAACATGATGAAGGCACATGATTATTTGAACGATAAAGAAAGCGAGATACCAGATTTGGAATGATAACAAATTATTTGTTCATGCTTTTGGACAAACAATGTTTTAAACCTACAAGGTAAACTATAATGACATTTAAAACATGATAGTGATGCAAGAAATAAAATAATATGAAGGGAAATTTTGAACGAAAAGAGAAATGAGATTCAATGAAATGATATTACTATTAGCCAGTAAGAAGAAACGGTAATTCATTGATCGAAATCCCGATATAAACATACATTAAAGTACAAAAAGTCGAACCTAAAATATTCAATAATATTAAAAACTATGAAAGTAATTGTAGGCATGGTAAGGAACATGTATTCGAATGATACTGTGCACAGTTATAACATTGTAAGAACTAATTAAAACAATTGTATCATAATCAGGGAAGAATTAGTGTGAATTCCCGCAAAACAAGGAGCTTGTGGCGAGTACACCGTACAGAAAGAGAGAGAGGGGAGCGAGAGAAAGAGACAGACAGAGAGAGAAAAAGAGAGAGACATAGAGAGAGAGAGAGAGAGAGAGAGAGAGAGAGAGACAGAGAGACAGAGATACACAGAGAGAGGGGGAGGGGGTTATAGGAAAATAACAGATTAGTCTATAATCATATAAAAAGCATCGAATACTTTCTTGCAGTGGCTAACCCGTTTTATATTGACACCTTTCCGTCAGCGAGAATAATATCGTCCGTGTAAAGCAAACCTACAGTATGATAAATCAACCTTTAGTTTCGATTTCAACCTTTTTGTCAAGTCTCCATTAACTTCGAGCAACCGATCTTAATGTGCACTTTAGCTAAGATGTTAGCAAATGTTTCCAAATGTGACTATTTGTCATGCAGTAGTTCAAAACGATTTCATTGGTCGTATACGTCCATTTGGAGATACATTCCTCAGTGTAGAATGACATGGATAGGATTTTATTGTTGGATACAAGAGAAGTGCTGGAAAATACATCACATGCAACGGCTTACCGTGGGTGGGTGTAACCAGTGGGACTAGTCATTGAAGGGTACTGGTATAATCGGAAGGGACACTAGAGACTAACAAGGCTAGGCTTGGTGACGGTGTGAAAGATGGTATAATCATCTTTCTGTCACGTTTTAACCCCCAGCTTTTTTTTTTCTCTCTCTCTCTCTCTATCTCTCTCCCTCTCCCTCTCTTTCTTTCCCTCTCTGGTGAAGTTTTGTATCTTTGTCTCTTTATCTCTGTCTCTGTCTCTCTCTACCTCTCATTCTATCTCATTACATATATCTCTTCCTTTCTCCCTCTCATGTTCTCTCTCTTTCCCTCTCTCTCTTTCCCTCTCTCTCTCTCTCTCTGTCATCGTCTCTCCCGCTCCCCTCCTTTGTCCTCCACCCCTCCTCTTTCATTTTGTCCCTTCTGTTTTACCACACGATGAAGGGGGAGGGGATGTCCCCCATGCTACCTGTAGCAATTCAAGTGGCTACAGACGATCACTAAGAAACTCATCACGGTGAATAGATATAGGTATTGTCAGGAGAGATTTAGTACATCACCATACACTGGCCATAACATGATAACCCTGGGGGTGTTTCACAAAGATCCTAAGTTGAACTTATCTCTAAGTTGGACTTAAAAATTATGGAAAGCCGTTAGCATCTATAAAAATATTTTGTAAAAGTTATTTTAAAAGGCATAAAATGTTGATTCAAATTACTCATATTTTCAATTATCAAGGAGATTTCCTGTTTTTGATGTGGAATTTTTTTAAAGTCTAAAATACATGAATTTTCGCTTTTGAATATATTTTATTTTAAGGCTACAAATGGCTCTCCATAATTTTTAAGTCCAACTTAGAGTTAAGTTCGACTTAGGATCTTTGTGAAACACCCCCCTGGATATCAAGAATGTGTCCTAAGTGCTTCCAATCCTCTCCTAAGCAGCAATTTAAAAGACAAAATGGACCGAGAGAAGACCGACAGAGATAATGGTTGGAAAATGGAGAATATATCAGGATAGGTACTGGGAGAATTCCAAAGAACAATTCGATTATTCACAAGATGGACAGAAAATGATCGAAATGAACGGTTACATACAATTTATATTGTTAATTTCGTCAACGTATTATAAATATGGCAACCGGTGACCTCTTATTTGGCATACACGTTTTTCACAAAGAACGTTATTATATACATAAAACTGCATGATTCCGCCAATGTTAAATCTAAAATTGCTTCATTTCATATTATGGTAAATTGAATTGATGAATAGGCTATCAACCAAATTTTGAATTATTCACGCAAAACTCTCATTTAGAAGTTTCAGGAAGACTTTGTGGCACGGGGTCACAGAGGGTCGTTTATTTTATCACTTCTAATTAACCTGTGATATATTGTATAAAGCATCATTTGTAATATTGTTCGATCCATTGCCATCTCACGTATCCATTTGCGCAGGCCTAATGATGTAATAAACTGAGCAAAAAGGCGTGTATAATGTAATTCCCATTAAATGGATTATAATTTATGTACATGTAGAGAAAAGGTGAGTGTTTACTCGTTCTGAGCGTATTAAATTTGTATGATTTATTAGTAATGTGTAACATGTCTCTCCATTCGGTACAAAAACTACCATCTCTGCTCCACTGGATGATTACATCGTCAATTCTCCTCTAATATCTCATCCGTCTAACTTTACCGGCCCCTGGGATCTCCTAGGCCGACGCACTCGGCAGGATTAGGCAGAGCATTCGGGGACTTATCCCGGGCTCCAAAATAGATGTCTCACTTGCTATCTCTATCTACGGCTCGGCTTCTAGCCGATTTCCCCCTTTTTTTGGACCTTGATTATTCTTCACTTCACGATCGTTGAATCTCTTGCGCAGTCAATAGTGAATTAAGATGGACACTGACCCACTCTCCCCCCCCCCCAAAAAAAAGAAAGATAATATAGATATGTCCAGTCTTTCTGGCAGCAGTCTGTTCAGCCACTTTGGTCGATTCTAAAACATCATCTTTTTGGTAATCCATTCCGAACAACGGAGTGCAACCTTTGCACCAGCCAATCACAGAGAGTGTTAGATAATCTATAGCTTAGATATACGTCACCAGCCAATCACATACAGTGTTAAATAATATACAGCATAGATGTACGTCATTCCATCAGATTGAGTAATCACTTGTTCATATGAAATCTCTCTTTGATATCCCAGTATGCCCAAACTCCCGCAACCTAATCATTATGTAAAACTTGTAATGTATAACATGACTGTGTTCAGTTGTTCTACATTTCCTCCGGGTTTTATTTCATCAAAGCTTAAAGGTACTATGTCCCATTTGCAGGCCTACAAAATGAAAAGGTTAAATTCCAACGGCATTTGAAAGACAATACTAAATTAGAACTTCCCTAAAAAAAGGGGGGCTTGAAAATGTCTTTAAGTGGGAAAATAACGACTATTAGTTGTCGAATCGACTTAGGAGCTATAGAGCCAGTAAGTAATAGTCTGATTTTTCAGACCATTGTACCGAATGGTCGTACGTTTTATGCTGCGCAAAGATTCAATCAGTTTAATTTTGGCCATTACAAGAAGTGGGTTATTGATGTAGACAAATGCTCATGTACCCTTTACAGCTCATTTTATGTATGTTATTACCAAAGATGAAAAAGCCAGTCAGTCACTCAATAGTGTCTGACAGTGAAGTCTAGCAAGTAAACGGGTTTCCTTGCATAATTTGAATATTAGGACACTGCTAACGTTTAAATTTCACAGATAGGACATACATGACATATTCATAATTCCTGCAAAGTTCTACAGAATTTGATGTTGGCTGCAAAAGGGACATAGTATCTTTAAGGGTTACGTTTACGGTAGAAATTGGGTTTTAGGCTAGGTGTAGGTTTAGGGTTAGGGTAGTATATATTGTTGTGTCCAGGGATCAAGGTCAGAATTCGGTCGCTTATTAGTGAAGCAAATTGACGGAGCAATAATTTTTGGCAGGAGTAAATACAACCCACTGTGCGCATGTTCTCTGTGTATGATTACGTCATTTTCATATATAGAATCGTCTGTCTAACGAACGAGTAAACATGGAAGATGAATTGGAGTTCTCAAAGAAGAAGATGAGGTGAAATAGTCTGAGGGGAAAAAAACGAAGATTTCCAAATCACTGACATTTCACTGCAAAGCGTTATCTACGGTAGATATGAAATACTATCTGTTATGTTTAATTGTTTACCAGCCACTTATCGCATCACTTCACCCATTCACCTCTAATAAGTAACGTAAATGTTGCGTGGAAAGTAAACGGAACGACTGGGTCGATAGTCTACCAACATGACGAAAGTAAATGGTCTGAAGCTAGGATCTCAAGATTCTATGGTAGCCTCGAGAGGACTGAGCGAAAATGGGAGAGGACTTAGTTGACACATGTGTTCGTAAATTGGGCGATTTACGTGAGCGAAGAGGGAGAGAGAGTCTTAGTTTGCTTACTGACAGATCTATTTCAGCTTCTAGGGTAAAGTCCTTAGGCTTAGTTTGCAGACTTCTTGGTGATTATAATCATGCATGGATTGCATGTTTGATTAACTTTATTGCTAAGGAAAACACAAATATGTGAAATCCCTGTTGTATAAACCCTTTCCATTTTAGATATTGCAATGCTTTTGATTTTTACATGTTAGTTCTTATGGAATCACATTTCCAGAATTCATAATATTCAAAATTAATTGAAGGGGGTAATACATTGTTTACAGTTGAATTTCTTGAATTAAGATCAGACTTCATTTGTTAGCTCATCCATAAACTTGAGTTCGTTTAAAATATTAAACTAACAAAAAGCCTAGTATATATTATATCTTTTGTGTGATTATAAATACTATCATGGTAATTATCAGTAGTACTGTAGTAGACGTCGTCGTAAAGTAGCGGCAGCAGTAGTGTAGTTGGATCAGTATAGTAGTGGTAGTAGTGGTCAACTTTCACCCGGTGGTGGGTGGTAGTTGTGATAGAAGTAGAAGAAGTAGTAGTAGTAGTAGTAGTAGTAGTAGTAGTAGTAGTAGCAGCAGCAGCAGTAGTAGTAGTAGTAGTAGTAGTAGTAGTAGCAGCAGCAGCAGCAGTAGTAGTAGTAGTAGTAGTAGTAGCAGTAGTAGTAGAAGTAGTAATAATAGTAGTAGTAGTAGTAGTAGTAGTAGTAGTAGTAGTAGTAGTAGAAGTAGTAATAGTAGTAGCAGTGGTGTAGTAGTATTATCATTAGTAGTGGTAGTAGTAGTGGCGGTGGGGTGGTAGTTGTGATAGTAAAATTGAGGACTACTCCTATTTGATAAAAAAAAACAGAGTGGTTTGAGAACAGAGTTTATCTTCATCTTATTCCAAAGGTTTGGGTCTGTTTAATGAAGACTAGTTGGGACTGATAGGTGAGAGGGATGGATTGAGACACCTATAGATAGTCTCGAGTGAAATAAGCCACCAATTGGAAGGGTTTAATCTGTGAAAGACTGGTGTTTGGTCATCAATCTCTTCAGCTCGAGAAATAGAATCGTCTTGGCAAATAAACGCCGGTAGACGAGCGAGATAAGACTCCTGCACGGTGGAGGTAACCGACACCGGTCTGTTTGGACATGCTGAGAATAATAGTGGCTCGCTTCTACCTATGATGGTGAAGTTAGCAGGCTATTTCATGGGTATTTAAGGTTAACGTTCTATTGGCACGGTTCATGCGACCTATTCTAGTTGATCTCATACCACCACCACTGTCAATGTATTCAAAATGGGTTCACACTAACACTAGCAGTGTAGAGTACACTCATTTACGATTATACTCAATTGTCGGACCCTACCGTTATTCCCATATAAGGTGCGATTTTAACCGTTGAACACGGGGCGTTATTTACTGACGCAAGGCTGCGTCAATTACTTTTATGGTCTCTGACGCGTTCCGTGTGAGTGTAATTGTACACAAAGGTCATGCAAAACGAACATTACATACATTTAAATTGTTACACGGGCATGCACCTGCTTGATGAGCGTATGAAATGACGCAATAGAAATGACGCCTCGTACACAACTGGTATTATAGGTCAGGGTTAAGGTAAACGTAACCTAAACGTGATCCTAAAACTAAACCTAAACCTAACCATTATCATAACATTGGCCCTATCCCTAAGACTAAACATTTACATATGACCAATAATTCTTAGGACGGGATTTTGTCATTATTAGGGACTTTTAGATTTGCACGACGAGAACGTGGACTGCGACGTGTGACATCCTTTTAAGGCAATGTGACGTCCTTTAAGGCACTATTATGTCTTAAGACGGGTGAACCATGACATATATAATTTAGCTCCTGTGATTATGCGATTGATGTATTCTTTTGTATCGACATTCATCGCCATCATTGAATTTACCCAACAATACAGTATTCGCCTTATCTGAAAATTGGTCAAGTACATCGTCATCACCGACCGGCATAATTATGACCATGGACCATCAAATTATTGGCAGTGCAAACGTATGTCTCAACATGTCCTTCATGTACTTGACCAATGATGTGCATTGCAAATATTGACTAGTATAATTCGTGTTATAAGGTGAGTGTACATTTCAATGTTTTAAATATTATATCATCCATGGGAAAATGCCGATAATTTTTGAGAAAACTTTCGACAGGTGCACAGGACCTTTAATAATCAAAAGACAAGATATTTTGCGCATAATTGCACCTTTAATAACATCAATGCATAATGTTTAATAAGTAAATCATGGTATGAATGATATAAGTAATTGCTCTATTTCTGTTCAAAATGTATATTTATGCATTACGATTAACAAAACTTTCAAACACTTTCAAAATTAATATCGAACATCCGTGATGTTGCAAACATGGCAAAAACTTGCTAGCTCTTTGTAGTATATGCCTTGTGAGCTGGCCCATATGTCTTTGCCTTTTCGATTATTTCAAGGTCGGGGTCCTTGAAGCTTTGTCAACATCTCTTGTTTATTGGTCATTTAATTTATTTCTCATTTAGATTTCGGTCACATAACCAGAATAGCTATCGACAAATTCGTCTAATTAAGGGATTAGATCGATAGTTTTGTCTGAAGTAGGCCTATGTCTTCACTGTGTAAAGATCATTCATAATTGACTCGAGTCTTAATTTCCCACGGTTTTCTTGAGAAAGAAAGCCCGACTATACCACTGGCACCTGTACCCCAAAACAACCAAATCAATAAATACTGTATTATAAATACTGTATTATTCTAATGAATTCCGCTCTTCAAGTCTACCATACATTGCTGGGTTAAACGTCATAGGAATTGTACTGTTACGTTTGCCCATTCTAATGTTGATTAAATTAGTTGAAATTGGAGTTTCAGGAGAGAAGGTTTGGGTGAGAAGGAAATTTTGACCACGTTTATTGTTTCAGGAGATACTTTGGGGATTAGTTTGTTCTTCAACAGCTACAATACAAAATTAAAGCGGATGTGTAATTGAATCACTGGTGAGCCACGGTCTTTTGTTTCTTGCATTTATTTATTATTTATTTTTCCTCTTTCTTTTTTTCCTTCTTTTTCTGTAGTGATAGAGAAAAAGAATATATTCACTGGGATTTTAGATGAACTTTGTTTTGGTTTTTTTTATCATCTCCCCCCTCTCTCTCTCTCTCTCTCTCTCTCTCTTTCTCATTCTCTCTCTCTCTCTCTCATAATATTTTTTAAATCTCTTTGCAAACATCTATTCCTGAAACAGGGAGCGTGTGACGTCACAATAGATGCCTCCTTTTTGATGACATACCGATATAGACATATTTGCCCATTCTGTACTATACCAAATCTTTTACGGTATCATAAAGCACACCTTTCCCCTCACCATGGTTATCTTTATAAGTTTTTTTTTTTAGTTTTTTTTTTCTTCATATAAATAGCCTTTCCACTTTTTGTTTCTTTGTGTTTGCGTATGTGTGTGTGCGTGTGGGTGCACGCTAAAGTGTGTAGATATGTTTTTGTGTGAGGAGGGTTGTCAATAAAAAGGGAAGAACTATGTCAGCACTGATATATGCTCGTATTTTATTTCAATTTTGAATTTCATAAATGTTTGTTTATGTATTACGCTTTCCATGCGACATGATTTACTCGCGTCGCCGAACGGAGGAAAAATTATTAATCAGAGTAGAACTATATGTATTATAGGACGGGCAGGTGGTTGAGCTGGTGGTTGATGAGGTCATCGATGAGGGGTGTTGATTTTATCCGATCGGGACAATGAACGAATGTTGTTAGTCATTGTTTAGTTACACCTGGTCGATGGGGAATGTTGTGAGGACGGTGTGAACGATGCTTTCAGATTACGGTTTAATGATTTGATTAGGTCGTTGAACTATCAACAATGTCGTTATCTTGCTCTCCTTCTCATTCCTCCCGCTTTAAATCACATTTCAAAACAATTTGACGATTTGATAACGTCAGATAGACAGATGGGAGTTAGCAAATGGTAAAAGCAACAACAAGTATCGACAGATCCTTTAGGCATAGATAGGTGCCGTTGTGCATTTAGAAGAAAACAAATTCCTAAGTGAAGAGCTTTCTTATTTGTTTTTAAATTAACTTGCATTTAAAGCCCCACTGTACTACGTGTAGCTACTTGCTCCCTCTATATAGATAACAATGACTAAGCGGTGCCCATTGGTCCCCCACGATCCTCTTTTTCGTATGTTAATTGAGAGCTGAGTTGATGAGTACCACCTGTCAGTGACCACGCTAATCCCTCTAATCCCTCCTGGCCAAACTAGTGCAGAGGGGCTTTAATACAACATAGTGCATTTTAAATAAAACACGCAGATCTTAATCCGTTGGGTATTTCGGAGTCATACCGGCAACAACCTACATACAATCGAGAGAAGTAAACCATTGATATCAATGGAAAATCAGTCTTAAATATAATATATTGTTGTTATTATTTTTATAAAGCATTTTTTGCGTCACCCACTGGCATACTGATGGGGCTCGGCGGCAGTTGCCCCCTAAATAAAATTCAAACGTGGTTAATTTCTAATTCGATACCAGATTTACAAATGTTGCTGAAATGCCATGATTGTCCGGGTTTTTTTTCTTCCTCACTTTTGCCCATTATGACACCTTGTGGTGATGCGGATTTTTTTTCTGCCCCCCCCCAAGTTTTTGCTTATTACGCCACTCACCCTCTGGCCTCTCCTCTCTGTATAACATATAGACCGGTTTACTAACATATTCAAATTGTATGCATACTTTTTAAATACAGTTTGTCTTGACAACATAAAAGCTTGCCAAAGGATTGCCCGGTATAGCAACACGTGGTGTATGCAGAATGTATAATGGTTTCATAATGGATTCATAATGGATAATGATTTATGAAAATAACAGGTTAATGGACTAACTCGTCACATGGTCCACAGGAAAGAAACATCCATAAATTTGAATATGTTAGTAAATCGGTTTATTTAATAGGGGATGTGCTGGTGGACCACTACAACAGAGTTTTCCCTCACTCTACTATTTTGTTTTATAAGTTTATTTAACCTATATCTGACTTACATTGTTTTTGCAGATTCTGATGTTCTGGAGGTAAGAGAGACGGGACATCTATCCCAATGAGACGAAAGAGAAATGGATCCACCGATAAGTCGGAGGTAAGTATATAGTAACTATTCTCGAGCCTAACCCCACCCTATGTCTGTCTGCCCACTCTCTCTCTCTCTCTTTCTCTCTCTCTCTCTCTCTCTCTCTCTCTCTTCCTCTCTCTCTCTCTCTCTCTCTCTCTCTCTCGCTCTACCCCCTTTTTCTGTCTGTCTCTCTCTCTCTTTATTTCTTGCCTTTTCCAGTGTGACTCCGTCGGGACGAACGTCTAACCGGGAGTCTAATGCAACTTTGAAAAGAATTGTTAAATTTGACATTTCCTTCCAAGCAGCTAATCAAAGTAATCACACTGGCAGATTATTGGTTTTATTGACTCATTGTTTTTCATCTATGTTTCGTGATCCGTGTATCTATAGAATTCGTTTTGAAGAAAATATGACGGTGATCTAGCTGTTTCTATATTTGTTAATACAATCTCATTCATTGTCTTTCTTTAGGTGCTACGGCTTACGTCAGATGAGATCAATCACAAGAAGCTACGTGTTCGTCAGCTTCATAAGTTCACTATCCTTCATTATTCACCCTTTAAAGCAGTGTGGGATTGGTTTATACTTCTCCTCGTAGTCTATACAGCTATCTTTACCCCATACTCAGCAGCCTTCCTACTCAAAAATGACGAGAATAAGGTAAGTACTACAGCTATTCTTTTAATAGTTTTCAACTTTGTCGTACAATTTCTGACAATCTATTTTCGAGGGCTTGTGTAGCAGAAATCTTCCGGCATAATGTTATTAGTCAAAATGATGAAAAAAACAATAATTATCCGTGCTGAAGATATAGTGAGCCCTGAAATTTGGATTTAATCTCTGATGTAAGATCAGTTTTGTACGATAGTAGACCTACATACACTAAAGAGAAACAGACATTATACCGCGATAATACGGGATAGTTTAACAACCTTATTGCGAATGAAATAAGAACATTAAAGTCTTTAAAACTAGCAAATCAAACCTTGAACAATTATGGTCAGTCCTAGTAGTAAATAGAATGTGTTCAATAGACCGGTGTATTAGCATATTCAAATTTATGGATGTTTCTTTCCTGGGGACCTAGTAACGAGTTCTTTCATTAACCTGTTATTCACGAATGAACTAAAGTACTTGAAATCTAGTCTGCATACAGTACTTGTTGTTATGTCGGACAAGCTTTGGGCAAGCTTTAGAGTTGTCAAGAACAACCCTTGTTTAGAAAGTATGCATAACATTTGAATATGTGAGTAAACCGGTCTATTCCTTTGCAGGAATATTTGATTTCATGTGTCGGTAGACTGTCGGCCAAACTTGTCCTTCACAAATGGCAAAATTTCACTTAAATTGTATCATAATGTTAAAGAGGATGTCATTTAAAGTACATTTATGTAAGGATTTTCAAAACTAATGCGTTTGAAGTCGAATATTGAAAGAACAGAAACCCCCAAATTATGTATTCTTTTATCAATATTTGTCTCCAAACACATTTTTTTTTTTTTGGGGATATTTGCAGAAGTGTGTCTTAGATGACATCCTCTTTCACATCATGATACAATTTAAGTGAACTTTTGCCATCAAATTTTTGGCAAATTTGGGGCTCCCAACACATAAGCAATGCGCATAAGCTGACGTAGACGCCGCACATGCGATCGTCATATAGCGTGTCGTAAGGCGCGTTGAGGGTTTGACTACTTGTAATGGGTTTTTCATGCTATTTCTGTTTAGTTATCTGATGAACGATTCATTCATGTGCGTAGAATATTCATGATATCGGCAATATTCCGTCCAAAAATTAATGTACAACCTTGAGTATTTCATTTAATTCGATATCAATATCAATGTTTTTTAATAGTAATTATACATTTATTTTCGCTTAAAATTGTTTAACATGATAATATTGTCATTCCCTATCTCATCTTTTCTGTTAACATATTTTTGTTATTCCTAAAATTCTTTTCCTCTCTCTTTCTCTCTCTCTCTCTCTCTCTCTCTCTCTCTCTCTCTCTCTCTCTCTCTCTCTCTCTGTGCCTCTCCTCCTCTTCATCTTTCTTTCCTCCAACTCCTACAGGCAAAGCTTAACAAGGATGCTGATACACGAGATGGCGACAGTCTCTCACAGAGTTACACCCAACCCTTGGTCTTCATCGACATGGTGGTTGACGTCATGTTCATCGTTGATATCTTCATCAACTTCAGAACCACCTTCCTCGATGACTGCCTGGGCGAGGTCATCTCAAACCCGTCGAAGATAGCCAAGCATTACCTGAAAGGATGGTTCGTGATCGACGTCATGGCCGCCATCCCGTTCGATCTCCTTCTCTTCTCCGTGGCCGCAGATGAGGTCAGTCTCCTGAACGGCATGTCGTTCTTGCTAGCATTATTTCTCAATTATCAAAACGGTGATATTTAATTGAATAGTATAGTAATTGATCACTATGTGTGCTGATAACTCAAAGTCATGTTGAATGATGATGAAGATGACGATATTGATAAAGATGATGATAATGGTGATGGTGATGATGATAATGATTATCATTATGCTGGTATACCGAGGTTGCTGGTGGGGATAAAGATAGAAACGGTAATTGCAGTGGTGGTCATGGTAGTGATGATAATGATGATGTCGATTATTTTGCGGAAAATGATGATATTTTTAATGAATATATAGTTTACTTTTCTTATCCATACTGCAGATAACTACGTCAGCATTGAGTTTATAAAAGACAGCTGCTCGATTGCTGAGATTATTTCTTGTTGCTCATTCATTAGACCAGTATTCTCAGTTGGTTGATGTTGGCGATTATGGTGATGATGATGATGGTGATGATGATGATGGTGGTGGTGGTGATGATGGTGGTGATGGTGATGATGATGGTGATGATGATGGTGATGGTGATGATGATGATGGTGATGATGGTGATGATGGTGATGATGATGATAACAATGATACTAATGGTGATGATGATGATGATGATGATGATGATGCGATGATGATAAATATCATTAATACTTACTATTGAAACTCTTATATATCACAGAAAACGACGTCCGCAATGAGTTTATTAAAGACAGCTCGTTTGTTGAGATTACTTCGTGTTGCTCGTCGTTTAGATCAGTATTCTCAGTTTGCTCCAGCCGTCGTGTGCCTACTCATGTGTGCCTTCACCCTGGTGTCTCATTGGATGGCTTGTATATGGTACGCCATCGGGGAACAACAAAGACCCGAGATACAGTATGGCTGGCTAGACATGTTAGCGCAAGATTTATTTACTCCGTATACGGTAAGCCATATTCCATACCTTTTTTTTTTTTATTTGTTTGTATTTTTTTTTTTTTTAATATTTTTTCTTTGTATGTTTTATTAAAACAAACCATGAAAATCACATATTTACAAGATTCGATAAAGTGAAAACAAAAAAAATACACAAAATACAAAAATAAATATAATTTCATCAAGATGACAAATAATAATCAATTTCGGGGAGGGGAATAAAATAAAAACACGCAGGGCAGGTGAAAATATTCTTGTGACATTCACAAAGTATATACACAGTAGTGATAACGAGAGAAAATGGCAAAAAGTACATTTGCAAAGTTAACTTTTGTTCTTGAAGTACTTACTATCACAATATCCGCAAGACTATTCTATTGACTTTGAAACGTCTGGTATTCGGTTTATCAATTCGGCATTGCAGGCTTGTATAGCATAAATAGTTCACTTGCATTTTCATCCTGCTAGAGTTAAGAAGGAAGATGACGGGGGAAATGTGCAGAAAATGAAACAGATGTGATAATAAAATATGACAAGGAAAAGGTGCGTCATGACTGCCAAAATGACTAGTATGCTTGTCAAAATATGGATCACTATTGAGAATGACTGTGTGAATGCATGCTGCAGCTCCTGTAATAACACATTCACACAGTGCCTGAGGGGAGTGACTAAAGCGTAAAGAAGTTATTAAATTCTAACACCTCCCAGGGTACTAGTTCCCTGCTTGCCTGCTATTGGTCAGTTCTATATCACGTGGTTATATCACGGAATGAAATTAATCAACGCATGTTCCTTCTTATTTCTTGTCCCATGGATTAATTAAAGGACCACTCTAGGTCGTTTTTCCTCAGTCACGGTGGATGATAATATACTTGGAAATATTTTGCTAAATGTTAAGAACAAACAACATATTGCTGAAATACTAACTCATATGGAAGAGAAAGGCGATGTTTGTAAATGAAGTTCATTTGGATAAACTAGTGTAACATGTTTGCTCTACGAATAGGCCACGAAGTTTTGATTATCTATCCCTTGCCAAAAATGCACTGTTTATAGATAGTATGGAAACTACAACTCAAAGGTAATTTTTTTTTTGTAGAGAAAATAGACCTACTTGAGAAATGTAAGTAGGATCCTCGTAACTTTATTACGATTCTGATTATAAATTGAGGGGAGATATTTGTCCTATAACTAGATTTTAAGCAGTCATACGTACTTCCTCCTGACATGTTTCCTCTCTATGCTGTATCTCTGTCTGTCTCTCTATCCGTCTCTCTCTCTCTCTCTCTGTGCCTGTCTCTCTCTCTCTCTCTCTCTCTCTCTCTCTGCCTGTCTCTCTGTTTGTCTCTGCCAGTCTCTCTGTCTGCCTCCCTGTCTGTGTCTTTGTCTGTCTCCCTGTATGTGTCTTTGTCTGTATCTCTGTCTGTCTCTCTGTCCGTCTCCCTGTCTACTCCTCTTTCTATGTTTCTCTCCCTCTCTCTGAAGGTGTTGGGTGCTCGGAGGCATTCAATTTGTAGCTTTCCCACGATACATATCCATCTTCTCGAGGGAGGGTGACATTACACTTAACAGGTCTATGAATTAAGACTAATCCTTGCTAGCGGGTCAGAATTACACCGTTCTGATATTACACGAGACATTAAATTAGTCTTGTTTATTAAGCCCCAAGTAAAATATTGTCTAACACCCTTTCTGGACGTGACATCTAGAGCTCTGTATTCAACGGAGTTCTGTATTTGAATGGATTACACCTTGGCTACATGCGTCATGTCACAAACTGTCAATGATGACGTTATTTTCTGCTAACACCGGTTTTGGGGAATGTACATGACACTGTATGTTTGGTTTTTCAAATATCGCAAAGTTACTGAATATATAATTATGATCTCTCTCTCTCTCTCTCTCTCTCTTTCTTTTCATCCCACCCTCCCATCTCTTTATCCTTATTGTTTTATTCCACTATTTTTACACTGTTACCCATGAAGTTGGAATAATATTTCTTAACTCCTTTCATGGAATGATTGTGTCAATATGATTTATTTTTTATAGACAAACTTTATATCTTATCAGAACTTTAGAGATCAATGTCTTTGAATCTTAAGACGCATAAAAAAAGCTCCGAGAACATGAAAACTTTCAAGAATATATCATATTGTCACAATCATTTCATGAAAAGAGTTATTAAATAATCATTCCATCTTTATGGGCAACAGTGTGTTTCTCTATAATTATCATCATACTTTCATTTGGCTGACATAGGTTTGTAATCCCTTCCCATGTTTTTTGTTTGTTTGATTGTATGTTACCTTTTATTTTCTCTCACAGTGCAATCAATCAGGAATGTATTTTTATTGACTTTTTACAGAATGCATCAACAGGAGGTCCGTCATTAAAAGATAAATACGTCTCATCACTATACTTTACGTTAACCACTTTAACCACGGTCGGGTTCGGTAATATAGCGCCCTCAACGGACGCAGAGAAATTATTCGCCATCTGTATGATGCTCATAGGATGTAAGTACAAAACCAAATTTCTTATCGGATTACATCCTCCCTCCTCCTCCTCCTCCTCCTCCTCCACAGATTTACTTGATTTCAAACCCATGATAAAGCTGTGACTTTACATACTTGTCATGTTTGTTTTACTTTGTTTGTGGTCCATCGAACATGTCTAATCTATTCTTGACGGTGTGTTCATGACAAAGTGTATAATTGATACGTCTAAACAAAAACACAGCAAAGGAAACTATAAGAAGCAAAAAAGAAAGAAAAAAAGAAGCTGTTATAGTTATATGTCTTAACATGCACTGGGTTTTCTCGTAAATGATTATTTGCTACCAAGAGAATTCTTGCAATTTTGTTTCGTCCTTTCACCTTTAGATCTCGGGGTCGAGAAAAATACGATATAAAAGCGCAAGACCCAAATAAACTGCTCTATATCGCTAAATCCTTGGTGTTATAAAGTCGTTATGAAGTTGATGCAGCAATTTGAAGAAAAGGATTTCAAACTTCTAATTCCACAAACATCCATCACTCATTTTAAAAATACGATGGAGAACTTACTTCTCCTTCTTCAATCTATTTTCAGCCCTCATGTTCGCGTGTATCTTCGGGAACATGACGGCGATCATCGAGCGTCTCTACGCAGGTATCTCTCGTTATCAGCAGCAGCTCAACCTGGTCAAAGAATTCGTCAAGTTTCACAATGTACCCAATCCGTTACAGAGTCGACTCAAGGAATATTTCAAGCACGCCTGGGTCTATATGAATGGAAACGACTTCCATGAAGTCGCTGAGGTAAGCAAACCTTTGAAGGGATCCGGTAACTTTGTCTCAGATTCTGAAACAAAATCCTGGATTTAGCTCATGCTGCAATGATAATTATAAACCTCTAGGTCAGTCAGGAACCCCATGACTTTTACAAGCCGATCGCTTGTCTGATTATCAAGATATTTATGATCGGAAATCGAAACCAAATTTTGCGTTTTCCTAACGGTTTTCATAACACTACAGTCTTTTAGGGAAAACGAGTATGGTATAACCGGTCACTAAAAGATTTTTACTTTTTTGAGGCACTTCTTGATCATTTTGAAGCGCGATTTTTTTTTTTAGAGCTTCAATTTTACACCATATCACAGACACTGATAACACGTAGGGCCACCCATCTCAGATTTAACATTGTTAAACGATGCCTTTAAACTTCTTTCTGCGGATTCTAAGTACTTACTTACTAATAGAGGTGTCGTAGTCGAGTGGTTTAAGCACTTGACTTGAAATGCAAAGGTTGTAGGTTCGTTCCCCGACACTGCACTAATGTCCTTTGGCAATGCATTTATCTACATTTGCCACTCCATACCCAGGAGAGAAATGGGGACCTGGTAGGATGACAAAAGCCTTTGGGTAATAGTTATTGCCATATGCCCTCACGGTGACCATATAATAGAAATACTACCCAGGGAGTGGAGATTAAAGACGGTGTTTCTTATTGAGCTCTTTATAAATTACGAATATTAATGGCTTAGGAAAAGGTCTCTTTGTGCTTCTTCGAGTTGAGCGCCTCCATTTATTTCTGTCCTGAGCTTGGTCTTCAGCGGCTTCCAGACATCACCCAGCTTCACGGCGAACTTGGTCCTTCCAACATACTAGTGGACGCCCAGGTGGTAGCGTCGAGGTGCTTGAAAGTCGTTATCGTATGTCTAGAGGGGTAGTCGCTTCTGCGGCATCCGGAGAACATGCCCGAACCATATAATCGGTGTTTATTTTTATTTTTTATCGACGCGGTGTTTGTTATTATTTCCTCATTCCTCTATTTGTCTGTAAGATGTACTCCGTCTATTGTTGAAATCCAAGATAGTCGTAATAATTACATATTCAAGTTTTTCGTGTGGTAATCACCAGAGTAAAGCATTGATCAGGGGAGGAAGCACGCCCTCCCAAGTATGTGGCTACGCCAATGTCCTTTGAGACCAACTCATATGCCAATCTATTATAATGATAATATGCTGCATTTGTATAGCGCATTATGTAATACAATTCAGTTTGTTTTACATTATATACAATCAGACAACAATATTCATTTTTTTTTTTAATCAATTACAGTATATTACATTATATTATATAATAGAGTATAGTATGATATAGTATGTCATTTAAAAGAAACCTCACCCCAAGAAAAAATATGAGTTATTCTGAGAGACGTATTGTATTCTTGCTCATTAATCTACAAAATTCCCACCCAAAGTGTACGAGAGATGATGTATAAATTAAAGCAAGAATAATGTAAAGTTTCTCAGCATGACATGGGCTTCGCCATTTTCTTGATAACGTGACGTACTACGCGAAGTCATTTATCAAGTAGATGCATTTTAAATTATTTAATTTCTTTGGGGTGAGGTTTCCTTTAACTTCTACCCTTTCTTTCTTATTAATTTCAAAGGTTATGGCTGACTTTCCTGATTTTCTTCAAGCTGATATATCACTTCATTTAAATCGTAATCTTCTCAAAGAATCCAACGCATTTCGAGGCGTAAACCACGGCTGTTTACGAGCGTTGTCAATGAAATTCAAGGTAAGTTATACATTTTGTGAAGGGTTATATGATTATATGCCTTTTTAGCCCAAGGTGTGAATATCTTTGTCCTTCATAAATGGACCGGTTTACTAACATATTCCAATGTATGGATGTTTCTTTCCTGGGGACCTAGTGACGAGGTATTCCATTAACCTGTATTTAATGAATGAACTAAAATTCTTGGAATCCATTCTGCATACATTACGTGTTGCTATGGCGAGCAAGCCTCGGGCAAGCTTTCGGGTTGTCAAGAACAAGTTTTCATTAAACAGTCTGCATACAATTTGAATATGTTGTAAACCGGTCCATGGACATAATATAATTATAGTATATTTGACTCTGTGTACATTATTCCTATTATTGTTATCTGTTTCTAATTTTGTTTGGATTTGAAATCTCACCCCAAGTTTTGGTTAAAATAAAGAAATAATGATAACAATGAAAAAACATAAATCATTATCATTTGTTACTGTATGTGTTACTGTATATGTTATTATATTTTGTGACATTGCCTCTTGTCAGTCGATGAGGAAATAATTATCTTCTTGTGACAGAGAACCTGAGTGGGTGAATTTAATGTAACTTCTTTCATTTCCTTCAACGGAAATATAGATGACTAATCTTATATATATAAACTTAACATTAAATAAAGCTGTCATTCAGTTTCGTGACTTGATTAATTTCGTTTATTCATTTTGCTACAACGTTAAAAGTAAATTTTACATGATGAAGATCTTTACACGTTGAGCTCCATAAATAAGCGGAATAAATCAAGTCTGTCTCATGAAAGTTATTTTTACCGGAAAGCTTGAAACAACAACATAATTTGGACAAGTTGCCTATTAAAACTACGAATTGTGATAAACAGACGGCAAAATATATTGAGCATGGACTTCTTTATACAGGTAAGATACCATACATGGTTAGAGCAAAGCGTAATGTAAGCCAAGTTGTGGATCACATGATGTCCTCTAACGTGAGAACATAATTGGCGGCTATTCATTGATTACATTCTTTCATTTCCTTGTTCTTATTTAGACAACGCACACAGCTCCTGGTGATATATTAATACACAAAGGCGACTCATTGAATGTCATGTACTTTATATCGAGAGGATCCCTAGAAATATTACAGGGAAATCTTGTTTTAGCAATTTTAGGTAAGTATAAACATAATCCTATTAGTCGAACCTTTCCTGTGCATGTATGATATTATTATGCAAGCGGTTATAGAACAAAAGTGTGATTTATCGAGCTGCAACGTTTCAGGAATCGGGGTATTCGTGCATCAAAATACATTCCTTGTGCCTGCATGGACCGAAAGTATAAACAAACAAACGTTCGTCTAAAAGGTAATTACAGGCAAGAATGATATGGACGGGGGACAATCGCAGCACAAATATAATACTTACCATCCTGCCCTCACTAAACACTTATAACATTATACAATCAGGGTTTTTATTTTCTCTCATATTTTACATCAAATCGATCGACAAATAAGTCACTATCACGACAGCGTCAAAAACGGAAATTATATTTTCAAACAATTTTGTGTTATCCTTTCGATTTATCAAACTTACAGGAAAGAACGATGTTGTAGGAGAGAATTTCTGTACGTGCGAGGATGTAGGGAGGTCAAAGGGCACTGTGAGGGCATTGACCTACTGTGACCTGGTGACCTTAGCAAGGGACGAACTGATGGATGTGATCAGGTCATATCCAGACTTCAAAGATCATTTTGCAGAGAAGGTTGAAATCACCATGGACATGCGAGATGTAAGTATGTGTATAGTTTGTGTATAGTTTTTGTATAGTTTGTGTCAGGGCCGTAGCCAGAGCTTGATGTTTGGGGGCACAAACATGTAATTGATCGACGTCCTGGCGAGGGGTCTATGAGGATGGGTGTGTGATCTTGAAATTTTGGGCACGTGCCCCTTGTACGGGCCTGGTTTGTGTATAGTTTGTGTATAGTTCGTGTATAGTTTGTGTATAGTTTGTGTATAGTTTGTGTACAGTTCGTGTATAGGTTGTGTATAGTTCGTGTATAGTTTGTGTACAGTTTGTGAATAGTTTGTGTATAGTTTGTGTATAGTTCGTGTATAGTTTGTGTATAGTTTGTGTATAGTTCGTGTATAGTTCGTGTATAGTTTGTGTATAGTTCGTGTATAGTTCGTGTATAGTTTGTGTATAGTTTGTGTACAGTTCGTGTATAGTTTGTGTATAGTTTGTGTATAGTTTGTGTATAGTTTGTGTATATATATTGTACAATTGTGAACAATGGGCATTTCAGGTGTCAATAGATAATTGTTGACAGTTGGGCCCCGTCTTATAAAGAGTTAATATCAATCGAAACTTATTAGCGATTGATTTCAATTGCAACTATGATATCAATTGCAACTATGTACATAAGAGATAGGAGACTGCAAACTTGCGATTGATTGGAGGACTTACGATTGATCCAAAACAATCGCAACTCTTTATAAGACGGGGCCCTGGTTACACAAGCAGTCCTTGTAAGGTGATTCCTATATAGACCAATCAAATTAGTTCGCTGAAGCTCGGATGACATCAGTATCACTAATCTATTAAAAAACAAAAGTAAGTAAACATTTCTGACACATGTAACATAAGAAATTTGTGAAACTCACAGGCATGACAAGGTGGTAGTATGGAAGTGTCCCCTTGTGATTTGCTTGTTGTGAGTTCTCATTATTAACCGGGTACATAGGCAAGATTATTCACAAGGGATACACAGTCCTAAGAATATTTTGATAGGTTAGAAATGTAAATTTAAAAAACACCTTCCAATTCTTTTTTAGACGGTGGTAGAGACTCAAGAACTCAATGGGGCATATTGGACTGTCGTCTGTTAGAAGACAGGAAGGCGTTCATTCTGTGTAAAATGATAAACGTTAACAAACGATATTTCCTTTTTGTGGCAAACATCACGTTTGTCACATAAACCAAAGAGTGTTGTTTTAAAGGGATTGGGTATTTTTTTCTCAGATTCTAAACAAAATCCTGGATTTAGCTCATGCTGCAATCATAATTATAAAACTTTAGGTCAGTCAGGAACCCCATGACGTTTACAAGCCGACCGCCCGTCTAATTATCAAGATATTTATGATTGGAATTCGAAAATTTCCCAACGTTTTTATAACACTACAGTCTATTGGGGGAAATGATTATGGTAAAACCGGTCACTCAAAGATTTTTCCTCTTTTGAGGCACTTCATGATTATTTTGAAGCGCTATTTTTTAGGGCTTCAATATTACACCATATCACAGACGCTGATAACACGTAGGGCCATGCACCTCAGATTTTGCATTGTTAAACGATGCCTTTAAAACCCTAAATCCGCACTAACTATCCCTTTGATAGTCATCTATCCGACTAAATAAGAAAAGGGACTCGGTAATGTCTTCCGAGATATCATTACTATTCTCAATTCACATTGTTACGTAACAGTATGATCCATCTGAGAGAAGACCATCGGCGGTTCCTGAGAAAGACATTGAGGCTGACAAGAGTGCACCTCCAAAGAAAACTTCAAGTACACGAAACAACTTGTCAGCTAGCAATACCAGGTTAACCATTACACCTATGCAAAGTTCTGAGAATCTTCAGACTATCTATCGCGCTACATCACCCAGTACTAGGAGACGATTCAGGAAACGAAGTGAGAAGTCAAGGTCCCAGTCACAGGGTAAGAATTTTATATTACTTTTGACCACCTAGGTAAGCCTCATCGACATCAATGCTGTTTTTCCTGAGGGCCCTGCAATTACAGCCCTGCAATTATACCGCATCAACGTTGCCAGGTATCAATTTACACCTGGGTAGAGAGTGGTAAATGTGGATAAATATCTTGCTAAAATTCTGATTAGAATTACACTAGGGTGTCAGATGGATGTCAAAGAGCAAAACACGTTGTATATTTGGGACATAATACTAGGGTAATCATTCAAATCTGTAATTTCTCGGAATCAAGATACATTTCAACAAACTGAATCTGACTGAAGTAGATTAGACTAAGTTAGACTACTAGCTTGAAACTACTAAATCAGGGGCCCACTTTTCGTTCCACTTCCCATTTTACAACTGTTATCAGTTCTCAATTCTACTTCATTTAATGTGCTCCTAGGAGTTAGAATTTTCTTTAAATTATCGAACTGTTTGCAGCAGACGAGTGGGGGAAATAAGATCGTGTATTTAGTCCTTAGTGTAACTCATGAAATTCGATCACTAATTCTCAACCTTTGCAGAATCTTCCAAGCGTACCACGGTCGACATCGAGATGAATCGACTAAACGCTGACGATGATGAAGAGGAAGACGAAGGCGAAGATGCACCGATGATTCCAAAACATACCAGCAGTCCTCGTGCTCCACAAAAACGTGAATCCATTCCTCATAGCCCTCTCAAAGAGACTCAGTATATGGCAGCATCAGAACCACAGCTTACTGAGACAAAACAAAGAGGGCGTGTGTCAACCGGGCTGGGGATTAGAGGAACGCCAGAGGGCGCCCCAACTAGTTCATCAACCGGACAAATTGCACCCTCAGCGGTACATATTGTGGATGCGAACAAAATTGTGTGTGATAGAGCAGTACATAACAGAATAGATGAGCTCTACCTGCAGCTGGATAATATTGAGAGAAGTTTTGATGCGAAGAGGAATGAGATCATCGATGTTTTGTTGAAAGAACAAAAGCAGAAAGAAATGGCGGTGATTGCACAGACCATGCAACAAGATGCCCAAACATTGCTTCATAATATCATGCCGTCCACCAATACTAATCAGCAAATTCCCAGTGTGTCGAATCGTGTCCCTGCCACAATGGCATCTGTAATAACAGGAAACAATGGCACGTCCAACGATTTACACGATGTGGATAGACTCCTAAGCCAGCCGTTTCCAGGTGATCAACCGGTGGATGTTCCAGTCCTGCTACCGGAATCGAATTCCCATTCAATGCCTCGTCAACAATCCATGTATTCCTCAAACACTATGCCACGTGTCAAGAAATGCGAGCAACCGAGCGAGTCGTACACGGAAACACAAACATTACATCGGCAATCACGCTCTCCGCGTTCGGACAAGCGATCGTCGACGCGTTCGCCACGTCCAAGCTCTGCATCCGGTCGCGTCTCTACAGCACATCGCTCTGTTTCTGGCCACAATCTTCAGGCTGCCTCATCTACTCCGTCTGTAAGTGGCAGATTATCTACGGACACAGTTGAAGATATATGGCTTGAACGAACAGATGGTAGAAAGAAAAAGGATGACTCGGTCCTTTCGTCTACGTATTGCTAATAAATCGCACATAATTGTCATCCTAATCGTATGGTACATGTGTTTTCTAATACTCGTATTTGCCACATGGTAAGATACTACGTAACAGCTGGCGATCCATGGAGTATTAAATCTGCAACAATAATTATCTAATACGTACGCACATTATTCAAAATGAATTATGTTTGTCCACGTGGCTGCTGCGTGGACAAAACATGTTTATTCACGTGTTTACATCGTGGACAAGACATGCGCAATGCATGATCCTTCGGTTCCTTCATGTGACCCGGAAGGAATACGAATGGAGGTTAGGCTGGAGAGGACCAATCACAGAATGGGATTTGAAAACTCGCATCACGTGTTGAATTCATCACGTGATCTTGCGCCGAGTTTGTGTCGTTGATAAATTGGAGAATGACTACGTCTTTTCTTATTCATGGGTGGGATTTCTTCAGAATTCTAAGTTTCATCTACGGATGATAAATATAGTGTATTTACGCCATCATAACATGTATAAATCCGTACAATATTTTCATATTTTCATTCAAAGGTTAAGATGTTTGACTGTAGTAGACCAAAGTTCTGTAGAAGATTATGGCAAAAGTGAAAATGAAAACTTTGACAACTAATCGGCCTAATTGGCCTACAGTTACTGTAGTGTCCTATGTGACGTTTATTTTTTAATACGGTATCCACTACGTAGTCCGGATACCGGTTTATCCGGCTTATAACGTGGATGGAAACGAAAAGATACAAAAGATCTTTTACGCTTAAAGTCCCAAACTCGTTGTCTCAATGGCTCAAATGCCTCACTGTCTCAAATGTCTTGCTGTCCCAAGATAATCCGGGATTTAAAAAAAATGTTTAGAAACCAAATAAGCTAAAAGTGCACTTGACAGAGCAGTTGTTTATCAAGGGATTTTCCAAAATCATGAAACAAAAATATATCGAACCTTGGTTTTACGAAACGAGTTGTCAGATATATTTTAAAATCACTACTTTTGTCTTCTTTGGGAAAAGGGTAATTATAATTAAATCATGATAAACTTCGAAAAGCTGGGATTCATAAAAACACATTTTTCCTGTGTCACTTTATGGCATAATCAGATATTCGGCAGATTGTTTTAATTTTTTTTTAAGCCAAAGCCAAATACAAGCCATGTATATTGTCTTCCTTGCGTCTCCTCTTGTATAATATTATAAAAACATGAAAATTTATATCACAGATGATTTTTGTATAAGATGTGACACGTGTTTTCTTTATTCCGAAACTATAGTAAAAACTGAGTTAATGGATTTTCGGACTATACATATTTATTCCCTTCATCACTTTTATTTCTATTTCAGTTCCATCTTATAATAACTATATTCTACCCCAATATTCTTTTCTCTCTGAAAGATTTCGCATTCCGTATAAGATATATACCATGTATACATGGGTTGTCGAATCCAATATTGTCACCACCAATAATATATTATTATACATTGTGGGCAATCGCGTCTGACGCAAGTGTTCAAACATGAATTACTGTATAAATGAAAGAGAGTTATAAAGAGGGGAGAGAGTGCCAAAAAAGAAAGGTATATAGATGTGTTTATTAAATGTAGAAGCGTGGAATCAGAAAGAAACAATACTTCCAGATTTTTATTAGACAAAAAAGGTTTTAACAGTAATAGTTGTTAGAATATTAAGAACTAGAAAAGCTGTGAATCCCATTTTTGTATTTTATATATTTGTAAATATGTATGATATCAGAGTATGCACTCTCTATTGATTTAGTTGTTATATATATATCTCAAATTTGGCTTGTTATCTGTAAAATTATGAGCAAATTTTATCAGATCTTAAAGCGAAAAGAGTGGTGTGTAAATCAAAAGAATTTTATACTGAGAGTTTTGAACGATAACTATTTGTATTCAAGTTTCATCTTACTCGCTTAAATGCAAAGGATTCTAGATCTACTTTTTATTCATATTAGTATTTGCTTCCTTTAGAGATGAACCCACTAACAATTATAATAAACCCACACTAAAGTAGCGCTTGATTCAGAATGGATTTTACAATTTCAAACGTGGATTTCCGCTCCAAATGAAATTATCCGTTGTAATGTTGGAAATTGAGTTCTTTGAATGGTAGAGCTCTGCAGACAAACATACAAATGAGAGATCTTGCTTGTTGGTAAGGTTTCTGGCTTTCAGTCAGAAAGTCACAGGTTCAAGTCTCAGGAGTAACTCAGCTCAGCTAGAGTATTTAGGGATTGCAATCCCGCTGATATCGTAGAGGAGGCTCTCTATGAACACCAGTTGCAGAAAACACAGGGTACAATAGACATAAAAATAGGATCAAGTTCTCAACAAATGTCTTATTCCTGTTCGACCGGATATTCAAATGTACTTTATGCTGCTCTTACATACTTCTTGTTGATAATTTATTGTACTCATTTTATGAAATATGAAATATAAGATGGTGACGTGATGATTATTCTGGCAAAGATATATGCTTTATCTCTCCTTACGTGGTTAAAGGTTACGGAGAGCTTGTGTATAGGTCAAATGGCATTGCAAGCATTGTTATCGAAACACTCCCCATAATACATTTTGTTTTAGCATGGAAACACACATTTGATGATTTACGATGGTATTGAGGGTAACCATGGTAACCAAATTGTTTTTTTCAGATATGCACCTGATTACTTTAATGCGCAGCTTTTTTTTTAAATCATGTTCACGTGATTAAAGACATATAGAACAAAAGGCAAAGAACAAAGTTAATAGATAAATATATAAACTATATTTACTGTAGATGATTACAGCTATACATCCCCTATTTTTCATTTTCAGTCGACGACTCTGAAATCATTCAGTATTATAATTCGCACAATTTTCGATACAGTTCACCCCTTTGAGAATATTTTTGAGGATGTCATATTTTCGGGCTAATTCTGCATCCAAATTCACAGCTTGGACTAATTTTGTGTCCTTGAGGGTTTCTTTCCCTATCTTCAGGGGCGGAGTGGGATTTACATTCGCTTGGGGAATTTCGATGCAACCAGCCATCCCATATTTATACCGGACATCAGACCACAAAATCGACCGGCTCTCAAGCTGAAATATCGGGTGGCTCCAAGGGAAACCCTACCTTACTCCACAAAATCCCCTGGCAAGTTCGCCCCTGTTTTCTGATGTGTTTCAAAATAGCTAACATTACCTTTAAATTCTTGCTGTTATTGCTGCACCACACGAGAAATCAACCCCTTGCTTTATCTCGAGGAGATCGGACTACAATCCGATTTAGAAAGAATTTGCAATAGCATTTAATATGAACATTCAAACTTTAAAAATCTCTATGATCGCGGACCTGAACAGTCTATGCTTCATGAAATCAAAATATTTTAAGGGAATTCAAGCTTCTTTGGAGAAGGAAGAGCTTATTCAGCTCAGAATCGTAGTAATGTCAGACCAATAGTGCAATTGTCTAGGATTTTAAGCCGATTCGGCTTTAATTCTGACTAAAATGCTTAATTGCGCTGAAATTCATATTGTTAGATATATTTAATAATCAATCAGAACCTAAATTTGGAAGATGATGTTTGTTTATATCTAATATGATTGCCATTTATTCGAAAAGTGAATGTCTGCGATGGGCATTGAGAATATGAGTGAAGGATGCTATACCAAAGATGTGTTCCTTAATGCAAAATGAGTAGTAGCTCGTGCTATATATTTTTTAATTTTCCTCTCTGATTTGATAATGGTTCCATTTAGGTCATATTTTACAGTCTTATACAAATTTCTTATGTGCCCTGGATTTTAAAAATCACCCCTCACTCATACTACAAAGCAACCTGCGCCTGATGGTAGGCGGTTCAGTTGAACCCATGGCTTCCTGTGAAAGGAGCTGCCAGGAGGGTGAGAGGAAAAAGCTTCAAGATATGGTTTGAGCCTCTCAGGGATAGCTTGTTCTGTAGCACCAGCTATCTTAAGGTTCTCAACACAATGGGCGCCGAGTCCTTTTTAGGACAGTCTGCACTGGGACTGGTATATAAGCTTATTGTTGATATTTCTAAGCTTTAGAACCCAATCTAATGATTCCTCTCTTGTAATCAAGCCCAATCTATATTACTGTCTTTGTCTTTCAGTATTTAATTCTCCCTGTTTAGGTTGTTAAAAATTCCTTTATTTCCACTTTCGGCATTTCTAATTGCATTTGTGTTTGATCAATATTTTATGGGTCAGTGGTTGTACAATATCTTTTCTTACAAAATGCATATTTTGTATATATTTTGGTTTGCATTTGTAAATTATGATTGATTTTATTAATTCTGTCTATGATTCCTAGTGTGTTTTTTTTGTTTGATTTGATTTTTCTCTTTTGTTTTGATTTGATTTGGTTTATTTGCTGTGTATTGATACAGACAGTCAGGCCCACTTTGAAAGGACTGGCATCTTATTAAAGCCCTTCACGTTGTTACAAGGTACGCTGGTATTACGTTGTGAAACCGCGTCATATCATGACGTCAGGTAAGCCGAAATTAAGAGGGAGGGGGGGGGGGTGGTGTACAACGATATCTACATCTACAACATAACACCATGGTGGCAACATATTAAAACTCATTTAAAGGCCTCGGTCAGACATGACGCGACAAAACCGCGGCGGTGTTTTAATAATGACGTAATACGCTTCATGCTACTGTATTTACAACACAGAGCTAAATGAATACCAATACACGCGGGACCTAGGTTGTGCGCAGTTGCCCTTCATTTACACGGAATTAAAACCGCGGCTGTTGACCGCGTCATAATGGGAAGGAGCCTTAACCCTAATAAGGCCGGGCTATTTGAGTTCTTAACACGGCCGGGGGCATTATGGCCCCCTAAGATCTCGGCCGTGAAACGGCCGATCGCCGCGAAAATTTGCATGCATGTCAAATGAAGTGTATAGAATACTATAGCAATTTCAATTTTTTGAAAAAATTACTCATTTGCATATTTATGGTAAATTATGCAAATAAGGTCAAAAAATTCATATTTTTACCCATAAATCATAAATTCTTCATATTTAAGCTTTCTTTTCCCTACATATATTTGTTAGACCATTTGGAATAATAATACGAAAAAAAAAATTTGGAAAGCTAGGTTATTCCTTATGTTATCTCTTGTTTTGATAATTTCTTATGTATTTCATTGTTTTTTAACTTATGTATTTTATTGTTTTTGTTGTTTTATTTCATTTCTAACTATAATTTAACTATTTTGACCCCAAAACAAACACCTAAACTTTAAACAAGACCAAATAACCAATGTTTTATCTCTTTTTAGGAGAAATGATATTTCCATATGTTTTGTACACAAATCACGAAAATGAGCGATTTTCGGGCCGACATGTACAGACAAAAGGTCACGTGACTTTGTAACGGTAGGTCCGATTTTCAAAAAATTGTTTTAAAAGATGCGCAAGACTCGAAAGAATAAAGTCATGAAGCGGCGGGGCGTCATCCGCATGCGTTCCCGAACAATCAGAAAAATCGCGGAGGGGGCCATGATGGCCCCCGGCCTTATTACGGTTAAGCCAGGTGGAATTGGAGAGGGAGATATTTGTGTGTAACAGACTTCTTTACGCTTTATCATTAGTAATATTAGTAGTTTCCTTTTTGATCTTTGCTTATTTATTTCTGCTTTTAATATGTGCTAAGGAGGTTGGAATGCGTCGTTGACTTATTTCGACACTCTAGTCGTGTTTTCACTCTCAAATCCTCCAATAAAATGTTCCATAGAAGAATCTATAAAATATATAGCTATTTCCTTATTCCAATATGGCACAAAGCAAATGTAAAACATGCTAGAATGCTGAATCTCTTTTAGATACTACTATACGGTGGGAAAATACAAACTAGGGCATTTATGATTTCTCTATGGCTATGCATCAAGCAAACCCTTTATTTAAAGTTAGGTGGACATTCCTGGGTTGTTTTATGTTCATTTCCCCTTCATTTTCCTTCATACCATGTTAACCCCCCTTCCCCTAATGCAGTCACCGAGATAGGAATAACAGTTCAGTCATTTTATTCCTAAAAAGGTTGTCAACTGTTGCAATCGATCGAAATACAGAGAGCGCCATCTAGTGTTGTAAATGCATAATGATGTTTGGCATATTGTGTATTCCATCGAATTCCAACTTTATATTTGATTTTAATGGTGCAGTTTGCATTGTTGTAATTGCAACGAATAGGAAACAATGATGTCTTCACCAAACTTCGAACATGGTACTAAAATTGAAACAATGAAAGATTTTGACAAAATAAGGAAAGATATTCTTTAACGTTTTTGTAATTCTTATCGTATTTTCCTACCTCGTAAACATGAAGCATTTATTTCTTGTCCATTGTTTCGTGTCGTGAGTATGTGCGCATGCGTGTAATCATCATGATGCCCTCAATGCTGCCTAGTGAAATGAAACTCACCCGGAGCTGAAAGTTTGATAGGATATAATTCAATGCCCAGTATTTTTAATGTTTTGTATACCAGTTGAACACAGGGGGTGTAACCAATATATTGCTTGTCTAAGCAAAATTAAATAAATTCATTCTTTTTCGAACCTTCAAACTAGGCAAGATATGGCAAATACTGCTGGTCATGGCAATCATTCTTATAGATATGATGGGTCGTTGTTCGGCCCCCCTCACCGAATACAAGCACACTCCCCGCCTCGCACACTTTAGACTCTTACGTAGCTCGGCAGGAAATCTATTGAATACGGGCCCATGGCCCTGTTTCATAAAAGTTTGCTTATCAATCACAAATGCTAAATTTCTATGACAAATTTGCTCTCATCCAATCAAATGCCACGTTTTCAGTAGATTATAACAGTTATTATAACTTGTTATTGATAACAAGGTTTATGAAACAGGGTCCAGGTTTTAACTTTTACTATTTTCGTAGTAAAATAGCTGATTTTCCTAATTTTGTTGTGATTTTGTTTTTCCATTGAAAGGAAGAAAAATTCCTGAGTCGCTTATGGATTCTGAATTGAATAGCAATAAAGAAAGAGTACGTGTGAAAACCTACAACTATTTGAGATTTGATTGTTTTATTGTGTATTTTATTGCCTTTTGAATGTACAACACCCTACTTTAATAACAATTCCACTAAATAGTATAATTTCTTTAGATAGGCATGGACATATTTGCCTAGTTTAGTTTGTCAACCATGTCGACCAAAAGGAAAGTCAAAATTAAAAAAACCTCCGGGAACGTAACTTGTGATGGCCAAACGTATATTCAGACCATGGGCTATAAAGTGCCATGAGGCATCCTGGCACTAGCGTAAAGACTTTCGATAAAATCAACCTAAAGCCTCGTTTAGATATGACGCGGTAAAAATGCGGTCTTTTTGTTTTCATTCAAAATAATTACGTAATGTGCAATTATCAGTGGTGTAATGAGCAAAAAAACTATATTTGGGAGGCAGAAATGAAGAAGAAAACACGGATAATCATGTCATTTCAGCAACATTTGTAAATCACCGGTATCGAATTCGAAATAAACCACGTTTTATTTTTTATTTTTATTTTTAGGGGGGCAATCAGTTCGCCAGTTGCAATTATAATCATACGCTTCGTATTTCTATATATTTTTCATTAAGAGAATACGCGCGGGACCTTTATCATTATTGCGAGCACTTGCCCTTCGTTCACGCATAAAAGAGAACCGCGGTTTTGTATCTGAAAAAGCATTAAGACAGTTTCAATATAACCTTGTCTTTCACCTATTGAAATCATATGGCGTACTCTGAACACAATATTACGGAATAAAAAGGGTATGCAAATTGCCCCTGGAGTTGATTTCTCGAAAGTCTTTGCGATCGTGTAAGGAAAATAAGGACATTTTATGTAGATATGCCCCTTTTTTCAAGGAAAAAACATGAATTTCATCGTTGCATAACCCTTCTCATTATTATCATATTTAATGTTCGATTACTTTTATTCTAATAATATTTAACGTCATCATTATCTTCTCTCCCTCTCTCTCTCTCCCTCATTGGTCTTTTTTCTTCTTTTTCTTCTCCTTCTCTTTTATAACCATAAACGTCATCATCCTCCTCATCACCTCCTCCTTCTTCTTCTTCTTCATTATTCTTCATTCAATCGCCACCACACATTAAAGATGATTGTCACAATACTTAAACGCCTCTCTCTCTCTCTCTCTCTCTCTCTCTCTTTCTATCTCTTTCTCTCCTTCCTTCTTTCTCTCACTCTCTTTTTTGTCTTTCTCTCCGTCCCTCCCTTTTCTATCTCTGTCTCTCTCGGACATACAAAATAAGCTTAGTCTTTGTTTATAATTTGATCAGTCATGGTATATCTATTTATTTTTCATATTTCAAAGCATTGCATATCCAAATTTGATCTTTTGTTGGTTATTCAAGCACTCGGTTGTCTAATTTTGTACAATCTCATAAATTAAGATAATAATGGTGATTATTAAAATCAAATTTATTAACTATATTTTATATAAGAGAATATGGGAAAACAGATACATATTATTATAATTATGTAACTCTATGGAAAGAAAAATAAACAAGATACAAGACAATGTAGTGATGAAAAAAATTAGGGTTTTCGAAGTTTGTAAAAACTTACTACTTCTTCTTTAAAAATAACTGTATTTTTTACAATGAATATTTCCCTCTCTTGGATTTGGTTTTCCTCTTTTTCATGAACTGTGTTACACCATGTGATTAAATAATCGTAAACAATAATTTTATTTAGATTTTGACACATCAATAAAGGATTCTATTTCGAATGCAATATTACAACAATCACATTTTTTCTGCCAAAATGAAAAATAGCAGTAGAAAATAATCTGAGTTGACAGCTGCACAAATCGGTATAAAATGAAAACAAAATTGAAAGACATTGATATACCTATTGTTCTGAAAAAAGGAAGAAAGATAAGAAATATTGCCTAGGTAACAAACCAAACTCTCAAAATCAAACTCCTTATAGTTGGCCCCTGTACAAAAAAAATCATGTCCAATATGAGACTGCTTTAAACACAATCATTACATAAACGAGTTGAAAAAAATTGGCTACAGCCTTCGAGACCGACAGCTTCACGACCGATAACCAACGAGACCGACATCCGTTGGGACTAACATCCCACTAGAACACTAGACTACCACGTGCCGGAATCACGAGGCTTTTGCCGACTTATCTGAGTGTTCACGAGACCGAAGATATCGTCGGTCTCCTGGTTAGTCGGTCTCGTAGGCCGTCGGATCCTTTGGCTGCTGACAGCCTGCTTGGATTCTTTCTCAAAAAGAACGCTTGTAGCTAAATATTATACACCATAAGATAATCTCTTTATCCAACAGTCAAAGTTTCCATATTCATTCGCCGTACACCCCTTTATCATAGATGGTGCGAGGCTCTCTTGTTATTCGTCGTAAAGTTCATAAATATTGCTTCTTTGTCCATCTCTAGACCAATCAGGTGAAAGCCTCCTCGACTCTGCCAGCACAGGATGATGAATATTCATTAGTTCAAAATAAAACCAGTACTAATCGGGTTCTAATACTGTCTTCTTTTTTTACACAGACCTGATGAGGTCATGATGATGTCACGTGACAGAAAGTAGTCCCAGTCGTTAGCGGAGTGATATCAAACATGGCAAGAATGTGACTCGGTTGTAAAAACTCTCAGCATAATAATCGCTGTTCATCTGTTCATACACTTTGCTCATGTTGATGTATCCTAGGATTTCTGTAAAGAAAACATGAAAAGCAAAAGAAAAAGGATTATATTGAGGGTTCCAAAGTTTTGAGAACATTTTACACAATTAAATTGAATGCAAATCCATATTTTGATATACTTTTATCAAGATGAATTTGCTTGAAAAATATTTTAATTTGTAAAATAGTTTAATCTTTCTCATAGGTGAAATATTTTTCAATTCTCCAAATATATTTTATAGCAGACATCTATAAATGCCTTATGTCTACAGTGACCATTTTCGTGGTTTTATCTTGGCTACTAAGTTTGGCGGAAGGTATTTTGTCAATATTATCAGAGGCATCGTGTTATAATGAACTAGAGGAATGTATTTGTCCAAGGTCACTTACATCTTTCTTATGCTTCCTGTGTTTCTTCTTCTTCTTCTCTGGTTCCGCAACGACCAGATCAGACCTGAGACCCTGAAGTTCTCGAAGCTTCCTCTCGTACTCATCCCTCTTCTGATACTCCCCTGGTGACAGTGAGATCTTTCCATTCTGAACCGGCTTGTCCTTTGAATCCCTTCGACTTGACCTTTCACCCGAGCTGGGGCCACCCTGTGGGTAGCCATCTTGGTAGTGGGGAAGCGGAGAGTGTCCGTCAATCGGGTACATGGGTGGATAGGTAGGATAGACTCCTGGATCAAGTCCAGGACCAGGTCTTCTGTAGCCTGCAATAGTTGGTATGACATCATGATCACCATCACGTGTGCTTAGGGGGTTAGGTGCCCTTGAGGAATCATGCTCAAGAACCTTCGACTTGTCCTTCCTGTGTTTCTTATCCTTCTTCTCCTTCTTGTCTTTCTTGTGCTTTCTGTGTTTCTTGTGTTTCTTCTTCTCGTCCACAGCCTCCATCGTGATAGCACCGTTTGGCATGCCGTCCATGTGAGTAGCTCCAATGAAGAAGTTCTTGTTGGGGATCTGTTTAGTCATGCCATCAGCTTCAGCATCAGGGTGAACTAGAAGGAACAACGAGAAATGCATAGACACATTATAAGTTTGCCATCGTCTCAAGGAAAATGTATATATACATTTCATGTAAAATCTTCCTTTAGTTGAATAGAAACTATAATTTTTTAAAAACAAAATCAGCTGACTTTACTTATCAAAGTGCTATCGAAGGTTGTGATTCTGAGTGGGCCAATGGCTTCTAGCACATGGTCATATATCATGCATATCAACAACCTCCCTTTTATTCGTATATATATATATATCCTGGCACTATCAATCTGGATATAGCTCCTTTTTAAGAAAAATCCTTTTGTTAATTTCAGGAGAGGTATGTTCACTTTCCCAACAACCTAACTTAAGGCAAATCCCTAAAGCTATCTGCAAACTGTTGACTCAAGTTTGATTTGCCATGACAATTAACATAGTACCTAGAACAGTAGAACACCACTCTTTTATCGTAACTTTGGTTAAGATAACTTACTTGTTCGGTTCCTCTTGTTCATCCTGTGACAGACATATACGATGAATCCGATGACAATGGCCACGAAGATGATAGCAGCAATGAGACCCAGGGCAGCCAGCACATAGGTCGTCAAATTATCCTCTGTAAAAGAGAGAAATTATAAAAATAAATTTAGCATATTAAATCTTTAACAATTAAATTGCACTTTGCCCGACTATTAAAAGGAAATAGTATTTGAATCAGTTGAAGCAAAAAGAATTGAACCATGATCAGCTACATTGCAATGATTCGCTTAGATTCATGATTCAAATTCGCAAAAACCTCCCGTCTAATATACTTTATCACAAGCAATGTTCCAACAGTCACAGCGGTGACAAATCGCCACAATCTGCACAAGCAATTCCCTCGCCCAGAGTTTATACATCAAATGTCACTTATTTATGGTTTCTATAGATTACAAATAGCCATGGCTTATTAAACCTTGTAATCAGATTAACTTTGTTGCTGTTTAGTATTGTTTAGAGCTACAAGTTATACTGAACATCAAACTTGCAATACAAGGTTCGTACCTTTTATAGTTAGTACAATGTTTGTACGCCTTTGATCAATACGGTTGTATGCTTCACACTGCACGGTTGAATCATCCATACTGAGGGTTGCACTTCCTATGGTCAGCGTAGATGAATCCTTGCCATTGGTCGTCTCAATGACAAACCTGAATAGAGAACCAATCAGAACATTCGTTATAGAAACATTGCAGTGTATGCGCTTAGAAATAGCTTAGATGACAATATATTTATGATAATGGCATTATACATCTTTTTAAATATTTACTCAGAGTTCCCTGTTAATTTTAAGAGTACACACACTCAAATGGTTATAACATAAATATTCCGGCTATTCCGTTTCCAAGAATACAAATTTGTCAACTTTTAGTTCATGACGTCTAGAAGTTGAACTATAACTGTTATCTCGCTCCCACAGCCTACCTTTTTAGTCATGTCTGTTGTTCATTGATAAAAGTGTCTTTCAAAATCAATAACAGGAGCTGCGCTAGTATATACAACACGTCTTTTGCAACAAACACCCCGAACCAAATGTACGACACTTACTCCTGCGGCAATTGTTCCGCATCAATGTCTCACACTAACCCAATTATTCACTTCCCACTCTGAAACCTACGCTAAAACATCAATTGCAACATTAAAACAATCTCTATACATCTATGACGAAATGAGGTCTGAGGCAATTGTCGCTAGATAAAATGTCGGACTAAACCAAGGTATCATTACACGAAACCATCATCTTGAAGTACAAGTTCACCGGCATTCCATTGCAACGCATTGTAATTACAACACACGTGTTCAATAGGATGTGGATAAACTATAGTACTTGGTGCAGTTTCGTGAAATAAAATGCCCAGATGTCAGAGCCCCCCAGATTCAGTGAAGAAACGAAAGTTTTGTTACTGACCTGTCATCATTATTTGCTATCTCTGCTCCATTATAGTACCATCTGTATCCTAGGACAACAGGATCACCTGAAGCACGGCATATGATCTCACCAGGTTTGTCTTCCTCGATGGTAAGTCGGTTTGTATCAGCAGTAACATTGATGGTTGCAATCACTGCAAAGGACAAAAACAAATCACAAGAATGGAATATTTTGAAAGTAATTCATAATACAAGATTGAGAAGACTTTCAAAAAAAATCAACCTACTTAAATTTCAATATCCTTGAGCGTCACCCACTAAAATTGAATGTGCAAAGTTGCCAGTTATCACGTAATGCGAACATGATTTCCATAGGCAAGCATATTAGGGTCTTGTCCATAGATCAAATGTAAAGAGTTTTATGGAATGCTTATTTATTTGATGGTTCCAATCATTGAAAAAGGATCACCGAATTGCGACCATGAAAACCTTAATGTCACAAAAAGGGTTAACTCTCATATAACCGGGAATGTTCGGAATTTAACAAGAAAGATTATTACTGATTGATTGCATAACTGATTGCATGAATTATATATTGATTAATTGATAAATTAAATGATTGATTGATAGATTGATTGATAGATAGATAACTTACAATTAAATTGGAGTGCAGGAAGCGAGCATTCCTTTGGTTCGCTATAAGCCGGATGAGTAGACCTGCATGTGTAAACGGCGCCGCTTAGCTCCTTGTTCAAAGCCAAAGTGACCGAATTGGTTGCGCTGGAATCATCTTCGGTTTGGTTACCCGAGAAGGTGTTTGCATCGAGATCGTTTGACCAGGTCAGCGTGGGCTGGGGGGCTCCACCCGATGACTCGCATGTGATTGTGACGATGTCTCCCTCGCTGAGGATCGTAGAGGGCGTCAATGAACATTCAGGAGAGGTAGGGTTAGGTTCAATAGCAGCTAAAGAGGGAAATAAAAAAAATGAATTGAATATAAAGTTGCATACTTTTACATAGATTAGTCATCTGTCAAAGTAGTATTGTCACGCCGTGATCTAAGTCTCTGGGTATATGCATGGTATAAGTTCATAATAGGGCCTATACATGTATTATATTCTTATATATCATACGACCGGGGTATTTAATAATTACAAAATAAAGCGCTTAGAAACGAAGTATTAAGTGCTATAAAAATGTGATTAGTGTGATGATGATGATGATGATGATTCGCAACATTTGGATGTCATTATTTTAAAAAGTGTTTAAAGCGTGTGATACTTTAATGAAGTCAGTATTTTTACATTCGCCGAAATAGGTGATTTTGAGGCATGATTTGAATGATTTGTTCTAGACTGGTTATGTGTGGACATCATGATATATACCTTCCACTGTGAGGGCTGCAGGCGATGAAGAAACGGGGGAATCCGTCTCCGACTGTGAGAGAACACAGAAATAGATCGCCTGGTCATTTTCTTCCACTTTACTGATGTAAAGTTCATACTCGCCGTCGTCATCGTTGCCTCGGATAGATACACGGCCGCTGAAAATAACAGGAGACGGAAACAACGTTATCTCTCAAACATTAATTGCTTTCTATATTTACAATCATAAACAAAAGGATGACATTATAACATCATAGATGTTAAACCATACTCAGAGTCTACATTAATACTTCGTATTTGTTTGAATATTAATCTGATTGAGCCTTCATCTATATTACAAAGAATGTGGGCATATTTGTTATCAAGGACGAACTGGTCACGGGAAGTTGGGGAGTTGGGGAATTTCTCCCCACTGACTCCTGAATATTTTGAATTAAGGGCCGGTTGATTTGTTGAATCGAAATTCCTCAAGCGAATGGTATACATGTATTTGGAAAGATGTTACTAGGAGACTTACCTTGTATCTCCGTTGACGAGCTCCCTGTTCCTGCTGATCTGAACACCATCTTTAATCCACAGCACAGACCCTGATAGAGCAGACACGTAGCATACCATGGTAGCCGATGTACCTACTACAGATGTCACATCAGACGGTGGAATAACAATGCTCTGGACTTCATTTGCATTTCGAACAGTCAGCGCGGCGTCTCCTGACGCAATGGCGGCGCTGTTCCCTGCAGCACTCACGCGACAGCTGTACGTCCCCATATCGCTTTCTTGAAGTAGAACGATCTGGAGGTTGTACTCGCCGTTCGACGTCGTACCGATGATGCTGTAACGAGTGAGAGAGGTGTCCGTGATATCGGAGTCTTCGCTGATGACGGAGCCGTCTTTAAGCCACTCGACCGCACCCTCTTTGTTTTCGACGACGCATAGGAGAGTGGCGGAGTTACCGGTAAGGGCCGGAGTGTCGCTGGGCCCCGTGGTGAATGCCTGGACTGGAATTGCTGTGAGATACAAAATGAAAAGAAAAGAAAAAATCTCATTAGTTACATGACACTCGTTGGACACATGATTATTATAAGCAATAAACTTGCTTCCAAAGTAGATAAACTTAAAATAAAAATATGATAATAATCTATATTTTTTACCAAATTTTTAAACTTATTATTGATTTATGATTTGTTTACTTACTTTTTAAAGGTTTAAATTTGATGTACATATATTTCACTTCTTAAATAGTGAGTTGACACGATAATACCCAAGTCACATCACCGAGACAGATACCACACCGTTGACAAACGGAACATTATCTTACTATGAATGGCCAATAAACAGCCGGTTTGGTATCAGCTTAGAATCAGTTCGACAATGCGACTGAAGCATAAAACTTGGGTTAATTTTCCTTAGGTCCATGATGAAATCGCTATCAAAGATTCCAACTTACGTGAAACGGTGAGTTGAGCTGCTGATGAGCTAATAGCAGAGCTTGATCCTGCTGATACCCTGCACATATAGCTTCCAGAATCACTTTCAGTCAGATTAGTGATGAGGAGATTAAAACTCCCGCTTGCGTCATCTCCTGTGATCTCATAATTACCAGAGCCGACGATTACGCGATCGGCTGAGATTGCCGTAGCACTGTCTTTGACCCACGTTAGAGCGCCTTCCTTGTCTGATACTGTGCACAGGAGTATAACGGATTCACCGATATCACGGTCGTACGTTGGGTCGGGCTGGATTACGAAGGCTTGCTGTGCAGAACCTAAGACAACAACGAAAACAAGAGTTATAACGAGTTTGAATGTTAATGGCGTCTGACCGGAATACTCCCCAGGGAGCGGAGAGTGTGCATTAGCATGTGCGGATTAACAATTGAATCCAATGACCGGGGTAATAATAATTGTAATGTATTAACGCTTAGGACGTAGCATTAAGCGCTATTCAAATGTGACTAAATAATAATTCATCATTGATAAGCTAATGTACTTCTTTTTGACTATCATTGTTAGAAGGTAGTTAGTAGAACATAGTTAAACCTTATGGAAGAGATGTAAACGGAATCTTAAGGAACCAAGGTGACCGCTAAGGCAGGTCTGACTGCATACAAACCCTACATTGCTTAATAAATGCATTTGATAAATCATTCATTATAGTGAAGCATTAGATTTGAAGACTCATTTCATTTTCATTTTAATCGTGTCTTTTCATTGAAATAGAACGAGGTGAAATACACTTACCTTGATTAATGGAGAGGAGTATCATGGATACCACCGCTATCACTCGTAACCATGGCAACCGAGCCATCGTTGTCGACACTGACGAATCCAATCAAAAAAACTGTAGAGAAAACAAAATTGAAGATAGACGCTTATAGAAGTCATTGTGCTGAAATTGATCTACTGCCTGCATCAAGGATACTACGTGTCATGCTCACAATCACATGTCACATGAAAGGGAGTATATGCCTTAGGAAATGCGATAAAACCACAAATATCCCAGATCAATAACCGCATTTAATCATCGAGAACAAAAACGGAGATGAACAACAAAAGTATTTGTACCAGAATCAACCAATTAAAAAAAAGGCATTTACATGACTTGTTTACCCGTGCATATAACTATATCATATATTCTAAATTCATATATATATATATATATATATATATATATGCTGTCCATTTTTTAATTATATTCAAGGCCCCGCCATCGATATCTGGATACAATGCTGAGGTGTGATCCATATGCCGTTATCGTCCCCAGAGATAAATAATGCCTTGGATGGGTTACCATAGCAACGCGTTGGTGGGATCATCGAACCAACATTGAGGCCTAGTCTGACACAAAGAAACCTCTTACAATGAGTCCCTGCAAATTCATCAATTAATTAGGATCAACTGTGTAGTACAGTAATATTTCATATTACAATGACGCTCACTTTTCAAATTTTTTATTGCTTGGTTTTAGTGACAAAAAATGCACGAAACAATTGATGATATTGATACGGAATCTTTTCTTTCTTTGTTTGCTCTAAATTGGCAGAAGCCTAATCGAGCAATACTTCAGGATTCTGAAAGGCCGGAGGAAAAATTAATATAATTTGTACGAGCCATGCCTCATTGATTCGATATACGTCAATATTGTATTATTGATGGCGCTATTATGATATGCTAATTGCATTTAGTCAATTAGTATTCACTATTACAGGTAATATGCCCTTTTTCCGTAATGAAATTGGAGTCAACGATGATTCTTTTTCTTTGCATTTGAACAAGCACGAGTGTACTATAACCAAGAAACATTGTGGAGCGGTGTGTGCAGCGCTTTGTAACCGCAAGGCGCTATATCAAATATCTTTTGATTGATCGTATTTTTCTATAACCAAGAAACATTGTGGAGCGGTGTGTGCAGCGCTTTGTAACCGCAAGGAAAAGGCGCTATATCAAATATCTTTTGATTGATCGATTATATTTAGTCACATCTGTGTACTAGCTTTGAATTAGATTATTTTAATTTTTCCATTATTCACTTTGTGTTACATCACATTACTATGTGTTTCTATAATGATATTTTTGGTGTTCTCAATGTAATTATTACCTCTTTTCAACATTGTGAACTTTATGTTTAACTTTATTTTAATACTAATTTTGTTAACATACTGACATAGAGGTTATATGAACAAATAGATAAACAATAATCTTTACCATTTACACTTTACGCAAACTAATTCAGCTTTTTCACACACGCGTTGTGAAAAGATATATGGTCGGGAAATACTTATCTCAAAGATATTTGAAATGAAAAAAATTGCAGTGATGATGATGATGATGATAATAATAATATTAATTATAATAATAATTACAATATTGATGATGATGATGCTAATGATGATTTTAAAAAAAATAATTGTTATGATAATGATGGTGATAATAATACAATTGAAGTTAACTGTTCTGAATAAAATTCCGTATTGCCTAAGCCATGCTAGACATTATGTTGCTATGCTGGCAAGTCAAATAAAGGTAATCCGTAAATATGATAGTAATTTAAACCCCCTGATCAGCCTCAAGAAACGTTCCCCTGATGAAGGAAAGCACGATTTGGAGAATATAGGAGATAGTAACAACTATTGTACAGGAATGAGTCATATGGGCGGTGGCTCTTTCGCAATAGGATCTTACAGAGGGATAGTAACAGGCCCGGCGGACACAAACTATCGGTGAATCATGATATTAGCGGTTTTCCACTTTAAATTTCTCTTAACGAGAAAGCATGAAAATCCACTCTTTTAGAAATCATATTAGGAGACGCTTTGTTTCAAACTTCAACTTCAAAGTACATGTATGGGCTAAAATTACATGTACACTTGAGTGGACTCCACGTTGTGGGCTTGCATTTCTACCCCAAACTAAGTGATCATGATGTGACTCCTAAAATAGTGGATTTTCACTCCTATAAATTACAAACCATTCCAGAGAGTTGTATAAGTACGAGGCAATCTTTTGTAATAACCTTTTACTTCAGAACACGCATAGAAAAGCACTGAGTTATAAGAGAGTGCACAATGGTATGCTATGAATACGGAGTAGTGCGTGTGTATTGGGGGTCGGCATGGGGATACAGTATGAAGCACCGGTCCGTCTTTTGTGCCATGTTTATAACCATAGGATTTATGTCTGCACGTGGACCAGAATAGGAAACATTAAAAGTGTTGTTATACCATAGCAGCTGATCCTAAATAAGTATAAATATTGATATTGATGTACCGCAAGCAATGATTTTTTAAATAATTTTCTCTCATTAAATACGAGTACAATGTACACTGGACAAGTAAGGGTAGATCGGCATTGGAAATATGTAAGTAAATTCAACTGGGGAGCAGTTTATCAACAGTTCAACATTAACTTTGTGAATAATTTAGAATAAAGAAACTTCGACCGAATAGATAAATGCCTTAATATAAATGCCTTAATAACAATTTATTAACATTACCAATATCATTAGCATTATCAAAATAACAAAGATGTATATATCAACAACATAAACAATCTAAAACACGCAAAACGGATATATAATTACAATTATATGTTCGCATGAGATAAATTCTATTATTTGCTGCTCAAAAGTACTCAAGAATAATAAGAAATAGAGTACGCAAATGGAACATGTAAGATCTAATAACAAAATGTATGCATGAAATGGCAGACTTATTTACATCATAAAACCTCATTAAAACTTGATGAAACGCAATAAAGATTGTTATATATATATATATATATATATATATATATATATACTCATAGTAAATGATGAACTCTAGAAATTGTATTCAATTTAAGAAATCACGAAACTAAGAGAATGAAATAATTTGTTTCGAAAAAGGACACCGCCCCTAAATCCGATTCGTTATGTGAATCATATCGATTTGATCTATCCGGTTAACTAATCAAGAAGAACATTGAACACATGTCTTGCAGACTAACTTTTTATCCAGCTTTTTATTGTTTTAAACGGAGCATTTATTGAATTCCCCTGAATATGAAATAAGTCAAATAACCGACAGACTTACCTTAAGTAAAACCACTTCCAAGTCCACGAATGATGTAAGAATCCAAGAGTGGTGGTCTAATAATCGCTAATGGTTGATGATATCGAAGTATCACTGGTGCTGATGAAGCTATATTTTCACCTTTAAAATGCTGCAGTAGAATTAACCAAAATAATAACTCTCAGTGATAACACCAAGTAGTATCTCCCGATATGAATATTGTATTACAAATGTCCAATGACCATGTGTTTGGCCTTAGAGATTGAGAGATGAGATAACTAGACGTGTAATACAATCGTGCTGAACTGCGAGTATGAGTATGAACCTCAGATTGGTAGGTCATTATACCAAACAGCGTTGTTGGTGTGTGTTATTCGCAGAGACTTGAGAAAACAGTCCGTCCTTGGCAACCGTTGTCAACCCACCAAACAGGCCGCCGTGGTCAGCATTACATCGAGTTGGTTTGACTGGCATCCTTTTATTGTCACTCCACGCATCAGTAAACCACTTCAATGTAGTGTGTAATGAGTGCGAGAAGAGTTACCAGTCTGCACCGCGCCGCTATTGTCATCTTCTAAAGATCTGGACTGCTTGCTAATCCAATTGTTGCATACCCTCGCACGTGCCATGCTTGAAAGCACAATGCTCATTGGCTGTTTCCTTGGATATTGTGAGTAAACAAGGTTACTTCCCGCCAATCAATAAGGCCGTACCAAAAGAAAATTTCTCTTACAAAGCAGCATTTGACTGACAAAACATGCCATTTACTATGAAAGGATACGCTTTACTGCTTGAAGCGATATTAGATCAAGTCACCGTCGCAAAAAGGAGAAAACCCATTGATATGTGCGCTGTGCGGTAAGAAGTGTGTCTGAGACCATGAATCGGTCGATTCAGATTTCCAAACACACCCCATGAAGAGCCATGGTCAGTTTCCTTTCTTCTCGTCATCAGAGGTGTCAAGCCAAGAAAGTTAAGCCTTTTGTTTGTGTTAATAAGAACCTGACGAAGCTTGTAGGATGACTGATGCTGAGAAGCAATTACACATGACTTGCGCTCCATCAATTATGTGTGCGTGTGGTTGGTCACATTTTGATCCGACGATTTTGTGTATTGAATTGAATTTTAGATTTGTATAGCGCACATATCTACCTAAACTGGCACCCAAGTCGGCCCCCTGAAAAAAATCAAGCAATTACAGGATAATTCATAATAACAACAAAGTTAATGCACTAATCAGATACATTAAAATCAGATACGATCAGATAGATACAAAAATTAAATACATGTCACTGAGATCAATTCGCAACGGTTGAAAACATTCATCAAGTGTAGGTTTCATGCTCAATTTTTGTTTGTAAAGCAGACAGAAAATGATTTATTCCCCCTCTGAAATTGTTTTAAAGATAAAGTTGAGTTCTGATCAGAGATTGGGTTATGACAGAAACTGCCTGGAAGCAATTTGGAAGCAATGATTATGAAGTAGGACTACTTGAAAAATAATTTTGTTTAGGCCTATACCAGTGGCAGTGTACTATTTTAGAATAATCAAAATGAAGAGATGCTGGAAGAACACGTGCACAGCACACAGAAATTGGTATGTAGGACTATAACATGAAAGTTTCCGCTGTTTCTTGTCACGTTCTGAATACGGCCGCATTATAAGACATTTAAAAAAATGTTGTATTGCCCTTTGCGACCGACCCAAAAATCTGAAAATCTACGGTCGGCTGTTTAAAAAAAAAAAAATCTTCACCGTTTTTTGGATTTTTTTTTTTTAATGACGAAAAAAGTATGTATTTTGTTTGTTTAAATGGGATTTAAATGCATAAAATTATCAAATTATTCCCAAATTCTCACTCGGCTGCACCAGCTAAAAACCAGGGAGATTCGGGCGACGTTCCCGGTTTTGAATTTTTTGGGCGCTGTCGCTGTTTAGACTTTTCTACGGAAAGGCTCACAACACTTTATTCATGACACATTTTGAAGGCACACAAAAAGTTTTTAAAAACCCATATTTTGGCACCTAAAGGGCAATACAACATCTTTCTTTTTTTTACGCCTAAGAGCAATTCTTGTCGATCTGGGCAGCGTTTCAATTTTACATAAGTACCAAGAGTAAAATGATATTATAAAAATGTAAACAAAATAAAATGATAATAACTTGACAGGATGACCAATAAAAGATTTTAAAAAGCTTATTTACGATTGGGTCTCATTTACTAAGTCTGTATTGATTAGTAATTTTCTTCGTTTAAAGATATACAATTATCACAGTAAATATCACAAACAAAATAACTTTTAAATTCTTTGAGAATAACAACTTAAAGATACTATGTCCCTTTTGCAGCCAACATCAAATTCTGTAGAACTTGCAGGAATTATGAATATGGCATGTATGTCCTATCTGTGAAATTTAAACGTTAGCAGTGTCCTAATATTCAAATTATGCAAGGAAACCTGTTTACTTGCTAGACTTCACTGTCAGACACTATTGAGTGACTGACTGGCTTTTTCATCTTTGGTAATAACATACATAAAATGAGCTGTAAAGGGTACATGAGCATTTGTCTACATCAATAACCCACTTCTTGTAATGGCCAAAATTAAACTGATTGAATCTTTGCGCAGCATAGAACGTACGACCATTCGGTACAATGGTCTGAAAAATCAGACTATTACTTACTGGCTCTATAGCTCCAAAGTCGATTCGACAACTAATAGTCGTTATTTTCCCACTTAAAGACATTTTCAAGCCCCCCTGTTTTAGGGAAGCATTAAATTAGTATCGTCTTTCATATGCCGTTGGAATTTAACCTTTTCATTTTTTTGGCCTGCAAATGGGACATAGTACCTTTAAAAGAAATAACAATATTCAGAGCTCTTAAGAATAGTTTAACAAATTCTGTCTGATCATGTTAATCACGTGGTTATGACGGCTCATACGCTGCGGCTCTTTACATCACGGACATGCTCCCCAGGGGGTAGACTAAGGTGGTACGACAGATATTGAGAGCATTGACAGAATCAATAACATTTGTACCGCTAAGTACATCATAAAGGCTATGTCTTTTATAATGGTTTCATCTGGATAAGCATACATCCTTTCCACCGGGACTCACATGATATTTGTATAATCTACATAATTATGTTCTACTTTTTAATTTGTTTCAAGTGCATGGTATAGTCTGGAAACCTCGCCCGAAACTGTCAACCCCCCCTCCCATATGTTTTGACCCCTCAAAGTTACTCAGACCATCTAACTCATTGACCAAAAAGTTGTCAGCCTGACCGTCACCATCGGGTTTAGTCCCCAGAGTCCCCCCAAAAAAAAAAAACAGACCCCAAAGTCGGTCGACCTCGAAACGCGCGGAATATAGTCATCTAGATTGCACGGAAAATCGACACGCGCGTGGAGCAACTTCCCGTGCATATCTATAGTACAGGACTATGAGATCGACAGAGCAGCTTATTTATATTTATATACGGGACGTTTACTTTTCAAACAATACAAATCCCGACAATAAACATTCATTTTTCCTTTATTTATTTCTTTCGAAGAACAGGGTGAATAGACGCCGCAGTGATTGATGGCTAGGGTGTTATAAACCCGGTACTTTGGCTGAGACACGTATGGGACGTTTACATTTCAAACAATTCAAAACCCGACAACAAACATTTATTCTTCCTTTATTCAATTCCTTCGATGAACAGGATAAATATAAAGGCTGCGAGAAGAATAGCAAACATTCCCAATGCGAGACCGAATGGCTTGGTGGGTACCATGGAAACCTTATCTATTGTTCGCGTCTGCCTGGCTCTACTTATTGATGTTTTGCTTTTTTTTTTGTTTTTTTTTAAAGGGCGAACCTTTCTTCGTAATTTGTCCCTTTTTAAAGCAGACAAATGAGAAAAACAGATTGGTAAAGGTCTGAAATAAATCTGGCCACTACTAAGAAGTATGAGATCACTCTAGCTTTATATACAAATCACTCTTTGTCGGTAGATTGTGACGTAGTCACGGACAACTCTCCCGTTTGTCGTGTACAAAAGTTTTTTTTTTCTCCGAAGCGCCTTCTCCCTTTGGGGCACTACTCAAAATAAATTATGTCATGCATGTGATATATCTGTGAATTATCTCTCTCTCTCTCTCTCTCCCTCTCTTTCTCTCTCTCCCTCTCTCTTTCTCCCTTCTTCTGCGTCTTTCCTTTTCCCTCTCTATCTTTCTCTTTTCACCCGCCTCCCTCTCTAATCATCTCTTCCTCTATTCTTTCTATCCCCTCTCTCTCTCTGTCTCTCTTTCTCTCTGTCTCTCTGTCTCTCTCTCTCTCTTTCTTACCACAATACTCAAACATGCCAAATCTCCTGTGAATCTATTGTAAGAAGGATTACATCAAATCCAGTTTTTGTTCGGGTCATGATTCCACATTTTATTTCTTGCCATAGTAAAGTTTGACACATAAATAGACCAGTATATCGCTGACGGCTGCTGTCATTGATTGCATGGGATGAAAACCATCATTAACATGATTTCCTACAAAAATATCTGCTTTGGGACATCGTTATCGATCAGTTGAATGGGGCGGGTCAGAGGTCAGATGTCAAAGGTCGAGACATTTAGATGCCCTCACCACCAGCAGCTCCTAGTAAGATAGGAAGAGACACAAATGGACAAGGTTTACATGAAAAGTATTCCAACTGTATAAGCCTAAACAAGCCCCCATTTTTACCATGCTGAGTATCCACACTGCCATGTGGCAAACAAACAAATACACAAACAAACAAACAAATAAACAAACAAACAATTGTAAATATTGAATTTTAAAATATGATTATTAAAAGATAATTTAATTCTTTCTTTAATTCTTATAAAATTACTCGCAAATGATATGGTAGCTTAGTCAGCCCGTAGGCAAAAATGAATCTGGTCGAAATGAAAGTCACGAACATGTGTATGTGTGTGTGCGGGGAGGGGTGAGGAAGAGGGGTGGGGGAGGGCAATGATTGGACTGAGTTAAATACGATGGAAAAGACAACATATCAAAATTCAACAAGACAATTCCCACAGTCCCCTATTAAAATGTGCGAACATGACAATACGAACATGACTTTTAAAGACAATAATAATAATAATATTCCGCGTTCATATAGCGCTTAATACATCGACTATGTCTCGAAGCGTTTTACAGATATATTATTACCCCGGTCATCGGATTCAGGCTCGCCCGCACACTATGTGTGCACATTCTCCACTCACCGGGGGGTATTCCAGCCAGTCGTCATTTTACAGACGCTCAATGCTGAGTATACTGCATTAACGTTCGCATCCTACCGGGTACCCATTGCCCATTGGCAAATGTAGATTAACGTCTTGCCAAATGACGTTAGTGTCGGGCTGGGATTTGAACCCCGTACTTTGTGATGTACAGTCCGGCAACTTATCCACTAGACCACAACACCTCTACAATACTACAGGGCAAAGAAAATGCCCTAAAGTTGATTTCCTCAAAGTCTTTACGATTGGTTGTTATACAATTTAATCTTACCGGCGCAGAAAGCGAACTTTCCATTACGGCGAGAGCACCAGCAGGTCTGGTCTGAGCTGAACTGGGTGTCACAAACTGAAAGAATGATTTAAATACACAACATGTGATGGATAAATCACTGACCGCGAAATGAAAAAGAAAAATGGAAGAGGTTCAATAAATACTAAAATCATAAAAAGCAACTCATTTACGATTAAATGCATCCTTTCATTACTTTATACAAAAAACACCATCGCAAGAAGTAAACATCTTTGTTATTCAATGTAGATGGTAAATGGAATAATACAAGACCCGAATTCACCCGATATTATTTTGCCAATTTAAGACTTAGCGATCTGACAATATTCTTATGATTTGTAAATTTTCACCTATATTTTCATCAATAATATTGTTTTGTTCTCTGAGTTCTGTCTTAACCAAAGCAATTTATTATGACACGTACAAGATTTTCATTGATATTTTACAATAATCTCTATACAATGTACACAGTACCATTCTACCACAATGTTGAACTTCATTATAATATATTTTACCTTTGCTTTTCTTTTCTTTTCTCGTCCTTTTTTTTTCTTTTTCATGTCTTTTCTTTAGCTCTGTAAATTGTTTAGTTTTGTTTTGTTTTTTGTTTGTTTTTTAACTCATGGTCTAAAAACTGCATGATTCTCATCAACGTCATCTATTAGATGAAAATCCGCCGTAAAGACTTAACAATAATAATATGATCTTACCCTTGTATTTCCTCATGCTCTGTCCCCTCTTCTCAGCCATGAAGTAATCTTGGAGGACTGGATCTCTCTTGATGAATTCAACCTCAGCTTGCATCTCTTCTTCTTGATCGAAAGCTGCAGCTAGGACCACCAGGGCCATCAGAGCGATCAAAACCTTCATGATTGGTTCTTTGGGTTTAAAGAATTATAAAGTTTGAGCACTGGTCAAGCTACTGTAATATTAGAATGAACTACGTAGAACAGATAGAAACTCTTGGGAAAGACTGTGATACTTATGATTAATAAGGTAATGGGATCATGAATATGATGACAAATGTGCTCAATATTGCTGAAAATTGCATAATGAAACCACTGCACACAGATGTCTAAATGTCGGACGCACAAATATGTGGCATACAAATCTGGTCCTATTTGAAGTATAACAGCATTTCAAAGCAATCATTTTCATATTACTTCGCTAATTTTGATGAGAACACATCAGAATATATTTAAAGGGGAAAAACCCTGAATTGACAAGAAGAGGAAAGGAATTTCCATGTCGCCACTATCACAATTAGTTCAAAAGAGGTACTATTGGCCTCTTTTTCGCTCGATGTGATGAGAAAATTATAAAAAATGTCGTAACAAAATTGAAATGGTGGTTACTTACTTTAAGATGTTTGTCGAGTAGGTGAGTGAAAGGAGATCTGTGTACAGTCTGCTCTTCTTGCTGAATCTGTCCAAGTCTTGATGGAGACCTCTTTATATACTGCTTCAAACCATCACCACCACCACCACCATCATCATCATCATCATTCACGCATCATCTATCCGTCAATGCATATAACTAAGATGTAACGTGTAATATATTTATAACGACTCTCCTCTGTCAAAATAAAGATTGGCTTTAATAAGGAATTTCGAGGAAAGTTAATTGAGTATGCACTGCGGCTTTGATTTATCTTCACCAAAGTAACAAGGACGCTGGGAAGTGCCCCCTTCCCCAATCGAGTAGTGACAAAAAGAAATAGAGAAAGAAAAAATGAGCGGGAAAAGCGCGATAGGGAGGAGGCATAGAGGGAAAGGATAATAACATAAGACGCCAGGACATCACACCCCACCCTCACCCTCTAATCAATAGCGTTGCAAATTCGCAATTCATTTTTGGAGTAAGACGGGTCCCCCTATCTTTCCGGTAATTATAGCGCCCCCTCAACGGCTCGATTCACACTAGGCCACTGAGCCCACACGTATTGCATAATAGACACTAATAAAGCATGCCGGGCCAACGAACCCTGTCGAAAGAATACGCGGTGTAATTAACCGCTAATCTCGCAAAATATATCATCACAACGGAAGCCGTTAAAGGTCACACTAATAAGCATTTAATCATATTTCATTATGGTGCAGAGTAACGCGTTTGTAATAACGATTCTCATGATAAGCATGATCTCGTCTGACTTGATTTGATATTATGACAACGTCTGATTTTTCTGTGCCGAAATAGCGAATCTACATTAGATATGCATACAAACTAACAAAAAAGGTAAACACTATCGCATAATCTATTTTTAATGACTTTGCACGCGGCACGCAATGTCTGACGTGTTTAGATTTGACAAGAAGTTTCAAGTTGACCACCTGTCCGTAAACTTTGAGTCAACGTCTCTCGCCATGCTCGCCAGGCGTAACGAATTTAGAACACGGACATAATGATGCTCCTGTCACAATTACTCCGAGATACTTTCCCACAATAATCGAGCTCCTAACTTCACCCCTGGACCCAATACTATACCTAACTCAGATCCTAAATGTAAACCTAACCTAAAACCCAATTGCAACCCTAACCCTAACCCTACACAAGGTCGTGCTATACTTTTGACGAAACAATGCCCTGCGCATATATTTGTCATGTTTGTCACTGGAGCAAATGTCGGATCAACCGAAATGATAGCCCGGTTACACCGAGCGGATGAACAACAGACCGACTGTCAGACCTAACAAAAATGACATTACACCGAATGGCCAAGAATTAGTCGGCTTTGAGATGCTGTGGAGTCGGTTTGGCGGTGTGACTGAGGCGTTGATTCTGTTGTTTTACCAGGTATGTCAGTTTGTTTGTTTGTTTGTTTTACCTGACTGCTATGAAAGTATGTGCATGATTGTATTAAGTTAAGCAACCGATGGCCGACGGCTTCGAGTCTGCAGCGAGTAACTTGGTAATGAGGAGGATACATGCCTTTCCAAAGGCCAGTAGCCCGTCTGCTTGGTTTCGAACCCGGAACCTTCCGGTTATCAGACCACTGCTGCTCTACCACTGAGCCATCGCGCCTCTTTTTGAAAGGACTAACGAAACCATTGGCAAAGGAAAAACCTGTGCATGGATTTAAATTTGCAATCAACGTTATTATTGCTCTTTAAATATTCAAACAAGTGAAATGCTTCATAAATACCATCATTATTATCATCATCATACACCATGATCATCTCCATCACCATCATCATCATACACCATGATCATCTCCATCACCATCACCATCATACACCATGATCATCTCCATCACCATCACCATCATACACCATGATCATCACCATCACCATCACCATCATACACCATGATCATCTCCATCACCATCACCATCATACACCATGATCATCTCCATCACCATCACCATCATACACCATGATCATCTCCATCACCATCACCATCATACACCATGATCATCTCCATCACCATCACCATCATACACCATGATCATCTCCATCACCATCATCATCATACACCATGATCATCACCATCACCATCACCATCATCAACATCAGCATCGTCATCATACACCATGATCATCTCCATCACCATCACCATCATACACCATGATCATCTCCATCACCATCACCATCATACACCATGATCATCTCCATCACCATCACCATCATACACCATGATCATCTCCATCACCATCACCATCATACACCATGATCATCTCCATCACCATCACCATCATACACCATGATCATCACCATCACCATCACCATCATACACCATGATCATCTCCATCACCATCACCATCATACACCATGATCATCTCCATCACCATCACCATCATACACCATGATCATCTCCATCACCATCACCATCATACACCATGATCATCTCCATCACCATCATCATCATACACCATGATCATCTCCATCACCATCATCATCATACACCATGATCATCACCATCACCATCACCATCATCAACATCAGCATCGTCATCATCATAATTTTTCATTTACTTTTATTGGTGTATAAAAACTGACCAGAAGCACATAGCTGCTATAGGGTAGATGATTAAAAGGAGTAATGTAATATAAACAAAGACATGATAACAATGATTTTATAAACAAATAATTAGTATAAGTAAAATAAGTATGAAGAAAAATAAAAGCACACACAAGGAATTATACATTGCATTATAGTACACACGTGATATCAAAGAGATAAGGAGTGAAAGACAACATTCGTCGTCGTCATTGATTTATCCTGTTACAGCCAAAACTTGTTTTAATAAGTCATATACATGTGGTCTTATCACGAATGGACAACGAAACCTGGTTAAACAAGGCAAAGCAATGGAGTAAAATTGTAAACGATCCTTAAATCATTGAGATGCAGAAAAATAAAAGAAAACACAACGAGAATGTGTCTAGAGATGATGAACGGTTCAGTCATAATCAAAGTTTCTGAATTATCTTTAAATACTAGAACGATGAGGAAGGGGTCATTAAATAGAGATCTCAAGATTCATTAGTTCTTGAGATAATTTTTGTTTTGGTATTATGATGATGCGTAGAATATAATGATGATGATGATGATATTACAGTTGGTGTTGATGGGCTAAAGCAGTATATAAGGAAGAGTCTTATGCAGGCTTAGTCAGATCCAGCCAGTACAGAACATCTCAGTCTAATATCTCCTCATTTACCAACTCCTACAGTAAGTACCCCCAAAAATACGATTGCAAAGAATTTAATATTATATGTTATTATCATTATATCTGTTATTCGATCCTCCTGTACTGCTTATGTTGTTTACGACATAGAAATTCATTTCTTCTTATTGTCAGTCCAGGTTATTTTCTTTAAATTCATTCCGATGTTTTCTCATCAAAATTAGCGATGTTATATGAAAAGGATTGCTTTGCAATGCTTTTTAAAAATGCAAATAGGACCAAATTTTGCAGCCCCATATATCGACATTGTGTGCAAAGTTTTAATGATGCAATTTTTAGCAAGATTGAGCCCATATTCATGATCTTATTACCTGATTAATCTTAAATATTACAGCCTTTCCCAAGAGCTTCTATCTGTTCTACGCAGTTCCTTCTTATATCACAATAGCTTGACCAGTACTCAAACTTTATCTTTAACCCCAAAGAACCAATCATGAAGGTTCTGATCGCTCTGATGGCCCTGGTGGTCCTAGCTGCAGCTTTCGATCAAGAAGAAGAGATGCAAGCTGAGGTTGCATTCATCAAGAGAGATCCAGTCCTCCAAGATTACTTCATGGCTGAGAAGAGGGGACAGAGCATGAGGAAATACAAGGGTAAGATCATCTTATTATTGTTAAGTCTTTACGGCGGATTTTCACCTAATAGATGACGTTGATGAGAACCATGTAGTTTTTAGACCATGAGTTCAAAAACAAAACGAAAACAAGACAAAACAATTTACAGAGCTAAAGAAAAGACAAGAAAAAGAAGGAAAAAAAAGGACGAGAAAAGGGAAGAAAAGAAGAGAACAGAAAGGAAATGAAGAAAAGGGGGAAAATAAAAGCAGACAAATGAAAAGCAAAGGTAAAATATATAATGAAGTTCAACATTGTGGTAGAATGGTACTGTGTACATTGTATAGAGATCATTGTAAAATATCAATGAAAATCTCGTACATGTCATAATAAGTTGCTTTGGTTAAGACAGAACTCGGAGAACAAAACAATTGATGACAATATCGGTGAAAATTTACAAATCATAAGAATATTGTCAGATGGCTAGGTTTTAAATTGGCAAAATAATATCGGGTGAATACATGTCTCGTATTATTCCATTGCCATCTACATTGAATAAAATAGATGTTTACTTCTTGCGCTAGTGTTTTTTTTTATAAAGTATAATGAAAGGATGCATTGAATTTTAAATGAGTTGCTTTTTATAAATTTAGTATTATTGAAGCTCTTCCATTTTTTTCTTTTTCATTTCGCTTTCAGTGATTTATCCATCACATGTTGTGTATTTAAATCATTCTTTCAGTTTGTGACACCCAGTTCAGCTCAGACCAGACCTGCTGGTGCTCTCGCCGTAATGGAAAGTTCGCTTTCTGCGCCGGTAAGATAAAATTGTATAACAATCAATCGTAAAGACTTTGAGGAAATCAACGTAAATGGCATTCCCTATGCCCTATGGTACTGTCTTAAAAAGTCATGTTCGGTTTGTCATGTTCGCACATTTCAATAGGGGACTGTGGGAATTGTCTTAGGTTGAATTTTGAAATGTTGTCTTTTCCATCGTATTTAACTTATTCCGATCATTTTTTTTCTTCAATATTTTCTGTATTAGAGACTTCATTCAAAATAAATCATTACATAAAAATCAATTTAAATAATTTCCATACAAATACAAATCTTCATTTTGTTTTCATAACATATATAAATTATTCACAAAACAGTGAGTAAAGAAAGGGAATAATCGAATGAAATCACTAAAGTTTTCTAATAATAATAATCACATACTTAACTTAGTTATTACAACAAAAATAACATAATACATATTTGTATACAATGCACCCTAAGCCCGCCACCCCTCCACCCCTTCTACTACTTAACCCCCCCCCCCCGTAAACATTCACATTCACAAGCTCTCACCTCACAAAACATACACAGCTTCACACGCTCACAACACTGGAACTCCAGCCAATCATCCTCACTCACAAGATCACACCAGAGACACTCCAAACACAACGCTTATCCAGTCAACACATAAAAAGTAGAACACTGTACAATTACGCCATTCGCACAACAGCACCCACCCATAAATTTAACCCACACACCTAACATCCTTACTCCTATAAGAATCCGACACACTTAAACCTTCCTTGATTAGATGTACATAAAAGAAAACACTAATGCGCATTGCCATTGATTAGATGCACATAAAAAGCCCTCCCCCGTACACACACACACAATTACACATGTGTTCGTGACTTTCATTTCGACCAGATTCATTTTTGCCTACGGGCTGACTAAACTACCATATAATTTGCGAGTAATTTTATAAGAATTAAAGAAAGAGTTAAATTATCTTTTAAAAATCATATTTTAAAATTCAATATTTACAATTGTTTGTTTGTTTATTTGTCTGTTCGTTTGTGTATTTGTTTGTTTGCCACATGGCAGTGTGGATACTCAGCATAGTAATAATGGGGGCTTGTTTAGGCCTATGCAGTTAGAATACTTTGTCATGTAAACCTTGTCCCTTTGTGTCTCTTCCTATCTTACTAGGCGCTGCTGGTGGTGAGGGCATCTAAATGTCTCGACCTTTGACATCTGACCTCTGACCCGCCTTAGTCAACTGATCAATAGCGATGTCCCAAAGCAGATATTTTTGTAGGAAATCATGTTAATGATGGTTTTCATCCCATGCAATCAACGACAGCAGCCGTCAGCGATATACTGGTCTATTTATGTGTCAAACTTTACTATGGCAAGAAATAAAATGTGGAATTATGACCCGAACAAAAACTTGATTCGATATATCACTATTACAATATTGATTCGCAAGAGATTTGGCATGTTTGAGTACTGTGGTAAGAAAAAAAGAGAGTGAGAAAAAAGGTGGAGAGAAAGAATAGAGGGAGAGATGATTAGAGAGGAAAACGGGTGCATAAAGTATAAATTTAAAAGGATATGTGTTGGTACAATTGCACTTATTCTACTGATTGCACCAATTGCTCTTGATATTTTACAACATATGTCATCTACTTGATATTTCCAGGTCAAATGATTATCTAATATTACTCCTAAGAATTTAGTTGTATTTACAACTGGAATATCAAAACCAGCAATTTTTACATTCATGCGATTTATATCAATAAATTTATTTTTGGTGTGGAATACCATGCATGAAAACTGGAATTGAATTGAATTGAATAGAGAAAGATAGAGGGGGAAAAGGAAGGAGGCAGAAGAAGGGAGAAAGAGAGAAAGAGAGAGAGAGAGAGAGAGAGAGAGTGAGAGAAGAGAGAGAGAGAGAGAGAGAGAGGGAGAGAGAGGGAGATAAACGAGGGAGAGAGAGAGAGAGATAATTCAGATATCTCACATGCATGACATAATTTATTTTGGATTTTTGAGTATCTGGAATAATAGACAATTACAAGTAAATTCAGAGAGAAAGAGAGAGAGAGAGAGAGAGAGAGTGAGAGAAGAGAGAGGGAGAGAGAGAGGGAGACAAACGAGAGAGAGAGAGAGAGAGAGAGAAGTATAATTTAGATATCTCACACACACATGACATAATTTATTTTGAGTATCTGGAATAATAGACAATTACAAGTAAATTCAGATATGATCTTCTTTCGAAAACTTTTCATGAAGAGCAATGTGTTTTTTAATGCCATCCTTACAGAAGGGGGTCCTTTAAAGCAACAAGATGACATGAAAAGTGTTTTTTTAACTAGATGCAAATGATTACTTTAGGCTACAGGGAGTGTACTCTTCGTTGTCAATTAAGATAAAATAGTATATACAAAACTATTCAAAAACGATATTACTTCCAATATCATTTTACCTCCAAGTTGATACTTTTGAACAGAATAAAAAGCAAACAATTTTATGATCTGTTGGTTGCAGAGAAATATGAATGCCCAGTCAGTACGTTTAGACTAAAGAATAGATATGATGTTTCAGATAAAGAATTGTTATTGGCTCGTTCAGGTATCATTTCATCTATAATTGATGTAAATTACAGAGAATTTCAGTTCAAGGTATTAAATAATGTTCTGAACTTGAAATATAAATTGTATAAAATGAAGGTCATTAGTTCCCCATTTTCGTTCTTTCTGTGATTTAGAAAATGAAACGATTGAACATTTTTGTGGAAATGTACAATAATACAAGATTTTTGGAATGAGCTTTGAAAAGAGCTGACTATGTTTGGTTTCTCGATGTTAACCGAAAAAACGGTAATTCTTGGTGTATTGTCAAAAAATTATATTCTTTTTAACCATGCATTATTAATTGCAAAGAAAACAATTTATCTAAATAGATGCAAATTAGTTGAACCAAATATTTCGGACTTTATTACCTTATTAATCAAATCGTACAAATGGAAAGATACATTGCTATACGTAACAATAAAAAAGCTGCCCATGACAGCAGGTGGCAGGGCATGCCCCAGTGGATATCCATTGTTAGATAAGTGAAGAAAGATATTTGATATGTGAATAAGCTGTATAATATTCACTGTATTATGTAATCAAATGTTCATTTTCACTGGTATGTGAATCAATTGTCAAATTTGTCAATATACCTTGAAGTGACTAATAAAAATTAAAAAACACCATTTCAATACAAAAAAAAAGAATAGAGGGAGAGATGATTAGAAAGATAGAGAGGAACAGGAAAGAGGTAGAAGAAGGGGAAAAGAGCTTTAAAAAGAGAGAGAGAGTGAGAGAAGGGAGTGAAAGAAGAGAGAGAGAGAGATAGAGTGAGAGAGAGACAGAGAGACAGAGAGAGAACGAGAGAAGAGAGACAGAGAGAGACAGAGAGAGAGACATAGACAGAGAGAGACAGAGCGAGAGAAGAGAGAGAGAGACAGAGACAGAGAGAGACAGAGAGAGAGACAGAGAGAGACAGAGAGAGACAGAGAGAGACAGAGACAGAGAGTAGTGCCCCAAAAGTAGAAGGCACTTAGGAGAAAAACATAAAATGTATTTGTGTACATGACCAACGGTAGAGTTGTACATGACAACGTCACAATCTACTGACTAAAGACAGATTCGTATATAAAGCTAGAGTGAGCTCATACTTCAAACACTCATAACTATCTTATTAGAAGTCCGATTTATTTTTAACTTTTGCCATTATGCTTCTCAAATGTTTTCTGCTTTCATATGAACGCATTAAGAAGGTTTGATGGCTTTTTAAAGGGATCCGGTAACTTTGTCTCAGATTCTGAAACAAAATCCTGGATTTAGCTCATGCTGCAATGATAATTATAAACCTTTAGGTCAGTCAGGAACCCCATGACTTTACAAGCCGATCGCCTGTCTGATTATCAAGATATTTATGATTGGAAATCGAAACCAAATTTTGCGTTTTCCTAACGGTTTTCATAACACTACAGTCTATTGAAGAAAATAAGTATGGTAAACCGGTCACTCAAAGATTTTTAATTTTTTGAGGCACTTCTTGATCATTTTGAAGCGCAATTTTTTTTAGGGCTTCAATATTACACCAAATCACAGACACTGATAACACGTAAGGTCGTGCATCTCAGATTTTACATGGTTAAACGATGCCTTTAAAAAAAAGATAGAACAAAGAAAGAAAAAAAAAGAGGTAGTAACAAATGATTTCTATTCAGATTTGTATTTAAAAACTGCAATAATGAATTGTCAAAGTGGAATTATATATCTTCTTTGTTTGCTTTAAATTCATGATACTCATGTATTTATAGTATGCCAGGTGCTTGTATTGGTAATACAATAATATATATTCTGAAGAATGCCATGATTATTTGCAAACATGTATGTTCTGTGAATTAATGTATGGTAAAACCTGTCGTAGTGGTCACCTCTCTCTCACGTTGATTCCATCTAAAAAAGAAATGTATGTTGAAGAACCTGTTTGAAAGAGTCAACTGTCTACAGTGGGCTGTTCTCCTGTTTCCCTTGGGTGGCCTAAAAGGGCAAGTCCACTCCAAACATAACTTACTTTCAATAAAAGCAGAAAAATCAGACAAACCAATCAGAAAAAGTTTGAGCAAAATCGGATAACTAATAAGAAAGTTATGAATTTAAAAAAAAAGTATGTAAAACTATGGAACAATGAGAATGACAACACTAATTGCCAAGATGGTTATCAGTTTGTGACGTCATGTCCTCACAACTTATCAACTGCTTTATATAGTTTAATCCCATTAATTTCCCTTTTCATCCCCCAAAACTTGATTTCCCATGCCTTTGCCCAGGTTATATGATTTGTATCATATTGCGTGCATGACATTTCCCAAAAACTTTTATGAATTTTGAAGAATTGATACTATTTTCTGAATATTGTATTTCATAATTATTGATTTTTATATAAATAGTTTATCAAAATTCAATTTTTCATGATTTAACTGGACAAAAATTATTCTTTATTTGTGCATCCACACAAAAACATTACAAACAATCTAACTTGGATACTGATGTGAAGAAATACAATTCTTAGGGTGAAAATAGGAAATTTATAGTATCAATATAAAGAAAACCATTAGTGGATAGTGAGGACCATACGTCACAGACTCATGAGTGAGTTGCCAATTTGTGTAGTGATTTTCAAAGTTTTTCATGTCATTTAAAATTCATAACTTTCTTATTAGTTATCCGATTTTGCTCAAACTTTTTTTGATTGGTTTGTCTGATTTTTCTGGTTCTATTGAAAGTAAGTCACTTTTGGAGTGGACTTGGGCTTTAATACACAGATTCGACTGTAGTATGCTAACAATGGCATCGTGCAATTTAATTTGTTGTAATTCACTTGCTGATGTACATGTTTTTCTACATGTAAACGGGAGGGAAGAGGTAGGAAGATATCAAGAAGTTATCGAATTTTGATTATTTGTATGTTCGCTGACGTCTGGAATTTCCCAAACAGTGGTCGTTAGACTATGGTATATTGTATGAAATGGATTCTCAAAAGCATATAACGATGGAGGCCTTTTATAATTTGCAGCGTAGGTATGATTAGGTAATTAATGTAAAACCCTCATGAAAATGTAAAATATATATTATACAAAATGTATGTATGGTATACATAAAAACAGTATATTGTGTAAAATAAATAATACTGATATGCAAACAGTTTTTCTTGAATTGAATTTCAAAGTGAATTCAGATTTATGAAGGCTGTTTCTACTGAATGCTGAATGACTCTAACATTTCATGATAAAATATCATCAAGAGAAACAAAATATATGTTTGTTTTATTCCTCATGTCAAACATGATGTAATTCAAATTTCATCTTACAAGAAGTCTTTAACACTGTTTAATGAGCTGTTTTGTAATGATGTGAAACATAGTGAGAAAAGATTTAGTTTTGTGCAATATGTACTAGGCTATGAGAAATATATTAATGGTGGGTGATGATGATGATGATGATGATAATGAGGATGATGATGATGATGATGGTTATGAACTTATGGTGAGGGTGATGATGATGATGGTAATGATAAAACATTGTTGTATTGGATAAGTTTCACAGTTTTCAAGCTTCTATCACTTTCTCTCTCTCTCTCTCTCTCTCCCTCTCTCTCTCTCCCTCTCTCTCTCAACTCTTTTTTATTTCTCTATCTCTCTCTCTTTCTCTCTCTCTCTCTCCCTCTCTATGTCTCTCTGGCAATCTATCTTTCTATTTATTGCCCCCGTTTTCCTCTCTCACTATTAATTATATAAGTTCTCTCTCTCTCTCTCTCTCTCACACACACACACACACACACACACACTCATACTACATATTTATTGTGTCTTCTTTACCCTTTAAAACCAGGGACTTGTAAGACCCTGGACTAACTTTGTCAACCCCCTCAACCCCTCCCCCCTTTTTTTTACATAATTACCTCTAGTATCAATCAAAAGATGAGAGGTCAATTACACAAATACTTTGAAGAATGAGATGAAGCCTCAACTTTGCTCGGGTCATAATTCTACATTTTAATTCCTGCCGTAGTAGAGAAGCAAACATATATTAAGACCAGTATATCGCTGACAGCTGCCATAATTGGTCGCATGGGATGAAAACCATTACTAAAAACGATTTTCCTACAAAAATATCTGCTTTGGGACATCGTTATCGATCAGTTGAATTAGGCGGGTCAGAGGTCAGAGGTCAAAGGTCGAGACATTTAGATGCCCTCACCACCAGCAGCGCCTAGAAGAAAAAGAGAAAAAAGTACCGTGATTAAACAAAATTAGTACGACGAAGAATACGAAATTATGTAATCAATATAATTATCACGGAGCTCCCTCCCCTTTACGTCACCCAACGTCACGGACAAAATGTTTATTCATCCAGAACCAGATAATGATAAAAGGATTTATTTGTATCCCCATTCCTCAAAACGCGTTCAGTGGTGGGGATTGAAACGAGACAGAGGGGTTCCAAATGGAAATGGAGAATGAAATAATGAGGTGGATGAGCTGAACAGACTGAAGGGTATCCATAAACTACACCGTTAATGATAGTGCCACATAGTTAGTTAAGCATGACCCCCCTCTTTTTTGTCGGGGGTTGTTGGTGATGTTGGTGCCGCTTATGATGTTGACATCTACAGTTAACAATTAATTAATTCATACCACTTGTAAATTTGATGTGTGTTTTTGTGTGTGTTTTTCATAACTGAAGAATGAAAGGTGGACTGGTACAATTAGGGCCTTTGTTTGTTGCATACTTTTAGATATAAGCTTTAATAATGTCACATTATAAAGAAACATAAATCGGAACAAATTAATATTGCAAATACTATAAATATTACGTTGAGAATTACGGGCGTTCGACGTATTGCCCTAACGGAATTGACTGGCGCATATATTATAATGACGCAATCAGAATGACGTCACGTATGAAATGGACAGAATGAACATGTTAACCATGGATGGTTCAATGATTGGGTTCAGTTAGAAGAGTTATCTTACCGGCGCAGAAAGCGAACTTTCCATTACGGCGAGAGCACCAGCAGGTCTGGTCTGAGCTAAACTGGGTGTCACAAACTGAAAGAATGATTTAAATAGACAACAACCTTATTGACCAGTTGAAAGCTTATTGAAACAAAATGAAAGGGGTTCCATAAATACTGAATTGCATAACCAGTCACTCAGTTACAATACACTATGACCTTGTCAAAATAATAATACACGAATCATAAGAACTATTAGTGTATCACGATTGAACGCATCACGAAAAAAATATCCACTTTTATTAGCCGATTATAAGAATCTATCAGACATTCACCCAACGATTTCGCAAATTTGAGACTTCTGATCTGACAACATTTTATAAGTAGTAGTTCCCACGTACTTTCATCACTTCCTTTGTTCTCTGAGACCTGCAGTTGCAACAAAAAAACAAGCTTCTCTGTAGATTTGTTTATCCCATCCCAACACATCGACGCGTCAATTTTGCGTTCTATAAGAAACAGCGCCGTCTACGGCGAGAGCGTGATGACGCTTGCAGAACTGCTGGAGGAGAACGCTAGAAATGGGTACTACTGTCATTTTCTTACAGGTTTGTTTATTTTCTTTACTTTCTTTTATTTTCTGCTCTTTCTTTGCTAATGGAACAAAAAGATAATAATCGACAACATCATCAATTAAAGGTAACTCAGTAATGATATGATCTTACCCTTGTATTTCCTCATGCTCTGTCCTCTCTTCTCAGCCATGAAGTAATCTTGGAGGACTGGATCTCTCTTGATGAATTCAACCTCAGCTTGCATCTCTTCTTCTTGATCGAAAGCTGCAGCTAGGACCACCAGGGCCATCAGAGCGATCAGAACCTTCATGATTGGTTCTTGGGGTTTAAAGAAGTATAAAGTTTGAGCACTGGTCAAGCTACTGTAATATTAGAATGAACTGCGTAGAACAGATAGAAGCCTTCGGGAAAGGCTATGATATAATGCTTAATGATTAATAAGGTAATTGGATCATAAATATGGCAACAAATGTGCTCAATCTTATTGAAAATTGCATTATGAAACCACTGCACAAAAACGTCGATATATTTGGACTGCACACATAATTATGTGTCATTCAAATTTGGTCCTAATTGCAATATGACAGTATTGCAAAGCAATCATCTTCATATTACATCGCTAATTTTGATGCGAACACATCAGAATAAATTTAAAGAGGGAAAAAGCCCTGAATTGACAAGAAGAGGAAAGTATTTCCATGTCACCACTATCACAATCAGTACAGAATTAAACAAGCCTTGGCCTCTCTTTTTTCTCTCAATGTGATGAGAAAATTTTCAAAAATGTTGTTACAAAAATAAAATGCTCGTTACTTACTTTGAGGTGTTTGTCGAGTTGGTGGGTGAAAGGAGATATGACTACAGTCTTCTGTGTTTGCTGAATCTGCCTTAGTCTTGCTGGAGCTCTCTTTATATACTGCTTCAAACCATCACCACCACCACCACCATCATCATCATCATCATCATCATCATCATCATTCACGCATCATCTATCCGTCAATGCATATAACTAAGCTGTAACGTGTAATATCTTTATAACGACTATCTTAGTTCTGTCTAAATGAAAATAGGCTTCAATAACACAACTTTTATGAAAGTTAATTGAGTGTGCACTGCGGCTTAGATTTATCTTCGCTCAAATAACAAGGGCGCTGGAAACGTGTCCCCTTCCTCACTCGAGTAGTAAAAACAAAAATTAAACAAGAGCGGGAAAAGAGCGAGGGGAGAAGCCATAGGGGGAAAGGGTGATAAAAGAAAACGCCTGGACCATCTCTTGTAACCACCCCATCCCCTAATCAATAGCCTTGCAAATTCGCATTTCATTTTTTGGAGTAAGATGCCCCCCCCCCTTAATTCCCCCGGTAATTACAGCGACCCCTCAACGGCTTGATTGACACTAGGTCACTGAGCCCACAGGTATTGCATACTAAACACTAATAATGCATGCAGGGCCAACTAACCCTGTCGAAAGAATAAGTGGTTTAATTAACCGCTAATCTCGCAGAATAAATCATCACCATGGAAGCCGTTAAAGGTTACACTAATAAAGCATTTAATCATATTTCATTATGGTGCAGAGTAATGCGTTTGTAATGACGTTTCTCATGATAAGCATGATCTCGTCTGATATGATTTGATATTGTGACAACGTCTGATTTGTCTTTGCCGAAATAGCGAATCCACATCAGATATAGTGCATAATTTAAAAGGATATTGACTGCCTTCAGGGCAATACGAAATATATCGCCCGAACCGAAGGAGAGGGTGGTATATGACAAGTCGTATTGCCCTGAATTAGGCAGTAAATATTACTATTATTAACCACATCAGATATCTAGAGCAAACAATAAACTTTTAATATCTTATACTCTTTAATTACGTATAATACCGTAGCCTACATTGCACGGGGTTTCCTAGCATGAAAAGTTGCAAAAACATCGTCAAACCAGCACTGTGCATCCAGTGCTTGACGAAATTGTCGATACACTGCAAATTGAGTGCCTTGGGTGTGATCATTACGTCACAATAGAGTGCGCGCAAAGTGCGCAGGTTCTCATACGCGTAATAGATGCGCAATAAAAATTACAAAATTCCCGGATGTTGGCTCTACATTTATATTGCCCGCTAGTTTAACACGAATTTTGCCATTGACTTTTATGATCGGGCAATAATATTTGTTCATTGGTTGAATGAGTATTATTATTGACCGGCAAATTACACACGAAATCCCATTGACTTTGCTGAGCGGTCAATAATATTGTTTCGCCCGTAGTTTTGTTGGCTTATCAATTAAACTTCGAGGGCAATAACATTTAAAAATTGCCCTGCTCAGATGTCTAATACGGTTAATAATATAGAGATATCGACTGCTACGAGAGGACTGGCTGTTTTTATACGCTCAAGGGAAAGTTGAATCCGTTGCCATCACCCCGAGGCGCGCCTGGGTGATTCCCTCGAGCCAATATAGAAACAGCCAGTCCTCGAGTATTCAAGCAGTCGATATGACTTTTATATGCCGAATCAAAACAAAAATCTACCAAGAATTCTCACCTTATAGCCTTTTATTGAGTAAAGATTGGTTAAAACATCACAGAAAATCTGAGACACTGTCTGTTAATCTTCGCTGGAAAAATGGCTAAAAGGTTCAATCATTTGGTAATCGCAGAAAAAAAACCACTGTATGGTCTCCGCGCTCGCACAAAGACAATTTTAACACGTAAACCAATGGGGATCGCAGGATGAGGGCACAAATTAAAGGATATTAACTTGTGGGCGAGTACGAGGTCACTTTTTAAAGATTTTTGACTGGTAGGAGGGGCATGGCTTAAAATCACGACTCCAATTTCGACCAATCAGATGGCTAGATTTCTAAAGTGAGGTATATAATATAGAACAATCTATTTTTAACGACTTTCGGTGTTTAGATTTGACTTTGACAAGAAAAGTTGCTGATGCTGATATTGTTGATTTTGATGGTGATGAAGATGATCATGGTGTATGATGATGATAATAATGATGGTATTTATGAAGCATTTCACTTGTTTGAATATTTAAAGGGCACTATTAACGTTGATTGCAAATTTTAAAATCCATGCACCGGTTCTTCCTTTGCCAATGGTTCCGTTAGTTCTCTTTACAGGAGGCGCGATGGCTCAGTGGTAGAGCAGCAGTGGTCTGATAACCGAGAGGTTCCGTGTTCGAAACCAAGTCGATGCGCTACTAGCCTTTGGGAAGGCGTTAATCCTCCTCATTATCAAGACTCTCGCAGAGGACTCGAAGCCGTTGCCCCCCGGTTGCTTAAAGCCCCTCTGCACTAGTTTGGCCAGGAGGGATTAGAGGGATTACTTGGTCACTGACAGGTGGTTATCTCTTCAACTCAGCTCTCAATTAACATAAGAAAGAAAAAGAGGATCATGGGGGACCAACGGGCACCGCTTAGGCATCGTTTTCTATAATATAGAGGGAGCACGTAGCTACAGGTAGTACAGTGGGACTTTAACCTACAAGCATGCACATACTTTCATAGCAGTTAGGTAAAACAAACAATAAAACGTCATGACATGCCTGGTAAAATAACAGAATCAACGCCTCAGTCAAACCTCCAAACCGACTCCACAGCATCTCAAAACCGACTAATTCTTGTCCATTTGGTGTTTGTGTTAACGCATTTTTGTTAGGTCTGACAATAGTCGGTCTTTTGTTGATCCGCTCGGTATAACCGGGCTATCATTTCGGGTGATCCGACATTTGCTCCAGTGACAAACATGACAAATATATGGGCAGGGCATTGTTTCGTCAAAAGTATAGCATGACCTTGTGTAGGGTTAGGGTTAGGGTTGCAATTGGGTTTAAGGTTAGGTTTACATTTAGGATCTGAGTTAGGTATAGTATTGGGTCCAGGGTTGTAGTTAGGAGCTCGGTTATTGTGGGAAAGTATCTCGGAGTAATTGTGACAGGAGCATCATTATGTCCGTGTTCTAAATTCGATACGCCTGGCGAGCATGGCGAGAGAAGTTGACTAAACGTTTACGGACAGGTGATCAACTTAAAGAGAAGGTTCATTGATTTTAAAAACTAACTTTATTGTCATTATTGCAAAGGTGAAACTTTGATTGGACAAGGTTATCAGAATTCAATGCTTGGAAACATTCGAAGTAATGATGATTATCAATTACCAAACGCTTAAACACAGCCCCGGCATAGCACCTGAAAAGCTCTTCGATCGCTGCTGAGTTGTGTGACGTCACATGTTGAAGATGATTTGGACAAGCAGACGATGTCCCATGACATCTCACACATTTTCAGTGCCTGTTTTATGATCTTCTCTTCAGTTATTTCTCTTACTGCACTGCCCTCAGGCTAAATGTTTAATCTATTGCCTCACTCTAAACCCCGCTTGGTATTTTTTTGATGAAAAATGTAAGGATAAAAAATAAAGGAATCCGTCGCTTGTAAACAAAATAAAACACCATTGTATTTTCAGCTGCATACACCGCGGTATGTTTGGCGTTTCAAGAGGAAACAAATGCCGTCCATGCTATCATTCCGGGGTTTTTTAATTTGAAAGTGTGGTTTCTTTGATTGTTCATTAACCTCTATCCTGTGTATTTACAAATAAAAGAATTTAGTTATCAGAGTCGGTTTCATATCCCTTTTGAATGGTGTAAAATTCCATCACATTTATATACACTAAACTCATTATAATTTGAGAAATAATAGCATTGCAATTATGTTCATTCTTTATGGGATGTCGTCTGCTTGGGCAGAATTGGTTCATATTGTGACGGCATTAAAACATCGTTATTTTTCTGGCGAATCTCTCGCCTATCCCAGATGCTATGGAGGTGGTTTTATTTGTATTTTTTTTTTTCATATATCACCAGATATGTAGTTGACCTAAAACTTGTACGATGGCCATCTGTTAGCTTACCAGTTTCTAGTGATACGTTATTTGCCATATTTGTGATTTTCTTTGACCGGGCACTTGAAACTTCTTGTCAAACTCAAATCTAAACACGTCAGACAATGCGTGCCGTGTGCAACGTCATTAAAAATAGGTTATTCAATACTGTTTACCTTTTTATTAGTAAATGTGCATATCTGATGTAGAATCGCTATTTCAGCACAGAAAAATCAGACGTTGTCATAATATCAAATCAAGTCAGACGAGATCATGCTTATCATGAGAAACGTCATTACAAACGCATTTCTCTGCACCATAATGAAATATGATTAAATGCTTTATTAGTGTAACCTTTAACAGCTTCCATGGTGATGATATATTTTGCGAGATTAGCGGTTAATTACACCACGTATTCTTTCGACAGGGTTAGTTGGCCCTGCATGCTTTATTAGTGTCTATTATGCAATACGTGTGGGCTCAGTGGCCTAGTGTGAATCGAGCCGTTGAGGGGGCGCTATAATTACCGGAAAGACAGGGGGCACATGTCTTACTCCAAAAATGAAATGCTAATTTGCAAGGCTATTGAATAGGGGGTGGGTTGGGGTGTGATGTCCGGGCGTCTTATTTTATTATCCTTTTCCCCTATGCCTTCTCCCTATCGCGCTTTCCCCCCTCATTTTGTTCTTTTTGTTCTTTTTTTTCACTACTCGATTGGGGAAGGGGGCACGTTTCCCCTTGTCCCTATTACTTGAGCGAAGATAAATCTAAGCCGCAGTGCACACTCAATTAACTTTCCTCGAAATTCTTTATTAAAGCCAATCTTTATTTTGACAGAGGATAGTCGTTATAAAGATATTACACGTTACAGCTTAGTTATATGCATTGACGGATAGATGATGCGTGAATGATGATGATGATGATGATGATGATGATGATGATGATGGTGGTGGTGGTGGTGGTGGTGATGGTTTGAAGCAGTATATAAAGAGAGCTCCAGCAAGACTAAGGCAGATTCAGCAAACACAGAAGTCTGTAGTCATATCTCCTTTCACCCACCAACTCGACAAACACCTCAAAGTAAGTAACGAGCATTTCATTTTTGTAACAACATTTTTGAAAATTTTCTCATCACATTGAGAGAAAAAAGAGAGGCCAAGGCTTGTTTTGTTCTGTACTGATTGTGATAGTGGTGACATGGAAATAATTTCCTCTTCTTGTCAATTCAGGGGTTTTTCCCTCTTTAAATTTATTCTGATGTGTTCGCATCAAAATTAGCGATGTAATATGACGATGATTGCTTTGCAATACTGTCATATTGCAATTAGGACCAAATTTGAATGACACATAATTATGTGTGCAGTCCAAATATATCGACATTTTTGTGCAGTGGTTTCATAATGCAATTTTCAATAAGATTGAGCACATTTGTTGCCATAGTTATGATCCAATTACCTTATTAATCATTAAGCATTATATCATAGCCTTTCCCGAAGGCTTCTATCTGTTCTACGCAGTTCATTCTAATATTACAGTAGCTTGACCAGTGCTCAAACTTTATACTTCTTTAAACCCCAAGAACCAATCATGAAGGTTCTGATCGCTCTGATGGCCCTGGTGGTCCTAGCTGCAGCTTTCGATCAAGAAGAAGAGATGCAAGCTGAGGTTGCATTCATCAAGAGAGATCCAGTCCTCCAAGATTACTTCATGGCTGAGAAGAGAGGACAGAGCATGAGGAAATACAAGGGTAAGATCATATCATTACTGAGTTACCTTTAATTGATGATGTTGTCGATTATTATCTTTTTGTTCCATTAGCAAAGAAAGAGCAGAAAATAAAAGAAAGTAAAGAAAATAAACAAACCTGTAAGAAAATGACAGTAGTACCCATTTCTAGCGTTCTCCTGCAGCAGTTCTGCAAGCGTCATAAACGCTCTCGCCGTAGATGGCGCTGTTTCTTATAGAACGCAAAATTGATGCGTCGATGCGTTGGGATGGGATAAACAAATTTACAGACAAGCTTCTTTTTTTCTTTTTCTTTTTTGCAACTGCAGATCTCAGAGAACAAAGGAAGTGATGAAAGTATGGAGGAAATACTACTTATAAAATGTTGTAAGATCACAAGTCTCAAATTTGCGAAATCGTTGGGTGAATGTCTGATAGATTCTTATAGTCGGTTAATAAAGTGGATTTTGTTTTCGTAATGTATTCAATCGTGATACACGAATAGTTCTTATGATTCGTGTATTAATATTTTGACAAGGTCATAGTGTATTGTAACTAAGTGACTGGTTATGCAATTCAGTATTTATTGAACCCCTTTAATTTTGTTTCAATAAGCTTTCAACGGTTAATAAGGTTTTTTATTTTTATTTAAATCATTCTTTCAGTTTGTGACACCCAGTTCAGCTCAGACCAGACCTGCTGGTGCTCTCGCCGTAATGGAAAGTTCGCTTTCTGCGCCGGTAAGATAACTCTTCTAACTGAACCCAATCATTGTACCATCCATGCTTAACATGTTCATTCTGTCCATTTCATACGTGACGTCATTCTGATTGCGTCATTATAATATATGCGCCAGTCAATTCCGTTAGGGCAATACGTCGAACGCCCGTAATTCTCAACGTAATATTTATAGTATTTGCAATACTAATTTGTTCGGATTTATGTTTCTTTATAATTCGTATTCTTCGTCGTAATAATTTTGTTTAATCACGGTATTTTTTTTCTCTTTTTCTTCTAGGCGCTGCTGGTGGTGAGGGCATCTAAATGTCTCGACCTTTGACCTCTGACCTCTGACCCTCGTTATTCAACTGATCGATAACGATGTCCCAAAGCAGATATTTTTGTAGGAAAATCGTTTTTAGCAATGGTTTTCATCCCATGCGACCAATTATGGCAGCTGTCAGCGATATACTGGTCTTAATATATGTTTGCTTCTCTACTACGGCAGGAATTAAAATGTAGAATTATGACCCGAGCAAAGTTGAGGCTTCATCTCATTCTTCAAAGTATTTGTGTAATTGACCTCTCATCTTTTGATTGATACTAGATGTAATTATGTAAAAAAAAAAGGGGGGGGAGGGGTTGAAGGGGTTGACAAAGTTAGTCCAGGGTCTTACAAGTCCCTGGTTTTAAAGGGTAAAGAAGACACGTTAAATGTGTAGCATGAGAGAGAGAGAGAGAGAAAGAGAAAAGAGAGAAAGCGTGGAGAGAGGGAGAGACAGAACGACAGAGAGAGAGAGAGACAGAAATAGAGAGAGAGAGAGAGACAGACAGACAGACAGACGGAGAGAGGGAGGGACAGAGAGACAGGGATAGAAGTTTGAAAACTGTGAAACTTATCTAATACAACTTTTTACCATTAATTACCATCATCATCACCATCATCATTAATTGTCATCGCTATCACCATTGTCATCATCATCATCATCATCGTCATTGCTATCACCATTGTCATCATCATCACCATCACCATCACCATCACCATCACCATCACCATTACCATCACCATCACCATCATCATCACCATCACCATCACCATCACCATCACCATCACCATCACCATCACCATCACCATCACCATCACCATCATCATCACCATTACCATCATCATCACCATCAGGCGCGGATCCAAGATTTTCCAATGGGGGGCGGATTTTGAAAATCGCGCAGACCGTTATTTCAACTCAACATACCAATACAGGGCAGTCAACTTTTGGGAACTGCTTCGAGGAGATCGTATGCAATTTTTTTTTGCTCAACGGGGGGAGGGGGGCGGGGGCGGTCGTGAGCACTAAAAATACATTCTTTTTTACTCAACACCCCCCCCCTTGAGCAAAATTGTGGTTACCATCTTTTTTTGCCAAGGGTGGGGGCCTGGGCCCCCGGACGCCCCTCCTCTGGATCCGCCACTGTATTACTTAGCCGACCCGTTACTCGGAGTAGCAATTTCTATTTTATTAGTTTATTTTTTCTTTTCTTCTCCTTCTCTTCTTTTTCCTTTTCCTCTCCTTTTCTCCTTTTTTCTTTTATTTTTTTATTTTTTATTTTTTAGGCCGCCATAAAAAGGGGACCACAGCTGATCCGAACCTCACCTGGAACCGCCACTGTTTGTAGAGCTAAACATATAAAATGATAAAATAATGAAGAAAAAAAATCACTTTTCAGGATTTCTTACATCCCTTTTGATTTTGATTTTTTTTCTTTAAATTTCCTTTAAAATTCCTTGACACTATCAAACTTCGATATTTTTCTTAAAATAAGGCAATCGGAGACTCTGTCCCAGGCTGTTCGAATTGGCATGCCCTGCCGTCCGGACTTTGAGAAGCCCTGCATGGGGAGTGTTTTACAAAGACTAAGATTGACTTAAAGTTAGACTTAACTATGGCAGGCCGTTCATGCCACTGTTTGCTCTCACCATTTACTGGCATTGGTCTCTTAAGGGACGTACAAATCATGGTCACATGTCTACAGAATTTATCTTTTTTGGTAGTTCATTATTGAAGGAAAACATATTATCTAAAGATCATAATTAAGAGACCAATTGTGAGAGCAACCCGTGGCAGAATTGGCCTGCCATAGTTAAGTCCGATTTAAAGTCGATCTTAGTCTTTGTGAAACACCCCTGGTGTAGAGTGTAATCTGATTAGTTCCAGCAAATATCTTAAACTGAAAGGGACCCCCCCCCCCGCTCAACCAAAAGGAAGAGGCAAAAACAGGTGTTTTGGGTCTAGTGGAAAAGTCCCTATTTCGTTGATTACAAGATGCGGGGTTCAAATCCCTGAACGGCACTAAGGTCGTCCCGTGTCAGGTAAATGAGAAATTACTCCAATGCTCCTTGGTAAGGTATGCCAGCTTCCTTCTACGCTACATACATGTATATGCCACAGTATAATGGGATTGTGTGCGTTTGTGTGTGTGTGTGTGTAAAAAAAAAATTAGTACTGACGTCAATCAATATTGGTTTCTTATTCGGATTTCTTATTAAATGTTCTAAATTATCACCACTAGCCCACCCCCAGTTAGCCCATAAACTGAGATGAATAGGATGGTGTTTTTTATTTATTTATATAAGCGTCTAGAAATGGCCCGACATCAGAAATATTATTCGGCTTTCGTAGAATTACACATTAGACTCTTTTTTCAATTTCCTCATTTCTTCTTTCGTAATTCATGAACTCGGCCCAAAAGTTTTAAAACTCCCATATAACGGATGGTGACTCTTATATTGGTAAATTATTGTTCTTGAATCTGACGTATGAAAGCCTATTATTTCGATTTGCAATGATTATTATTAATTATATGTTAATATTATGAGATTAGCCCAGTACATGTGGGGAGAGTCTGACAAATGAGATCCTGCAGAATACGTCGCCATCGCCAAAGGTTTATTTCCAAGTTCCATGTCTTTTTCGAGGTTGATTGAATATGTCACCCTTCCTACTATACACTATGTTAATTTTTGCCCATTATTGCAGTGATTATGCCATTTGGCTTGTGCATGATGCCCGAGTATATAGGGAGCATGTCGACAGGAAATCTTTTAATATAAATTGCTATTTTCAAAGCCTGAAAGTTGTATTTTACTTATTTAAGAGTACTTGCTAGGTCTCGAACATCATTTTGATGTGCAATATTTAGGGAACATCATGTATGTCTTGGCAAATTATATTCATTTACTCTCAATACATATATTTGACATCGTGTGATATGCTCATTTTGTGATCGTGTCTATCATGTGTATTATATTAGTATGTAATGTATTCTTTATGGACGTAATTATTATTTGTTACAATTGACCATGATCTTGATTGTAAATATGATATTGTGGTGAAATAAATTGATATCCGTGAAATGATGTTTGTTCTAAAGTTCTTTGTGGTCAATTATTTTGACAGAAATGATTAACAACTTTTTATTGAAGGGGTATTCATTTGCGAGTTTTTAATTCAGTATCTTTCTTATCTCCCCTTGCTCTCTCTCTCTCTCTCTCTTCCTCGTTTTCTTTCAATTTCCAGCACCTCTCTTTCTCTCGATCTTTCTTCTCCCTCTTTCTTGCTGCACTTGAATGTACTACTTATAATCCAGGACTGAAGAAACGAAGAATAATTAATTAAAAAGCGAAAATCTTTAATATGTATTTGTACAATAATTCATTATTTAAAATTTGATGATACACAATCACCCCCCACACACACACACACGTATATACGCACACACACACACACACACACGCATGTATTATATTCATATACATTATTGCAAATAAAGGTGGAATAATTAAAAAGCTAAGTAAAATTCTTTCTACATAGGTACATAATGATACCTGTAGACCAATGCCAACACATTTTCCTCTCCCTTCGGAGCATTCCAACCAGGCGCCCATACAAAACACTTCAAGCCCGATGTCTTTCTTAATCAAGAGCGTACTTTAAATGTACTTTTTCACTTTCAAACCCCGATGACTTTCCGGGCCCATCAAGAGCGTACTTTAAATGTACTTTTTCACTTTCAAACCCCGATGACTTTCCCATCATGAGGGTACTTTAAATGTACTTTTTCACTTTCAAACCCCGATGACTTTCCCATCAAGAGCGTACTTTAAATGTACTTTTTCAATTTCAAACCCCGATGACTTTCCCATCATGAGGGTACTTTAAATGTACTTTTTCACTTTCATACCCCGATGACTTTCCCATCAAGAGCGTACTTTAAATGTACTTTTTCAATTTCAAACCCCAATGACTTTCCCATCATGAGGGTACTTTAAATGTACTTTTTCACTTTCAAACCCCAATGACTTTCCCATCATGAGGGTACTTTAAATGTACTTTTTCACTTTCAAACCCCGATGACTTTCCGGGCCCATCAAGAGCGTACTTTAAATGTACTTTTTCACTTTCAAACCCCGATGACTTTCCGGGCCCATCAAGAGCGTACTTTAAATGTACTTTTTCACTTTCAAACCCCGATGACTTTCCCATCATGAGGGTACTTTAAATGTACTTTTTCAATTTCAAACCCCGATGACTTTCCCATCAAGAGCGTACTTTAAATGTAATTTCTCATATTCCAATGACAGGGTGCTATTTCTAGTGATTCGACTTATTCGATTCTAGTTTACATTATTTTTCCCTGTTAAAGGGATAGTTGCGTTTTGTTGCAGAGGGCGCTACACAAAATATTTGTTTGTCAGATAATCAAAAAGTGAGTGTCAAATTTGAAAGAATATACAATTTAAATGACAAAATCATCTTTGTTTGGTCAAAATCGGTTCAGAGACTGCTGAAATATCCATAAATATAACCATTTCTAATATTTGTGGTGCCCACAAATATTCGGTAATTTTGAACCAGCAGTTGAAATACGAGATAGCGCCTTATATGTTTCATTCCAGCCAATGCCAATATTGGCTTTTTGTTGGCTTTTTCGTGTTGGTTATAATACGCAAAACCAACCAGCCGGCCCGTGTATTGTTATTATTAATTTATTAATCATATTATTAACGGTCACCGTATTTTTTTGAAAGTGGAGCTGAATTGGTATGATCGTATTCAATCTAAATTCACACATATTGGGGTCTAAAATTACATTCATAGCACTGTTAGGTTCTAAAAGGGCACTAGAAATGTCATAAATAAGAATAAGAGCAATAACCATGCACTTTGAAGGCATTTGCGGACTTAAACAAGAACTCAACTATCCCTTTAAGTTTTATTACTTTAAAATCATGTGCAATTTTATCTTTTCATCGATTCACACTGGGGATCTCTTTTATTAGTATGATGTATATTTTTAGTAGGTCATGCCGATTAATTCAATTGTTTAACATTATTTTCCTGTATAAAAACAAACAAACTAAATACTACTACTACTCACTACTTATACTACTACTACTACTGCAAATAATAATAATACTAATTATTATCATTATTATAACAATAGTGATAATAATGATAATAACAACAATAACGATAATAGTAATAAGAAAATAACAAGATAGTAATAATAATAACAATAATCATACTAACAATGATAATAATGATGATGATGATAATGGTTTACAAGATGAACCACGTGTTGGACTTGGTATAGTCACAAATTATTCTCTGAAATCCTGCAACATTACAATCGTTCCCAATGTTTCAAATTGTAATTGTGATATTCAGTAAGAATTCGTCCAGCTAAGTTCTCGCTCAAGAACCTTCACAAGTTTCCGATTAAAGGGTCTAAAGTGATCCCGCAGCTTTTCCATTAAGTCCTCACTGACCTCTTCGTGAGGCCTCCCCTTGTTACCTGTCATACACATCTCAAAAGGATCTCGTAGACAGATGAACCCTTTCGTCTCGTTGAAGAAAAATTTATCATCGTCAAAGTAGCGATCAATTCCCATAAATTTCTCGACTCTTTGGAGACTTGGGAGGGGATCCTGGGTAAACTCTTCCCCGTCCAAGACAAGGATTTGTTGTCTAGGATATATGCGGTACCACTGTTTTAGGTATCGAACATATCGACTTGTATCGAGGAGACGATTAGCGGTTTTGAGACTACCATTTGGAAAAAGTACCGACTCACGAAAGGTAGATTTTATCTCATATTGTGGAGCAGAAGAATATTTTTTAACGGTTATAGTTCCTGGATGTGTTGCGTTAAGAGCTAGCATGTGCATATAGTTTGACACTGCACGCTGTATCGGTTCGCGCATAATTATAATAAATTTGATATCAGGCATAGCCGATCGAAGTCTCTCTACGACTGGTATCCTGTTGAAATATCCAGCGGTTTTCTCTATTGCGACCTGATCTGGGGTAGAATAAGGCATGACTTGCCTGTATTCATCAAATTCTTCTACGCTGTGATGGTTCGCAAATTTTAATTCCTTCTTTGGGAAAGTGATAGCCGGATGGATGTCAAGGTATGCCTTAAGAGCCGTAGTACCACTCTTCATGGTGCCTGGAATAATAGCATCGGGTCTGCGTTTCTTGCATCCTCGATCCCTCCGAATATCTTGGCTTAAAAGTTTGTTTTCGGGTGGATAGACATTGCTGCCTTTCTTGCAGTAGCATCCATGGTCAATTTGGCCATCCTCACACACGGGTTCCTTTCCGGGCTGAAGGTACATAAGGCTACTGGTTACAGGTGATTTGATTCTGATAGGGGCCGTAGTGACAGCACTGACCGACAAATGCTGCTCAAGAACTACTTCATCATGTTCACAAGAGCACTTTGTAGAATTAGCACCAGATGCCATCGCGTAACGCAGTCCCCGTGTAGAGTCAACAGATGTCTGGTACGCCATGAAAAATCCTAGCATCAGGAAAGCGGTGATGGTCGCCACTGTGGCCTCTGATCTCCCTATTAAAGTTCGGGCCATTGTCGAAACAGAAGGATTCAAAAATGTAGAAATGTAACGTCTCTCAGCTATACGTCTACCTCAACTCGATCTGTCCATTCAAAGAGACTGGGCTGTACATATAGAAAAAATAAAATATTAGATGAGAGCGAGGGGAGACACAGACACGGACAGATTGGTGCAGAGCGAAGTTACAGTTAACTGAATTATTTGTAAATTTGATTTATTTTGTGTTTTTCGTAACTCAAGAATGAAAAGTAGACTGGTTGAATTTCCGATGGACTCCAAATTTGCCACGGTGATAGATGTCCATGACATCAACAATATTGCAGGGTTCATTTAAAAAAAAACTAGAATATGCAAATTAGAGCTCAATAATTATGCCAAAATTGTATTTGCTTGTATTTTTCTTTATAGGCCTATGTAGTGATTCTTATGAAACAAAAATGTGTTCATGGTACAATATACATGCTAAGACTATATTTACACGATCTCTGATTTTAAAACAAGGTAATTGATATAATTATCCAACTTTTAAATAATTATGATGTCATATTATATCATGAACACGTGTTTTGGTGATGATTTCATGTGAATCCTTACGTTGGAGTGCTGGTTTATTTGTCTTTCGTATAGTTTGTCATTTGATCTAAATGATGCATACATTGATTTAATTACTTAATCTTATCAGAACTAATTAATTATGCAAATATGAAAGTTTGACAAATTTTAACTTTTTAAAAACTTTTTTATATTTTTCAATTGACATGAAATATATAAAATAACAGGATAATCATGAAAATTGATTAAGTTTTTACCGTTTTCTATGTTTTTCTTTATTTTTCTTTGTTTTTCTTTGTTATTCTTTGTATATTCTTTATATATTGTATTGTTTTATGCAAATGAGAATGCAATAAGTTTTATTCACCATGCCAAATGGGAATACTAACAGTACATGTGAAAAGATGGGTATAAAACTGCAATATAAACGGTGCACCTAAAAACTCTATATGTTATAAATGGAAGAATTTATTCAAAAAATAAAAAATAAAAAACTAGACATGTAATACTTATTAATAACAAGTATAGGAGGGCTGTTCCAAGTGCATGCCACACATGTTTAGTGACATACTAAGTAGTTAAGATAACATTGGCATGATTTGACCTTATTTTTTAAAATAATCTTCTTATTCAGGTTTATTAGTGTGCCAAATTACAAGTCTATACAATGCATGGTTTAGAGAAACCATGTACAGTATATTTGACCTTTGACCCTCAAATCTAAATATCAAAATGAAATATGCATTTTCTAGATTTTGTTTTTTTATAAGAAATCATATCTCCCACTCATACTCTATTCAACTATGAATAAAAAATTAATACACGACAAGGACTCAGATTTCCCATAAGGTTGTACTCAAACGATTGACATATTTCTCCCATCCTTACTATAATTTGGCTAATCTTGTGTGTCCTTCCGTTTATTTGACGGCGCTTTTCTCCATGGTTTTCCACTCAATCGAGCTGGATTTTTTTCTAAACATGGTTAAATTGTTCGCAGACTGTCATGAGGGGGGTGGTTTGTGGTATTTTGGTCGCATTATTTAAAGTTTTTTTTACAATTCGTAACTTTTTTGCATTCCGCTTCGCAGCCCTGAGTATAGCTTCAAAGTTCCCAGTCCCTTTGACTTTTCTTGGGTCAGCGAAATACAACGCATTCCATGCCGACCGTATACGGGTAAGGGTACGTACGTACGTACGTAAGTACGAACTCTCATGCGCTGGATGCTGCTGCTGCTGAAACGTAAACATCATACCGTAATCGGCCGATGTCTCTCATCTCAGTGATGACCAGTGAGTACGACTTTCTGACAAACTTTTTTAGATCTATTTATTTTATTGTGAATGATTCTGCAGTTAAAGCCCCATTCTGTAATTCCAACGTATGATAATTTTTTTTGGCTGATATATAGTACAGAGTACCGTACAAAACTTTGTGCAAAGTTTATGTACCGTACCGGTACTGAAAATGATGATCATTGGGCGGCACGCCAGAGTTACGGGTCAAAGTATGGATATGATTCTGAATTAGCGCCGATCATTGTTGTGCTGATTGAGTGAACCGTCGCGTGCACTCGGCCTCCACTCACTGTGTTGTACCGCTGCATATGGCATGGTTGTACGTGTACATGTAAACTGAAAATTGTTCAACGTATTGTAATTTGTAGATCTCAAATGTAATCAATAGTTGCTGAGTAACAATTGTGAACAATACATAATTTAAATTTTGTATGGGGGTGGGGTTCAACTTCAGAATAACAATACAAAATTTCAATTTTGTATGGGGGGAGCGGTTCAAATTCAGAATAGTTCTAGATCTAACTTAGATTATAGATCTAGCCTAGAGTAGGCCTAGAGAACTTAATGTTGACCTACACTGTATCTGCCCAGTTTCATTAACACATCCTTTATATTTAATCCTATATTTTAACAGATTCGGCTACCTGGAACTCATCGCTCCAAGACCAAGCTGTGCCAGTCAGGGGCGGATCCAGCCGGCGACAAAAGGGGGGAGGGGCCAATTCGTGAGAAAATATTTAGCGCCGAATCAGCCAGCCGGCGAATAAGCGGGGGGTAGTGAGCACTTTTACTTCTGAATCAGTACATGTAATGATAACATTTCTTTTCACAATAATTCCCTATTGACTGGTTACTGAATACACCTCTTCTAATACATTTTTTCCATTCTATAGTAAGATTAGGATTTGTAATGATTATTGAAGTTCTTCCCCCAAGTCTATATTGAAAGAGAAATCTGCTATGAATCAATTGTTTAAATATATTTATCAATAAACTACTTGGCATTTAGTGTGAATGGGCAGTCTAGCTGTGCATACAAGAACACACACACATACACACCTTGATAAAGAAAAACGACTCCTGCCCCCTGTGCTGCCACGGGTAATTTCTGCTATACATTATAACATGCCATTTCAAATATGATGATCTTTTCATCTGTATACTGTAGCATATCTTGCCTTTAGTTAACATGCTTATATTTTATACATTGTGTTTTACATTTCTATTAAAAATGAAATAATCTAACATACATGTATCAATATTGTTATTTATTCGAATAAAATTGAATATTGTATTCTAATCAGTGAAGATGCCCAAATAACTCTTAAAAGACACAAACATTCCTAAAAATATACATTTTACAGTGTACTTTCTGAGATTTTTATCAATTATTTCAATGCATAACTATTTAACGCACCAGGAAAAAAATATAAAAAACCTTCAAGAAGCCCATGGAAGCCATACAAATATTATCTTTTCATCACACAACCAAAAATCTTTTCTCTCTCTCGCTCTCACTCTCTCTCATTTTCCCTACCGTCTGTCTCTCTTTCTCATTCAATCATTCATTTTCCCACTGTGTGTGTGTCTCTCTCTCACACACACGCACCTTGATAAAGAAAAACGGCTCCTACCCCACCTGCGCTGCCACGGGTAAAATCTGCTAGTAGATATAAAACGCAAAATTAGGCATTTTATTACATTGTTTGTGATAGTATATGATAATATGTTATAATAGTCGAAGAAGGTCATAAAATCAAATTCAAAACGACGGCAAGAAATTTTTTTTTTTAAATTGACCCACCAGGAATCGAACTTGGGTCGCCGGAATGGGAGGCAAGTGCTATGACAACTATACCAAAATAATCCACATAGACATTACACGTGTACGGAAAATAGAATTCTCAAATCCCACTTTGCAAGTGAAATATGAGCATGATCCCGGCATCTGATGGAAAAATAAAGGGCACACCTGTGATAGCTTATTGTCTCAGCTACAACATACTCGAAGCTCAGCAAAAACAAAAGTAAAACGACGGAGATATTACTCAGGGAGGGGAATGTAGAATGAAGATTTCAGAAAAAGTCACCTCCCATAGAGAATACACGTAAAACTAGACATGTAATACTTGTTAATAACAAGTATAGGTGGGCTGTTCCAAGTGCATGCCACAAATGTTTAGTGACATACTAAGTAGTTAATATAACATTGGCCTGATTTGACCTTATTTTTTGAAATAATCCTCTTATTCAGGTCTATTACTGTGCCAAATTTCAAGTCTATACAATGCATGGTTTTAGAGAAACCATGTACAGTATATTTGACCTTTGACCCTCAAATCTAAATATCAAAATGAAATACCGGTGTGCATTTTCTAGATTTTGTTTTGTTATAAGAAATCATATCTCCCACTCATACTCTATCCAACTATGAACTAGACTTGAATTTGTCACTTTGACGAATTAGGTGATACGTATGCTAATGATTTACATAATGAAGAATGCATTTTCACGATTTCATATTGTTATGTAAAATGCTTCTACCATTATGATCTATCCATATGTCAAGTTTCTACTGTTTAGCCTTGATCATTATGGATGTATGGAAGATAGATTGAGACAATTTGACCATTGACCCTGGACAACAACCAGTTATACCTTTGACTCTAATTGACATGAGGTATACAGGCATTGCATATTCCGTGGTAACAATGAAGTAAGCGAGGGAAAATGAAGGCATTGACAAACGAGAGAGAGAGAGCGACAGAATATGGCCGGGTTCAAATTAAGTTTTCTTTAAATTATTAGACCCAGTACTGAGGATCTTTTTATCTGCCATGTTTTTGTTATTTGACGGCTTTTGACGCTACATAGAAATGCCGTCTTTTGTCACCAAATATTGTTCAAATAGCATTGTAGAGACGATGAACACTAATGCAAAGTCGTAAGCCATGACAATGTCAATTTCTATCTCGCTCTGCTAAAAATCCGAACAATAGAACCAACCAAGTTGAATCAACTGTTAAACGAATTTATCATGAGTCCTGAAATTTCAATTTGTTACTGCACGTCACAGTAGTAATAAAGAGCAGCAATGGCGAACGATTGTCGCTAAAATTCAGAAATTGTTGCTTAAATTGCTTAAATTATCATGAGACATCACGCTACATAGAACTATGATCGACAAACATGATATTGTTTTGAAAACAGTCAGAAAACATTGGAGGTAGAATGAATAAGAGATAATGTGGTCATGTAAACAAGTGCATTATGTCCATGTTGATCCCCTAGTACCAAAATCATGATTGTATTCTGTACTTATTTCTCCTATATAATTTATTTCAATTTAAAATAGAAATTCTAATGTTTCTTCTTTTGGCTTGCTAATATTTCAGCAACGAATTGACAGTTTTGGTAGACATGTTGGATGTATCATAGCAATAAATTCTTGGCACATGACGTACTGTGTATACGATAATTATGTTAAGAAGAAGAAGCATACAAATAACTATAAGAATAATAACAATATCAAATAATCACTATAATAATGATTATAATTACGATATTTACTATAATAATAAATATAAAAATTATAATCATAATGATTATTATGATACTGCTGATATTACTACTACTACTACTTCTACTACTACTTCCACTACTACTATGAAGAAGTAAATGAAGAAGAAGGGGTAGGAAAAGAAGCATTTCAGCGATATTAGTGATTATATTGTCAATGATTGAGGCATACACATACACATTACATATTCCTTTGAATTATTGATAACAAAAAATTGACCCACCAGGGTCATTGACCCACCAGGAATCGAACGTGGGTCGCCGAAATGGGAGGCAAGTGCTATGACCACTATACCAAAATAATCCACATAGACATTACACGTGAACGGAAAATGGAATTCTCAAATCCCACTTTGCAAGTGAAATATGAGCATGATCCCGGCATCTGATCGAAAAATAAAGGCACATTTGTGATAGCTTATTGTCTCAGCTACAACATACTCGAAGCTCAGCGAAAACAAAACTAAAACGACGGAGATATTGCTCGCGAAAGACGGGAATGTAGAATCCAGTTTTGAAAAAAGTCATGTCCCATAGAGAATACACGCAAAATGTGAAAAATTGACATGCCTCCTTTAATCGCAAAAATACGCCATGATGCCTTTGTCAAAATGAAAAATCGTGGTGACTGCATTTGTAGAAAATTGTCTCAGCTAGAACATATCAAAATTTGGAAGAAAATCAATCAATATTTACAGAGATACAATCAATTTTCCATAAATATGCTGACGTCATAATATGCAAATTGAAATTTTGAGTTTTAAGGCCATTATGATGACGTCATGATTAATTGATGGTCAAATGAGACATGAAATCATATCTCCGACTCATAATCTATCCAAATATGAAAAAATTGGGGATCCCATCCATCCCAAAGAGCTATAATGGAATTTTTATAGGCATGTTTTTGCCCATATACATTATCTTGAATGAACGCTCATTCCGTTTTTAATGGTCATAAAGAGATAAACATGGTATCAAATTGTTTGAAAAAAATGGGAAATATCATGAAAGAAAAAAATGGCGATTCTATGTTGTGTAATGGCGTTACGCGCGAAAACGCGCGCGCATGCGTGTGCGCGATTTTTGACAAATGCTTAAAATGGCCTAAAACGTATGCAAAATGAATTTGAGACGATTTGGAGCATTTTGAAATTTTGCGCGCGCACTGACGCGCGGACGTACGCATGCGCGCGCGTTTTTGACCTGAAATTGACCGGACGGATATTGACCTTGATCATGATAAATATGAATGAGAAAACTTTTCGTTATGAAGATATGATCATGAGTAGATTTTCAGAAAATTTCACAAAATGGCGCCTAGATGACGTCATCAGTCAAGGTCAAGGTTGAAAACCTTATTTTGCTTTGTCCATATGCCTATACATATGTGTGCCAAATTTCAAGGTATTTGATTGAGCCATTTTAAGTTTTCTTGCTAACAAAAAAGTGGTGGAAATAAGAAAAATAAACTAGACATATAATACTTGTTAATAACAAGTATAGGTGGGCTGTTCCAAGTACATGCCACACATGTTTAGTGACATTCTAAGTAGTTAAGAAAACATTGGCATGATTTGACCTTATTTTTGAAATAATCCTCTTATTCAGGTCTATTAGTGTGCCAAATTTCTAGTCTATACGATGCATGGTTTTAGAGAAACCATGTACAGTATATTTGACCTTTGACCCTCAAATCTAAATATCAAAATGAAATATGCATTTTCTAGATTTTGTTTTTATAAGAAATCATATCTCCGACTCATACTCTATCCAACTATGAATAAAAATTAATACACGACAAGGACTCAGATTTCCCATAAGGTTGTACTCAAACGATTGACATATTTCTCCCATAGATATAACACGCAAAATTAGGCATTTTATTACATTGTTTGTGATAGTATATGATAATATGTTATAATAGTCGAAGAAGATCATAAAATCAAATTCAAAACGACGGCAAAAAAAAAAAAAAAAATTGACCCACCAGGAATCGAACTTGGGTCGCCGGAATGGGAGGCAAGTGCTATGACCACTATACCAAAATAATCCACATAGACATTACACGTGAACGGAAAATGGAATTCTCAAATCCCACTTTGCAAGTGAAATATGAGCATGATCCCGGCATCTGATCGAAAAATAAAGGGCACACTTGTGATAGCTTATTGTCTCAGCTACAACATACTCAAAGCTCAGCGAAAACAAAACTAAAACGACGGAGATATTGCTCGCGAAAGACGGAATGTAGAATCCAGTTTTGAAAAAGTCATGTCCCATAGAGAATACACGCAAAATGTGAAAAATTGACATGCCTCCTTTAATCGCAAAAATACGCCATGATGCCTTTGTCAAAATGAAAAATCGTGAATACTGCATTTGTAGAGAATTGTCTCAGCTAGAACATATCAAAATTTGGAAGAAAATCGATCAATATTTACAGAGATACAATCAATTTTCCAAAAATATGCTGACGTCATAATATGCAAATTGAAATTTTGAGTTCGGAGGCCATTATGATGACGTCATGAGTTAATTGAGGGTCAAATGAGACATGAAATCATATCTCCGACTCATAATCTATCCAAATATGAAAAAAATTGGGAGTTCCCATCCATTCTGAAGAGTTACAATGAATTTTGTATAGGCATGTTTTTGCCCATATATGCTATGTATTACAAGAGCTCGCGCGCACGGACATTTATCTTGAATGGACGCTCATCTTGTTATTAATGGTCATAAAGAGATAAACATGGTATCAAATTGTTCGAAAAAATATGGGAAATATCATGAAAGAAAAAAATGGCGATTCTATGTTGTGTAATGGTGTTACGCGCAAAACGCGCGCGCATGTGCGTGTGCGCGATTTTTATAAAATGCTTAAAATGGCCTGAAACGTATGCAAAATGAATTTGAGACGATTTGGAGCATTTTGAAATTTTGCGCGCGCTGACGCGCGCGGACGTACGCGCGTTTTTGACCTGAAATTGACCGGACGGATATTGACCTTGATCATGATAAATATGAATGAGAAATGACTTTTCCGTTATGAAGATATGATCATGAGTAGATTTTCAAAAAAATTCACAAAATGGCGCCTAGATGACGTCATCAGTCAAGGTCAAGGTTGAAAACCTTATTGTGTTTTCTCCATATGCCAATACATATGTGTGCCAAATTTCAAGGCATTTGATTGAGCCATTTTCAAATTATCTTGCTAACAAAAAAGTGCTTGGAAATAAGAAAAATAAAGAATAATAATAATAATAAAGGCAATTTTAACGAAAACATAAGGTGGTCTGTATTATATACAGCCCACCTAATAAATAATAATAATAAATAAATAAAGGCAATTCTAACGAAAACATGAGGTGGTCTGTATTATATACAGCCCACCTGAATAAATAAATAATAATAAAGGCGATTTTAACAAAATTATAAGGTGGTCTGTATGATATACAGCCCACCTAATAAATAATAAATAATAACTAGACATTTAATACTTGTTAATAACAAGTATAGGTGGGCTGTTCCAAGTGCATGCCACACATGTTTAGTGACATACTAAGTAGTTAAGATAACATTGGCATGATTTGACCTTATTTTTGAAATAATCCTCTTATTCAGGTCTATTAGTGTGCCAAATTTCAAGTCTATACAATGCATGGTTTTAGAGAAACCATGTACAGTATATTTGACCTTTGACCCTCAAATCTAAATATCAAAATGAAATATGCATTTTCTAGATTTTGTTTTTTTATAAGAAATCATATCTCCGACTCATACTCTATCCAACTATGAATAAAAAATTAATACACGACAAGGACTCAGATTTCCCATAGGGTTGTACTCAAACGATTGACATTCTTCTCCCATAGATATAACACGCAAAATTAGGCATTTTATTACATTGTTTGTGATTGTATATGATAATATGTTATAATAGTCGAAGAAGATCATAAAATCAAATTTAAAACGACGGCAAAAAAAATTGACCCACCAGGAATCGAACGTGGGTTGCCGGAATGGGAGGCAAGTGCTCTGACCACTATACCAAAATAATCCACATAGACATTACACGTGAACGGATGAGCATGATCCCGGCGTCTGATCGAAAAATAAAGGGCACACTCATAATAGCTTATTGTCTCAGCTACAACATACTCGAAGCTCGGCGAAAACAAAACTAAAACGACGGAGATATTGCTCGCGAAAGACGGGAATGTAGAATCCAGTTTTGAAAAAAGTCATGTCCCATAGAGAATACACGCAAAATGTGAAAAATTGACATGCCTCCTTTAATCGCAAAAATACGCCATGATGCCTTTGTCAAAATGAAAATCGTGGAACTGCATTTGTAGAGAATTGTCTCAGCTAGAACATATCAAAATTTGGAAGAAAATCAATCAATATTTACAGAGATACAATCAATTTTCCAAAAATATGCTGACGTCATAATATGCAAATTGAAATTTTGAGTTCGGAGGCCATTATGATGACGTCATGAGTTAATTGAGGGTCAAATGAGACATGAAATCATATCTCCGACTCATAATCTATCCAAATATGAAAAAAATTGGGAGTTCCCATCCATTCTGAAGAGTTACAATGAATTTTGTATAGGCATGTTTTTGCCCATATATGCTATGTATTACAAGAGCTCGCGCGCACGGACATTTATCTTGAATGGACGCTCATCTTGTTATTAATGGTCAATAAGAGATAAACATGGTATCAAATTGTTTGAAAAATATGGGAAATATCATGAAAGAAAAAAATGGCGATTCTATGTTGTGTAATCGTGTTACGCGCGAAAACGCGCGCATGTGCGTGTGCGCGATTTTTATAAAATGCTTAAAATGGCCTGAAACGTATCCAAAATGAATTTGAGACGATTTGGAGCATTTTGAAATTTTGCGCGCGCTGACGCGCGGACGTACGCATGCGCGCGCGTTTTTTACCTGAAATTGACCGGACGGATATTGACCTTGATCATGATAAATATGAATGAGAAACGACTTTTCGTTATGAAGATATGATCATGAGTAGATTTTCAGAAAATTTTACAAAATGGCGCCTAGATGACGTCATCAGTCAAGGTCAAGGTTGAAAACCTTATTGTGCTTTGTTTATATGCCTATACATATGTGTGCCAAATTTCAAGGTATTTGATTTAACCATTTTCAAGTTATCTTGCTAACAAAAAAGTGGGTCGAAATAAGAAAAACTAGACATGTAATACTTGTTTCGGAACAAGTATAGGTGGGCTGTTCCAATTAGTGCATACCACACATGGTTAGTGAGATAGTGATCAGTGAAACGTTTGACCTTTGACCCTAATTTACATACTAATTACTAAGTAGTTAAGATAACAATGGCATGATTTGACCTAAATTTTTGAAATAATCCTCTTATTCAGGTCTATTAGTGTGCCAAATTTCATGTCTATACAAAGCATTGTTTTAGAGGAACCATGTACAGTATATTTGACCTTTAACCTTAAAATCTAAATAACATAATGAAATATGCATATTCTCGATTTTGGGTTTTTATATGAAATATTTTTCTTACCTATCAACATGCAACGTATCAAGTCAATTGCGACCAATATACCAAAATGCTCCACACAGACATTACACGTATACGGAATATGGGATTTTCAAATCACATTTTGTAGTTAAAATATCACTATGATCTCATTATCTGATTAAAAAATAAATGTCACTCCTGTGTAGAGAATTGTCTCAGCTACAACATATCCAAAGCTGGCAGAAAATCGAGCAAAAATAATCGAGATATTGCTCAAACAAGACTGGAATGTAGAATGAAGATTTCAGAAAAGTCACCTCCCATAGAGAATACACGTAAAATTAGGAATATTGACATGCCTCCTTTAATCGAAAAATGGACCATGATGCCATTGTTAAAATGAAAAAGAAATGTCATATTTCATGTAGACATTTGTCTCAGCTACAACATATCAAAATTGGGAGAAAATGACCAATATTAACAGAGATACACTAATTTTCCATAAATATGCTGACGTCAAATATGCAAATTCGTATTTTGAGTTCCAAGGCCATTATGATGATGTCACGATATACTTAATGGCCAAATGAGACATGAAATCATATCTCCGACTCATACTCTATCTAAATATGAAAAAATTGGGGTCCCATGCATCCAAAAGTGCTAGTGGATTTTGTATAGGCATGTTTTTGCCCATATATGCTATGTATTACAAGAGCTCGCGCGCACGGACATTTATCTTGAACGGACGCTCATTCCGTTATTAACAGTCATAAAGAGATAAACATGGTATCAAATTGTTTGGAAAAAAATGGGAAATATCATGAAATTTAAAAAAATGGCCATTCTATGTTGTGTAATGGCGTTACGCGCGAAAACGCGCGCACATACGTGTGTGCGCGATTTTTCGACAAATGCTCGAAATGGCCTGAAACCTATGCAAAAAAAAATTTGAGATGATTTAGAGCATTTTGAAATTTTGCGCGCGCACTGACGCGCGGACGTACGCGTACGCGCGCGTTTATTGACCTGAAATTGACCGGACGGATATTGACCTTGATCATGATAAATATGAATGAGAAATGATTTTCCGTTATGAAGATATGATCATGAGTTGATTTTCAGAAAATTTCACAAAATGGCGCCTAGATGACGTCATCAGTCAAGGTCAAGGTTGAAAACCTTATTGTTTTGTCTCCATTTGCCTATACATATGTGTACCAAATTTCAAGGTATTTGATTTAACCATTTTCAAGTTATCTTGCTAACAAAAAAGTGGGTCGAAATAAGAAAAATAAATAAATAATAAATAATAAAGGCAATTTTAACAAAATTATAAGGTGGTCTGTATGATATACAGCCCACCTAATAAACTAGACATGTAATACTTGTTTCGGAACAAGTATAGGTGGGCTGTTCCAATTAGTGCCTACCACACATGGTTAGGGAGATAGTGATCAGTGAAATGTTTGACCTTTGACCCTAATTTACATACTAAGTAGTTAAGATACCATTGGCATGATTTGACCTTAATTTTTGAAATAATCCTCTTATTCATCTCATGTCTATCAGTGTGCCAAATTTCAAGTCTATACAAAGCATGGTTTTAGAGAAACCATGTACAGTATATTTGACCTTTAACCTTAAAATCTAAATAACATAATAAAATATGCATATTCTCGATTTTGTGTTTTTATATCAAATATTTTTCTTACCTATCAACATGCAACGTTTTAAGTCAATTGCGACCAATATACCAAAATACTTCACATAATAGACTTTACACGTGAACGGAAAATGGAATTCTCAATGGTTCGGAAGACCCGACCACTAACTGGATTAGGTATTCATACCCGTTGCACCATCTTTTGGTTACTCTCTCTCTCTTTCTAACAAATAGTTAAACCAAAAACTCGAAATCATTAATATTAGATGTACTAAGTACTAATAACAGATATCAATTAAGCTTGCTTCCATAATTAAAGTTATTTAGAAATCTTTTAGTGCATGCCTCTATGTGATGTGTCTATTAAGGGTCTGGGCAAACAACTATGCCTCAAAACCGCAAATTCCCCCTAATGGACAGACAAGGTCACGCGCTGGCTGAGAGGTAAATATTACCAAATTATGATTTTTATGATATCTGTAAAGAATTTTGCTAAACTTGCTTAATATATGAATAAAATGGAGAATTTAAGGTGAAAACAAACTTCGAACGAAAGGAATTGACCAACGCTATTACAGTCGGTTTTCGCATGACGAAGATAGTCTCTTGTCAAGACGTCGATTACTATGACTTGAAAAAATTGAGTACAACCTTTCCAAACATTGTCGTTCACTTGCGTTGTACAGAATAAAACGAGCGAACAACCTAACAGTAATACGAATGAATTTATTAAACAAAATTATAGCGTATTTTCATACACTGATACCATAAAGTTGGAATAATTTTGTTACACTGACCAATGTTCAGAAAATTGAAGAAAAATAAACCCTCATCATATTGATTTAGTACACTAATTTTTACTGATGCCTAAATACACAGTTAGTAAAGATTAACTGTGGTTTGATTTTCATTATGAGGGAATTGATGATTAAAGTTTTGAGAAAATTTGCACTTTGTCTAGATTAAGTGTCAAAGACTTTAAGAACTACTTATCTACTTATTTCCTCTTAATATTTTATCATAATTTAAAATATGTATTCTAATGTTTCTTATTTTCTCTTGATAATATTTCAGGAACGAATTGAAAGATTTGGCAGACATCTTGGATGCATTATAGCAATAAATCCTGGGCACATGACGTATTGCAAAAGATAATTATGAAAAGGAGAAGAAGCACAAAAAAAATTATAAGAATAATAACAATAACAACAAAAATAATGATAATAATTACAATGTTAACTATTATAGCAACAACACCAATGATAATAAATATAATAATGATAATAATAATGATTATTATGATACTGCTGATATTACTACTACAACTACTACTACAAGGAAATGGGAGATGATGAAGAAGGGGAAGGAGAAGAATAATCATTTCAGCGATATTAGTGATTATATTCTCTATGATTGAGGAATACACATACACATACACATTACATACTCCGTGGTAAGAAGGAAGTAAACGAGGGAAAGGGAAGGCAATGAAAAATGAGAGAGAGAGAGAGAGATAGAGAGAGCATAGCCCGGGTTCAAATTCAGGTTTCGTTAAATTATTACACCCGGTGCTCATGATCATTCATATTCAAATATTGTTTAAATAGCATTGTAGAGACGATGAACAAATAAGAATAATAATGCAAGGTCGTTAGACTTGAGTCATGAGAATGTCAACTTCTATCTCTCTCAGCTTAATAGTCCGAACAAAAGAATGAACCGAGAGGAATCAACTTAAATTTCTTAACAACAATGTAAACTTCCCCAATGGAGCCTAACATTACATTTTTTCCCATTCAAATAGCGTTGTAAAGGCGGTGAAGAAAAAATAATAATATTCCGCCGTTAATGGTTTTTTTTTTTTTTTCCTCTTCAGAGGTATTTATTCGGTTATAAAATACATTTAACAACAAATAATTCAAACAGAAATATACATTCACTTTACACCTCAAATCTTAAAATCTTTACAATCAGATAAAATCAAGGACTATAATATTGAAGGGCGTTTGATATAACATCTGAAATGTTATCCAAACACAGTTCATTTTAAAAACATGCCATATTGCAAGACTGTTGTATGTTTTTCCTTGAAAGTAGTTTAACATATACATTTTGTAAATTGCATATTGTGCATATGTAATAATTACATCTATATCTTTAGTGTTGGAACAGTTAGAATCTCCACCAACAATCAGGTATTTTTCGTTTATTATCAGTGTTTCTTTGAAGTTATAACGAATAAATGCAACAACACGTTTCCAGAATAATACTACTTTGGGGCATTCTAAAAGAACATGAGCAAACGATTCAGTTGTTTTGCAAAAGGCACATAAATTTACATTTAAAATTTTCCATTTACATAAATTATATCTGAACGGTAAAATTCGATGAAGTGTTTTAAAATTTACTTGCTTTACTTTATTGTTTTTATTGTTTTAAATTTAAATTTCAGTATCTCTTTCCATTCAAAATCAATTGGAAGGTTGAATTTTTCTTCCCAGTGTGTTAATACAGCTAGATCACTTTTCCTGAGCTCACTCATTAAACCATAGAAATGTTTCGATTTCATTGTTGACAGTCTAATGACATCACCCGTTTTGATTTCGCAGAAATCATTGTCATAATGTTGTTTAGTACCTCTATCGTCATCGTCATGCTGGTTGACTTCATGAATTCGTTTTATCCAAACTTTAGGGATCGCCTTTTTTAGCTTCGTATACATAAAGTCAACCAATAAGGAATTCGAACCAAGTATATTACAGATATGATCTCGTGTCTTAAAATGTCGATTTTCTACAATATCATCAACTAGTACAATACCATTTGTAAACCATTCTTTAAAAAAAAGGGTTCTATTGTCAAATTTTATGTTACTGTTGTACCATAACACTTCATTTCTAACATCTTCAACATGCAAAATGTCAATATACTTAAGTTCGCTCCAGCATACGAGACAATTAACATAAAACTCAGGTAGATTGTGTTTTGAACATAGAATCAACATATCTTTGCGAGAACAATTGGATTTTAAAATCAGAGACAACGGACATATTTTTTCAATCCAGAATTTAAACATAAATTTCCATGGTGTATCTTGGTTATTTTCAAAGAACTTTGATAACCATGCTAAATGCAGGGATTTGAACTTGGAATGCAAATCTATCATACCTAGGCCTGCATTTTCAGTTGTATTTATTAAGACTGATCTCTTTATCTTGTCTCTTTTGAATTCCAAAGGAAATTATAAATCAATTTGTTCAAGTCAACAATTAGTTTTTGAGGAATGGGTAATACTGAAGCAACATACACAAATTGTGAAATTATAAGTGATTTAATTATAACAACTTTACCATAAATGGTTAAATTTCTCATCTTCCAGAAATTTAGGATCGATTTAACTTTTTCAAGTTTCACAGACCAGTTCAGCCGATCACATTCTTTTTATTTCTAGTTAGGTATATACCTAAATACTTGACTGGATTATCATTCCATTTTAATTCTTTTATAAATTCTATTTGAGGTGTCGTTGTTATTGCATTTGTTTTCATAACATTTAAGCTTGGCCCAGCAAAATGTCCGAACCTTCTGACTTCTTCAAGTGAAATGTTAGCAGATTCAATGGAATTAAGAAAAAGGACAGCGTCATCAGCTAATTGTGATATTTTAAAACTTTCGACATACCGTTATTTGCAGAGACGACCGTGATACCATGTATTTCATTATTTTGTTTGATTTTTAAGGCCATGACTTCAACAACAAGGATGAATAGTAACGCAGAAAGCGGACAGCCTTGCCTTATTCCTCGTCTTATTTCAAATTTTTGAGAAACCCAACCATTGTTTATCACACTTCCTATCGCATTAGCATAAATTGCTTTGATCCAACCAATGAATGATTCTTTGAACTTGAGCTTATTTAATAATTGAAACAGAAAATCGTGATTAACTACATCAAACGCTTTTTAAAATCAAGAAAAAGAAATATACCCGGCAAATGACAGGATTTACAATATTCAATAATATCTTGAACTAAACGTAAATTTTGCATAGCAGAGCGTTGTTTCAAATATCCTGTTTGATCAAAGGATACCAATTTACATATAACATTTTTCAGTCTTTTACATAACACCTTCGCTAAGATCTTGTAGTCAGTGTTCAGTAATGATATTGGTCTCCAATTGTCCAAACTCTGTTTATCCCCTTTCTTATATAACAAAGTTAGAATAGCTAATCTTTGTGATTCAGATAGTGTCTTTTGTTGAAAACCCTCATTTATACAGTCTATTAACAGATATTTTACGTCGTCCCAAAAACATTTTAAAATTCCACAGATAAACCATCACTGCCAGGTGACTTGTTGTTTTTCATGGATACAATAGCCTGCCGACATTCTTCTTCAGTAACCAGTCCTTCACATGACATTGCTTCATCTTCCGTTAAAGTTGGAAGTTCGATTGAAGCTAAATAATTATCAATTTCAGACAGTTTAGCTCCATCGAGCTTTTAGAGTACAAACATTCATAGTACTTTACAATTTCTCTAAGTATAGTTTCTTGGTTAGTGATATGTTTTGCATTCTTCTTTATACAATCTATTTCTTTCCTTTTTCCGTTTCTTTTTTCACTTTGAAGAAAGTATTTCGTTGATTTCTCACCACATTCCATCCATTTTTGTCTTGACCTAACGAATGCTCCTCTACATTTATATGTTAGCCATTTGTCTAATTTCATTCTGATTTTTTGCAATGTTTTTACGTTTTCTTCGGATGGCTCTTCATCAATTTTATTACTAACTTTGATAAATTCATCTTGTAATTGTTGAAAGGTTTTTTTATTTTGCATTTGTTTATTTTTTGAATATTTCATAGTATATTCTTTAATTCTAATTTTGCACATGTCCCATTTCATTTGTGCATTCATATCTGCACTTTCTAATTTGATCTTACGAATCAACTGTTTTATATTCACCTTGTAATCAGGATCCTTTAAGAGTGAATTATTCATTTTCCATAATCCACCACCTTTGGCGGTATTACACGTCATTAACCTAAGGGTAATTGCACAATGATCACACTTTGGAACTGGTTTTATTTCAGTTGTTTGCATATAAGATAGAAGTGAATCTGTTACCAGCCAATAGTCAAGACGAGAAAAGATCTTCAATGATAATTGACGCCAAGTGTATTGTTTTCTAAATGGAAACACTCTCCGCCAAACATCAATCAAATTGAAACGCTTTATCAATCTATTAAACCACTGAACTTGTTTATATACATATGACATACCACGAGTATCTAGCTGGGCATTCTGCACACAATTCCAGTCTCCCCCGAGTACCAAAACATCATTTACATGTTTCACCTGTTGCAACCATTGAAATAGGTTCCTAAAAATGTTTCCTTTTCATTACGCTTGGTAGGTGCATAAACATTCAAAATGAAATAAGAAATTTGCTCACATTTCAACCGTACGGCCACTGCTCTCCCATTAAAATGTATGAATTGCTCAAGTGGTTCACTGTATTTATTTTTACGTATAAGGATGACTACACCCTTTGAATGGTTTGTACCATGGTTAAAGAAGCAGTGATAATTTAATTCTGCTTTCATTACAATTTCCAAATCTGATGTCAAAAACGTTTCTTGGAGCAAGACAATATCAGATTTCTGATGTTGTATCCATAAAAATATTTTCTTTCGCTTTACTTTGTCCCTAATCCCTCTAACATTGAGGGATAAAAAGTTAGTGTTTTGTTTCCGTTCGTCCATGTTCAGATTGAATATTTATCTCTTATTTTCGTTTCTTTCCTTTGTTTCTTTCTGATCTCTTTCTGTGTTGTTCCTTTTTCGGTGTTGGAGATTTAGGTGCTGAAGCCTGTTCTCCTTCACTGTAACTTTCTTCAGAAGTCGTATCTTTGTGGTCATTCTCATTTTCTCTATGCGGGGACGGCTTTGATCGAAGAAAATCGGAAATGTCCGATTGACGGGGTTTCTTGGAGAGTCCGCTGACGTCATCGCTGCGATGTGTTGTTGTTGTCGTCGCTGAGGCGTGACTTGTTGTGTCTAGCTCATGAACTTCGCTGTTGTGTCTTCCGTCTAGCTCGTCAGAGGGTCGAGCAGCGGCATTCCGTGCATCTTTCAGAGTGTTGGTAATCTCGTTGATTACATTGTCATGATTGTTGCGTAGATCCCTGTGTACGTCGGCTTGGCAACTGACGCTTTTATGACCAAATTGATGGCAGATCTTGCATTTGATTTCGCTGGTGCATTGCGATGCATGATGTCCCGTTTCAAGACACTTCGAACATTTTCTCACTTGCTCTGGTTGTCCAGCGTGGAAAAGTCTACCTCGAAACATGTTTGCCACATTAAACATTCTGGGTAATGGTTGTGAGGGTGGATCAATGTAGCATACTCGATCACCGTTCAGACAATTCACCAGTTGCCCATTGACACGCAATTTTTGTCTGATAAATTGCCCTTTCACTTTACATTTCATCTTTTCTAGTGCACATTTAACCATTTCGTCACTTACAGATAGGGGAATGTCTTTAATCGTCACCCTGGTTAGTTCCTCGTTGTTCAGCTTAGTATAAGGGTTAATGTCATAGACAGGAATTGCGGTGTTTCTAAATTGCAATCCGCATGTTATAAGCTTGACTCTGTCCTCTTGACGTTGTAGGTAGATGCGCCATAGAGAGCCTATCCTTTGGATCCCCATAATGTTGTCAGTTTTGATACATTTCGATAGGGCACAATAAAGTTCCTCACCTTGTACCTGGCCAGAAGGTATGTCGCGGGACTGTATAAAGACGGGTTTCGGTCCATTAGCCACGTAGGCGTCCGGTGAGGGTGTGGCCGCTTTGGCGTACATGTTATGAATCCAATTAATACTGGCTTGATATAAATCCAAAAAAATCTCTTCAATCAGAAAAAATTTCACGTTGGTTTCCAGATCAATTTACGGGTTCACCTTTGATGATAATACAGGCGCAAAATGATATATTCCAATGACTGTCTTCCTTCTAAAAAATAGTAAAAATAACAGAGCGATGTGTAGATCAATGATACGTCTTGACGTGAACTTTGACCTCCCGCCGTTAATGGTGAGAATGTTCACGTCTATCTCACTCAGCTAATTCCTGCAAACAGTGGGCTCAACCAAGCGCAATCAACTGTTAAACGAATTTTTCATGAGTCCTGAAATTTCAATTTGTTACTGCACGTCATAGCAGCATTAAAGAGTAGCACTGGCGAACTATTGTCGCTAAAATTCAACAATAGTTACTTAGTTTGATTTTCCCTAAGAAATAACATGAGACATCAAGCTACATAGAACTATGATCGACAAACATGATATTGTCTATAAAAAAATCAGAAAACATTGGAACTAGAATGAATAAGAGATAATGCGATCATGTAAACATTTTGTCCATGTTAAAGATACTATGTCCCTTTTGCAGCCAACATCAAATACTGTAGAACTTTGCAGGAATTATGAATATGTCACATATGTCCTATCTGTGAAATTGAAATGTTAGCAGTGTCCTAATATTCCAATTATTCAAGGAAACCCGTTTACTTGCTAGACTTCACTGTCAGACACTATTGAGTGACTGACTGGCTTTTTCATCTTTGGTAATAACATACATAAAATGAGCTGTAAAGGGTACATGAGCATTTGTCTACATCAATAACCCACTTCTTGTAATGGCCAAAATTAAACTGATTGAATCTTTGCGCAGCATAAAACGTACGACCATTCGGTACAATGGTCTGAAAAATCAGACTATTACTTACTGGCTCTATAGCTCCTAAGTCGATTCGACAACTAATAGTCGTTATTTTCCCACTTAAAGACATTTTCAAGCCCCCCTTTTTAGGGAAGTTCTAAATTAGTATTGTCTTTCAAATGCCATTGGAATTTAACCTTTTCATTTTTTGACCTGCAAATGGGACATAGTACCTTTAATCCTCCAGTACCAAATAACCAAGCAAAACTCGAGCCAGATGCAAATAAGGGTAAACTTAATGACATTAATTTATTACCGCTGTCTATTGTCATGATTGTATTTTCTACCTAGTTCTTTTCCTATTTTTTTTAAAAATATATATTCTAATGTTTTCTTGTATTGATTAGGTTAATTTATTTTCATTTTTTTGGAGGGACGTGGTTAAAAAATAACATCTTTGACATTCCGTTTTCATGACAACGGTCTTATTTGTTACTTGAAATGACTGAAATTTTAATCATAATCAAACAGGCATCTGAAGTTTTTAGATGCTTACTATTTGCTTCATGTTGTTGAAAATCATAATATTCCCTAAAAAAATCCGATATTTCTTGATTCGGTGGGCTGTTCCAATTAGTGCATTCCACACATGGTTAGTGAGATAGTGATCAGTGAAATGTTTGACCTTTGACCCTAATTTACATACTAATTAGTTAAGATAACATTGGCATGATTTGACCTTATTTTTAAAAAAAATTCCTCTTATTCAGGTCTAGTAGTGTGCCAAATTTCATGTCTATACAAAGCATTGTTTTAGAGAAACCATGTACAGTATATTTGACCTTTAACCTTAAAATCTAAATAAACATAATGAAATATGCATATTCTCGATTTTGTGTTTTTATATGAAATATTTTTTCTTACCTATCAACATGCAACGTTTCAAGTCACTTGCGACCAATATACCAAAATAATCCACATAGACATTACACGTGAACAGAAAATGGAATTCTCAAATCCCACTTTGTAGTCAAAATATCACCATGATCTCATTATCTGATTAAAAATAAATGTCACTTTTGTGTAGAGAATCGTCTCAGCTACAACATATCCGAAGCTGGCAGAAAATCGAGCAAAAATAATCGAGATATTGCTTAAACTGGAATGTAGAATGAAGATTTCAGAAAAAGTCACCTCCCATAGAGAATACACGTAAAATTAGGCATTTTATTACATTGTTTGTGATTGTATGTGATAATATGTGATAATAGTCGAAGAAGATCATAAAATTAAATTAAAAACGACGGCAAAAAAAAAAAAAAATGACCCACCAGGAATCGAACGTGGGTCGCCGGAATGGGAGGCAAGTGCTATGACCACTATACCAAAATAATCCCATAGACATTACACGTGAACGGAAAATGGAATTCTCAAATCCCACTTTGCAAGTGAAATATGAGCATGATCCCGGCATCTGATCGAAAAATAAAGGGCACACTTGTGATAGCTTATTGTCTCAGCTACAACATACTCGAAGCTCAGCGAAAACAAAAGTAAAACGACGGAGATATTGCTCGCGAAAGACGGGAATGTAGAATCCAGTTTTGAAAAAAGTCATGTCCCATAGAGAATACACGCAAAATGTGAAAAATTGACATGCCTCCTTTAATCGCAAAAATACGCCATGATGCCTTTGTCAAAATGAAAAATCGTGGGACCGACATTTGTAGAAAATTGTCTCAGCTAGAACATATCAAAATTTGGAAGAAAATCGATCAATATTTACAGAGATACAATCAATTTTCCAAAAATATGCTGACGTCATAATATGCAAATTGAAATTTTGAGTTCGGAGGCCATTATGATGACGTCATGAGTTAATTGAGGGTCAAATGAGACATGAAATCATATCTCCGACTCATAATCTATCCAAATATGAAAAAAATTGGAGTTCCCATCCATTCTGAAGAGTTACAATGAATTTTGTATAGGCATGTTTTTGCCCATATATGCTATGTATTACAAGAGCTCGCGCGCACGGACATTTATCTTGAACGGACGCTCATCTTGTTATTAATGGTCATAAAGATATAAACATGGAATCAAATTGTTCGAAAAAATATGGGAAATATCATGAAAAAAAAAATGGCGATTTTATGTTGTATAATGGTGTTACGCGCGAAAACGCGCGCGCATGTGCGTGTGCGCGATTTTTAATAAAATGCTTAAAATGGCCTGAAACGTATGCAAAATGAATTTGAGACGATTTGAAGCATTTTGAAATTTTGCGCGCGCATTGACGCGCGGACGTACGCATGCGCGCGCGTTTTTTAAACCTGAAATTGACCGGACGGATATTGACCTTGATCATGATAAATATGAATGAAAAACAACTTTTCGTTATGAAGATATGATCATGAGTAGAATTTCAGAAAAATTTACAAAATGGCGCCTAGATGACGTCATCAGTCGAGGTCAAGGTTGAAAACCTTATTGTGCTTTGTTTTTATGCCAATATATATGTGTGCTAAATTTCAAGGTATTTGATTTAACCATTTTCAAGTTATCTTGCTAACAAAAAGTGGGTCGAAATAAGAAAAATAAACTAGACATATAATACTTGTTAATAACAAGTATAGGTGGGCTGTTCAAGTACATGCCACACATGTTTAGTGACATACTAAGTAGTTAAGAAAACATTGGCATGATTTGACCTTATTTTTTCAAATAATCCTCTTATTCAGGTCTATTAGTGTGCCAAATTTCAAAAGTCACCTCCATAGAGAATACACGCAAAATTAGGCATTTTATTACATTGTTTGTGATTGTATATGATAATATGTTATAATAGTCAAAAAGATCATAAAATCAAATTCAAAACGACGGCAAAAAAAAATTAAAAAATTGACCCACCAGGAATCGAACTTGGGTCGCCGGAATGGGAGGCAAGTGCTATGACCACTATACCAAAATAATCCCCATAGACATTACACGTGAACGGAAAATGGAATTCTCAAATCCCACTTTGCAAGTGAAATATGAGCATGATCCCGGCATCTGATCGAAAAATAAAGGGCACACTTGTGATAGCTTATTGTCTCAGCTACAACATACTCAAAGCTCAGCGAAAACCAAACTAAAACGACGGAGATATTGCTCGCGAAAGACGGGAATGTAGAATCCAGTTTTGAAAAAGTCATGTCCCATAGAGAATACACGCAAAATGTGAAAAATTGACATGCCTCCTTTAATCGCAAAAATACGCCATGATGCCTTTGTCAAAATGAAAAATTGTGAATACTGCATTTGTAGAGAATTGTCTCAGCTAGAACATATCAAAATTTGGAAGAAAATCGATCAATATTTACAGAGATACAATCAATTTTCCAAAAATATGCTGACGTCATAATATGCAAATTGGAATTTTGAGTTTAGAGGCCATTATGATGACGTCATGAGTTAATTGAGGGTCAAATGAGACATGAAATCATATCTCCGACTCATAATCTATCCAAATATGAAAAAAAATTGGGAGTTCCCATCCATTCTGAAGAGTTACAATGAATTTTGTATAGGCATGTTTTTGCCCATATATGCTATGTATTACAAGAGCTCGCGCGCACGGACATTTATCTTGAATGGACGCTCATCTTGTTATTAATGGTCATAAAAGATAAACATGGTATCAAATTGTTTAAAAAAATATGGGAAATATCATGAAAGAAAAAATGGCGATTCTATGTTGTGTAATGGTGTTACGCGCAAAAGCGCGCGCATGTGCGTGTGCGCGATTTTTATAAAATGCTTAAAATGGCCTGAAACGTATGCAAAATGAATTGAGACGATTTGGAGCATTTTGAAATTTTGCGCGCGCATTGACGCGCGGACGTACGCGTACGCGCGTTTTTTGACCTGAAATTGACTGGACGGATATTGACCTTGATCATGATAAATATGAATGAGAAATGATTTTCCGTTATGAAGATATGATCATGAGTTGATTTTCAGAAAATTTCACAAAATGGCGCCTAGATGACGTCATCAGTCAAGGTCAAGGTTGAAAACCTTATTGTGTTTTCTCCATATGCCTATACATATGTGTGCCAAATTTCAAGACATATGATTGAGCCATTTTCAAATTATCTTGCTAACAAAAAGTGCTTGGAAATAAGAAAAATAAAGAATAATAATAATAAAGGCAATTTTAACGAAAACATAAGGTGGTCTGTATTATATACAGCCCACCTAACTAGACATATAATACTTGTTAATAACAAGTATAGGTGGGCTGTTCCAAGTACATGCCACACATGTTTAGTGACATACTAAGTAATAAGGAAAACATTGGCATGATTTGACCTTATTTTTTTGAAATAATCCTCTTATTCAGGTCTATTAGTGTGCCAAATTTCTAGTCTATACGATGCATGGTTTTAGAGAAACCATGTACAGTATATTTGACCTTTGACCCTCAAATCTAAATATCAAAATGAAATATGCATTTTCTAGATTTTGTTTTTATAAGAAATCATATCTCCGACTCATACTCTATCCAACTATGAATAAAAATTAATACACGACAAGGACTCAGATTTCCCATAAGGTTGTACTCAAACGATTGACATATTTCTCCCATAGATATAACACGCAAAATTAGGCATTTTATTACATTGTTTGTGATAGTATATGATAATATGTTATAATAGTCGAAGAAGATCATAAAATCAAATTCAAAACGACGGCAAAAAAAAATTAAAAAATTGACCCACCAGGAATCGAACTTGGGTCGCCGGAATGGGAGGCAAGTGCTATGACCACTATACCAAAATAATCCACATAGACATTACACGTGAACGGAAAATGGAATTCTCAAATCCCACTTTGCAAGTGAAATATGAGCATGATCCCGGCATCTGATCGAAAAATAAAGGGCACACTTGTGATAGCTTATTGTCTCAGCTACAACATACTCGAAGCTCAGCAAAAACAAAAGTAAAACGACGGAGATATTGCTCAAACAAGACTGGAATGTAGAATGAAGATTTCAGAAAAAGTCATGTCCCATAGAGAATACACGCAAAATTGAAAAATTGACATGCCTCCTTTAATCGCAAAAATACGCCATGATGCCTTTGTCAAAATGAGAATCGTGGTAACTGCATTTGTAGAAAATTGTCTCAGCTAGAACATATCAAAATTTGGAAGAAAATCGATCAATATTTACAGAGATACAATCAATTTTCCAAAAATATGCTGACGTCATAATATGCAAATTGAAATTTTGAGTTCGGAGGCCATTATGATGACGTCATGAGTTAATTGAGGGTCAAATGAGACATGAAATCATATCTCCGACTCATAATCTATCCAAATATGAAAAAAATTGGAGTTCCCATCCATTCTGAAGAGTTACAATGAATTTTGTATAGGCATGTTTTTGCCCATATATGCTATGTATTACAAGAGCTCGCGCGCACGGACATTTATCTTGAATGGACGCTCATCTTGTTATTAATGGTCATAAAGAGATAAACATGGTATCAAATTGTTCGAAAAAATATGGGAAATATCATGAAGGAAAAAAATGGCGATTCTATGTTGTGTAATGGTGTACGCGCGAAAACGCGCGCGCATGTGCGTGTGCGCGATTTTTTATAAAATGCTTAAAATGGCCTAAAACGTATGCAAAATAAATTTTAGACGATTAAAAACATTTTGAAATTTTGCGCGCGCGTTAACGCGCGGACGTACGCATGCGCGCGCGTTTTTGACCTGAAATTGACCGGACGGATATTGACCTTGATCATGATAAATATGAATGAGAAAAGACTTTTCGTTATGAAGATATGATCATGAGTAGATTTTCAGAAAATTTTACAAAATGGCGCCTAGATGACGTCATCAGTCAAGGTCAAGGTTGAAAACCTTATTTTGATTTTTCCATATGCCTATACATATGTATGCCAAATTTCAAGGCATTTGATTTAGCTATTTTCAAGTTATCTTGCTAACAAAAAAGTGATTGGAAATAAGAAAAATAAACTAGACATATAATACTTGTTAATAACAAGTATAGGTGGGCTGTTCCAAGTACATACCACACATGTTTAGTGACATACTAAGTAGTTAAGATAACATTGGCATGATTTGACCTTATTTTTTCGAAATAATCCTCTTATTCAGGTCTATTAGTGTGCCAAATTTCTAGTCTATACGATGCATGGTTTTAGAGAAACCATGTACAGTATATTTGACCTTTGACCCTCAAATCTAAATATCAAAATGAAATATGCATTTTCTAGATTTTGTTTTTATAAGAAATCATATCTCCGACTCATACTCTATCCAACTATGAATAAAAAAATAATACACGACAAGGACTCAGATTTCCCATAAGGTTGTACTCAAACGATTGACATATTTCTCCCATAGATATAACACGCAAAATTAGGCATTTTATTACATTGTTTGTGATAGTATATGATAATATGTTATAATAGTCGAAAAGATCATAAAATCAAATTCAAAACGACGGCAAAAAAAATAAATAAAAAATTGACCCACCAGGAATCGAACTTGGGTCGCCGGAATGGGAGGCAAGTGCTATGACCACTATACCAAAATAATCCCCATAGACATTACACGTGAACGGAAAATGGAATTCTCAAATCCCACTTTGCAAGTGAAATATGAGCATGATCCCGGCATCTGATCGAAAAATAAAGGGCACACTTGTGATAGCTTATTGTCTCAGCTACAACATACTCGAAGCTGGCAGAAAACGAGAAAAATAACGAGATATTGCTCAAAAAGACTGGAATGTAGAATCCAGTTTTGAGAAAAAGTCATGTCCCATAGAGAATACACGCAAAATGTGAAAAATTGACATGCCTCCTTTAATCGCAAAAATACGCCATGATGCCTTTGTCAAAATGAAAAATCGTGGTAACTGCATTTGTAGAAAATTGTCTCAGCTAGAACATATCAAAATTTGGAAGAAAATCAATCAATATTTACAGAGATACAATCAATTTTCCAAAAATATGCTGACGTCATAATATGCAAATTGAAATTTGAAGTTTGGAGGCCATTATGATGACATCATGAGCTAATTGAGGATCAAATGAGACATGAAATCATATCTCCGACTCATAATCTATCAAAATATGAAAAAAATTGGGAGTTCTCATCCATTCTGAAGAGTTACAATGATTTTGTATAGGCATGTTTTTGCCCATATATGCTATGTATTACAAGAGCTCGCGCGCACGGACATTTATCTTGAATGGACGCTCATCTTGTTATTAATGGTCATTAAAGAGATAAACATGGTATCAAATTGTTCAAAAAATATGGGAAATATCATGAAAGAAAAAAATGGCGATTCTATGTTGTGTAATGGTGTTACGCGCGAAAACGCGCGCGCATGTGCGTGTGCGCGATTTTTATAAAATGCTTAAAATGGCCTAAAACGTATCCAAAATGAATTTGAGACGATTTGGAGCATTTTTAATTTTGCGCGCGCTTACGCGCGGACGTACGCATGCGCGCGCGTTTTTAACCTGAAATTGACCGGACGGATATTGACCTTGATCATGATAAATATGAATGAGAAACGACTTTTCGTTATGAAGATATGATCATGAGTAGATTTTCAGAAAATTTTACAAAATGGCGCCTAGATGACGTCATCAGTCAAGGTCAAGGTTGAAAACCTTATTTTGCTTTGTCCATATGCCTATACATATGTGTGAAAAATTTCAAGGCATTTGATTGAGCCATTTTCAAGTTATCTTGCTAACAATAAAGTGGGTGGAAATAAGAAAAACTAGACATGTAATACTTGTTTCGGAACAAGTATAGGTGGGCTGTTCCAATTAGTGCATAACACACATGGTTAGTGAGATAGTGATCAGTGAAATGTTAGACCTTTGACCCTTATTTACATACTAAGTAGTTAAAATACCATTGGCATGATTTGACCTAAATTTTTGAAATAATCCTCTTATTCAGGTATTTGTGTGCCAAATTGATGTCTACAAAGCATATTTTAGAGAAACCATGTACTGTATATTTGACCTTTAACCTTAAAAACTAAATAATATAATGAAATATGCATATTCTCGATTGTGCGTTTTATATGAATTATTTTGTCTTACCTATCAACATGCAACGTTTCAAGTCAATTGCGACCAATATACCAAAATAATCCCATAGACATTACACGTGAACGGAAAATGGAATTCTCAAATCCCACTTTGCAAGTGAAATATGAGCATGATCCCGGCATCTGATCGAAAAATAAAGGGCACATTTGTGATAGCTTATTGTCTCAGCTACAACATACTCGAAGCTCAGCAAAACGAAACTAAAACGACGGAGATATTGCTCGCGAAAAACGGGAATGTAGAATCCAGTTTTGAAAAAAAGTCATGTCCCATAGAGAATACACGCAAAATGTGAAAAATTGACATGCCTCCTTTAATCGCAAAAATACGCCATGATGCCTTTGTCAAAATGAAAAATCGTGATGACTGCATTTGTAGAAAATTGTCTCAGCTAGAACATATCAAAATTTGGAAGAAAATCGATCAATATTTACAGAGATACAATCAATTTTCCAAAAATATGCTGACGTCATAATATGCAAATTGAAATTTTGAGTTCGGAGGCCATTATGATGACGTCATGAGTTAATTGAGGGTCAAATGAGACATGAAATCATATCTCCGACTCATAATCTATCCAAATATGAAAAAAATTGGGAGTTCCCATCCATTCTGAAGAGTTACAATGAATTTTGAATAGGCATGTTTTTGCCCATATATGCTATGTATTACAAGAGCTCGCGCGCACGGACATTTATATTGAATGGACGCTCATCTTGTTATTAATGGTCATAAAGAGATAAAAATGGTATCAAATTGTTCGAAAAATATTGGAAATATCATGAAAGAAAAAAAATGGCGATTCTATGTTGTGTAAGGGTGTTACGCGCGAAAACGCGCGCGCATGTGCGTGTGCGCAATTTTTAATAAAATGCTTAAAATGGCCTAAAACGTATTCAAAATGAATTTGAGACGATTTGAAGCATTTTGAAATTTTGCGCGCGCTGACGCACGGACGTACGCATGCGCGCGCGTTTTTTACCTGAAATTGACCGGACGGATATTGACCTTGATCATAATAAATATGAATGAAAAACGACTTTTCGTTATGAAGATATGATCATGAGTAGATTTTCAGAAAATTTTACAAAATGGCGCCTAGATGACGTCATCAGTCAAGGTTAAGGTTGAAAACCTTATTGTGATTTGTTTATATGCCAATACATATGTGTGCCAAATTTCAAGGTATTTGATTTAACCATTTTCAAGTTATCTTGCTAACAAAAAAGTGGGTCGAAATAAGAAAAATAAATAATAAAGAATAATAAAGGCAATTTTAACAAAATTATAAGGTGGTCTGCATGATATACAGCCCACCTAACTAGACATGTAATACTTGTTAATAACAAGTATAGGTGGGCTGTTCCAAGTGCATGCCACACATGTTTAGTGACATACTAAGTAGTTTAAGGTAAAGACCATTTTTGGAAACGCCCCTCTCTCAAAAAAATGAAATGGAAGGTTAGCTCTCATTACCAATCATGTGAAAGAATATGTTTTGACTAATACGTGATGATACAAATTATGCCGAGAAAGTCGGGAAACCGCCTACCAATTGATATATTTGGTAAATTATTATATCTATTGGGACCAAATAGATATCGCGCACGTGGTCGCGTAGTCCCATATACATCTTTCTGTGTACAGTGCTTGTAACTGTACCAAGACTGGGCCAAATTTCTTATCATTTTCATGATTCCAGAACCTTGCAGTACACACCAATACTTATATGCTAGATGATCAACCTTTTCTGATCGATTCCACAACGTTTCTTTCACAATGCAATCGCATGACCAGAACTGGTCTTCATCTTTAAGATAACATTGGCATGATTTGACCTTATTTTTGAAATAATCCTCTTATTCAGGTCTATTAGTGTTCCAAATTTGTAGTCTATACAATGCATGGTTTTAGAGAAACCATGTACAGTATATTTGACCTTGGACCCTCAAATCTAAATATCAAAATGAAATATGCATTTTCTAGATTTTTGTTTTTTAAGAAATCATATCTCCCACTCATACTCTATCCAACTATGAACTAGACTTGAATTCGTCACTTTGACGAATTAGGTGATACGTATGCTAATGATTTACATAATGAAGAATGCATTTTCACGATTTCATATTGTTGTGTAAAATGCTTCTACCATTATGATCTATCCATATGTCAAGTTTCTACTGTTTAGCCTTGATCATTATGGATGTATGGAAGATAGATTGAGACAATTTGACCATTGACCCTGGACAACAACCAGTTACACCTTTGACTCTTATTGACATAATGAGGCATACACATTGCATATTCCGTGGTAACAATGAAGCGAGGAAAATGAAGGCAATGACAAACGAGAGAGAGAGACAGACAGAATATGGCCGGGTTCAAATTAATTTTCTTTACATAATTAGACCCAGTACTGAGGATCTTTTTATCTGCCATGTTTTTGTTATTTGACGGCTTTTGACGATACAAAGAAATGCCGTCTTTTGTCACCAAATATTGTTCAAATGGCCTTGTAGAGACGATGAACTCTAATGCAAAGTCGTAAGCCATGACAATATCAATTTCTATCTCGCTCAGCTTAATAGTCCGAACAATAGAATTAACCGAGAGGAATCGACTGAAATTTCTTAACAACAATGAAACTTCTTCCAGAAAGCCAAACAATAGATTTGTTCCCCATTCAAATAGCTTTGTAAAGGCGGTGAAGAAAAAAAAAATACTTCGTCGTTAATGGTGAGTATATTCACGGCTATCTCTCTCATCTAATTCCTGCGAACAGTGGGCTCAACCAAGTGGAATCAACTGTTAAACGAATTTATCATGAGTTCTGAAGATTTAATTTGTTACTGCACGTCATAGTCGTATTAAAGAGCAGCAATGGCGAACAATTGTCGCTAAAATTCAGAAATTGTTGCTTATATTGCTTTTCCACTAAAAATTAACATGAGACATGAAGCTACATAGAACTATGATCGACAAACATGATAGTGTCTTGAAAACAGTCAGAAAAAACATTGGAACTGAAATGAATAAGAGATCATGCGATCATGTAAACATTTTGTCCATGTTAATCCTCCAGTACCAAATACCCAAGAAAAACTCAAGCCAGATGCAAATGAAGAGCTTGCAACCAAAAGGCGCTAAATCCACTTTTCACCAAATTGCATGTTTTAAACGATTTGAATAGACCTCTCTCATGTGTATCTAAATCACTAAATTTTCCCTCAGAATTGTTTCAGGAAAATATGAAAATATTGATTTGAAATTTATACTTTCAACCAAAGGCGCTATATCCACCTTTCTTTTCTTTCCTTTCAGTTTCAGTTTCAGTTTCAGTTTATTTTCATATTTCACATGTTGTATAATACATCGTTACATTTGGCATGTTACTTTTTTTTTTCATTTGTTTTGTATTCATACAAACGAAGAGATTTATATATAAGACTAAGTTAAGTAAAAGGAGAAATATGATGGACCCTAAAGAGAAAGCAATGCTTGTAGGTCATATAGGCTCCTTTGCTCCATAGCACAGGCAGACTTCCTAAATTCGTTTTTACTATTCACGTTTCGAAATACCTCATTTTCTGGCGATTTCATCATGGATAAATTATTGTACCAGTGGTTATGTGATGAAAGTTTTTGCACATTGGTGATCATGTGTGTGTGGTGTGTGTGTGTGCGCGCGCGTGTGTGTGAGGGGGAGGGGCTACTATGATTCAAGTACAGGTAAGCATAGTTAATAAACAATTCAGAAGCATTTACACACAAATGACATCCTTCTATACTAATGTCAGTAAACAACTCTATATTGACTGTAAAAAGTGTTCTGTCAAAAGGCGCTACCCTAGTAAAAAATAAATAGGAAAAAAATAGAAAAAAAATAGGGAAAAAATAAATGCAAAAATATATTTTTTTCCTATTTTTCTCGTCCCCAAAAAATATATTTCAAATAGCATAGTTTTGGAACAAAAAATAGGAAAAAATAAAGCCACAAATAGTTTTGAAATATATTTTTTCCTATTTTCTCGTCCCCCAAAAATATATTTTAAATAGCATAGTTTTGGAACAAAAAATAGGAAAAAAATAAAGCCACAAATAGTTTTGAAATATATTTTTTTCCTATTTTTTTTGTTCCAAATCTATGCTATTTGAAATATATTTTTTTTGGACAAGAAAAATAGGAAAAAAATTTTTTCCTATTTTTTTCTTCTATTTTCTTTGAATTATATTTTAAACATATATATTTCAAACATATTTCTTATTAAGAACTACAAGCCAAATATATTTAAAGCTATTTAAATTTTGTTGGAATACTATCATTTGATTTCATTTAATTTGTTGATGATAAATGATTGCTGTACTATATTGTTTGGTAGCAATAAAAGCTCTGTCAAATTCTATTTTGTAGCACATTGTTGTACAATATACACAATTACACATGTAGGTGTCATGCATGCATGTAAAAAGTATTGGAAAAAATATAATGATCGAATCCCCATCCACATACTGTCCCCTATATTCCCTACCCTAGTAAAAAAAAGAAGAAGTAGGAATAACATAGGAAAAAAAGGGGGGAAAGTACATTTCTATCCTATTTTTCTGCTGCCAGATGTACAGTACAAGATAAATAAAATGCATACAAATTTTGATTACAGTTTGAAATGTTCGAACACTTTAATATTACATTAAAAATATCAAATGCAATGAACATGTACACCCATATGGTGAATTAGAGCACCAAACAAAAAAAAAGCCTACAAAACTTCTAAAACATACATACTAAGATTACTAACAAAACTTTGCTAGCATTTTATTTAGATAATATTTGATTCAAAGGTAATACCGGTACATGTATCAGTAACTATTATATACATGAATATATATATATCTCTGTCTAAATGCTGGCTGGCAAACTGATTGGCATATATACATGTATATATGTACCCGTCTTTTAAATGATACAAATATTATGCAAATATAGTACTAATTTGTAGGTCTAAATGTAAGACATAACACAAGAAAGGAATTTTTTTTCTTCCATTAAATTGCTAATCAATGGTAAAATTTGCAGATAAATGTGGTTCACATGAATACCTCAATATTAAAAGGAATGTACAATGCTAGCAAATCGATTGGCACATATACATGTACCCCTTTTATACAAATATATTGTAAATCTTAATCTGAATGTAAGACAAATACACACAAAAAAATTATTTATAATATATATACATTTTTGCTAATAAAATACTTGTAAAACTGGCAGATAAATATGAACAAATATTGAACAGCTTATACATGACAATAAGTGTGACATAATACCAGTAGCAAGGCTATCTGGCAAGTTTCAATGAGATGTCATGACAAACATAAACAGTCTTTTAAAAAAAAATCTTTAAAAATGTCTATAAATGCATTAGCCTAAAATGAATACATGTGAAGGCAAAAGGTATACATAAATAAGTTCACATCTACTATAACAATGTAATACATGTAAGTGTTAATAGCACTGGCAACTAGGTATATCTGCCAAACATGAATAGTCTTCAGATGTGTTTAAAACATTAAATGAATACTTAGACAAAGCTATATTACTGTTACATGAATACACATCTATAAAATGTTACATAAAACTGGCATCATGCAACTACATAGTACATGTATACCAACAAGTGTCAATGAGCTGTCATGGCAAAAAGTGTAGAGAAACAAAGTTATACAAAAATATTCACACGCAGATACAGGATATATTAATTACGCTGTGAGGTAATTCAATTTGTGTTCGTTGAGATTGCCCTGGTAAAAAGCTGTGTATTGTAGATTACTAGATTTATATCTCAGATTCATTCCAACCTAACACATGTTTGATTGTGGCAGGGCGAGGCGACCTGGAAGTACTTGCTGAATGTTTGTTGGTCGGCATTCTGTTCTGGTCGGATCCGAGGAGGATATAAATGACCAATAAGAACGTTATCGCTCGAGAGAGAGTGTTTGTTGCATCTAGAACATTTTGGAATTGAGTCCCATCACATTGCAGTTGTGGGGAGGGACTATGCTTATATTACCCTTTGGATTGCTTCCCAGAGTCTGGTTTTGAAGGTTTCAACCGAGTTGCAGGCAATGATGCTGGGGGAATAAATACCAGGCCCGAATGGTTCTTGGAAAGAAGGTGAGTCGATAGATATCCGTTTTGCATCTTATGTTAGAGAAGGAGATATTATGATGTCCCTTGAGTATCTTCTGGGGTTGAGTGATGTATTCAGGTCTGGGTATGGCTACTTGGTCTTTGATGGATTTGTAGAAGGCATTGTTCATTTGTTGGCATTTTGAAATGCTTTCCATTACAGATGAACAATAACCCAGTATGGGTCTCACACTCTCACCCATGTCTTGCATTTCCTTGATGTGTGTTGGACAGTTCAGTCTTACAAATTATGACTGCATGTACACTAGAATACAACGGTGCCATGCAGTGCCACACAGTCCAAGTTGATGACTTTCCAGCAGCCGAAGCTAAGATACCCTGAAAAAAATTAAAATTAAAAAATAAAAAAAAATAAGCAGGTTCTGGTTGTAGTATTCTATTATGCTTTCAAATCAAATCAACTATTAAGAATCAACTTTGCCATTCCATTTCCGTTAAAAAATATGCAAGAAAATCTTACATTTATGATTAAGGATGATTTATTGGCTTAGTTTATGAAATATCTACCTGTAAAATGCCTAAAAAGTGCAAAGAATTGCAAATCATTAAAAATGGGTGCAAGTCCTGTGTATGAATGGAGATGCTATTGCCACATGCGTTCACATGTCTGTACCAACTACCATGCGGCCAGTCCGCGCATGTGGCAGAATCTAGTCTACACTGCACTGCCTTAATTTGGTCAAACATATTTGTGAACGAGTAGGCCTACTCTAGTAGTATCTAGTAGTAGTAATTCCATTCTCTAATTAGATTCTAGACCGAAATTTCTGTCTCTTTCGTTCGTTAGCCTCTGATTTGGGTAGGGTCGGCTCCTCTCTTTACTAGAGACAGAAGCCGACCATAGGCGCTCCTGTGCAAACTCGGTGGTACGGATCTGGCCACCAAATTCGCCAAACTTTTGGACTAAAATTTCACTTTAGCGGATTCATATCCGATGCATTTATTTTGAAAATTAGGTCTAGGCTAATATACATCGGTTCCAATTGTTACTGCGCATGCGCTGCAAAAATTTCAACACGAAGCGGAGTTCAATTTCGACGAAGAAAACCAGGAAAAAGACCCTTAAATGCATCATACAGTAAATCTGGTAAGTGGAACCGATGTAGGCTATATTAATTAGCCTAGACCTAATTTTCAAAAATAAATGCATCGGATATGAATCCGCTAAAGTGAAATTTTAGTCCAAAAGTTTGGCGAATTTGGTGGCCAGATCCGCACCGAGTTTGCACAGAAGGACGCCTACGGTAGGCTTCTGTCTCTAAAGAGAGGAGCCGACCCTACCCAAATCAGAGGCTATAACGAACGAAAGAGACAGAAATTTTCGGTCTAATTAGATTCATGTTATGATTTTTCACTTCCAATTCCAATGAAAAGCCTTAGGTACGCAGATATAGGTGACTATAGTGCCGTATATGTAGACTTACTGTCATAGATGCAGTACAGTAGGGAATATAATCTACGATCTTCATCAATTGTGATGGTTTGGATTTTTCATGAACCAAATAAATTTACAAAATCAAGATTACTTAACCAATTTCCTAATTTGTAATTGTAGATCTACAGAAAGCAAACTCAATGTTGTATTGAATTATGTGTTATTTATTTACTCACCTTCTGGACAAAATGAAGATCTTTAAAGTAGCTCCAATCCAGCAGCTAGCAGTCCAGTGTAAAGCAAAGTTGATCGTTTTCTGCAGACCGACTATTATTAATTCCCAACACAAGAGTGCGTGTGTGGGACTGCTGTCTGAGCTGAATTCGATCCTTACTCATTTTGTTAAATTCTTGCTCTGGAATACTCTTAAATTCTTCTTTCCTGGTGCAAATCTAACTCTTATCCCCCATACTGTGGGTTTTAAAGGAATTAAGACAAATCTGGCGAAATGGCAATGTAGTTATTGGAATACGCCGTTGAGCCGATCTGAATGTGTTGTAATTATTTGAATTTGAAAATAAAGTATTCACTTTGTACCACTAGATGGCAGCAAACATACATTGAGTGAAAGCTAAGTTTCTAAAGCTGTCATTCGTTATGATTTAATTTTTTGGAGAATTAGTCAAAAACAAAATAAATGTATTTATTTTGGGGGGAAATTGTTACAATTCCATCCAATTGGATCAGTTCTAGTCATTAAAACGACAGAGTATTTTTTTTTGGTGCTAATTAGGTACTTTTTTAATTGAAATATTCAAAATAATAAACAGATAGATCATTTAAGTTAAAGATAAAATTAAAACATTCTTAATTCTTGATTAAATGTTCATACAATATAATTGAGCTCCATTAAAAGGAAAGTTGAGTTCTGAGGAGGGCCAGTAATTTGTCCGAATCATCTTTGAATCTATTTTTCGTTTACTTTAAAAGACAAAATATCTCAAAATTATTTTTTAACATTATAGACTTATATTTTGAAATATGTTTTGAATTGTGTAAATATATGTTTGTAAATTGTAAGTTAGTAAGTAAGTAAGTTGTAAGAACCTTGCAATCAAATATCGGCCTACATTAAAAGCAAATAGGTGACAAAATTCATTAATTTTGTAAAAACATAGTACAATATTACAAAAATAGAACAAATAATGGAGATAAAAAATTTAAGTTCAGAAACATAGTAAAAAATAGGAAGAAAATGGGTGAGAAAATCTAAGTCCAGAAACATAGTAAAAAATAGGAAAAAAATGGGTGAGAAAATGTAAGTCCAGAAACATAGTAAAAAAAGGAAGAAAATGGGTGAGAAAATCTAAGTCTAGAAACATAGTAAAAAAATAGGACGAAAATGGGTGAAAAAAATCTAAGTCCAAAAACATAGTAAAAAAATAGGAAGAAAATGGGTGAGAAAAATCTAAGTCCAGAAACAACGTAAAAAAATAGGAAGAAAATGGGTGAGAAAAATCTAAGTCCAGAAACATAGTAAAAAAATAGGAAGAAAATGGGTGAGAAAAATATAAGTCCAGAAACATAGTAAAAAATAGGAAGAAAATGGGTGAGAAAAATCTAAGTCCAGAAACATAGTAAAAAATAGGAAGAAAATGGGTGAGAAAAATCTAAGTCCAGAAACATAGTAAAAAAATAGGACGAAAATGAGTGAGAAAAATGTAAGTCCAGAAACATAGTAAAAAAAAGGAAGAAAATGGGTGAGAAAAATCTAAGTCCAGAAACATAGTAAAAAAATAGGACGAAAATGGGTGAAAAAATCTAAGTCTAGAAACATAGTAAAAAAATAGGACGAAAATGGGTGAAAAAAATCTAAGTCCAAAAACATAGTAAAAAAATAGGAAGAAAATGGGTGAGAAAAATCTAAGTCCAGAAACATAGTAAAAAAATAGGAAGAAAATGGGTGAGAAAAATCTAAGTCCAGAAACATAGTAAAAAAATAGGAAGAAAATGGGTGAGAAAAATCTAAGTCCAGAAACATAGTAAAAAATAGGACGAAAATGAGTGAGAAAATGTAAGTCCAGAAACATAGTAAAAAAGGAAGAAAATGGGTGAGAAAAATCTAAGTCCAGAAACATAGTAAAAAAATAGGACGAAAATGGGTGATAAAAATCTAAGTCTAGAAACATAGTAAAAAAATAGGACGAAAATGGGTGAAAAAATCTAAGTCCAGAAACATAGTAAAAAAATAGGAAGAAAATGGGTGAGAAAAATCTAAGTCCAGAAACATAGTAAAAAAATGGGTGAGAAAAATCTAAGTCCAGAAACATAGTAAAAAAATAGGAAGAAAATGGGTGAAAAAAATCTAAGTCCAGAAACATAGTAAAAAAATAGGAAAAAAATGGGTGAGAAAAATCTAAGTCCAGAAACATAGTAAAAAAATAGGAAGAAAATGAGTGAGAAAAATCAAAGTCCAGAAACATAGTAAAAAAATAGGACGAAATCGGGTGACAAAAAATCTAAGTCGAAAAGAATAGGGAAAAATAGCAAGAAATAGGTAAAAATAGTTATCAAACCACCTATTTGTAGAAAATAGAAAAAAATAGGCAGTCATATGCTATTTTAAATCTATTTTTAATAAAAAAATAGTGTTTAAATAGGGTAAATTCACAAAAAATAGGAAATAAATAGTAAAAAATAGCAAAAAAATATATTTTTCCAGAGCCCATTTTGACTAGGGTATATCCATGATTTCTGCCAAAAGGCGCTAAATTCGAAAAGAAATGAAATATGAAAAATTATATAAAATACATGCTGTACGCAGGATTTTTCTAACTTGCATTTGTATGACCTATAGTGGTAGTTCTTCGACCTGTAGTATAGATTTGATTAATAAACAGAGACAAATGTGTGAAATTAAAAACAATGATTTTCTCGAATTAACCGGAATGGATTAAGCCCTTCAAATAAAGGTTAACTTAAAGGTGAAATTCTAGGATAATCCCAAATATTGAGATAATTACATCAATAGAAATCTTGTAACCCCCAGAATAACACTAAATGGCGTTAAACCGACAAAACAAGTTCAGAATAGTTAATTTATGCGAGTAAACTCCACAAACATCTCGAAGTCGGAAACCCGGCCGGAAATGCACGGAATTGCCGGGTCCTCTATTCTTGACGTCACGACCGGGGATCATGGGCTGAGTGAGAGTGAATGCCAATGATATGCCTACGTAAATGCTATATCCTGTTAGAGCTTTGAATTTTTCTTGTTAATGAGTGTTTGTGATAGATTTTCTGTTTTTATTTGAATTAAGAATAACTAAGCAACTTTCCAGTCGTTGATTTCTTTTTATATCCTCACATTATCCTTTTGGTAGAGTTTTAAGACGGGTTTACTGCTTGGAAAATATGGTTAAATCATATGCAGGTATGAATAGGCGGGAGTACATATACATTATCTTGTCATCAGATAAGGTACAGGAGCAGTTTTGTGAAACGAATAGGCCTAGAACTGTGACTGTAATCATCATGGATGTGTTTGACTGCCTCAAAAAAAGGATACAGAACCAGTTAGATATTTGTTTTAAATATATATATCACACTTGAACGAGATCAAGCTTCCTCTATTTAGCGGACGACGTCTATGAACGATATTCATCCGCGAGTGATACGGCTCTCGCACGAACGTTCGTGAAGCGAGCTAGCGGAATCGGCAGGTAAGACCAGGCCTCTGCTCTAGGCGGCTTGTTGAACGTACATCGCCGAAATTGTCATTGAGCTCCATGTTGAAATTCTTGCAGCCGTATTTTAAACTGTTACTGTCAATGGATGACGTCATCTTCCTCCATGCGCAGTAACAGTTTAAAATACGGCTGCAAGAATTTCAACATGGAGCTCAATTTCGGCGATGAAAATCCGGAAAAAGACCCTTAAACGCATCATACAGTCAATCTGGTAAGTGGAACCGATGTAGTTTAGCCTAGGCCTAATTTACAATAATAAATGCATCGGATATGCATCGGGTAAAATGTAGTGTATTTTGGGCATAAGTTTACTGCTCGGACGCGAGCAGTAGTTTGCAATGCAGTCGCTATGGTCGGCTTCTGTCTCTAAAGAGAGGAGCCGACCCTACCCAAATCAGAGCCAGAGGCAGAAATCTTCGGTCTAGACTGCCGCTACTCCCCGGCCCCGGCTGCAGGAACGTCGACATGCTCTCCGACTTCTCTATCGTCTTCTCCCCCACTTGTACTTGCGTCCTACAAACTTCCATCATCATCCTCGTCTGCACTCTCGTCCCTTTCTCCTTTATTACTTTCATCATCTTTCTCCATAAACTCTTCAAAATCCATAAAAAGATCGTTCTGGTCAAACTCTCCAGCCATTATCAATTGATATAATTATATAATATGTACCGCACGTGAATCGAAAGTATATGTATAAATTAAGCGAGCTAGACCGAACGCGAGAAAGACTCGAACGAAGCCAAACGACCGGATCTACTTTACCGAGCACACGAAAACAATCTCACCAAATTCAACACACTCGAACAAAATAACATGGTGAAAATATCGACTAATATCGCATCGTTGGCTTGTTTATGTCATAATTCTGAAAAGGGAATTGATATTAGTACTATGAAATATTAGGGGAAGGTGAAGAATTCTACATAGAGTTATGAAACTAAACTTTGAAACTAAATAGCAGAAATTCGTATCTGGCTGCCCATGTTTTTCTATGGAACATCCGGGTACGTGAATATACTCGTCCCCGGGCGTGACGTCACAAATAGTGGACCAGCTCCGTGACTGACTTTCTAGGCAAAGAGAGGAGGCTATTTTTCGACATTTCAATTGAGGATATCCAGTAGCTAGAAGATTTTTGTGATATGCAATGAAAATGAACAACTTCGAAATAACAAAGGCGTGCCGTAGGTACCAAATTAATGGACATTTATTGTCCTAGAATATGAGCTTTAAAGATACTATGTCCCTTTTGCAGCCAACATCAAATTCTGTAGAACTTTGCAGGAATTATGAATATGTCATGTATGTCCTATCTGTGAAATTTAAACGTTAGCAGTGTCCTAATATTCAAATTATGCAAGGAAACCCGTTTACTTGCTAGACTTCACTGTCAGACACTATTGAGTGACTGACTGGCTTTTCTTCTTTGGTAATAACATACATAAAATGAGCTGTAAAGGGTACATGAGCATTTGTCTACATCAATAACCCACTTCTTGTAATGGCCAAAATTAAACTGATTGAATCTTTGCGCAGCATAAAACGTACGACCATTCGGTACAATGGTCTGAAAATCAGACTATTACTTACTGGCTTATAGCTCTTAAGTCGATTCGACAACTAATAGTCGTTATTTTCCCACTTAAAGACATTTTCAAGCCCCTTTTTTAGGGAAGTTCTAAATTAGTATTGTCTTTCAAATGCCGTTGGAATTTAACCCTTTCATTTTTGGCCTGCAAATGGGACATAGTACCTTTAAATACATTAATTTATGACATATTGTCTATTGTCTTGATTGTTTTCTCTACTTAGTTCTTTTTCCTATCTTATTTTTTTCAAGATATATTCTAATGTTTCCTTGTATTGATTAGCTTCATTTATTTTCATTTTTGGAGATAGCCTCAATTCTCCAAAAATATGCTGACGTCATAATATGCGAATTCAATTTTGAGTTTCAAGGCCATTATGATGACGTCCCGATCTACTTGATGGCCAAATGAGACATGAAATCATATCTCCGACCCATACTCTATCCAAATATGGAAAAGGTTTGAGGTTCCAGTGCATCCAAGAGCTACAATGGATTGTTTATAGGCATGTTTTTGCCCATATATGCTATGTATTAAAAGAGCTCGCGCGCACGGACATTTAACTTAAATGGACGCTCATTCCCTTATTAATGGTCATAAAGAGATAAGCATGGTATCAAATTGTTCGAAAAAAATGGGAATATCGTGTCAAAAAAATCTAGGAGGAATTATTTTGCGTTCGGCCGTGACGAACGAAAACGCGCGCGCATGCGCGTGTGCGCGACTTTTATGAAATGCTAATGCTAATAATGGCGTACGTGCGCGTTTTTGACCTGGAATTGACCGGACGGATATTGACCTTGATCATGATAAATATGAATGAGAAGCGACTTTTCGTTATGAAGATATGATCAAGAGTAGATTTCAAAAATTTTTACAAAATGGCACCTAGATTACGTCATCAGTCAAGGTCAAGGTTGAAAACGTTATTTAGATTTTTCCATGTGCCTATACATTTTTCAAGGGATTTGATTTAGCCATTTTCAAATTATCTTGCTAACAAAAAAGTGATTGGAAATAAGAAAAATAAACTATTAGTGTGCCAAATTTCATGTCTATACAAAGCAATGTTTTAGAGAAACCATGTACAGTATATTTGACCTTTAACCTTAAAATCTAAATAACATAATGACATTTTTAATTTTTATATCAACATGCAACATTTCAAGTCAATTGCGACCAATATACCAAAATACTCCACATAGACATTACACGTATACGGAATATGGAATTTTCAAATCACATTTTGTAGTTAAAATATCACCATGATCTCATTATCTGATTAAAAAAATATGACATCCTGTGTAGAAATTGTCCCAGCTACAACATATCCGAAGCTGGCAGAAAATCGAGCAAAAATAATCGAGATATTGCTCAAACAAGACTGGAATGTAGAATGAAGATTTCAGAAAAAGTCACCTCCCATAGATATAACACGCAAAATTTGGCATTTTATTACATTGTTTGTGATTGTATATGATAATATGTTATAATAGTCGAAGAAGATCATAAAATCAAATTTTAAACGACGGCAAAAAAAAAAAAAACAATGACCCACCGAATCGAACTTGGGTCGCCGGAATGGGAGGCAAGTGCTATGACCACTATACCAAAATAATCCACATAGACATTACACGTGAACGGAAAATGGAATTCTCAAATCCCACTTTGCAAGTGAAATATGAGCATGATCCCGGCATCTGATCGAAAAATAAAGGGCACACAGTGATAGCTTATTGTCTCAGCTACAACATACTCGAAGCTCAGCGAAAACAAAACTAAAACGACGGAGATATTGCTCGCGAAAGACAGGAATGTAGAATCCAGTTTTGAAAAAAGTCATGTCCCATAGAGAATACACGCAAAATGTGAAAAATTGACATGCCTCCTTTAATCGCAAAAATACGCCATGATGCCTTTGTCAAAATGAAAAATCGTGGTGACTGCATTTGTAGAAAATTGTCTCAGCTAGAACATATCAAAATTTGGAAGAAAATCGATCAATATTTACAGAGATACAATCAATTTTCCAAAAATATGCTGACGTCATAATATGCAAATTGAAATTTTGAGTTCGGAGGCCATTATGATGACGTCATGAGTTAATTGAGGGTCAAATGAGACATGAAATCATATCTCCGACTCATAATCTATCCAAATATGAAAAAAATTGGGAGTTCCCATCCATTCTGAAGAGTTACAATGAATTTTGTATAGGCATGTTTTTGCCCATATATGCTATGTATTACAAGAGCTCGCGCGCACGGACATTTATCTTGAATGGACGCTCATCTTGTTATTAATGGTCATAAAGAAATAAACATGGTATCAAATTGTTTGAAAAAATATGGGAAATATCATGAAAGAAAAAAATGGCGATTTTATGTTGTATAATCGTGTTACGCGCGAAAACGCGCGCGCATTGCGTGTGCGCGATTTTTTATAAAATGCTTAAAATGGCCTGAAACGTATCCAAAATGAATTTGAGACGATTTGGAGCATTTTGAAATTTTGCGCGCGCGCAGACGCGCGGACGTACGCATGCGCGCGTTTTTTACCTGAAATTGACCGGACGGATATTGACCTTGATCATGATAAATATGAATGAAAAACGACTTTTCGTTATGAAGATATGATCATGAGTAGATTTTCAGAAAATTTTACAAAATGGCGCCTAGATGACGTCATCAGTCAAGGTCAAGGTTGAAAACCTTATTGTGCTTTGTTTATATGCCAATACATATGTGTGCCAAATTTCAAGGTATTTGATTTAACCATTTTAAGTTATCTTGCTAACAAAAAGTGGGTCGAAATAAGAAAAATAAATAAATAACTAGACATGTAATACTTGTTAATAACAAGTATAGGTGGGCTGTTCCAAGTGCATGCCACACATGTTTAGTGACATTCTAAGTAGTGAAGATAACATTGGCATGATTTGACCTTATTTTTTTAAAATAATCCTCTTATCCAGGTCTATTAGTGTGCCAAATTTGGCTGTTCCAAATGCATGCCACACATGTTTAGTGACATTCTAAGTAGTGAAGATAACATTGGCATGATTTGACCTTATTTTTTAAAATAATCCTCTTATTCAGGTCTATTAGTGTGCCAAATTTCAAGTCTATACAATGCATGGTTTTAGAGAAACCATGTACAGTATATTTGACCTTTGACCCTCAAATCTAAATATCAAAATGAAATATGCATTTTCTAGATTTTGTTTTTTTATAAGAAATCATATCTCCGACTCATACTCTATCCAACTATGAATAAAAAAATTAATACACGACAAGGACTCAGATTTCCCATAGGGTTGTACTCAAACGATTGACATATTTCTCCCATAGATATAACACGCAAAATTAGGCATTTTATTACATTGTTTGTGATTGTATATGATAATATGTTATAATAGTCGAAGAAGATCATAAAATCAAATTCAAAACGACGGCAAAAAAAAAAAAAAATTGACCCACCAGGAATCGAACTTGGGTCGCCGGAATGGGAGGCAAGTGCTATGACCACTATACCAAAATAATCCACATAGACATTACACGTGAACGGAAAATGGAATTCTCAAATCCCACTTTGCAAGTGAAATATGAGCATGATCCCGGCATCTGATCGAAAAATAAAGGGCACACTTGTGATAGCTTATTGTCTCAGCTACAACATACTCGAAGCTCAGCGAAAACAAAACTAAAACGACGGAGATATTGCTCGCGAAAGACGGGAATGTAGAATCCAGTTTTGAGAAAAGTCATGTCCCATAGAGAATACACGCAAAATGTGAAAAATTGACATGCCTCCTTTAATCGCAAAAATACGCCATGATGCCTTTGTCAAAATGAAAAATCGTGGAAACTGCATTTGTAGAAAATTGTCTCAGCTAGAACATATCAAAATTTGGAAGAAAATCGATCAATATTTACAGAGATACAATCAATTTTCCAAAAATATGCTGACGTCATAATATGCAAATTGAAATTTTGAGTTCGGAGGCCATTATGATGACGTCATGAGTTAATTGAGGGTCAAATGAGACATGAAATCATATCTCCGACTCATAATCTATCCAAATATGAAAAAAATTGGAGTTCCCATCCATTCTGAAGAGTTACAATGAATTTTGTATAGGCATGTTTTTGCCCATATATGCTATGTATTACAAGAGCTCGCGCGCACGGACATTTATCTTGAATGGACGCTCATCTTGTTATTAATGGTCATAAAGAGATAAACATGGTATCAAATTGTTCGAAAAATATGGGAAATATCATGAAAGAAAAAAATGGCGATTCTATGTTGTGTAATGGTGTTACGCGCGAAAACGCGCGCGCATGTGCGTGTGCGCGATTTTTATAAAATGCTTAAAATGGCCTGAAACGTATGCAAAATGAATTTGAGACGATTTGGAGCATTTTGAAATTTTGCGCGCGTTGACGCGCGGACGTACGCATACGCGCGCGTTTTTGACCTGAAATTGACCGGACGGATATTGACCTTGATCATGATAAATATGAATGAGAAATGACTTTTCGTTATGAAGATATGATCATGAGTAGATTTTCAGAAAATTTCACAAAATGGCGCCTAGATGACGTCATCAGTCAAGGTCAAGGTTGAAAACCTTATTGTGTTTTCTCCATATGCCTATACATTTGTGTGCCAAATTTCAAGGTATTTGATATTACCATTTTCAAGTTATCTTGCTAACAAAAAAGTGGGTCGAAATAAGAAAAATAAATAAAGAATAATAAAGGCAATTTTAACAAAATTATGAGGTGGTCTGTATGATATACAGCCCACCTAATAAACTAGACATGTAATACTTGTTTGGAACAAGTATAGGTGGGCTGTTCAACTAAAATTTGAGACAAAATAGAGCAAAAATAAGCGAGATACTGCTAAAAAAACAATGTCATGTAGATTCATGATGTGAACGAAATTTACCTTCCTGAGGCATAACATGCAAATTAAGAAATTTCTGACATGTGGCTTTTAATCGAAAATTATGACGTCAGCATATTGAAGGAAAATTGAGTGTATCTCTGTAAATACTGATCAATTTTCTTCCAAATTTCGATATGTTGTAGCTAAGGCAATTCTCTACAAGCTCAATTGCCAACATTTTCATTTTGATGAAGTCAGAATGTTGTAATAGCCAAATGAGACATGAAATCATATCTCCGACA